>JAEIFR010000202.1:0-1200000 GCA_018904105.1 Zaprionus tsacasi | reverse complement strand
AAATCTATAAAGTGAATGATCTAGTAGCCATTAAACGTACACAACATGGAGTAGGATTAAAGTTAAAGGGAAAATATCTTGGACCATATAAGGTAGTGAAAGTCCATAAACACGGCAGATATGATGTCGAAAAGGTTGGTGATCGAGATGGGCCGTATAAAACTTCAACCGTGGCAGAATATATGAAGGTATTCGGGGCGAATATAGCGTCAGGAGGGCCGAATGTAGGAATTGGATCTGAGCAGACACTAGTTCGTGAAAGAGCCTATTAAGAGCCAGAAACTTATTCACGATGAACATCTTTGAAATATCGGTTAACCAACTGTCGAGCTGTTGTGAATTATCGATAAAACAAAGGGACTTTTTGCCAGACTTTTTTCTCGGAGAGCACACACGTAATTTAAAATACGCGCATTTTATGTTTTGAGAACATGTTATTAATAAGACAAGATATAATAATAAAATAAACTAAATAATAACTCATGTTCGTTCAATAAAAAAGGAACCTGCAAAATTTGGGAGCTCAACCAAAATAAGCTTGTCAATAACTTAACTGTGTGCGTGTGTGAAAAGTCATGTACGTGTATTGAGCTAAACAGAAAACATTGTTAAATTACAGACAAAAAAGAATTGAGACGCCGAAAGAGGTACAATTCTGGAGAAAAACGCTTTTGTAAGAAAAATACAACGTTAGTGACATTTTTTTTAAATTGGCTGGTGGCAGTGGTAAAGCTGTACCGAAAACGAAACGACGAGATTTGGCAAAAGACGAGAGCAGCCAAGTCAAATACGAGGAGATTAATCTGTGGAATCGGCACGGCAACTTTGGTGAGCAGGCAGCTAGGCAGGAGATGCAACGCGGCGCTGTGGGACAATAAGAAAGTTTGGGCGTGGAACGGTTTCATAGAAGAGTTGTTATTGAAGAACACAGAATTTGGAGGACCGTGGTTAAGCGGAGTAAGCAACTCAGAATCTGGAGGACCGTGGTTAAGCGGACTGAGCAGATGCAGAAGCTGAAGCATTGTGGATAAGTAAAGTCAACATTGGAGAAACTAAAAAAAAAAAATAATAAAAGGGCATTTGGCGCCAGATTGTGGCAAAAGTCAAGCTGACGGCAGCGACGAGAAATTTGGTGCTTGTATTGGTGAGCTGCGAATTTGTTTCGCGAAGAAGAAGCGGTGTAAGACAAATGGGCAAGAACGTCATTTTGGCAGTTAAAATTTAAAATTTTTCGGCTTGGGAATATTGAACATACTGTTAAGTTTGAGAGTCACTGTTAAAAGCATAACGAATTTGGACAGCTGTTAATAGACTGCCATTTAAAGTTTGAAAGCAACTAATGTAAAATACTTAAGTTTAGTTAAGCTGAACCGAAAATAATTTGATTTTTCTGATTTTAAATTGTATAAGTTTTGATAAAAATAATAGAAAGATGGAGCGAAACGAGATCTTGGCATTAAGAGTTTCGGAGTTGCGTACGAAGTTGGTGGCTTTAAAGATTAATTCGTCTGGCTTAAAGGTGGATCTAAAGAATATGGTATGGAATTGACCGGAAATTCGGCGGATATAGAACAGCCAAAAGATCATGATCAGGAAGATGAATCGTTCGCTAGTATGGATGGAAATGGCCCAGTATGTACTAATAGAACAAGTCAAGAAATTGTAAGTGAAAGTGGGATAAACATTGAAGGCTTAGGCGAAGCAGGTCAGAACAGGCAAAATAGATCGTGGTTCACGCTAAAGGACGTGGAAGGTAGTGTGTCACAGTTTTCAGGTTCAAATAACCTTGATGTTATGCAGTGGATAGAAGAGCTTGAGGAGTGTGCACTTACTGTCGAGTGGAGTCAGCTGCAGTTGTTTATCTATGCAACACAGTTGCTAAGTGGTGCAGCGAAGTCATTCATACGCAGTCAGCGTGATATTCGTAATTGGAATGTTTTGAAAAGGTCGCTGGTCGAAGAATTTGGAGTCAAAGTCTCATCATCTGTAGTTCATCGTAGATTAGGCAAACGCAGTCAGAAACAAGTGGGTAGGGCTACAGTCGAACGCCCGACAGTAGGATACCCTTCTCCCAATTTTTAAAATCCGTTACAAACGTGTAACCACACTCATAATTTTAAACAGAAATTCTGCTCAAATACTTCTCCACATATAGCTTACTCGCTCGCACTCACACAGCGACGCGCGTAAAGCGTAAAGCGGCGAGACGCAACGTCGAAGTCGACGTCAACTCTAAGCAGCGCGCCGGCTGCTGCTCGTACATTTGTATTGAAAACGTTGACTTGAATAACTCCTGTGTTATTGGTCCGATCGGATTGTAATTTGAAGAATACATTTATATGGCATTAAGCATTATACATACCAAAGCAGAACTTTATAAGTTTAATACTTTGCTTAATAATCGTAAATTACCGATTTGCGGGGGCGGTGGGTGTGGCATAAAACATTTGAAATAAACTTTGTCTGCCTGTTATATATAGGAACCTCCATACCAAATTTGGTGTCTCTAGCTTTTTTAATAGCTGAGATCTGTTGTCTCATACAGACGGACAGACAGACGGACATGTCTCAATCGACTCGGCTAGTGATCCTGAGCAAGAATATATATACTTTATGGGGTCTGCCACGCCTCCTTATGCCTGTTACATCCATTGCACAAAGTTAGTATACCCTTTTTTGACCATTTTCAATGGTCGAAGGGTATAAAAAGAATGAAACACTACAAGAGTATTTGTATGCGCTGATGGAGATAGCTAAACCAATAGATCTGGAGGATGAAAGTTTAATTGAATACTTTGTTAATGGAATGCCAGATTCTAGGACAAATAAGGCTTTACTTTTTCAGACAAAAACCATGAGACAATTAAAGGTTCAAATTGTGGCGTATGAGAAGATGCGAGGCCCGTCCAAGCAATTTAATAAGTATGGACCGTCAGCTTAGAAAGCTGAGAATAATGAAGATAGATCTGAAAATGTTGTTAGGAAGTGTTTCAAGTGCGGTGAACAGTCCCATCTAAAGAAAGATTGTCCAATGCTTAGCAAGGATTTTAAGTGCTTTAAATGCAATCTGCCAGGGCATAGAGCTGCTCAGTGTAAAGTTGTTGTTCCAGAAAAGGCAGAAAAAGCGGCAAATCTTGTTCAAGAAGAGGTTCGTGCAAAGTCTGGAAGCATGTTTACTTATTCAGGACTCGAACTCAAGAGTGTCACATGTGATCATGTATGTTTTCAAGGTCTTGTAAATACAGGTGCTGATTTGTGTTTGATTCGAAGAAATGTGTTTCTTAAGTTTCGCAACGCTAAGTTGACAGGTGCAGAGAAATGTTTGACAGGTATAGGCGAAAGTCAAATTGTGACTTTGGGCAGTTTTGTACCTTGTGTAAATACTGATGGAATTAAAATACAAGTAGAATTCCACGTTGTTGCCGATGAGGATATAGCGTTTGATTCAATTTTGGGCAGAACCATTCTTGATAGTGTTGATATGAATGTAACTAAGCTTGGTACCAAATTGGTTAGCAAGAAAGTAGGCAAAGGCAAAGGTCAAGATGTGCATATCATAGGCGAAGTAGATGGATCGTGCACAGAGCTATTAAAGGAGTTTACAGTCTTGTGTATGAATGTACAACAAGTAAACATGGGTGATGAAATTGTTTTAACTCACTCAAAATAGTGAGGGATAATTTTCCTATGGTACAAATGGATAGTGTGATTGAAAAGCTGCAAGGATTCAAGGATTTTACTTCATTAGATTTGACTAATGGATACTTTCATGTTCAAGTTGAAAAGGAGTCACAAAAGTATACATCTTTTGTAACGCAGAAAGGACAATATGAGTTTTTATATGTACCTTTTGGTATTAAAAACTCCCCAGCAGTGTTTACTCGTTTTATTCAGGCTGTATTGCGAGATTTAATTAGGAGTGGTGATGCTGTTGTGTGATATTGTAATTGCTAGTAAAGATGTTGAGGATGGATTAGAGAAATTAGAAAGAGTTTTGGAAGATGCTTTTAAGAATGGGTTACGTATAAATTGGAGCAAGTGTCAGATTGCACAAAGAAAAGTGAAATTTCTAGGATATGTGGTTGAGAACGATACAATAAGACCCAGTGATGAAAAAACGCAAGCAGTTGCTAATTTCCCTCTGCCTGGTGACAAGAAAGCAGTACAACGATTTCTAGGTTTGACATCGTATTTTAGAAAGTTTGTAGATGGATATGCATTAATTGCAAAACCATTGACAGATATGCTTCGGAAGGACTGTCAGTTTATGTTTAAAGAATTGCAGCAAGTTGCATTTGAGCAGTTAAAAGCAGCGTTGGTTAGTAAGCCTGTTCTCCAGTTGTATGATCATGGGGCGGCTACGGAAATTCACACAGATGGTTTGGAGCGGTAATGTTTCAGAAGAATCAGCATGATAATTTGTGTCACCCAGTTATGTACATAAGTCGCAAAATAAAACCTTGTAAGGAGAAATATCACTCATATGAGCTGGAAGTTTTAGCTGTAATAGGAGTGTTAACTAAGTGGCGAGTTATGTCTTGGGAACGAAGTTTAAGATAATTACCGATTATAATGCTTTCGCCATGACAATGAAAAAAAAGGAAGTGCCACTAAGAGTAGCAAGATGGGCAATGTATTTGCAGGATTTTGACTATGAGATCGAACATAGGTCGTAGAAGAAGTTATAAATTGTTTGGAAAGGCAATCAGTAAATTTTGGAAATCCATGTTGAATTGTGTCGGACAGGGAAACAGCTTTCACAGCAAATGCTTTTAAGGCATATTGCGAGAAACAAGGCATACAACATTTGTTGATAACTACTGGTGTTCCACGCGGGAACGGCCAGGTATTGCGAATGCATAGAATTGTTGTACCTATATTATCAAAATTGAGTATAAAGAGCCCTGGTTCCTGTTACAAGTATGTAGGTCGGTTTTTTCAATCTACCTATTCCTCTACTAACTACGACAATAATCTTCCATATCCGTATTTAACTCAGAGATCAAATTCAATTTCTTGTGATATGATCGATGAGGAATCATTATGGACTAATGGACTCTGCTCTTATAATCCAATCTTCTCTCCCGGCCCTGACGGATTACCAGGATGTGTACTTAGATTTTGTGCCAATAGCTTATATAGACCCATTTTCAAATTATTTAACTTATCTTTAGCAACTTGTACGTCTCCTTCAATCTGGAAAGAATCTTTTTCTATCCTTCTTCATCAAAATGGGTCTAAGTCGGAAGTAAAGAATTATAGGTTTATTTCCAAATTAACTTCTATTCCAAAGTTGTTGGAAAAAATTATTACTGTGAGTTAACACATAAGTGCAAGTCACTTATTTCGCCACTTCAACATGGCTTTTCGACTTCCACGAATCTTCTGGAATTCACCTCACGAATTAATAAAGGTGTTCAGAAGAAAATGCAATCTGATGTAGTCTACACAGACTTCAGCAAAGCATTTGATTCAGTAAATCACTTACTTCTTCTTCATAAGCTAAATCTTATTGGTTTCTCCTACCCATTGCTCCGTTGGATCTCCAATTACTCAACTTGCAGGTCCCAAAGGGTGTTATTCAAATGTTTGCTATATAAGCCAATCTCTGTATCCGCTGGTGTTCCTCAGGGCAGTTATCTTGCCCCTTTACTCTTTAACCTATTTATAAACGATCTTCCTTCTGTTCTACACTATTTATACCCTTCGACCATTGAAAATGGTCAAAAAAGGGTATACTAACTTTGTGCAATGTATGTAACAGGCATAAGGAGGCGTGGCAGACCCTATAAAGTATATATATTCTTGCTCAGGATCACTAGCCGAGTCGATTGAGCCATGTCCGTCTGTCTGTCCGTCTGTCCGGCTGTCCGTCTGTCCGTCTGTCTATTTGAGACAACGGATCTTAGCTATTAAAAGAGCTAGAGACACCAAATTTGGCATGAAGGTTCCCATATTTCCCAAGCAGATGAAGTTTATTTCACATGTTTGATGCCACGCCCACCGCCCAAAGCTGAATGCGATATGAACATATTCTCCAAATTACAATCCGATCGGATCAATAACACAGGAGTTATTCTAGTCAACGTTTTCAGCCTGCGCGCTGCTTTCAGTAGTTGACGCCGACGTCGACGTCACTCTTAACGTGCGTCGCTGTGTGAGTGTGAGCGAGAAAGCTATATGTAGTAGAAGTATTTGTGCAAAATTTCTGTTTGAAATTATGAGTGTCGTTACACGTTTGTAACGGATTTTAAAAATTGGGAGAAGGGTATCTTACTGTCGAGCACTCGACTGTAGCCCTACCCACTTGTCTAATACTTAACATACAATGAACTGACCGCTAATTCACTTCAAGTCGATATTAACTCATTTTTTACTTGGTGTAGCCGTAATTTGCTATATTTAAACTGTTCGAAGTGCAAGGTCATGTCTTTCTATAGAAGTAATTTTCACGTTGTCAACTATACCCTTAATCAATTTTCACTTCACAGCATTTTTAAAGTAATGGATCTTGGAATTCTTTTTGACTATAAGTTGAGATTTGATTGCCATATAACACACATTGTCAATAACGCGTATCGGGCTTTTGGCTTCATTAAAAGATGGGCTAAAGAATTCGAAGACTCTTATACGACAAAATTGTTATTCACTTCTCTTGTTCGCCCGATATATCTATCTATATATCTATATATATATATATATATATATATATATATATATATATATGTCGTGGCGAAAATAATGGGTATGCGCGTAGTCGCTATTTACTTTTTCTCCACGTTGCCTTTTGCTATTGTGCGTGTTCCTATTTATTGTCAATGTGTGAGGATGAATAGATGAATTATCTATGAACGGGATTCTGCGAAAATGCGAGCGATAGAGCTGTTGCTGAACGTGGCCCCTTGTGCTGCTTGGTTAGAGTGAGAAAGCGACATAATGAAAAGGGAATGCCAAAAATTGAGAAGATACAAAGCAGGCTGCACTGGAGTGCGACATCGTTGAGCAGCCAAGGCAGACACAAGTGGACTCGTTGACTGCGCACAGCTGTACAAATTATATAGTGTAGATCGTTATGAGTGACGCTGATACGGACGGACGGACGGTGAGGTCGCTAATATTATTAATCCGACATCAAAAGTGGGATCTGTACCACTCTGCATTTTCTGAGGAGCAGTGGCGTGCAGTTGTCAAAATGCAAAATCGAAATTTGGCTGATCTTGTAAAAATCATGAAAGTGACGGCGGCATGTGAGCAACAACCTACTTATGATGTTAAGCTTTCCAAATTTAACCCTGATGCTGCATGCGTAGAGGCAGCAAAGTGGTGTTCAACAACCGATATAATCCTATCTGAGCACCCCTTTCAAGAAAGTAAATTGATCATGGCACTGAGCAACTGCATGGAGGGAAGAGAATCTCAGTTGCTTACACAAATTTCGTACCATGATATGACTTGGCGAGAGTTCCAGAAATTATCTCTTCAACGCTTTGAAACCGAAGAGACGCCGGCCGCTACGTTTTTAAATTTATTCAACAGCCGCCCGACTGGCGCCGAATGTTACGCGGTTATGCGAGGTGGTTGGTGGCGACGCTGACTACAAAGTCGCAAAATATGGGAACAGAAGAAATTTCCGTTACAACTATTATTGCGCATATGGCAAACATTGACAGTCGTTTGCAGCGCGTCCTCTTCGCATCGAATGTGCGTACCAGAAGCAAGCTACAGGTGGAGATAAAAGCTTTTACGTTCGACAAGAAGCGACATGCTCAAGATGACAACCTTGGACCTGACCAGAAGAACTATAAGGCATCGTCAGTTGTATGCCACTTCTGTTAAAAGCCGGGATATCGAATTGCTGAATGTCGAAGTAAAATGCGACAAGATAGAGAGGCGAAACCACAGCGTGAAAAATCAAATGTTATGTGCTTTCAGTGCGGCCAACTGGGACATTTCTCCAACCAGTGCGCGAAAAACGGAAGTGCAGCCAAACAAGATGTGACTCAACAGAAGACTATTAACCAATGTTGTGTGTCCGATTCAAGGGAAGTTTGCATCAACGAGGTGAGATCTATCCAATTTGTTTCGATTTCAGCGAATTTACGAAAGATAGCTTCATTAAGCTCCTTGCCACCTCCTCAAACTGTCTCCGCCGTTAGACAATTCATTGGCTTGGCCTCTTACTTTCGCAAATTCGTGCTCGGACTCTCCCAACTTATGAAACCTTTGTATTCACTTTCGTCAGGCAACGGCAAGATTACATGGAGCGCTGAGCTAGAAGAGATCAGACTAAAAGTTGTGACGATCCTCAACAATGAACTCGCTCTGGTAACTTTCGACACCCAATATCCTATTGAGTTGCACACTGATGCAAGTGCTTGTAAATATGGAGCGATACTTTTGCACCGTATAGAAAGTAAGCCCCATGTAATCGAGTACTTCAGCAAAACAACTACCTCTGTTGAATCTAGATATCACTCTTACGAGCTGGCAGTGGTAACAGCCGTTAAACATTTTCGCCATTATCTAATTGGCCGTGAGCTCGTTGTCTACACAGACTGCAATTCACTAAAAGCTTCTCTCACAAAAGTAGATTTAACCCCCAGAGCTCACCGCTGGTGGGCCTATTTACAATCGTTTAATTTCGAAATTCAGTATAGAGAGGGTAAGCGTATGGCTCATGTCGATTTCTTATCAAGAAATCCTTTGTCACCCAAAAACATTCTTTCAATAAACAAGATTCCCGAAAAACGAGTAAATCTGTCCGAAATATCAAATACTTGGCTTCTTGATGAGCAACGGTTAGACCCGAGATAATAGAAATTGTTCACAAATTTGAGTCAGATGAGTGGCCGAAAACTTGGCCACAATGTATTATCTGCGAAAAGGTGTATTATATCGCAAGGTCCAGAGACGAGGTAGAACAAGTTATTTACCAGTTGTACACAGAGTTTTCAAGTGGTCAGTAAGTAACCAGGTACACGAATCCGTAATGCATTTAGGGTGGCAAAATACACTTGATAAAGTATACCAGTATTATTGGTTCCCTAAAATGCACAAGTACGTTCGAAAATTTGTTTCAAACTGCATAACTTGTAGATCCGTGAAATCATCTTCCGGGAAGGTCAGGCGGAACTTCATTCCATTCCGAAGACAACTATACCGTGGCACACCGTTCATCTAGATATAACGGGGAAATGAAGTGGCAAGAGAGATTTAAAGGAGTATGTCATTGTTCAGATCGATGCCTATACAAAGTTTGTTTATCTGTATCACTACTTAAAGATAGATGCCGAAAGCTGTGTTAATGCTATGAAAACTTTCATATCTTTATAAGGAGTACCAGATCGCATCACCGCCGATCAAGGCAGATAATTCACTAGCTCAAAGTTTTCAAAGTTTTGCGTATCAATGAAAGTTAAACTTCACTTGATTGGATGATTTGTATACCCTTCGACCATTGAAAATGGTCAAAAAAGGGTATACTAACTTTGTGCAATGTATGTAACAGGCATAAGGAGGCGTGGCAGACCCTATAAAGTATATATATTCTTGCTCAGGATCACTAGCCGAGTCGATTGAGCCATGTCCGTCTGTCTGTCCGTCTGTCCGGCTGTCCGTCTGTCTGTTTGAGACAACGGATCTTAGCTATTAAAAGAGCTAGAGACACCAAATTTGGCATATAATTTAATATAATTTTGGCAATTTCCCATATTTCCCAAGCAGATGAAGTTTATTTCACATGTTTGATGCCACGCCCAACGCCCCCGAAAATCGGTAATTTGTGATTATTAAGCAAAGTATTCAACTTATTAAGTTCTGCTTTGGTATCTATAAAGCTGAATGCGATATGAACATATTCTCCAAATTACAATCCGATCGGATCAATAACACAGGAGTTATTCTAGTCAACGTTTTCAGCCTGCGCGCTGCTTTCAGTAGTTGACGCCGACGTCGACGTCACTCTTAACGTGCGTCGCTGTGTGAGTGTGAGCGAGAAAGCTATATGTAGTAGAAGTATTTGTGCAAAATTTCTGTTTGAAATTATGAGTGTCGTTACACGTTTGTAACAGATTTTAAAAATTGGGAGAAGGGTATCTTACTGTCGAGCACTCGACTGTAGCCCTACCCACTTGTCTAATACTCTAATGTATGCTGATGATGTGAAACTTTGCTTAACATACAATGAACTGACCGCTAATTCACTTCAAGTCGATATTAACTCATTTTTTACTTGGTGTAGCCGTAATTTGCTATATTTAAACTGTTCGAAGTGCAAGGTCATGTCTTTCTATAGAAGTAATTTTCACGTTGTCAACTATACCCTTAATCAATTTTCACTTCACAGCATTTTTAAAGTAATGGATCTTGGAATTCTTTTTGACCATAAGTTGAGATTTGATTGCCATATAACACACATTGTCAATAACGCGTATCGGGCTTTTGGCTTCATTAAAAGATGGGCTAAAGAATTCGAAGACTCTTATACGACAAAATTGTTATTCACTTCTCTTGTTTAATTTTATTTTATTATTTTATTTTCAATTTTTTTTTTTTTTTATACTTAATCGGAGGAAACTATTAAAAATCTTCGAAAGATACCACCTAGATGGCATGCACGATTCATAGCCCAAATGGTAATACAGATAAGGTTACGCCTACGTACTAAAAGAAAAACCTCTGTACGCTCACCAGTCCTTAAAGCACTCACCGGAACTGCCAGCTAAGGTAATACTTTGGTGATTAGTATGTAATGCCAGGTCGCACTCCCACTTAGAATGCTAGCATAAAGCGTGACGCCCCTTTACGAGTATTAGTTATTCTTAACTCATTAACTCTTTAACTCTTTAGTCGCCTTACGACAAGCCGAGCTCGCTGAGGTAGAATTCTATTCCCGCCACCATACAGGGATTAAGCTCCTTATTTATTATCTACCTATTTATCTAGCTGATCTGTTCAGCTCCTCGAACCCTCTTCATCATATTAATGATGATGCCATGCCCCAGCTCCCATACAGCTTTGTCGGCCAACATGGCAAAGAACAGGGCTCTTGGGCTCAGCGGCACTCCAGACAGAGACCCTAGCTGATCTCTCTCCAGTGAAAAACGGGAACAATGCATAAGGACATGTTCCACTGTTTCAGCAGCGTCGGTGCAGTAAAGACACTGGGCTGAGTCTACATGGCGAAACCGAAATAAGTAGGCCCGCCAACAGCCGTGGTCGGTGAGGAACTGGGTCAGGTGGTAGTCCACTACCTTGTGTTGACACACTGCCCATTCCGCTAGCACTGGGATCAGCTGGTAGGTCCATCGCCCCAGGTGCGACGCTTGTCATCTAGCTTGCCACTCTCTCATCAACCACTCTTGGGACTCAACCCGAGGAACGGCATCTCGGCATCCCAGTGCCTTGATCTCCAGTTCTATAGGTGGCATGACCCTTTATAGGTGGCTTTGCTCCAGATAGGAGCAGCATAAAGAAACAGCCTCAGTTTTTTGAGCCGCAATTTGCAGGCCGACATTTCCCAACCAGCCGATGGTTGAGCTAATCGTTGCATTGCACTTTGCCTGTAGCTGTGACAGCGTCTTGGCGACCGCTGTTATTGTCATGTCATCTGCAAAGCAGTGCAATTCAGCTCCTATTGGTCATCAACACCAAGATCCCATTGTACATAATGTTCCACAGGATTGGACCAAGTACCGATCCTTGGGGAACACCAGACGAAACTCGGTAGCTTCTCGGGTCAGCTTCCGTGTCGAACCAGAGGACACGGTCCCTAAAGTAACTACCTACAGCGATCCTCAGATACTCTGGGATACCCATGTTGTGCATAGCCCCTAAGATCGTGGGCCAACTTGCAGTGTTAAAGGCTTTTTTGACGTCCAGTGTGACGAAAGCGCAGAACTCCTTCCTACCGCCAAGCCATCTGTCACCGTCGAGAGCGTTTTTAGCTATGTCTACAACAGCCGAGAGGGCATCAAGGGTACTTTTTCCCTTCCCTAAGCCATACTGCTGTCTACTCAGGCCATTGGGGCTCTCTGTTATTGCTTCTATGCGAACATACAGGATACGCTCGAATAGCTTACCTACTATATCCACCAGACATAGTGGTAAACAGGCTCGACCCTTTGGATTAGTTCCCCCATGTGAGACCGAATGTGAAATAGCTTTAGCAAATGTTAGAGCTCATGACATATGACTTCCTTAGCATCTTACAACAAATCCACATTTGATAGCAGTAGGGCAGCCGTTGACAAGCACCACGAAAGTGACTATGTGCTATTGAGAAATGCAGAAAGACACCAAACCAAGTTAAAACCGAAATTCAGTGGACCGTTTTTGGTAACTGAAGTATTAAAGGGTGACAGGTATACGGTAAAGTCGTTGACGAGTAACCGATCGTTCAAGTATTGGAAAATGCCGGATGCAGAAATCTCGAATGTGTTAAACGAGAATGTTGAGAAATAGCTGAAATATAGAAATAGATGAATGAAGAGAAAGGCCCGCCAATGAGTTATTTTGTGAACGAGAGATATCCGTCTAGATGAGGCGATGAGTTCAGATTATTCGTCTAGGTGAGACGATGAGTTGAGAGTTATCCGTCGAGGTGAGACGATGAATAAGTAATAAAGAGTTATCCATCTAGCGAAACGAAGAGATAACTGTGTAACCTGTTGTTTGTAACAAGAGAGATCCGACCAGGAGAGGCGATGAATTTTGATTGAATCGATAATCAAGTGTGTGTGTTAACTGGCGGAAGATCGATACATAGAAATCGGTAATTGGTTATGTTAAGATAAGTTGTAAGCTGAAGTATTACTGGTCAATTAAACTGAATATGAAAATATGTTATGAAACTGAATATGAAAATGAGTTATCTCAGCAACAATGAAATAAAAGTTGTTTTGTTTGTTTTGTTGTTTGTTTTAAGAAATATACCCAATAAAGTCAAACTAATGAAACGAAATGTCATTAAATAATGATGAAAGTATCTGATCTTGATATCCTGGTATCTCTGTATCAAAAGCTTACACGACAACGTATAAATGTCAGAAAGGCCGTGTCGTGGCGAAAATAATGGGTATGCGCGTAGTCGCTATTTACTTCTTCTCCATGTTGCCTTTTGCTATTATGCGTGTTCCTATTCATTGTCAATGTGTGAGGATAAATAGATGAATTATCTATGAACGGGATTCTGCGAAAATGCGAGCGATAGAGCTGTTGCTGAACGTGGCCCCTTGTGCTGCTTGGTTAGAGTGAAAAAGGGACATAATGAAAAGGGAATGCCAAAAATTGAGAAGACACAAAGCAGGCTGCACTGGAGTGCGACATCGTTGAGCAGCCAAGGCAGACGCAAGTGGACTCGTTGACTGCGCACAGCTGTACAAAATATATAGTGTAGATCGTTATGAGTGACGCTGATATGGACGGACGGTGTGGCCGCTAATATTAATAACCCGCGGTTACCGCGGAGTAACCGAAATATATCGGAAAAGAAAAATATAAACTTATTATTTTTATTATTTTCAATCTTTGACCTCGAGCCAGCTAACAACAATATATTAAAATAATCTCTGAAAATCCATGGCATCTTACAGTCACCGCGTGACTGTAGCCTTTCCGACTAGTTTTTTTTTACATAAACTGCCTGACCACCTGGAAATTTAAATAGTTTTAATGCATAACTATAGTTGATGTGAAAAGCGTTGTTTTTTGAAGAGTGTCACAGAGAGTGAGTACAAATGTGGCAGAGGAGGATCCAGTAGAGGGTGTGAATTCATATTCTGTGACATTTTTTGCTAGGTTTTTTTTTTATTATTTTATTAGAAAATTCGTAAACTTTAATAAAAACGTGGACCTCCCTTTGATAAATAAAATTTTCTAGATCAGTAAAGGTAATGGATTTAAAAGCATTTCCTAAATCCGTTTTTTTTTTAGTTTTCGTTTCATCAAAAGTCGCTCTTCCAAAAATTACCATATTAAGTATATAAATAATTATAGTCTTAAATATATTTATGTTTTCAATGTTATGTTAAAGTTTCTTCTAATTTTCGTTAGCGGCCAAAAAAGGAGTCTTACATTTAAAATTAGGGGCTCAAGGTAAATGTCAAATATATTTGATTTATTAATTATATGATATTAAGGTATATGTTAATGATTACTTATGTTTGCTTTAAGTATTCGTAATGGAAGACATTTTTATACAAGTTTATTAAGACACAGAAAATATTTTTCTTGATATACATAGTATCTATTCTAGAGATTTGTGAGTATTAATTAAGAAGTGTATCAGTTAAGTTTATGATAGTATTTTGGAATATATATTTTATTGTGGTGTTTTAAATTAACAACGATATGCGACCAAACGCTATTCCTATCTTAAATAGAGAAATACAATATATAAACATACATATGTAGGTACAAATACGAGCACATGCATTAAGTACATCTTTATTTGTTATGTATGTAAATAAGTATATGTAAATATACAAAGTCATACAGTGGCAAGTGGTGGTGAGTGCATGTTCATAAAACTGACTTTCAGCTTACAAGCAAATCTCACAATTTTTATATCCTTGTAGAGGGTCTATTAATTTTGGCCAACAGTTTGCAACGTACCTTAGAAGGTCCCGCAGGAGAGTTTATAAAGCTTTGTCCGTCTTTCCGTCCGATCGGCCGTCCGTCCGTCCGTCCGTCCGTCCGTCCGTCCGTCCGTCCGTCCGTCCGTCCGTCCGTCCGTCCGTCCGTCTGTCCGCCCATCCGTCCGTCCGTCGTCCGTCTGTTGCAACACGATCTAATCTCTCAATTTTAGACCTAACTTGGTAGACATACATTTTATTGCTTAATTTTATTTAATATATACTGCCTGAAAAATGTTATCCGAATTGAACTACTACTTCCCTCTATACTTCATTTGTTCGTCCAATTCTGGAATACTGATCATGCGTATGGTGTCCCCACTACTCATAAAAAACGCATTGAATCTATACAAAAAAACTTTTTACTATTCGCCTTACGAGGCCTTAACTGGGATGTAAACTTAAGACTTCCTTCTTATGACAGTAGACTTTTGTTGCTTAATTTACCATCTCTAGCTAACCGTTGAACCATGCTGTGTGTAGTTTTATCAATAACCTCATCCAAGGTGATATTGACAGTGTAGACCTAGTTAGCCGGCTACACTTCTCTGTCCCTTGTAGAATAACACGTAACTACTTACCACTAACTCTTCCTTATTGTAGATCGACTTATGCCCTTCACGATCCGTTTAGGGTATTATGCTTTATCTTTCTTATTTCTAACGCTTCCTCTGTTGCATGCCTAAAATTTGAAATCCTGTCCTATCTTTCTAGACATTAAGTAATCTTTCCTCGCAAATCTTTCCTATCTTTAGTATTAATCTGCATGCCCGCGTTCTCTATTCGCGTTTCGAGTCGTACGTTCGGCGACTGTGCCCCTCGGTCAGTTGGGCGGAAGGTGGACATTCGCTGTGTGGACATTCCGCGCGTAACAAGCATGGGCTTGGTAAATGCATGGACCACTTGATAATACATTCATTGTATCAACGTCAAAAAAAAATAAAATAAATAATAACATATAGCTGCCATAGGAACGAACAATCGGTCAAAAAAGGGCATTGTATACAAACTAAAATGATTTATTTTTTATTAATGGTTCTTTACATTACCCAACCCTTTACAATGTATCTACCCTTTAACAGGTGTTTGTAGTACAGGTATAAAATATATAATATAATATATAATGTCAACAAGGGTATATAATCCTCGGTAGCGTTGCAATCTAGTTTTATTTTATATAATATTAACTAACCATCAGATTAGTTCATTTCATGTTATTGTTGTTCCGTACACAATTTACAACGCCTGTATTGCCAATAATAATTTTTGGAAGCTAACTGAGAAGGATTGTTCATCACGTAAAATATCCGGGAAGCTTTGTAACAGCCAAAAGTCGCAAAAAATTATTGAGTTACGTGCTTCTCTGGCCATAAACAAGAATGTGAACGAATGGACAGAAGCGTGATTCATAACATCGTATATGGGTCAAACATATACGATATATCCTGTCATATCCGACAAGAACATTAAAATTCGAATAATTAAGTTCAAATTTAACCGTTTAACCGTAGCACATATGTATATAAGTTTGTAAAAGAAGGGATAGAAAAAGAAAATTTGTAGTAGACGGAATGGACAATGGAATCTTTGAGCAATCGTGACACGACAGCTATGGGAGCTATATGTTAGAGTGGTTCGATTCGGGTGAAATTGAACAGACATAAAATATTAATTGATGAAAATAGTTCGGTAACGCTATTTGGAAAACCAAAAGAAGTCAGCCGATAGGTTGTATGGCAGCAATACGATCTAATGGTCCAATCTGACTCGTTTCGAGTTATATAAAACCTTCAGAAACAAGAAGCAAACTAGACATTTTATTTAAGATGGGGGCAAGATGGTCTTACAACACACGGACGGACAGGCGGACAAAGTTACTTGGACTCTTTTATCGACACTAATTCATAATATATCTGTAATTAGCTCCAATTTAACCTAGCGGCCTTTAAAAAGCTGCCAGACAATCAAAAAGTGCTTGAAACGTAGTCAGCTATACTTTTTTGTTTTCCGGGTAAGAAGTAAGAACCAAAATCTTTTGAAAAGAAAAGTCCCATCCGTCTGTTGCAACGCAAGCTAGTCTCTCAGTTTTTGAGCTATCTTTATGAAACTTGGCACACAAGCTTTTTATTGCTACACGCTGTAAATAAGTCGGAACGAACCAGATCGGAGCGATACATCGTAGAGCTGCCATATAAACTTTCGGACGATTTTCGTTATATTTCAAGATATAGCTATCAGGCTTACCACATCCAAATCTAAGTGTGTCCTTAATAATAATGTTTCATTAAAATCAAACTTTTATAACTTATAACGATTAACGATCGGCCTAATAAAGGTACCTGTTGCAATTTTATGAAATTCTGAGTACTATTACATATAGCTGTGTATAACTGCAAGGGTATACAAACTTCGGCAAGCCGAAGGTAGCCTTATTTTCTTGTTTTTAACAAAACGCAGCTTGGACGTGTTTTGGGTCAATGCATTGTGGCACAAACGGTAGCAGCCGAACGCTTAACAGGTAGACAGAGATAGAGACGCACAAAAAGTGAAAAGCAAATAGAAAATGCAACAAAACAAAGTAAGTAAATTATTTACGCCAAAGTTTTGTAAAACGCGTATTACTAACGATTTTAAGAATGAAAAAAGTTCAAAAGTAAATAAAAGGGATTATAAAAACAAGTGGGTATGGCTACAGTCGAGCGCTCGACACTAAGATACCCTTCTCCCGATTTTCTAAATCTGTTACAAACGTGTATCCACACTCATTATTTGAAATGGAAATTTTGCACAAATACTTCTTCTGCATATAGGTTTCTCGCTCGCACTCACACAGCGACGCACGTTAAGAGTCGCAG
Organism: Zaprionus tsacasi; assembly: GCA_018904105.1. Lineage (NCBI taxonomy): Eukaryota > Metazoa > Arthropoda > Insecta > Diptera > Drosophilidae > Zaprionus > Zaprionus tsacasi. The sequence goes on along the minus strand of JAEIFR010000202.1, from coordinate 1,182,512 downwards.
GCGGCTGCTTGTATATTTTGTACTGAAAACGTTGACTTGAATAACTTCTGTGTTATCGGTCCGATCGGATTGTAATTTGGAGACTATATTCATATGGCATTAAGTATTATACATACCAAAGCAGAATGTTTAATACTTTGCTTAATAATCGTAATTCAACGATTTGCGGGGGCGGTGGGCGTGGCGTCAAACATTTGACATAAACTTGTTCTGCCCCGGAAATAGAGGAACATTCATACCAAATTTGGAGTCTCTAGCTCTTTTAATAGCTGAGATCTGTTGTCTCAAACAAAGAGACAGACAGACGGACAGACGGACAGACAGACGGACATGTCTCAATCGACTCGGCTAGTGATCCTGAGCAAGAATATATAAACTTAATGGGATCTGCCACGCCTCCTTATGCCTGTTACATACATTGCACAAAGTTAGTGTACCCTTTTTTGACCATTTTCAATGGTGGAAGGGTATAATTAATATAGTGCCGGATAAAGTACTTTTTATACCCTTGCAGAGGGTATATTAATTTTAGCCAGAAGTTTGCAACGCACCTTAGGAGACATCTCCGACCCTATAAAGTATATATATTCTGAATCAGCATAAACAGAGGAGTCCAAAAATGGATGTCCGTCTGTCCGTCCGTCCGTCCGTCCGTCCATCCGTCCGTCCGTCTGTTGCAACGCAAACTAGTCTCTCAGTTTTTGAGCTATCTTCATGAAACTTGGCATATAAGCTTCTTATTGCTGCGCGCTGTAAATAAGTCGGAACGAGCCAGATCGGACCGATATATCGTATAGCTGTCATAGAAACTATCGGCCGATTTTTGTTGTTTTTCAAGATATTGCAACAAGATTTGGCAAATCTTATTCTTATTGCGTTCCTAAAGTGCTGTCAAAATTGTATCAAAATCGGATTGCTATAACATATAGCTGCCATAGGAACAATCGGCTGAAATTAGGGTTTTTGTATGCAAACCTGTTTTGTTCTTGGAAATACAGCACATTATCAATACTTTTTAATGTTATACAGTAACCCGCCCTTATTTTTTCCATTTAAATATCTCAGACGTTTATATTCTTTAGCTGTTATAGGAACAATCAGTCAGTCCGTCTGTCTGTTGCAACGCAAATTAGTCCCCCAGTTATTTAGCTATCTTCATAAAAGTTGGCTCACAAGCTTCTTAATTCTGCCTTCATTAAATAAGTCGGAACGGGCCAGATTGGACTGATATATCGAACAGCTGTCATGGAGCCTATCGGTCGATTTTCGTTATATTTCAAGATATAGCTATCGGGCTTACCACATCCAAATCTAAGTATGTCCTTAATAATAAAGTTTCATCAAAATCGAAGTTTTATAACTTATAACGATCAACGATCGGCCTAATGAAGGTACCTGTTGCAATTTTATAAAAATCTGAGTACTATTACATATAGCTGTGTACAACTGCAAGGGTATAAAACCTTCGGCAAGCCGAAGGTAGCCTTGCTTTCTTGTTTTTGAATTTACAGTTAGTTGAAATCCTAATTTACATATTCCGCACACCATTGACATTCTACTCCATGAGTAGCGGGTATGATAGTTTTGTGTCAACCGAAAATGTAAGTAAATAAAGCAAGTAAAGTAAATAAATTCTATAAGTATCAAAAGTCGTGTCAAAATACCATAGTCGTCTGTTCGCCTGTCCATCTGTGTGTCCGTTCGTGTAAACACTTGGTTTTCAGCTATTATAAGAGCTTCCAAACTCATTGTAAATATATTTGTTAATAATGTACGCCGATCAAGTTTGGTTTAATTTTTGCCATGACTCATTCATAAATCGAAAAGTCGATTGCAGCCCCAATACAGCAACAATTTTATGCACACAATATTTTATAATCTTGCGGATGTTTCATGCAAATTTCATTTAGATTGTATAATAAATATATAATATATTAAAGAAACAGTTGTGCCATATGATCACATGTTTACTCAAACGGAGACATCCAGAGTCACCTCCTGCAGAAAGCTCTTTTTATAACCTTAGACCATTGAAAATTGTCAAAAAAATATACTAACTTTGTGCAAATGTATGAATGAAAATGAGACATCTCTGACCCCATAAAGTATATATATTCTTTTTCAATATCAACAGCCGAGTCGATATAGCCATGTCCGTCTGTCCGTCCATGTGCACTCCTGGATCTCAGCTATTATAAAAGCTAGAACTTTCAAATTTGGTGACAATATGTGTTATAACTGCAGGCTGATCAAATTTATTTTGGATATTTGTAACGCCTCCACCCGCCCCTATATTGAAAACAAGAAAGCAAGGCTACCTTCGGATTGCCGAAGGTTTCATACCCTTGCAGTTATACAAAATATAAAATATATTTGGATTGCTGCTGGTTTCTGTTTGCATACAAAAACCCTGATTACGGCCGATTGTAGACATGTAGTTAATGCAGTTAATGATAGAAAAGATTTGCGAGGAAAGATTACTAGAAAGAAAGACTTCTAGAAAGATAGGACAGGATTTCAAAAATAAGAAAGTATATATTATTGTAGTCCGAGCATATGCTAAACCCTAAACCGATCGTGAAGGGCATTGTTCAACCTACAATAAGGAAGAGTTAGTGGTAAGTTGTTACATGTTATTCTACAAGGCACAGAGAAGTAAAGCCGTCTAACTAGGTACACACTGTCAATATCACCTTGGATGAGGTTAGTAATAAAACTACACACAGCATGGTGAACCGGTTAGCTAGAGATGGTAAATTAAATGCCATAAGAAGGAAGTCTTAAGTTTACATACCAGCTAAGGTCTTGTAAGGCGAATTATTTTAGTAAAAAGTTTTTTTTCAATGCGTTTTTTATGACTAGTGTACTAGGGACACCATACGCATGATACGTATTCCAGAATTGGACGAACAAGTGAAATATAGAGGGGGTTTTTTACGTAAGGATCGTCAAACTCCTTAGAGCATCTCTTAGTAAAGACAAGTACACCCGTGGCTTTATTGACCATATTAGAAACATGTTCGGAAAATTTTAATTTTCGGTCCAATCGGACCCCCAGATCATCAACTGGTTCTATCTAATACACAGTCACAAAGAGTATAAGAAAAGTACGTTGGTGGGGGCCTGACTACCCTGAAGAACACCAGATGTGGCAAAGAGAATGTCCGAACGAACGGTATTAAAGAGTACTCTTTGAGTTCTGTCAGTCAGATAACTCACAATCCAACTAAGTAGTTTTGGTGAAAAGCCTAAAACGTTGAGTTTATGCGCAAGAAGGGAAGGATTTACTGAATCAAATGCTTTACTGAAATCAGTATATATAACATCAGTTTGAAGATTTTTCTGAAAACCTTTTATAACAAAGGATGTCTGCCCAAAAAAATTTGTCGTAGTTCATAAGTTTCATAAATCTGTGCTGAGAAGGCGATATGACGGATCTACAGAAATGTTGCAAGCGAAGAGTTAAAACATTCTCAAAGAATTTAGGTCTAGCCGACAATTTAGAGATACCTCTATACTTGCTTGCATCAGACTTGCTGCCCTTCTTAAGCAAGGGAATAATAAATGATTCCTTCCAGATAGAAGGAAAGAGTGAAGTATCTAAGGACAGCGTGAAAAGTTTAAGCAATAGCTTACTAAGAGAGTTAGCACAGAACCGATATACACAAGCGGGGAGACCATCGAAGCCTGGAAAAAAACTGGTTTAACCGAATGAAGGTCCTTAACAATTGAAATTTCGTTTAGAATGGGAGTAAATATATCATTTGAACAAAGATAGTATTATGGATAAAAATGAACATTTTGTGTAGAAGGCGAGAACGTAGTTTGAAAAAACTTTGCAAACATGTTGGCCATGGCTTGGCCGGTATCTGCTATAGGGTTTTCAAAAACAAGTTTGAAGGTTTAACCTAGGACTTACGCTTCATGTTAACAAAAGTATAAAACTATTTAAACGAGCATCTAAAAAACGAGAAAAAGCTGAAGGTGACTTATTAATTTTGTATTTTTTAAATAAACTAAATTTTAAATTTTTTAGTCGCGACAACTCTCTTGTGAACAAAGGGGGCTTAGACGAGCATGTCGGAATGTAAAAAGGAACATAAATATTAAAAAAAAGAATTTATGTTCTGATTAAATAAATGGACGAAGGGTATCTTACTGTCGAGCGCTCGAAGATGTAGGTGCTTGGATTGGTAGAGATAGAGCAATCGGTTTCCGATATTTCTTGTTTTTCACTTCAAACTCTTTAACCACAACATGGCAATGAAACCACAACGGACACATCAGAGATTTTATGTGACACCATTTGTACACACTCGTCGATGACTTCCTCAGAAAGCGAAGAAAGTCACCAGTGTACAAGGTCGGTCAATAAGAGGAGGCGGGGTGGCAGCCACATGAGCAGATTTCTTGCGTTTATGAGACTCATTTAATAGTTTTAGGCTAATAAATGAGTTGTCCAACGCAGAGAACTGATCGGCAAGTTTTCGAAAACTGCCAAAAAGTTCACGAAACCCTGACTTTGTGTGCCGCATGAGCAGTAATATATAACAGCAGCATTAGCAGTAATATATAACAGAAACGACAAATCTGGTTGGATTACATAATTATGTGAGGCACCACATATGCATAGGCTTCTATCTAATAAATTATTATTAAAAACCATCTGCTTAGTTCTAACTGTAAAGCATTAAGAGCAAAGTTAACGCCAGATGATAGCAAACCAAATAGCAAAATATATAATATACTAACAGGTAATATGTATTTTTATGTGTGATTTTATATTATTAACATAATAAAAAGAACGTTCATACGTGTGTCACGCCAAATTTAAATTATTGGATTATTTGGATTATTATTGAGTTATTGGATTGGATCTAAAGAATGTTCAATTTTGTATCTCTTTACACGTCGTATGGTCAATGGAATGGTCAAGTATAGTAATTGGTATGGTCAATAAAAGGATCAATTTTTTCAATTGGTGAACGTGGATAACATAGTTAATGTCTGCTTTCTGCAAGTCGTATTGACAAGCAAAGTTTGTAATTGTCCCTTCCCTCCATGCCCTGCTTGCAAACGAGCGAGTGTTTTGGTCGTTAATCGAATACATTTTACAAATATTCCCCAATCGAGCGCATAGTGAATTGTGCAGACGGTCTGTTATACTAGATGGTACATAGATATATATGTATGTATGTACATACAAACATGCATATGATCTTGATATGTATCCACATATGTACATACATGTGTACAAAGACTCCAATTTTTGTTTAATGAATTTAATAATTAATGGACATATTGGCTTAAAAAGGGAATACAAATTCGAATTTGTGCGTTTGTAGAAGAGCAAAAAATGAAATCTTTTTACGGTTCTTTGGAGTTTTCTTTTTTTTTTGTGGTAGATGAATGACAGTATTATTAAGTAAAATATTTCGGTAGGAATATTGTTTTTTTTTTTACTTTTACAGGCTATTCACATACATACATTTATACATACATAACATATGTACATATGTATGTACTGTTCACTCTGATTTTAAGTGGTTGTAACATTGATAGCAAAATTTAGGTTAGTAACATTCCATTATTGATTACTGAGCTGAATGTCATAACAGTAATTTTAAAAAATCAATAAAGCTTTAACAAGCTGCAATAATAGAAAAAACTAATTGAGCTATAATTAATTTCTCTAATTATGAGTGGACTTATAAGTATTCTTGCAAATTATTGTCTACTAACATATGCATACATATTAACTTGGTATCATTTCATTTGGCTATATGTAACGTCAATATGCTGCAGTTTTCCCTAGCCTGAAACTAAATCAATAAATCTGCTACCCTGCATAGAATTTGTTTTGCTCTCTAAGTGTTTGACGTGTTGAAAAGATTTTTTGCGTCGACCCGCACATTAATTTTGTAATATCAGTGTGTGTCTGTTGTGGATGTTGCGGATCGTACTAATCTTATCACGCATTGGCCAACACATAGGTCATGGTGACCATCAGAAGATGGGCAGCTATAACTGGCGTCGACACATGCAGCATGATGCTGCCACGTCCACATTGCTGTATCTCGATCTCTTCGGGATGATAATTAATGCATTTCTTTGGGCGGCGACGCGACTCCTGCTCTTGACTCTGCCGACGTGTGCTGCAGGCACCTGTTGGTGTGCAAAACAAAAATTGCAGTCCATAATTTACACTTCCCGCATGATATATTTTACTCACCTACAATGCCTGATTCCTCCATTGGCTCAATGTCCAGCTGCTTAGAACCGCAGGGACAAAGCGTGTCGACCACAAGCAGAATTAAATTGCTGTGCGGAATTTTCTGTACGCTAAACGGGCGCTCACAGCCAGAGACATGACAATTGGTCAGCTTACCCTAAAAACAAAAATAAAAATAAATAAACAAATATCGTAATTTACAGTCGAGCAGGGCCAATATTTTTATATAGAATAATAGTTATTTGATATGTGTAAATGAACAAGCAGAAAACTTCCAGTTTTCCTTGGCGGTATGGTGGCCACCTGGGATGGGTGGTAAAAATGGCCTAAATCAATTAATTAATTATGTTAACCTAGTATATTTAATGTTTTAGATTTATTAAGCTTATTGTTTGACGACTACTTTATTATTTTTATGTATGTTGCTCTTACTTACTATTATTTGTATTATGTATGTTGCTCTTACTATATGTAACGCTATTGGAAACTTACGACCACTCTCTTTTACAACTCAGCATGAAGTCTCTTCTTGCTCTCTGTTTTGCCCTTTGCTTCTTGAATTTGCCAATATGGTTTATTTCCCACAATTGACCTGACCATTGTCACGTGGGACCCCCGTTGTATTCACTAAAAGCTGAATCGTTTGCTCCTTGCAATACAACTCAAATGCCTGTGCCGTAAACGCAGTTAAACTATCAGGGATAATCCTCAAAGGATTTACAAAATAAGTGGTTTGACGCTCTAGACAATTGACAACTTCTTTTGCTCCTGTTCTACGGGTGGGATACAATCATATTATACAAACTTCCAAAAACCGTCAACTAAAACTAAAATGTGTTTGTAGCGTTTACTCGTCATCTCCATTGGCCCAACATGGTCAATATTATACGTCGTCAGCGGTCTATCTCCTTTTTGGATCGGATTTAAGAACCCCTCTTTCTTACCCGCGTTTGAATTAACAAGTGGTAGGGCTACAGTCGAACGCCCAACACTAGGATACGCTTCTCTCAATTTTTAAAATCCGTTACAAACGTGTAGCCACACTTACAATTTATTTATTTTTATTATTTTTATTTTTTTATTGTTATTTATCGTCAAAAAAGCCAGTGGACTTGAACTTAAAATTTGATTTTTATTTTTAAATTAAAATTAAATAAAATTAAGATTACAAATTTCAAAATTAATTAAGATCATAAATTTTTAAATTTAGGCTGGGGAATATAAAACAAGAATTAACGATCCAGCATTTGCTGAAAAGGATTGTGGAAAACCCAGTAAAACCCAATCAGATCGGTAGATTAATATTAGTTATTAGGATGAAGAGTTAATTTCTTAAGGATAGACAATTTAACAGAGTCGGGGGAGGACTCTGAGTTGAAAACAGTCTGTTGTAGTCAGCACAGAGAACTCGGAAAGGGTCATGCAAGCTGTAGTTATTAGGACAAAAGACTAAAGATGGTGGCCCAAAATTACGAGTAACTCTAGAAGGAATACAGAAATTGATTTGGTTAAGCAGAGTAGAGGAATCTATATCGTACTTTTTAGTTTTACAATAAACATAACGTCTAACGTAATACGACGGTTAATTAAAGAAGGTAGGTTAATTAGAAGGAGTCCTCTAGAGTATGGTGGTAAGTCTACACCCGAAACCCAATAAAAACTACGCAAGGCAAAGAGTAGAAACTGATTTTGAACAGACTCAATTCTATCTTGTTGAATATGATATTGCGGCGACCACACGCAAGACGCGCGTCCCATATTCAAGAATTGGACGAACAAGAGAAGTATAAAGCAACTTTGTCGTATAAGGATCCTCGAATTATTTGGCCCATCCCAAGTAGTCGAAATGCCTTATTGACGATTTGTGTCACGTGACGATCAAATCTCAATTTATGATCAAAGAGGATACCTAAATCCATAACTTCAGATATTCTTAAGAGTATGGTTAAGTTAAGATTATAGTTGATGACATGATAGTTACCTCTGTAAAATGACATAACCTTGCACTTCAAACAGTTTAGATGTAGCAGATTATGTCTACACCAAGCAAAAAACAAATCAAGATCTGTTTAAATGAGGTTATTCACAGGATAACTGTGTGTCAAACAGAGTTTCACATCATCAGCATACAAAATTATATTAGAGTGAAGGAGTATAGAAGGAAGATCGTTAATAAACAGGTTAAATAGCAAAGGTCCAAGGTGGCTACCCTGAGGAACACCAGAAGTAACTAAGATCGGCTTAGAAAGACAGTCTTTAAAAAAACTCGTTGAGACCTGTTAGTTAAACAATCAGAAATCCACAAAAGGAGCTTTTGAGGAAAACCAATCGAATTTAACTTTTGGATTAAGAGTCTATAATTTACGGAGTCAAATGCTTTACTGAAGTCAGTATAGACCACATCAGTTTGCATTTTGTTCCGAAATCCTAAATTAATGTGAGAAGAAAATTCTAAAAGATTAGAAGCTGTAGATTTTGCCTTAATAAACTCATGTTGATAGCGTGAAATTATAAATTTACACATATGAAGAAGTTAACTGAGCCATAAAATTTTTTTCAAAAATCTTAGGAATAGGGGACAGTTTGGATATACACCTATAGTTCTTCACATCATGGTTAGAACCACTTTTGTGAAGAGGAATGGAAAAAGAGTTTTTCCAAATAGGTGGAAAATAACTATTTGCTAGTGCCAATAGTTATGCAGCTTATGAATAGGCTTCAGAACTGAATCAACACAATATTTAAGTACACATGCTGGAACTCTGTTAGGGCCAGGAGAGAAAACGGGTTTAAACGATTTAAGATCACTAAGCAAAGACATCTCGTCAATAGAAGGACAGAAAGAAGTGTTAAAATTTTGTATACTATAAGGGTAGGGTTGCAAGTCTGCAAACAAATCAGCGGCAGCCTGATCACCTGTTGCTTTATTATTTTCATATGTTAGTACAGAAAGAAATCTACTTGATTTACGTTTTAAATTGACAAAGTTATAAAACTGCTTTGGGTCCTGAGCAAACTGCAAACAGCAGCGACACAAATACTTCTTATAACAATTTGCATTCAATAGAGCAATAAAGTTTGCCCTTGCAGCAGTATAACGCGTAAAATCAGAAAGATTAGAAGTAATTTTAAATTTTTTTAAATACCGGGATTTCAAATTTTTAACCTTACTAGCTCACGTGAAAACCAAGGAGGCCTGTCGGACTTTATTAGAAAAGTAACAGGAACACATTGATCAAAAAATGAGTTCATAGAGGAATAAACAAGTGGGTATGGCTACAGTCGAGCGCTCGACAGTAAGATACCCTTCTCCCAATTTTTAAAATCCGTTACAAACGTGCAACCACACTCACACCACATGAAAACCTTTTATAACAAAGGATGTCTGCCCAAAAAAATTTGTCGTAGTTCATAAGTTTCATAAATCTGTGCTGAGAAGGCGATATGACGGATCTACAGAAATGTTGCAAGCGAAGAGTTAAAACATTCTCAAAGAATTTAGGTCTAGCCGACAATTTAGAGATACCTCTATACTTGCTTGCATCAGACTTGCTGCCCTTCTTAAGCAAGGGAATAATAAATGATTCCTTCCAGATAGAAGGAAAGAGTGAAGTATCTAAGGACAGCGTGAAAAGTTTAAGCAATAGCTTACTAAGAGAGTTAGCACAGAACCGATATACACAAGCGGGGAGACCATCGAAGCCTGGAAAAAAACTGGTTTAACCGAATGAAGGTCCTTAACAATTGAAATTTCGTTTAGAATGGGAGTAAATATATCATTTGAACAAAGATAGTATTATGGATAAAAATGAACATTTTGTGTAGAAGGCGAGAACGTAGTTTGAAAAAACTTTGCAAACATGTTGGCCATGGCTTGGCCGGTATCTGCTATAGGGTTTTCAAAAACAAGTTTGAAGGTTTAACCTAGGACTTACGCTTCATGTTAACAAAAGTATAAAACTATTTAAACGAGCATCTAAAAAACGAGAAAAAGCTGAAGGTGACTTATTAATTTTGTATTTTTTAAATAAACTAAATTTTAAATTTTTTAGTCGCGACAACTCTCTTGTGAACAAAGGGGGTTAGTCGAGCATGTCGGAATGTAAAAAGGAACATAAATATTAAAAAAAGAATTTATGTTCTGATTAAATAAATGGACGAAGGGTATCTTACTGTCGAGCGCTCGAAGATGTAGGTGCTTGGATTGGTAGAGATAGAGCAATCGGTTTCCGATATTTCTTGTTTTTCACTTCAAACTCTTTAACCACAACATGGCAATGAAACCACAACGGACACATCAGAGATTTTATGTGACACCATTTGTACACACTCGTCGATGACTTCCTCAGAAAGCGATGTCACCATAGGAGTGGTAAACGACATTACCGGGTCACCAGTGTACAAGGTCGGTCAATAAGAGGAGGCGGGGTGGCAGCCACATGAGCAGATTTCTTGCGTTTATGAGACTCATTTAATAGTTTTAGGCTAATAAATGAGTTGTCCAACGCAGAGAACTGATCGGCAAATTTCAAACAGAAATTTTGCACAAATACTTCTACTGCATATAGCTTTCTCGCTCGTACTCACACAGCGACGCGCGTAAAGAGTAAAGCGATACGACGCAACGTCGACGTCGACGTCAATTGCTCAAAGCAGCGCGCAGGCGGCTGCTCGTATATTTATACCCTTCGACCATTGAAAATGGTCAAAAAAGAGTATACTAACTTTGTGCAATGTATGTAACAGGCATAAGGAGGCGTGGCAGACCCCATAAAGTATACATATTCTTGCTCAGGATCACTAGCCGAGTCGATTGAGCCATGTCCGTCTGTCTGTCCGTCTGTACTGCTGTCCGTCTGTCTGTTTGAGACAACGGATCTTAGCTATTAAAAGAGATAGAGACACCAAATTTGGCATGGAGGTTCCCATATTTCCCAAGCAGATGAAGTTTATTTCAAATGTTTGATGCCACGCCCACCGTCCCCGCAAATCGGTAATTTGTGATTATTAAGCAAAGTATTCAACTTATAAAGTTCTGCTTTGGTATGTATAATGGTAAATGTCATATGAACATATTCTCCAAACTACAATCCGATCGGATCAATAACACAGGAGTTATTCTAGTCAACGTTTTCAATACAAATGTACTAGCAGCAGCCTGCGCGCTGCTTTGAGCAATTGACGTCGACGTTACGCGCGTCGCTGTATTAGTGCGAGCGAGTAAGCTATATGTAGTGTAGTTACACATTTATAACAGATTTAGAAAATTGGGAGAAGAGTATATTACTGTCGAGCGCTCGACTGTAGCCACATCCACTTGTTAAGATGCTAGAATTGGTTGTCCCTGCAAAGCCAGTGGGATTCTTTATTTGTGAACAATCCGTATAAGTAAAGGATTTTTTATTTCTATTGAGTTCGGTTTGGATTCTGGCAAATTCTTTTCTGAACGTTTTCGGGGAAGTAACGTTTTTATTGAGGTAGCTGAGGAAGGTACTTATGGCTCTTCGGTTAAGTGCCCAAGGCGGTGATTTTTGGATATGTTTTTATACCCTTGAAGAGGGTATATTAAGCTTAGCCAGAAGTTTGCAACGCACCTTAGGAGACATCTCCGACCCTATAAAGGAAATACTGCATATTATCAATACTTTTAAATGTTAAACAGTAACCCGCCTTTAGTTTTTTCATTTAAATATCTCAGACGTTTATATTCTACAGCTGTTATAGGAACAATCAGTCAGTCCGTCTATCTGTTGCAACGCAAATTAGTCCCCCGGTTATTGAGCTATCTTCAAGAAACTTGGCTCACAAGCTTCTTATTTCTGCCCTTTTTTAAATAAGTCGGACCGGGGCAGATCGGACCGATAAATCGTATAGCTGTCATGGAACCTATCAGCCGATTTTCGTTATATTTCAAGATATAGCTATCAGGCTTACCACATCCAAATCTTAGTGTGTCCTTAATAAGTTTCATCAAAATCGAACTATTATAAATATTATCGATCAACGATCGCCATAATGAAGGTACCTGTTGCAATTTTATGAAAATCTGAGAAAAAAGGAAGCAAGAGGAAACACATGTAACCTTAGCTTTGGCAAAGGTTATGTGCCGTTCTTGTTTCTACTGTCGGAAGTGCGGCTATACTCACTACGTGAGGGTGGCTGGAAGCAGGCCCCTGTCACGCTTATATCTCTGCTCGGACTAATTGTAGTCGGGCGAAGATTATGATTCTATAAGTCACCCCAATCCAATTTGGAACAACATACGCCAAGGGCTGCATGGCCGGGGGTTAGCCCGGTCGCTAGTAATGTCGTCCTCCAATTTTACCTTGACTTCCCACGGTACGCGGGTTATGCCGTGGGCGACCTCCCTTCCCGCCTACTCGTGGGTCCAAAAATTATGGATATTTAAAAAAAACAAGAAAAGTCTTTTGCGACTTAAACAGCATCCACCCAGGGCGAAGACTTCACGGCCGACCCCGCAGCTATTGGGCTGCTTGCCTCCACCTTCAACACCACGGGCATTGGCCCTGGGGGGGGACCCGGACAGGCCACGGACTCCCTTGGACACTGAGTTGGTACGTGCTACATTCTCGTCCAATAGCTGTTCAGGCAGCAACTCGTCGAGGTGATGTACTCTGACGCTGACCTGATCAGCCTAGCTGACGTTGCTTTCGTGGCCTCTCAAAGGTCAGACCTCACGGAAGCAGGCTCTCGGATCCAGACGCTGCGACTGGATTCTGATTTTGAGAACGCCTTCGTCAAATTGAAGACGCACGAGAAGAGGCTTTTGAAAGCCGCAATCGCAAAGGGTTTAAGCAGATCGAGGCTCTCGCTATCGCCACCGCATCCTCCGTGGAAACCAAGGCCAACCAGACGCGCGCTGACGATACCGTCCTTGAACCCCAAGGGTCTTCAAAGAATCCCAAGAAGACTCATGTGGAGTCCACAAAGCCACTTTACAGCCAAGTGGCAAGCAGCGTGAAACAGGGTTTCATTTTGGCTGATTCAACTAAGCCGCTTTCATCGGAGCAGTGAAAGCTAGTATAAATAAGGCGTTGCTGCTACACTTCACACCTGGTGTCAGTCCGGGTTTCGATGGTTGTATACCTCGAAACAAATGGCTGCTCCTGATGTGTGAGGATAACCACATCGCCGACTGGGTCAGGGAAGTTGTTGGACACTTAAGGTCCATCAGCTCCCTTGACTTAGAACTATTGGAGGAGTCCAAGTTTCCGAGAGATCACCTCATTAGAGGATACTTCCCCAATATTGCTGAATTCGCACCCGCCACCATCCTGGATTACCTAGATATCCAGAATGTTGACTGCTTCTCAACAAAGCAGTGGTGGGTGGTTCATCATAGCATTAACGGCACTACGACTCACCTCGCGATGATGTTCGACGAGGAGTCGTCCTAGGCTCTGACGGAGTGTAACGGTAAAGTGAAGTTCATCTTCGGAAGGATGAAACTTATACAGAAAAACTCCGTCCCAGGGTCTACCCCACCACTGCCCGATCCCCATCCCCTTCTCCAATCCCCACTACCAGCGCACTTGCGGTTGAGTCAAGGGTTGCCCCCACCGACGCGAAAGCAGTGGCTGCCGCTTCAGTGGCGTCTTCCAGCGCTGCGGCCGTAGCTGCGCTTAAACCCCCATCCCCAAACCCCCGACCATTGTGGTATCCGCCCCAATCCCTCATCGGGCCAAATCAGGCCTGTTGCTGGCAGCGGGCGCCTTCTGGCCCTTGCTAGCCCCTAGCTAGCGCCGGACGCAAACCCCCACAAGGGCACCTCCAGCGACTGGAATCGCTAGATGGCCTCCCCCGAGCAGCTCTGCTAGAGTGCCGAAGGGCATCCGTGGCAACGACTCTCGAGGGGTAAGGCATGTGGCCTTGTTAGCAAGGCGCTGAAGGAGGATGCTATGCGCCATTAAGGTGCTTCAGGCGAACCTGCACCACGCCAGAGGAGCGTCAGCCACCCTGTCCAGGATCGCCTGTGACGAAGGTATTGGCCTGCCTCTTCTCCAAGAGCCATGTCTAACCGGTGGCCTCGTCCGTGGACTATAATGCGGATTATGTAAGTTGTTATATGACCGTATGGGAGGTGCCGATCGCGCTGCTATATTGGTTAATAACAGTAAGAGACACTTCCCTCTAACTTGTGAGGCCCGTGTATAAATTTTAATTTTGAGTAATTTTAATCACTAGATAGGATTTGAAATAAATGAATTCAAATTCAAATTTGAATTCAAATAATGGTTATCACCACACCCGATCTGGCAACTCTGAATCGAAACGAGTCTGGCAACTCAAATATCGGCCGACCTACTCGATCAGTGTTGGTAAGTGGAGTGGCGATATATCGATATTTTCACCTATCGTGTTCGATATTCTTTTTTCTCTGAGAAAAACTTGGAGAACACGCGTCGGTGCAAAATTTTCAAATCGGAAGAAATTAAAGTGATCACAAAAAAAAAGTGTACAAGTCAACATAAAAATTGTTAAGTCGGTGAAACGTAGCTTTTGGTGCTGTTTATATTGTGGGTGTTCGAGGCTGGACGTGAGTATAGGCTTTCCAAAGCTTTGTTGGCAGCTTCTAACCTCGTCTTGCTTTCCAGCGAACCGCTTGTGCCCAGACGAGCGCTAGCGCTCTCGCGCCTTTTCTTCTGGTAGGCGTGCATATTTGCCCCTATCTTTGCTGGTGCCGTGATCGCCCGGCTACCTATAGAGTTTTTGCTGTTTTTGGGTGAGTGGTAAAACAAAAGTTGTGCTTAGGCAGCCACCTTATGTGCATTATTTCTTTTTCACTCATAGCCTGTATGGTTCCGAAGCTGAACCTCGGGTAATAGAGAGCCAGTCGAGGTCGGATTATAGACAGCGCGTAAAATTCCGGGGACTTCTGGAAGGAGCATCGGACACATCTACAAAATTTTCGTCCAAACATTAACTAATTGTACACCAACACATTCAAGTTTATACACACATACGTACTTGCAGTACACATACACATTCAAGTTCATACACAAACACGTACTTGCAGTACACATACACATTCAAGTTCATACACAAACACGTACTTGCAGTACACATACACATTCAAGTTCATACACAAACACGTACTTGCAGTACACATACACATTCAAGTTTCATACACACACTTTTGTACTTATAGTACACAAAAACATTCACAGCCACGTTTATATACACACCGTTCTCTTTTCACACTCATTCATCTAATTCATTTTTCTATAATTTTTATTTTCAATTTTTTTTGTTACATTTCATTTATATTTTTTTTGTTCATCCTTTTTGATTTCATCTTTTTATTTTTCACATCTCTTTCATTCATTCATTCGCATACACACGTATGCGTATAGCAAAAATTGGTAACGTAAAAATAAAGCAGGATTGAGTGATAGGTCAGATGATTTTTTTTTTGTGTTTGGGTATTATTGGTGCCTTTGTTATTGTTGCCATTATTATTTTTCCTCAGCTGTTTCGTCGGGGCCCCAACGGATCACGGGTGAGTGGATAACAATTTCAAAGTATCGAAACCAAATAATATTAAACTTTCGCTTGCCTATCGTGAGTAAACGTATCGAATTGAAATACTAAAAATATCGTCTGCCTATCGTTTGCAAAAAAAATAACTATCGACACCCAAATAAGAAAAAATATTAAAAAAAAAAGAAAAATCAAATTAAATTGAGATTAAATAGAAAGAAAAGGGTAAATCAAAAAGGAATAAAAATTAGGGAACTAAAGTTCGATTTATCGAATTCGTCATGCAGCACGAAGCTGCATGCGCTATACTTGTTTATCAATAAATAACATTAATGAAATTAAAATGGAATAAACTTTTTTTCTTGAGGCACTAAGGGCGGTAGCATAACAGCGACATGGGTAGTATCGGTATTCCGATATCGATAGTACATGGTTGGGTGGGTGAAGAAGGAGAGCATTACATCTAGCTCTCCGAGTAGATCGTTCGTTAGGGGTAGTCCGTCCGCTTATTTTGGCCTTCCCTTTTATTGCCATTCGATGGCACCGATAATCGAACCTGAACACAAAACCCCGCCCATTTTCCCTGAGCTTAGCCGGCTGTTACTGAGACAGGGTGTGCAGGGGACGTTATTGGACTTCGGTCGTTACAGAAATTGGCGCCCAACGTGGTGCCCGAAAAGGTTCCACTCGGCTATACCCTTTCCTTTCCATTCTCTTTTTCCTAGAAACCCAAAACTGCTGGTTATTCTGGTGGATATCGGATCCAGACCGATTGCATATAGCTATCCGAGTTCGATAATCTTCGATTAAGAGGATTATCAGTGGCGTTCGATGGTGGAATAGAAGGGGTGGAACTATCGAATTGGTTTATATCGGTTCGATACCTCATCTTAGCTCCATCGAACAAACACCTCGACTCGTGATGGCTGAGATTGTTTGTGTTGGACAGATTCGGCACGATCCTCAGCATCCGATTAGAGCTTCATGCAGTTTATTTTTATTAACGTAGCTTCAGTAATCGGAACTACTTCTAATGAACGATCACATCACAAAATTGCTGTTATGTTACCTAAACTTAGGTAAGCCCTCTCATCTTTAATGAATCCATCGACTTATTATACAACTATCGCATCCTTGAGTTTCGCGTATTAAAATATACATATATAGTGTTTGTGTGCACAATTGCAACTACCTTGTAGCTTGTGGGATACCTTTATCGTAGTCCCTCTGACATTTAGGAGCACATAAGTTTTTTATATTAACCGTGGTTGGAACCGAGTAGTTTTGACCAAATTCATCATTTTTTTTTTTGGGATTTTATTATGGCGGCAAAACGGGTTAACGAGAGAGTGGGGGACCTGATGAACATTGCGATGGACTGTACTATTTGCAATGACACCAGTCAGGACTCAGATCTCATCGTGACAACTTGCAGATACCATTTCCATCGAACTTGTCTGTCTGGTTGGCTCGACTCTAACGAATCCTGTCCGATCTGCCGACAGACGTGCTCGAAGGCCATCCTGACTGCTGCAGTTGAGCGCAGGGCTTCCTTGAACCCGCCAACTGAGCAAGGACCTTTGAACGCTCCGGCTCATCCGGGAGCAATTCTAAAGAGCCGTGTGAATACCCGTTCTCAGGGGCGTGGCATGACCCATGCCCGCTTCTTACTACCACTTCCAACTCGGGGAAACACCCGACGTGAGACTAAAACCCCTGATTCATCGGCGCTCGCAGAAGAGCGAATCAATAGGCTCATCTCTAGCTCGATGGCGAGTTATGGAGAAAGCATGACGGCAGTGATTGCCGAACAGATCTCCGCAGCGTTTCGCAATCTTAATGTGGCACAATCTGTTCGAGAAGCTCGAGATAATCCTCGTAACGAGGAAGAGGGCGAGGCAGCACCAGCGTTTCGTCGTCAGAGCAACGCGTCGAGGCTTGAGGATAGTTTAGGTGGAAGGCAGCATGGAGCTCGTATTTCTTTCGGTTATTCAGAGATTGATCGCCCAGATAGGATCTCAAACACCATCTCGAACTGGCGCATTAAATTCACTGGATCACCAAATGACCTTCCTCTCGAAGACTTTATATTTCGAGTCAATTGCATGACCACCCAGAGCCTTAACGGCAACTTTTCATTGTTGTCCCAATTTGCTCATCTTTTGTTCTCTGGCCCAGCACTCGCGTTTTACTGGAGAGTGCATCGCACGGTCCGCGATCTAGACTGGTACGAGTTATGTAGTCACCTGCAAGAGCGTTACCAGGACCAGAGAACGGACAGGGACATCAAGGATGCTATGCGTCGTCGGAAGCAAGGTAGCAACGAAAGCTTCGACGATTTTCTAGATGCTATGTTGGCTATCGCTGATTCCCTCCGAGAACCTATGTCGGATAGCGAGATCGCGGTTGAAGTTCGTTACAATTTGCATTCGGAGCTGCAACATGAGCTGTTGCATGTAGACACCTCGGATTTGGCCAGTTTGCGTAGGGAATGTCACAGACACGAGGAGTTATTCCGAAATATTCGTCCCCAATATCGCTCAGCCGTTAAGCGAAGCTTCGTGAATTCTCTTCAGGTGGAAGAGGATTCCGAGCCAGAGTCAAAAGAGGCATCGGA
Organism: Zaprionus tsacasi; assembly: GCA_018904105.1. NCBI lineage: Eukaryota > Metazoa > Arthropoda > Insecta > Diptera > Drosophilidae > Zaprionus > Zaprionus tsacasi. Next base: position 1,164,162 of record JAEIFR010000202.1, on the reverse strand, counting down.
AGCGGAAATATGCGCCGTTCGCTCATTCGACAATTCCAAATGCTGGAATTGCGAGGAGGTAGGGCATCGCTATCATGACTGTCTTTAGCCGAGGCGCGTCTTTTGCTACGGATGTGGGGCGGTGGATGTTAACAGGCCGAATTGTGACAGGTGCAAGGCCAAGTCGGAAAACCCGACGCAGGATGCTCGCAGACTTCCGAGAGGCGACTTCCGACGCTAATCTCGGAACCTGCAGCGCCACTTTATCCTACCAGAGTTTCCATTTCACCAGACATGACCAAAATACCGGATTTGACAATTCCACAGCATTTTAAACCGTATCACGTGCGTCTACGCGAATATCTGAAGCGAAGAGCTGAGATTTTCAAAGTCGATGCTACCGTTTCAAGTAGATCAAGGTCTGCAACCCATATACGTGAATTTTGGCGACGCATACGGGGCTTGAAACGGTATACTATCTCCTCTAACGTCCATCAAAGCGGTGACATTCGCCCCTTCACCCAAGTCAACGTCTTCGGTGAGGATCACTTGGCACTCCTTGATAGCGGTGCTAACAAAAGCGTTATCGGTGGCAAGTTGGCACAGAAGTTAGTTGACAAGGGATGTGTGTTCGGCAAGACGAAGAACGTCGTACACACGGCGGATGGGCAGACGCAGAAGATAGTTGGGTTAATTGCTGTTCCCCTGACGTATCACTCGGTGACAACCGAGTTCGAATTTTTAATTGTACCAACCATTAGACAGGAGCTCATTTGTGGAATGGACTTCTTGAAACGATTCAACATCTCCATCGTTCTAGCATCCATAAATGAAGTCTTCTGCAAATCTGATCCCGATTCGCCTCAGCTAGATTTGACTCACGTCCAAAAATCACAGCTTGATGGCGTAATTACCTTATTTCCATCCTTCGAGAAGAATGGCCTAGGACTGACGACACTCATCCAGCATACCATCGATACAGCAGCCGCAAAGCCAATAAAGCAAAGGTTTTACCCCTTGTCTCCGGCTAAGGAGAGTCTCCTGTGCGCTGAGATCGATAGAATGCTAGCGATGGACGTGATCGAAGAGGCCCCTAGTTCTCCATGGTCTTCTCCAGTCACCTTGCATATAAAACCTGGCAAAGTAGGGTTTTGTTTAGATTCACGGAAGCTGAACGCAGTGACTGTGAGGGATGCGTATCATATTCCAATCATGGATGGGCTCCTTAGCAGGCTCCCTCCAGTGCACTGTATCTCCAAGATAGATCTCAAGGATGCATTTTGGCAGATCTGTCTGGATCAGGACTCCCGCGCGAAGACTGCTTTTACGGTACCCAATAGGCCATTGTACCAATTTAAGCGCATGCCTTTCGGATTGACCAATGCTCCTCAAACGATGAGTCGCCTGATGGACATCGTGATTCCTTACCAGTTGAAGTCGCACGTCTTAGTCTACTTGGATGATCTTCTGGTGCTTTCTTCCAGTTTTGAAGAGCACCTCATCCATCTGACGGAGGTCGCAACTCAGCTGCATAAGTCTGGACTGACCATAAACGTCCAGAAGAGTCAGTTTTGTCTCAGGAAGGTGGATTACCTTGGATTCATTGTTGGCGAGGGAACGCTTCAGGTTAATCCGGGCAAGATTTGCGAGGTCGAGAAATTTCCTGTTCCGAAGACGCAGAAGCAGCTTCGCGGGTTTTTAGGAATGACTGGCTGGTATCAGCCGTTTATTCCGAATTATTCAGACGTTATTTTCGCCCTAACGGAGCTTCTGAAAGGCAAGGCATTCCAGTGGAATGACCGAGCTCAGGAGGCGTTTATTAAGATAAAGGGGTGCTTGTGCTCTGCTTCTTTTCTAGTTCATCCGGACTACAAGATAACTTTTGTTCTCCAGTGCGACGCATCCTTGCATGGTGTCGGAGCTGTCTTGGCGCAGTGCGACGATTCTGGCTGTGAGCGACCCATTGCTTACATGTGCAAGAAGCTGAATAAGGCTCAACGCAACTATACAGTAACCGAACTCGAGTGCTTGGCTGTAGTTTTGGCCATTAAGAAGTCCCGCATGTACATCGAGGGTCATCCGTTTAAGGTGGTGACAGATCATGCTAGTCTGCGTTGGTTGATGAATCAGCCAGACCTTAGTGGTAGGCTTGCTCGTTGGGCGATCAAGTTGCAAGGGTTCTCCTTCGACATTGAACATCGCAAGGGTAGCGAAAATGTCGTCGCGGACGCGTTATCACGATCCTTTGAGAACACGGATGAATTGTGCGCGTTGGATTGCGAAATTCTTCCCGAGATCGACCTCAGTTCAGAAGCATTCAAGTCCGAGGAATACTGTTCGTTGAGAAAAAAGTTCCTAACGGCCAACCTTCCAGATTTTAAAGTAGTAGATGACTACATCTATCACCGTACGGAGTTCGCTGGTAGTGATGTCAGTCCTGATGACAGCTGGAAGCTGTTTGTTCCGGAATCTCTACGGGAGGGCGTGATCAGATCCGCACACGACCAGCCTTTTTCTGCCCATTGTGGCATGGCTAAATGCGTTGAGCAGATCCGCCGTAGATTTTTCTGGCCAGGCATGGTGGTGAACGTCAGAGACTACATCCGGAACTGCGAGGTTTGTCAGACAACGAAGTACCCGACCAGTGCACTCAAGCCTCCAATGGGTGCTCGAGTAGTCACCGTTCCAGCGTCTCTATATTGACTTTCTCGGTCCGCTTCCGCGTTCGAAGAGGGGGAACATAGGGATTTTCATAATCTTGGATCACTTCTCCAAGTTTACGTTCCTAAAGGCGGTTCGGAAATTCACAGCGAAGATGGTGGTAGACGTTCTGCAGGTGGAAATCTTTTCGTGCTTCGGAGTTCCGGAGGTAGTCGTGAACGATAATGGTACTCAGTTTAAAAGCCATGAGTTCACGACTTTCCTTTCGAAATACGGAGTTCGACACGTCTTCACTGGTGCATATGCTCCACAGTCGAACGCTGCCGAACGAGTAAATCGATCCATTAACGCCGCACGTAGAGCATATGTTCATGGTGACCAACGGGAGTGGGATGTGGTTCTTAGCTACATTAACGGTTCGTTACGCAAGTCATGGCATCAATCTCTTGGCATGTCACCGTACTTCGTAGTCAGCACATGATTTCGCATGGAAACGACTACCAAGTGCTGAAGAATCTCAGCATGCTCGGCGATTCCAGTGCAAATGTGCCAAGAGCAGACAAGATCGAGCTGATTCAGTCAAAGATTAACGCAAATTTCCTCAAGGCATACGAGCGGCACAAACATAGCTCTGATTTAAGAGCTAAACCACGCACCTTTGAGGTGGGCCAGATAGTGACCAAGCCCAACTTCGCCTTAAGCAACGCTGCTGCTAATTTTAATGCAAAGTTAGCTCCTGTAGGGACTAAGGTGCGCATTAAAGAAAAAATTGGCAATACGTTGTATTTGGTGGAAGATTAGTCGGGGAAGGAACTGTGTCAATTTCACGCCAAAGATTTGTGGCTTTAATGTTCGCTCCTATAACCCGCTTCCGAGGCTTGAGCTCTGTCTGAAAGTTCTACACGCCCCTTGATTTTCTTCAACCTTAATTCCAGGCCAGTGACCCGGAATTAAACTTGTGCTGTGAGGCCCGTGTATAAATTTTAATTTTTAGTAATTTTAATCACTAGATAGGATTTGAAATAAATGAATTCAAATTCAAATTTGAATTCAAATAATGGTAATCACCACACCCGATCTGGCAACTCTGAATCGAAACGAGTCTGGCAACTCAAATATCGGCCGACCTGCTCGATCAGTGTTGGTAAGTGGAGTGGCGATATATCGATATTTTCACCTATCGTGTTCGATATTCTTTTTTCTCTTCACTAATTGAGAAAAACTTGGAGAACACGCGTCGGTGCAAAATTTTCAAATCGGAAGAAATGAAAGTGATCACAAAAAAAAAGTGTACAAGTCAACATAAAAATTGTTAAGTCGGTGAAACGTAGCTTTTGGTGCTGTTTATATTGTGGGTGTTCGAGGCTGGACGTGAGTATAAGCTTTCCAAAGCTTTGTTGGCAGCTTCTAACCTCGTCTTGCTTTCCAGCGAACCGCTTGTGCCCAGACGAGCGCTAGCGCTCTCGCGCCTTTTCTTCTGGTAGGCGTGCATATTTGCCCCTATCTTTGCTGGTGCCGTGATCGCCCGGCTACCTATAGAGTTTTTGCTGTTTTTGGGTGAGTGGTAAAACAAAAGTTGTGCTTAGGCAGCCACCTTATGTGCATTATTTCTTTTTCACTCATAGCCTGTATGGCTCCGAAGCTGAACCTCGGGTAATAGAGAGCCAATCGAGGTCGGATTATAGACAGCGCGTAAAATTCCGGGGACTTCTGGAAGGAGCATCGGACACATCTACAAAATTTTCGTCCAAACATTAACTAATTGTACACCAACACATTCAAGTTTATACACACATACGTACTTGCAGTACACATACACATTCAAGTTCATACACAAACACGTACTTGCAGTACACATACACATTCAAGTTCATACACAAACACGTACTTGCAGTACACATACACATTCAAGTTCATATACAAACACGTACTTGCAGTACACATACACATTCAAGTTTCATACACACACTTTTGTACTTATAGTACACAAAAACATTTACAGCCACGTTTATATACACACCAATAACTTTTATTTTCAATTTTTTTTGTTACATTTTATTTATATTGTTTTTGTTCATCCTTTTTGATTTCATCTTTTTATTTTTCACATCTCTTTCATTCATTCATTCGCATACACACGTATGCGTTTCGTCGGGGCCCCAACGGATCACGGGTGAGTGGATAACAATTTCAAAGTATCGAAACCAAATAATATTAAACTATCGCTTGCCTATCGTGAGTAAACGTATCGAAATGAAGTACTAAAAATATCGTCTGCCTATCGTTTGCAAAATAACTATCGACACCCAAATAAGAAAAAAATATTAAAAAAAAAAAAAAGAAAAATCAAAATCACAAAACCCGCCTATTTTTCCTGAGCTTAGCCGGCTGTTACTTAGACAGGGTGTGCAGGGGACGTTATTGGACTTCGGTCGTTATAAACTATCTTCACTCACAGAGACATGGTTGCAACGGCTATAGAGGTAGCCACAGCTGAGGGCGTCCGGGAAGTAGTGATCGCCTCTGCATACTTCCCGGGCGACGTGGATGAAGTTCCCCCCGCAGAGGTTCAGCGGCTTATGGATTTCTGCCGTCAAAACAACAAGCCGCTCGTGATCGGATGCGACGCCAATGCGCATCACACGGTCAGAGGGAGCAGCGACGTCAAAAAACGTAGTGAGACTCTCTTAGATTATCTTATGTGTATTCGATTAGATGTGGGGTGCAAACCCACGTTCATTTACGCCAGGATGGAAGAGGTTTTAGATCTCACCCTAATCAGCAACACAATTGCGAGTTCGCTTGCGAACTGGAGGTTCACAAACGAAGCAACCTTATCGGACCATCAGCACACCAGGTTCGACCTTCCTGGCCAAGTCGAGATCCGCCAGAACTCCTTTTGTCCCAAAAAAAAACTAACTAACAACTCTTTAAAGCTTCTGTGGCTTTTAAAACAGACATGTTGATCAGCAAACCAAACTCTATCAGTGAGATTGAACTTGCTGCCAACCTGCTCCAAAATGTGTTCAATGCATCCTTTGAAGTCAGCTCAGTCCGGAAGACCCTAAAGGTCAACCGTAATGTTCCTTGGTGGAAAAAGAGCTGTCTTCTCAAAGAAAGAAGGTTAGACGCCTATTTTGTTGGGACGTCTATAGGGACGCTCTCTAAACTTATAACAAGAACATTAGATGTGGCAAACACGATACACGATCTTTGACCCTGAAAAGGTCAAAAGGGCTGTATATCAGAGAACTGCAATATGCAGGCATGCACAACAAGCCACTCATAAATGTATGAGATTTGGGCCAGTCGATCTTCATTTTGCAAAGGCCGCGCAAGGCACACGCCTCAAGCCGCGAAAGCCTCTAATAGCAAGAGCCTCAAATAGCAGGTGCCTCTAAAAGCAAGAGCCGCAGAAAGCAGAAACGTTCGGCAAAAAAGACAAGTAAAGCATGAACGTTTTGGCAAAAAAGACAAGTAAGGCAGGAACGTTTTGGCAAAAAAGAAGATTATTTTGCAAAAAAGTCAAAAGACGAATGCCCAAAGGCTCGGTAAAGACAGCAGCACAAGGGTCGGGGCATACAAATTTGTTCGAGAACGTTCGGATTATTAAGCAAAGTATTGAAGTCTTAACTTTCAGCTTTGGCATACATCTTTTATCTGCTGCGCTGGAGCGCAAGAACATTGCCCGTCCCATAGTTCGGTGAACTGATGCAATGCTCAAACACCGAACTAAATCCTCTACCCTGGACACAACGACGATATAAGTGCGGTTAAAGGCTGTCCCCAGGGAGGTGTCTTCTCCCCTTTACTCTGGTCCCTAGTAGTTGACGAACTACTTATTATACTTGCAGAACAGGGCGTGGAAGCGATTGGTTACTCCGACGACTTGGCTCTGGTAGGGAACGGGACCGTCGGAATTGGGATGCTGGCAATCCCATCAGAGACCCCAAAGGTATACATTGGTACACCAATAGGTCGAAGTTACATTTGTACACCGACGGGTCGAAGACTGATCAAGTGGTTGGAGCTGGGATATATGGTCCCAACTCCAAAACCTCGATTGCTATTGGCAACTGGCCTACAGTTTTTCAATCCGAGGTTCATGCCATTAAGTTCTGCTGCCGTATTATCCTTGAAAAGGGGCTTAGAGGAGCGAATATTTATATCTTCTCGGACAGCCAAACGGCCATACTAGCCCTCTCATCAAAAAGAGTAAGCTCGCGTATGGTGGCTGACTGCTGGTACTGTCTCCAGAGGCTGTCGATATGGAACAATGTTACCCTTCTTTGGATACCTGGACACTCTGGCTTCCAAAGCAACGAGCAGGCGGATGAACTAGCGAGGGCAGGGTCATCGGCCCCCTGCTTGGCCCCGAGACCTTCTGTGGTGTGGGGTAGTCAACTATTAACTCCCTGGTGAAAACCTGGGCTGCAAGGTTGACCGAACGCTACTGGTCCTTCCAAGAGCTTACCTGTCCCGAAGGGACCTCTACCTCCCTGTTGGCTATCCAAGTGGCCACCACTTGATGATCTATCACCCTACAAAAAGGCGCTTGTCCTCGGATGCGGAGTGCAGGCTCTGCAAAGAGGACGACGAATCTACCAAGCACATTTTTTGTGATTGTCCGGTCTTGGTATGGACAAGGAGGAAACATTTGCATGTGGCAACCGCAGGTTCCGAGCATATTGTCCGTTCCTCGACGAAAGACCTGTTAGGCTTCATGAGGAAAGCCGATTCATAAAATTTCCAATCAGCTGTGTCTGAGTGGTTTTGGGTAGAATGAAATAAATACGTGATGATTGGAAGATGATCACGTGTGTGCTCAAGTGTGTTCTTGTCATTAAGAATGACAATGACCTTTTTTTGTTAGTGGGGAGCCACGAGTAGCCTTATAATAATTTCAATTTATTGTTACGTTAAGCAAATATCAACAATCCATCAAATAAATAACTGTGTTGTATGAACTAAATAAAATACCACATTCATATTATGGATTACATTATTTTACAGAAATACATCTAATCCAAAGTTAGTTTTATTTAAAACGCTGGTAACTTGTATTTGGTGTCTTTAAACTGTGAACATAGTTAATACTCACCTTGAGTGGATTGTTTTGACCGCCTTGGTTGAGCCGTTCCGGCTGTAGCATATAAAGGTCGGTGCGAAGGTCACAACGGCGAGCGTTTTGCGGATCGGGCGTAAATCTAGGTCCACTGTGTGGCTTGTGCTGTTTGGAAGGTGGCGTTGTGTATTCCTAATAACCCGTTGGAAAGTTAAGAGTTCTTATTGTAACGAATAATGGCAGCACTCACCACATCTGCTGTGGTGAAGAATTCGTCTATTTCCTGGTCTACCTGCATATTGTACTCGTTTTCAAAGGTTTCCTCATACTCATCGGAATAGCTGTTCTCCTGAAATATGACATCCCCATTTTCGTATGTTTCGTAGTCGTCTTGCGGCCATGCGCGCATCGTAGAAGGCATAAATGACAATAAGGTGGCGCTAAGTCCTACCACATGTTGCAATAACCAGCTGCCTAAGTGATTTGGTTGCAGCATGCCACAAGCTGCAGTGTATGGGTTATCGGAGTCTGAACAGACGCCTTGATAGTCGTTCACAGTGACACGCTTGTAAATGCGATCTTGAACTAGAGAGTCCATAATAGTGCCGTCGATCTGTCCAAAAAACTTTCCTGTGTGTTCCATTTCTTCGGATATAATGACAAACCCGCTGTTATCTAGAACGTAACAGTCGAGATTGTCTGACGCACACGTTCTTTTGCAGCCCGTCATACCGGTGCACTAGTGGGAGATATCATGAGAGATTCAGAGAAGCGTTCAAAATCTTACTTACAGCAGAGGTTATGTTGATAAAGTGCTTTGCCAGGGAATCGTGTTGAAATTGCAGTCCAACTACTCCAGCGGGTGCTTTGTGCCCGCGATGTTCCAAAAAAATGGCATGCGATGCGGTAACCAGCGTTGAATTTGACTTAATCGCATAACCAGATCCAAAAGGTACGCTATAGACGAAACTATCTGGCTCCACCGAGTGTTGATCTATGGCTCTTTTGTACCATGAAGTGTCCATTGCGCGCACATTGTCCTCGCTGAAATGCCTACCGAAACAAAAAAAATTCAATATTAGTATCTAACAGGCTATATAATATTATATATATATTCTAAGATCAAAAAGCGTATAAATGACTTTAAGTCCGCCCCACCACACATTCGACTATTCCAATACATAAGCAGTTTTCAGCAAATTTCTATCTCAACCTCCCATGGGTCATATAAGCGTACCGGCAGCCTTGCTCCAACGTTAGTACACAAAATATAGTTTTGAATAACTTCTGAGTTATTTTTGTAAGATCAGTGAATTAGATGTCAATTTGAAATATAGGTTAAAACAAAACGATGTGGCTTAAATACTTTTCTTAATAATCGCAAAAAACCGATTTGTGTGGACGAGGTGCGTGGTATCTGAAATTGAAATTTAAATTTTTGTCCATGTTACACTGAAACCTTCATGCCAAATATGGAAACTTAAGAAATATAATAGTTGAGGTCTGTGTACTTTAACAGGCGCTCGACAGAAGGATATGGCTTAAAGAGCTAGTGACCCTGAATAAAAGAAAACCAGAAATACACATGCTTTGCTGTCTAAAGCGGGAATTTTCTTAGGCTGCAGGCATTCAGTTTATTTAGTCTCAAATGTATGTATTTATTATGTATTAAAATCATTTAAAATTATATTTAAGTCTTAAAGACTTGTACTAAAAACACCTTTTACAGCGTAGTTGCATTGTAAAAGGGTTAGGTAATAGTAAAGAACAATTTTTTCCGACTGTTCGTATGGCAGCTATATGTTATAGTGGTTAATTTCTAATGAAACTTTACAGGTATAATAACATATACGAGTATTAATTGATGAAATTCGATGTGGTAAGTTTGGTAGCGCTATCTTGAAAACTAACTAAATCGGTCGATTGCTTGTAGCAATACAATATATCAGTCGGATCTGGCTCATTCCGACTTATTTACAGCGTGCAGCACAAAGAAGCATGTCTAGTAGACATTGTCTACAAAGTTTCATTTAGACAGCTCTCTCGATGCTTATTTAAAATATATATAGTTTATGGAGTCGGAGAAGCCTCCTAAGGTGCGTTGCAAACTTCTTACAATCCAATATCCATTGCAAGAGATACAAATTAAACGAAACTTCCTTCATTCCTTTCTTCCATTTTTGTTATTTTGTTGATTTTGTGAAGTGGATACTTGAATACACTAAGAGTAATCTGCTTCCGGATTGTCGGACCGTGGCTTTAACAAAATTCAAGGTCTGCTGTAATTTTCGGAATGAGCATTACATCATATATATTTAACTTACGGTTCGGGCGTATCTTCTGGTCTCTTGATATGGTCAATCCAGCGCAAAAGCCCCGATCGTGTAGCAACAAAAGAAGTAGCTACCACAAACTTCTGATAGCCTTGCCTATGACGAGATATAACGAAATATATTAGAATAAATGTTGTTAAGAGGTAGTTGGCAAGGATTGGTATAAATATAAGCCCAAGCTAGACGCTACTCTGAAAAAGTATCTGAAATAGTTTAAATCCGCGGATCTGGTTCAAACCCACGATGACCATATGACCAAGTTAATTTCTTTCAATTTACCTTTTCAAAATGGCCATTAATGTGGCGATTGGACTAACGAGTGCAATAATTAAATAAGGTTATACATGTGTGGAATGATTTTAATTATGATTGCATAAGCATTGATAAGTATAGAGAAACGTATTTGCATTTAAAAAAGTAGAGTGAGAGAATATATATGCAAGAGAAAAATTATGGTGCTTTAGTGGGTAAAGTCATATTTAAATTTAACTCTTGATTAAAAGGGATATTTTAAAATAAAGACATAAATATATAACGTGGGCAACTGTTGAGCGCGTCTAACACGAATACATGTACTATTCGAATAAATTGAAAAGCAGTTGAAACCCCACTTACAAATCCCATCAACAAAGTGCTCCACGCAAATTATATTTCTACCCTTCGAGATCATTGAAAATAGTCAAAAAAAGGGTGCTTAATTATGTATGTCGGCACGCCCGACAGTAAAATACACTTCGCCCAAATATTGAAATCCGTAATAAACGCGTGACCACACTCATAATTTCAAACAGATAATTCAGCATATACAATTAAACCACATATGTTATAATCGCAAACCCCATAAAGTATATAAATTCTTGCTCAGAATCACTTGCCGAGTCGATTGAGCCATGTCCGTCTGTCTGTTTGAGACAACAGATGTCAGCTATTAAAAAAGCTAGAGACACAATTTGGTTTGTAGGTTCCTATATATCCGGGCCAGCACAAATTTATATTAAATGTTTCATGCCATGCCCACCGCCCCCGCAAATCAGTAATTTACGATTATTAAGCAAAGTATTGAACTTAGAAAGTTCTGATTTGGTATGTATGAAACCGAATGCAATATAAACATATTATCCAACATACTATCCAAATTACAATCCGATCGGACCAATAACATAGAAGTTATTGCAGTTAACGTTTTTAGTACAAATGTTCGGTACGAGAAGCAGCCTGCACGATGCTTTGAGCAGTTGACATCGACGTCGAAGTTGCGTCGTGTCGCTTTACTCTTTACGCGCGTCGCTGTGTGAGCGCGGGCAAGTAAGCTAGTAAAAGTATTTGTGCAGAATTTCTGTTTGAAATTATGAGTGTGGTTGCACGTATGTAATGGATTTTAAAAATTGGGAGAAGTGTATCCTACCGTTGGGCGTTCGACTGTAGCCTTTCCCCACTTGTTTTATATTGTATTCAACCTTATGTATACCAGAGCAGAACGTTATGAGCTTAATATTCTTGGCGCGTGCAAAAACTCGTTACATAGCAACTGCTTCTTCTTTAGTTTAGAAGTTCGTCAAAATACTCTGACCTATCTCGAGTTTTGTGTATTGCCATACACGCATATATGTATGCATGTATTGTATACGTGCACGCATAAGTACAGCATACAATTAAAACGCAAAATATAACACTTAATATATATTATTTATTAGATAAATACAAATAAATCGCAAATAATTCAAAAATGTAAACAAATATAAAATACAACACAAACAAAGTGTATTATAATTTGTTCAACCCGAAAATGTATGTAACAGGCAGAAGGAGACATCTCCGACCCCATAAAGTGTATATATTCTTAATCAGTATCAACAGCCAAGTCGATATAGCCATGTCCGTCTGTTCGTCTGTCTGTCTGTCCGTCCGTGTGAACACCTGGATCTCAGCTATTATAAGAGCTAGAGCTACCAAATTTTGTTACAATATGTGTTATTACTGCACGCTTATCAATTTTATTTTAGATTTTTGCCACGCCTCCACCCGCCCCTAAAAATTGAAAAAAATGGACTACAGCTGCAATATTAGCTTTACAGTAACAGTTTTTTATATACATTATAATTACCATCTATCGGACGTTTCGTTTCGTTTGAAAATTTCAGTAAGATTGGACTATAAATATGGAAGATATTAAAGAAATAGTAGTGCCATGTGACCACGTGTTTTGTCTGTTTTATTATGTTAGATATGCAAAATATGCAGGTTCAACTCCGGTGGCAAGCACTTTTTTTTCAATTATATGTACTAAAGTTATTTGCACTGATCTTTATTGCAATTTTATAGTAGATGCAAAAAAGAAGGTGCAGTGGCTGAGTGGATGTGGTCATTGACTGTGAAGCGAATGGGTACGGGTTCGAATCCTACTCTCGGTCCGATTCTAATTAATTTTCTGAAATTTACTTTTTTTTCAAGTACTTAAAATATTTTAAGTTTAGTATTAAATGCATTTGATTAAAAAAAAATTTTTAGGGAAGTGAGTTGGTATTAGTTTTTGTCCTGGACGACAAGCTAAATAGTCGCATAATGCAACTTTGCCGGTCCAATTAATAATGTGCTAATGGCGGAGTGGTTATAGTTGCAAACTGCATATTACAATCTTTTTGAGGTCCACGGTTCGAGTCCCAACAGAAGCATAAATTTTTTTTGTTTTTTCTTTTGTTCTTATTTTTATTTTTTTGTGTAGCATTATGCTACATCTTCTTTAAAATTCGATGATAACTATAAGGCGAGTTAGAAAAACAAATTTGAGACTGTCAGATGTGTTTTTTTCGCAAAGTTGTAGCGGGTATACCACAGTCGGGCGCACTCGACTGTAGTCTTTTCGGATTGATTTTTTTGTGCGCTTCGATTATTCTACTTTTTCTCTAATTTACTTTAAAACCGAAGTTCTATCAACAGCCCGTTCGCGACGCGTGTGCATGCTCATTAAATTAATCAAACTAATCTGTGTTTGCTAATTTTAGATTTTTTGTGCATTGGTTCTGCCTCTTCTGGTGCATTTGTTTTCATATACATATCTCTTTTCGGTAACCGACGTAGTTGTTAGTGGCTCACCGCTATTTCTCTCTACTTACTCTCTGCCTTTTACGCGCTTTAATTTCTTTCTCTCGCACTCATCCCCTATAATGGACGTTTAAATTTGCTTCAAGAAATTCTGCATTAAGCAGGTGACTGCCGCCCAGGCAAGCATCTCGTGTTGACTATGCGACATCGTGGTACACGCAAATTGTGCTGGATTTACTGGCCCGACAGCTGATGCCGTAGCCAAGCACACTGGGTTGCGTTATTGCTGCGATGTGTGTAGGGAGGTGGAGAACGAAATGTGTTCGTTTATGCGTCAAACGAAGCTGGATTTAGGAAACTGTTTGGAAGTTTTCGCAAACTTTCCGACCAGTTCTCAGCGCTTGATTCGTCTTTAAATAACCTTAAGTTATTGAATGAATCACCAAAGCGCAAGAAATCCTCGCGAAATCAAAAGTCTTCAGTTAGCGCCACCCATCTCCCTCTTATTGACCAGCCAAGCACGCCAGCGACCCAGCCGTCGATTTCGTTCACCAATCCCCCAATAGTAACGAGGTCTTCGGCTCAATCGGTTTCGCTTCCCGACAATGTCATTGAGTGTGTGCAACCTGTGACGCCCATAGTTTCCGACAAGTCCGCTGTGGTCTCGTTGCCCGTGCCACAGTTAATAGTTTTACCGAAGGCGTGTTCAAGTTCTGGTTTACCAGAAGAGAACCTATGCTCTGGAGTTACACCTGAGGCGCCTAAAAAGATTCTAGGTGATCCACAAAGGAAACAAATTTTGTTTCCATGCTTGCCCCTGACCTCCCATCAAATGATATAACGGCTTATATTCATGCCGTTAACTCAAGCCTTAGTTATTAAAGTTGCAAAATTCAAGTTTTCTTTTGAGAGGGATATATCATCCTTCAAAATAAGTGTCCTCAACGAAAATGGGCATTATATGCTTGGCTGGTGCATGTAATGGTCAAAGAGTTCGAAGCAAAGAAGAAGAAAAATCGCCCACCAATTAAACATCCTTTGCCCTCTTTAGTTCCAGCCCAAAAAAAAGTCGAACGCGCTCGACAGTAAGATACCCTTCACCCAATTTTCTATATCCGTTACAAACGTGTAACTAAACAGATAATTTCAAACAGAAAATCTACACAAATACTTCTCTACATAAAGCTCTCACACAGCGACGCGCGTAAAGAGTAAAGCGACTCGACACAAAATCGACGTCGACGTCAAATGCTCGTAGCTGCGCGCAGGGTGCTGCTCGTACATTTGTAACTTGAATAACTTCTATGCTATTGATCCGATCGGATTTTAATTTTGAGGATATGTTCATATTGCATTCAGCTTTATACGTACCAAAGCACAACTTTATAAGTTTAACACTTTGATTAATAATCGTAAATTACCAATTTGCGGGGGCGGTCATCAAATATTTGAAATAAACTTTTATATATAGTGGAGGTTCCTAAATTTGCAAAATTTGGTGTCTCTAGCTTTTCTAATAGCTGAGATCTGTTGTCTCATACAGACGGACAGACAGACGGACATGGCTCAATCGGCTCAGCTATGCTCTATGCTATACGAACATATTTTCCAAATTACAATTCGATCGGACCAATAACACAGAAGTTATTCAAGTCAACGTTTTCAGTACAAATGTACGAGCAGCAGCCTGCGCGCTACTTTAGCAGTTGACGTCGACGTCGACGTCGACGTCGACGTCACTCTTAACGTGCGTCGCTGTGTGAGTGTGAGCGAGAAAGCTATATGTAGTAGAAGTATTTGTGCAAAATTTCTGTTTGAAATTATGAGTGTGGTTGCACGTTTGTAACGGATTTTAAAAATTGGGAGAAGGGTATCTTACTGTCGAGCGCTCGACTGTAGCCATATCCACTTGTTTTTATTACGTTCTTAATGTGCTGACAAAATTGTATCAAAATCGGACCACTATAACATATAGCTGCCATAGGAATAATCGGCTGAAATCAGGGTTTTTGTATGCAAACCTGTTTTGTTTTAGGAAAAACCGCACACTATCAATACTTTTTAATGTTAAACAGTAACCCGCCTTTAGTTTTTCCATTTAAATATCTCAGACGTTTATATTGTATAGCTGTTATAGGAACAATCAGTCAGTCCGTCCATTTGTTGCAACGCAAATTAGTCTCTCAGTTATTAAGCTATCTTCATGAAACTTGGCTCACAAGCTTCTTATTTCTGCCCTCTTTAAATAAGTCGGAACGGGCCAGATCGGACCGATATATCGTATAGCTTTCATGGAACCTATCGACCGATTTACGTTATATTTCAAGATATAGCTATCAGGCTTACCCCATCCAAATCTAAGTGTGTCCTTAATAATAAAGTTTCATCAAAATCGAAGTTTTATAACTTATAACTATCAACGATCGGCCTAATGAAGGTACCTGTTGATAATTATGGATAATCTGAGTACTATTACATATAGCTGTGTGCAACTGCAAGGGTATAAAACTTTCGGCAAGCCGAAGGTAGCCTTGCTTTCTTTTTATACCCGCTACTGATTGAGTAGAAGGGTATTATAACTTTGTTCAAACCGAAAATGTATGTAACATGCAGAAGGAGACATCTCCGACCCCATAAAGTATATATATTCTTAATCAGTATAACAGTATAACAGTATAACAACAGCCGAGTCGATATAGCCATGTCCGTCTGTCTGTCTGTCCGTCCGTGTGAACACCTGGATCTCAGCTATTATAAGAGCTAGAGATACCAAATTTTGTGACAATATGTGTTATTACTGCACGCTTATCAAGTTTATTTTAGATTTTTGATACGCCTCCACCCGCCCCTATAAATTGAAAAAAAATTGACTACAGCTGCAATATTAGCTCTACAGCAACAGTTTTTTATATACATTATAAATACAATATTGCGGACGTTTCGTGAAAATTTCAGATTGGACTTTAAGATGGAAGATATTAAAGAAATAGTAGTGCCATGTGACTACGTGTTTTGTCTGTTTTATTATGTTATTTATGCAAAATATGCAGGTTTAACTCCGGCGGCAAGCACTTTTTAGGGCATGGATTTTAAAAAAATACATGGTCTATTAGGTTTGTCGGAATGTGCGTAACAGAAAGAAGGAGACATCTGCGACCTCATAAACTATATATATTCTTACTCAGGATCATTAGCCGAGTCGATCTAGCCATGTCTGTCTGTCCGTCTGTCTGTCTGTCTGTCTGTCTGTCTGTCTGTCTGTCTGTCTGTCTGTCCGTCTGTCCGTCTGTCCGTCTGTCCGTCTGTCCGTCTGTCCGTCTGTCCGTCAGTCCGTCTGTATGAGACAACGGTTCTCAGCTATTAAGAAAGCTAGAGACTCCAAATTTGGCACGAAGGCTCCTATATATCCTAGGCAGTAAACGTCATTTTCAAATTTCGCATACCACGCCCACCGCCCTCGTAAATCAGCAATTTAAATTTCATATGCGATTATTAAGCAAAGTATTGAAGTCTTAACTTTCTGCTTTGGCATAGATCTAGATAAATTCGTTGTGAACTTATTCTATAAATTGCAACCCGATCGGATAATAAACATAGAAGTTACGCAAGTTAACGTGTTCTATTGATTTGTGATGCCTTGCCTGCAAGCTGCTGCCAGCCATGTGCGTTTTCGATCTTTTAAATGCGAAAATGGTTATGTGTGTGTATGAGATCGAAATAGTAACTTAGCCGAACAGTCAGTAGTTGCGGCGATAGTCAAATGTGTTGAGCAGAGGGCTTTCAAGGGCCATTAATTAAGCAAAAGAGATGGTGGTTCAATCCTTGAGAAAGGCAGGCGGTGGCTTTATAATTTCTTTTTTCACTTCTAAGTTTTTTTTTTCATCATAAAATTTAGTTTCATATGTACCATATACATATATATGATAATTTCAACAAATTATGTCATTCAATCCAGTAGAAGTGTTATTGTTGTACAAGACAATATGACACAATTGTGCTAATGGTCCAAGTATGCAATTTTAGCGTGCGCGGAGCGCAGCGACGGTGGTCTAGTTGTTCGGATGACGGACTCCTATGCAATCGGCCAGGGTTCGAATCCTCACGGCGAAAAAAAAATTACCCATTTTAATTTTTTTATGTTTTGTTGTATTTTATATTTGTTTACATTTATATATATAAAGCATGTACATTTTTGAATTATTTCCCAATTATTATACCCGCTACTCATAGAGTAGAAGGGTATTATAACTTTTTGCCAACCGAAAATGTATGTAACAGGCAGAAGGAGACATCTCCGACCACATAAAGTGTATATATTCTGAATCAGTCGATATAGCCATGTCCGTCTGTCTGTCTGTCCGTCCGTGTGAACACCTGGATCTCAGATATTATAAGAGCTAGAGTTTCCAAAGTTGGTAACAATATGTGTTATATTTGCACGCTTATCAAGTTTATTTTAGATTTTTGCCACGCCTTCACCCGCCCACATAAATTGAAAAAAAATTGATTACATCCGCAATATTAGCTTTATAGCAACAGTTTTATATATACGTTATAAATATCATATTGCGGACGTTTTGTCAGTCTTCAGTAAGATTGGATGATAAATATGGAAGATATTAAAGAAATAGAGTGCCATGTGACCACGTGTTTTTGTCTGTTTTATTATGTTTTTTTTTTTTTTTTTTTTTTTGGACGTTGAATACAATGAATGTATTAACAAGTGGTCCAACGACACCAAGCCGATGCTTGTTGCGCGCGGAACCCAGACGAAGTCCACCTCCCGCCTAACCGACCGAGAGGCACCGTCGCATAACGGACGACACGGAAACGCGGTAAAAATGCGAATAGACACGCGAAAGGAAATAACGCGATAAGCATAGAAAACGCGGATAGGAGATAGAATGCATGCAATAAAAAGAATATCGAGGAAATAATATTACTAATTACGTACTAGATAGAGAAGAATTAAAGACTTCATAGCAGCAATAGAGTTAGTGCTAGCTATGACGTGTTGAAGTTTATTGTAGTCCGAACATAATACCCTGAACGGATCGTGCAGTGCATAGTTCGATCTACAATAAGGAAGAATTAGTGGAAGATAATTACGAGTACTCCTGCATGGGACAGAGAAGTGAAGCTGTCTTACAAGGGCTTCACTGTCAATGTCACCTTGCAGAAGGTTGTTAATAAATAATACCCGTAGCATGGTTCTGCGATTAGTTAGGGAAGGCAAATTTAATAATAAGAGTCTATTGTTATAGGAAGGCAGTCTTAAATTTTCATCCCAGTTAAGGCCACGTAAAGCAAAAAGTAAAAAGTTCTTTTGTACGGACTCGATGCGTTCTTTATGAATAGTGTACTGGGGACACCATACGCATGAACCGTATTCAAGAATAGGACGAACAAGTGAGATGTAGAGGGTCTTTGTAAGATAAGGATCGTCAAATTCCTTAGACCTGTTAGCGGGTATACCACAGTCGGGCGCACTCGACTGTAGTCTTTTCGGATTGATTTTTTTGTGCGCTTCGATTATTCTACTTTTTCTCTAATTTACTTTAAAACCGAAGTTCTATCAACAGCCCGTTCGCGACGCGTGTGCATGCTCATTAAATTAATCAAACTAATCTGTGTTTGCTAATTTTAGATTTTTTGTGCATTGGTTCTGCCTCTTCTGGTGCATTTGTTTTCATATACATATCTCTTTTCGGTAACCGACGTAGTTGTTAGTGGCTCACCGCTATTTCTCTCTACTTACTCTCTGCCTTTTACGCGCTTTAATTTCTTTCTCTCGCACTCATCCCCTATAATGGACGTTTAAATTTGCTTCAAGAAATTCTGCATTAAGCAGGTGACTGCCGCCCAGGCAAGCATCTCGTGTTGACTATGCGACATCGTGGTACACGCAAATTGTGCTGGATTTACTGGCCCGACAGCTGATGCCGTAGCCAAGCACACTGGGTTGCGTTATTGCTGCGATGTGTGTAGGGAGGTGGAGAACGAAATGTGTTCGTTTATGCGTCAAACGAAGCTGGATTTAGGAAACTGTTTGGAAGTTTTCGCAAACTTTCCGACCAGTTCTCAGCGCTTGATTCGTCTTTAAATAACCTTAAGTTATTGAATGAATCACCAAAGCGCAAGAAATCCTCGCGAAATCAAAAGTCTTCAGTTAGCGCCACCCATCTCCCTCTTATTGACCAGCCAAGCACGCCAGCGACCCAGCCGTCGATTTCGTTCACCAATCCCCCAATAGTAACGAGGTCTTCGGCTCAATCGGTTTCGCTTCCCGACAATGTCATTGAGTGTGTGCAACCTGTGACGCCCATAGTTTCCGACAAGTCCGCTGTGGTCTCGTTGCCCGTGCCACAGTTAATAGTTTTACCGAAGGCGTGTTCAAGTTCTGGTTTACCAGAAGAGAACCTATGCTCTGGAGTTACACCTGAGGCGCCTAAAAAGATTCTAGGTGATCCACAAAGGAAACAAATTTTGTTTCCATGCTTGCCCCTGACCTCCCATCAAATGATATAACGGCTTATATTCATGCCGTTAACTCAAGCCTTAGTTATTAAAGTGGAAAAATTCAAGTTTTCTTTTGGATATATCATCCTTCAAAATAAGTGTCCTCAACGAAAATGGGCATTATATGCTTGGCTGGTGCATGTAATGGTCAAAGAGTTCGAAGCAAAGAAGAAGAAAAATCGCCCACCAATACAACATCCTTTGCCCTCTTTAGTTCCAGCCCAAAAAAAAGTCGAACGCGCTCGACAGTAAGATACCCTTCACCCAATTTTCTATATCCGTTACAAACGTGTAACTAAACAGATAATTTCAAACAGAAAATCTACACAAATACTTCTCTACATAAAGCTCTCACACAGCGACGCGCGTAAAGAGTAAAGCGACTCGACACAAAATCGACGTCGACGTCAAATGCTCGTAGCTGCGCGCAGGGTGCTGCTCGTACATTTGTAACTTGAATAACTTCTATGCTATTGATCCGATCGGATTTTAATTTTGAGGATATGTTCATATTGCATTCAGCTTTATACGTACCAAAGCACAACTTTATAAGTTTAACACTTTGATTAATAATCGTAAATTACCAATTTGCGGGGGCGGTCATCAAATATTTGAAATAAACTTTTATATATAGTGGAGGTTCCTAAATTTGCAAAATTTGGTGTCTCTAGCTTTTCTAATAGCTGAGATCTGTTGTCTCATACAGACGGACAGACAGACGGACATGGCTCAATCGGCTCAGCTATGCTCTATGCTATACGAACATATTTTCCAAATTACAATTCGATCGGACCAATAACACAGAAGTTATTCAAGTCAACGTTTTCAGTACAAATGTACGAGCAGCAGCCTGCGCGCTACTTTAGCAGTTGACGTCGACGTCGACGTCGACGTCGACGTCACTCTTAACGTGCGTCGCTGTGTGAGTGTGAGCGAGAAAGCTATATGTAGTAGAAGTATTTGTGCAAAATTTCTGTTTGAAATTATGAGTGTGGTTGCACGTTTGTAACGGATTTTAAAAATTTGGAGAAGGGTATCTTACTGTCGAGCGCTCGACTGTAGCCATATCCACTTGTTTTTATTACGTTCTTAATGTGCTGACAAAATTGTATCAAAATCGGACCACTATAACATATAGCTGCCATAGGAATAATCGGCTGAAATCAGGGTTTTTGTATGCAAACCTGTTTTGTTTTAGGAAAAACCGCACACTATCAATACTTTTTAATGTTAAACAGTAACCCGCCTTTAGTTTTTCCATTTAAATATCTCAGACGTTTATATTGTATAGCTGTTATAGGAACAATCAGTCAGTCCGTCCATTTGTTGCAACGCAAATTAGTCTCTCAGTTATTAAGCTATCTTCATGAAACTTGGCTCACAAGCTTCTTATTTCTGCCCTCTTTAAATAAGTCGGAACGGGCCAGATCGGACCGATATATCGTATAGCTTTCATGGAACCTATCGACCGATTTACGTTATATTTCAAGATATAGCTATCAGGCTTACCCCATCCAAATCTAAGTGTGTCCTTAATAATAAAGTTTCATCAAAATCGAAGTTTTATAACTAATAACGATCAACGATCGGCCTAATGAAGGTACCTGTTGATAATTATGGATAATCTGAGTACTATTACATATAGCTGTGTGCAACTGCAAGGGTATAAAACTTTCGGCAAGCCGAAGGTAGCCTTGCTTTCTTTTTATACCCGCTACTGATTGAGTAGAAGGGTATTATAACTTTGTTCAAACCGAAAATGTATGTAACATGCAGAAGGAGACATCTCCGACCCCATAAAGTATATATATTCTTAATCAGTATAACAGTATAACAGTATAACAACAGCCGAGTCGATATAGCCATGTCCGTCTGTCTGTCTGTCCGTCCGTGTGAACACCTGGATCTCAGCTATTATAAGAGCTAGAGATACCAAATTTTGTGACAATATGTGTTATTACTGCACGCTTATCAAGTTTATTTTAGATTTTTGATACGCCTCCACCCGCCCCTATAAATTGAAAAAAAAATTGACTACAGCTGCAATATTAGCTCTACAGCAACAGTTTTTTATATACATTATAAATACAATATTGCGGACGTTTCGTGAAAATTTCAGATTGGACTTTAAGATGGAAGATATTAAAGAAATAGTAGTGCCATGTGACTAAGTGTTTTGTCTGTTTTATTATGTTATTTATGCAAAATATGCAGGTTTAACTCCGGCGGCAAGCACTTTTTAGGGCATGGATTTTAAAAAAATACATGGTCTATTAGGTTTGTCGGGATGTGCGTAACAGAAAGAAGGAGACATCTGCGACCTCATAAACTATATATATTCTTACTCAGGATCATTAGCCGAGTCGATCTAGCCATGTCTGTCTGTCCGTCTGTCTGTCTGTCTGTCTGTCTGTCTGTCTGTCTGTCTGTCTGTCTGTCTGTCTGTCTGTCTGTCTGTCTGTCCGTCTGTCCGTCTGTCCGTCTGTCCGTCAGTCCGTCTGTATGAGACAACGGTTCTCAGCTATTAAGAAAGCTAGAGACTCCAAATTTGGCACGAAGGCTCCTATATATCCTAGGCAGTAAACGTCATTTTCAAATTTCGCATACCACGCCCACCGCCCTCGTAAATCAGCAATTTAAATTTCATATGCGATTATTAAGCAAAGTATTGAAGTCTTAACTTTCTGCTTTGGCATAGATCTAGATAAATACGTTGTGAACTTATTCTATAAATTGCAACCCGATCGGATAATAAACATAGAAGTTACGCAAGTTAACGTGTTCTATTGATTTGTGATGCCTTGCCTGCAAGCTGCTGCCAGCCATGTGCGTTTTCGATCTTTTAAATGCGAAAATGGTTATGTGTGTGTATGAGATCGAAATAGTAACTTAGCCGAACAGTCAGTAGTTGCGGCGATAGTCAAATGTGTTGAGCAGAGGGCTTTCAAGGGCCATTAATTAAGCAAAAGAGATGGTGGTTCAATCCTTGAGAAAGGCAGGCGGTGGCTTTATAATTTCTTTTTTCACTTCTAAGTTTTTTTTTTCATCATAAAATTTAGTTTCATATGTACCATATACATATATATGATAATTTCAACAAATTATGTCATTCAATCCAGTAGAAGTGTTATTGTTGTACAAGACAATATGACACAATTGTGCTAATGGTCCAAGTATGCAATTTTAGCGTGCGCGGAGCGCAGCGACGGTGGTCTAGTTGTTCGGATGACGGACTCCTATGCAATCGGCCAGGGTTCGAATCCTCACGGCGAAAAAAAAATTACCCATTTTAATTTTTTTATGTTTTGTTGTATTTTATATTTGTTTACATTTATATATATAAAGCATGTACATTTTTGAATTATTTCCCAATTATTATACCCGCTACTCATAGAGTAGAAGGGTATTATAACTTTGTGCCAACCGAAAATGTATGTAACAGGCAGAAGGAGACATCTCCGACCACATAAAGTGTATATATTCTGAATCAGTCGATATAGCCATGTCCGTCTGTCTGTCTGTCCGTCCGTGTGAACACCTGGATCTCAGCTATTATAAGAGCTAGAGTTTCCAAAGTTGGTAACAATATGTGTTATATTTGCACGCTTATCAAGTTTATTTTAGATTTTTGCCACGCCTTCACCCGCCCACATAAATTGAAAAAAAATTGATTACATCCGCAATATTAGCTTTATAGCAACAGTTTTATATATACGTTATAAATATCATATTGCGGACGTTTTGTCAGTCTTCAGTAAGATTGGATGATAAATATGGAAGATATTAAAGAAATAGAGTGCCATGTGACCACGTGTTTTTGTCTGTTTTATTATGTTTTTTTTTTTTTTTTTTTTTTGGACGTTGAATACAATGAATGTATTAACAAGTGGTCCAACGACACCAAGCCGATGCTTGTTGCGCGCGGAACCCAGACGAAGTCCACCTCCCGCCTAACCGACCGAGAGGCACCGTCGCATAACGGACGACACGGAAACGCGGTAAAAATGCGAATAGACACGCGAAAGGAAATAACGCGATAAGCATAGAAAACGCGGATAGGAGATAGAATGCATGCAATAAAAAGAATATCGAGGAAATAATATTACTAATTACGTACTAGATAGAGAAGAATTAAAGACTTCATAGCAGCAATAGAGTTAGTGCTAGCTATGACGTGTTGAAGTTTATTGTAGTCCGAACATAATACCCTGAACGGATCGTGCAGTGCATAGTTCGATCTACAATAAGGAAGAATTAGTGGAAGATAATTACGAGTACTCCTGCATGGGACAGAGAAGTGAAGCTGTCTTACAAGGGCTTCACTGTCAATGTCACCTTGCAGAAGGTTGTTAATAAATAATACCCGTAGCATGGTTCTGCGATTAGTTAGGGAAGGCAAATTTAATAATAAGAGTCTATTGTTATAGGAAGGCAGTCTTAAATTTTCATCCCAGTTAAGGCCACGTAAAGCAAAAAGTAAAAAGTTCTTTTGTACGGACTCGATGCGTTCTTTATGAATAGTGTACTGGGGACACCATACGCATGAACCGTATTCAAGAATAGGACGAACAAGTGAGATGTAGAGGGTCTTTGTAAGATAAGGATCGTCAAATTCCTTAGACCTGTTAGATATGCAAGTTCAAGTCCGGCGGCAAAGCAATTTTTTTTTTAATTTTATGAACTAATATTATTTGCACTGTTCATCATAGCAATTTTATAGTTGATGCAAAAAAGGTGCAGTGGCTGAGTGGATGTGGTCGTTGACTGTGAAAGGGTATGAGTTCGAATCCTACTCGGTCCGGTTCGGATGCTAGTGGGTTTTTTGAAATTTTCTTTTTTCAAGTATTTAAATTATTTTAAGTTTAGTATTAAATGCATTTGATTAAAAAGAATTTTATGGGAAGTGAGTTGGTATTATTTTTTGTCTTGTACGACAAGCTGAATGGTCTCATAAGCCAACTTTGCCGGTTTAGATAATAATGTGGTAGTGGCGGAGTGGTTATAGTTGCAAACTGCATATTATCAAGCTTTATGAGGTCCACGATTCGAATCCCCCCCCCCCACCCCCAACCACACCACTCAGGGGCATACATTTTTTTTTTATTATACCCTTCGACCATTGAAAATGGTCAAAAAAGGGTATACTAACTTTGTGCAATGTATGTAACAGACATAAGGAGGCGTGGCAGACCCCACAAAGTATATATATTCTTTCCGTCTGTATGAGACAACAGATCTCAGCTATTAAAAAAGCTAGAGACACCAAATTTGGTATGAATGATCCTTTAGATCATAGGCAGATCAAGTTTCTATCAAATGTTTGATGCCTCGCCCACCTCCCCCGCAAATTTCACATTACAATCCGATCGGAAAGTTATTCAATTCAACTTATTTAGTAAAGCCTGCACGCTGATTTTGCAGTTGACGTCGTCGTCACAACACGTCACTTTACTCATTACTCTTTTGTGTGTGTGAGTGCGACCGAGTAAGGCATATGTTGTAGAATTATTTGTGCAGAATTTCTGTGTGAAATTATGACTGAGGTTACACTTTTTTAACGGATTTAAAAAAAATGGGCGACTGTAGCCTTACTGACTTGTTTTAATTCTGTCTAGATATTTTTTTCTTATTTGTTTTTATACACCAGTAGCCAGACCGATGAGCTATGTGATCAACGCGGTACTAGCGGCAAACAAAAATAGGTAACGTGCTCCAGCACCACTAGAGTGCAGCAACAACAACGAAGCGATGGGCGACGTGTGGCACAGTTTGGCCCCGGGCAGGTATGCACCAGAGAACTGCAACATGCATGCATGCACAACAAGCCACTCAAAAATGAATGAGATTTTTGCCCATCGATTATCATTTTGCACAGGCCGCACATAGCACACGCCTCAAGCCGCGTAAGCCTCTGATTACAAGAGCCACAAATAGCAGGAGACTCTACAAGCAAGAGTAGTAAAAGCAGGAGACGCAACACGTGTGCTTTTCAGGTTTCAATAAGTGAAAAGAAGAGCACGAGAGGTGGCCTAGACTATCGATATATCACACCTTCACTTCTCAACACTGATCGTGCGAGTGGGCTGATTTGGAGTTGCCAGCCCGGTCGATTTCTGGTGCGACTCTGGGTGCAGTGAAATCCTTTATTTAAATTCAAATTTGAATTTGAATTCCTGCGTTTCGGATCGGTTTTTGAAATTTTTAAGCAATTTGCTTATAAAATTATATATTTATACACGGGCCCACAAGGGAAGAGCGAGTAAGGCATATGTAGTAGAATAATTTGTGCAAAATTCATTGTTTGATATTTTGAGTGTGATTAAAAGTTTATAGTGGGTGTTGGAAATTGAACGAAGGGTATATTACTTTCGGGTACGCTCGATTGTAGCCTTACCGACTTGTTTAAACCTGTAGCGATGACCGGTTTTTATATTCTTCGACCATTGAAAATAGTCAAAAAAGAAAAATAGTCATAAAGTATATATATTCGATTAAGCCATGTCCGACTGTCTGTCTTTCTGTATGAGACAACAGATCTCAGCTATAAAACAATTGGGTATGGCTACAGTCGAGCGCTCGACAATTTTCTAAATCTGTTACAAACGTGTAACCACACTCACAATTTCAAACATATATACTACATATAGCTTTCTCGCTCGCACTCACACACCGACGCACGTAAAGAGTGATGTCGACGTCGACGTCAACTGTTCAAAGCAGCGCGCAGGCTGCTGCTCCTACTGAAAACGTTGACTTGAATAACTTCTGTGTTATTGGTCCGATCGGATTGTAATTTGGAGAATATGTTCATATGGCATTTAGCATAATACATACCAAAACTTTATAAGTTTTATACTTTGCTTAATAATCGTTAATTACCGATTTGTGGGCGGTGGGCATGGCATAAAACATTTGAAATTAACTTTATCTGCCTATAATAAATAGGAACCTCCATACAAAATTTGGTGTCTCTAGCTGTTTATACCCTTGCGGAGGATATATTAATTTTAGGCAGAAGTTTGCAACGCACCTTAGGAGACATCTCCGACCCTATTCGAAAAATGGATATCCGTCTGTCCGTCTGTTG
The DNA here is from genome assembly GCA_018904105.1 of Zaprionus tsacasi. Lineage (NCBI taxonomy): Eukaryota > Metazoa > Arthropoda > Insecta > Diptera > Drosophilidae > Zaprionus > Zaprionus tsacasi. The sequence continues at coordinate 1,137,476 of JAEIFR010000202.1, read as the reverse complement.
CAACGCAAACTAGTCTCTCAGTTTTTGAGCTATCTTTATGAAACTTGGCACACAAGCTTCTTATTTTGCCCTCTTTAAATAAGTCGGAACGGGCCAGATCGGACTGATATATCGTGTAGCTGTCATCGGCCGATTTACGTTATATTTCAAGATATAGCTATCGGGCTTACCACATCCAAAGATAAGTTTGGTCATTCGATGTACTGTTATAATTGTTCAATAAATACCACAGAAACCAGCAGCATATAACTGCAAGGGTATGAAACCTTCGGAAAGCCGAAGGTAGCCTTGCTTTCTTGTTCATCATTATAACATTTAGTTTCATTTATCATATTTCAACAAATTATCTCATTCAATCCAATAGAAGTGTTATTGTTGTACAAGACAATATGACACTTTTGAGCTAATGGTCTAAATATGCAATTTTAGCGTGCGCGGAGCGCAGCGACGGTGGTCTAGTTGTTCGGATGACGGACTCCTATGCAATCGGCCAGGGTTCGAATCCTCACGGCGAAAAAAAAAATTACCCATTTTAATTTTTTTATGTTTTGTTGTATTTTATATTTGTTTACATTTATATTTATAAAGCATATACATTTTTGAATTATTTAACATTTATTAATATTTATCTAATCAATTTTATATTAAGTGTTACATTTTCCTTTTAAGATGTTTTGCATGCTGTACTTATGAGTGCAAGCAGACAATACATGCATGCGAAGCTCACACATGCATACATATGTATGTATATGCGTGTGAGGCAATACACAAAACGTGAGGCAGGGCATTTTTAACGGACGTCTAAATTAAAGAAGAAGCAGTTGACGCTGGTGTGTGTGTGCGTAATGAATCTACCTCGCGCCAAAAATTCACATATCTCTCTCTCGTTCTAACTTATCCCATCGACTCTTGTCTATTCTGCTTGCTTTGTCCCTTCACTACTTTTTTTATGGTTTACTTTAAATATATATGTACACTGAAAATCCATGGCCTCTAACAGTCAACACGTGACTTTAGCCTTTCCGACTTGTTTTTTCTGTTCTTATTTTTATTTTTTATACCCTTGCAGAGGGTATATTAATTTTAGCCAGAAGTTTGCAACGCACCTTAGGAGACATCTCCGACCCTATAAAGTATATATATTCTGAATCAGCATAAACAGAGGAGTCCAAAAATGGATGTCCGTCTGTCCGTCCGTCCGTCCGTCTGTTGCAACGCAAACTAGTCTCTCAGTTTTTGAGCTATCTTCATGAAACTTGGCATACAAACTTATTATTGCTGCGCGCTGTAAATAAGTCGGAACGAGCCAGATCGGACCGATATATCGTATAGCTGTCATAGAAACTATCGGCCGATTTTTGTTGTTTTTCAAGATATTGCAACAAGATTTGGCAAATCTTATTCTTATTACGTTCCTAATGTGCTGTCAAAATTGTATCAAAATCGGACCACTTTAACATATAGCTGCCATAGGAACAATCGGCTGAAGTTAAGGTTTTTGTATGCAAACCTGTTTTGTTCTTGGAAATACAGCACATTATCAATACTTTTTAATGTTATACAGTAACCCGCCCTTAGTTTTTTCATTTAAATATCTCAGACGTTTATATTCTATAGCTGTTATAGGAACAATCAGTCAGTCCGTCTGTCTGTTGCAACGCAAATTAGTCCCCCAGTTATTGAGCTATCTTCATAAAAGTTGGCTCACAAGCTTCTTAATTCTGCCTTCATTAAATAAGTCGGAACGGGCCAGATCGGACTGATATATCATACAGCTGTCATGGAGCCTATCGGTCGATTTTCGTTATATTTCAAGATATAGCTATCAGGCTTACCACATCCAAATCTAAGTATGTCCTTAATAATAAAGTTTCATCAAAATCGAAGTTTTATAACTTGTAACAATCAACGATCGACCTAATAAAGGTACCTGTTGCAATTTTATGAAATTCTGAGTACTATTACATATAGCTGTGTACAACTGCAAGGGTATAAAACCTTCGGCAAGCCGAAGGTAGCCTTGCTTTCTTGTTTTTTTTTAGCATTATGCTACATCTTCTTTTAAAATCGATGATAATGATAAGGCGAGTTAGAAAAACCAATTTGAGACTGCGAGATGTGTTTTTTCGCAAAGTTGTAGCGGGTATACCACAGTCGGGCGCGCTCGACTGTAGCCTTTCCGACTTGTTTTATGCTGCTGTGAGTTTTCCCCCTGAGAGTCGACGTGCTTAAGGGTGGTCTGAACATATGTCGTAAGACAATGAGTTGCTTTTACCTGTTGATTGTCGCCATGTCTTGGAATTCACGATGGTCTAGAACATTATATGATGTGATAAGAGCAATGCTCAATGATATGGGAAGCATTTTGATTCCAAAAGATTTTGTTGATCAATTACATTGTGTTTAGGCACAAGCATGACCACGCGGTACTTACTTAGACACCGAGGTCTTCTAGTGTCAAGTGCATCGCCGAATGCAGCGAACCTCGGTTACATACCAACTAGAGATCGCTGCACATCCATTGTGCAGACATAAAACACGTTGCGTCTTGCGAACGCTACGATAGGATATTAAAAGATTAAGAAACTAGTCGGAAAGACTACATTTACACGGTGACTGTAAGAGGCCATGGATTTTCAGTTTATTTTTATATCCCATACAAAAAAATAGATCTTGAAAGAAAATTGTTTATATAATAAAACAACAAAAATTAAAACAAGTGGATATGGCTACAGTCGAACGCCCGACAGACGATACCCTTCTCCCAATTTTTAAAATCCGTTACAAACGTGTAACCACACTCATAATTTCAAACAGAAGTTTTGCACAAATACTTCTACTACATATAGCTTTCTCGCTCACACTCACACAGCGACGCACGTTAAGAGTGACGTCGACGTCGACGTCAACTGCTAAAGTAGCGCGCAGGCTGCTGCTCGTACATTTGTACTGAAAACGTTGACTTGAATAACTTCTGTGTTATTGGTCCGATCAAATTGTAATTTGGAGATTATGTTCGTATAGCATTCAGCTTTATAGATACCAAAGCATACTTTATACTTCATAAGTTGAATACTTTGCTTAATAATCACAAATTACCGATTTGCGGAGGCGGTGGGCGTGGCATCAAACATTTGAAATAAACTTCATCTGCTTGGGACAGACAGACGGACATGGCTCAATCGACTCGGCTAGTGATCCTGAGCAAGAATATATATATATACTTTATGGGGTCTGCCACGCCTCCTTATGCCTATTACATACATTGCACAAAGTTAGTATACCCTTTTTTGCCCATTTTCAATGGTCGAAGGGTATAACAAGTCGGTAATGCTACAGACGAGCACGCCCGACAGTAAGGTACCCTTCTATTCTACTACATATGATTTACTCGCTCGCACCCACACACACAAGCGAGTAATGAGTAAAGCGACGCGTTGCGACGTCGACGTCAACTGCTCAAAGCAGTGCGATATACCACTTCGGGTGTACCCCACTGGACTCTGGATAGCAGCAACACCCATTACAACGGGATTGGCCTTCAACGCCAAAGAAGAGGTATTTTTCTAGAAACACGAACAGAACAGCAACATTATACACACACATACATATATATAAGTTCTATCTGCGAACAACATACATATGTATGTTGGGTTGTCAGGGTTTGTTATATCGTTGTCTATAGAAGCGTCCATATTGGCGTCACTTTTAATAATTTTCGTAAGACTGTGCGCAATTAACGAGTTCACTTGTGTCTGCTTTGGCTTCTCAAAAATTACTGCCTTACTCCAGTTTCGTGCAGCATGCTTCGTTTCTCCTTATTTTGCATTCCCTTTTTCATTATATCGCTTTCGCACTTTAACCAATCAGCACAAGTGACAACGTTCAGCAACAGCTATATTTGTCTCGTTCACACAGAACCACATTCATAGATAATTTATCTAGCAAACAGCAACCACGTGCATGCCCATTAATTTGGCCACGACACATACATATAATGAAGCATATACATATTATGTTATTTATATTATTAATAAAACATTCTAATTGTTGAATTCATCGAGAGTAGACGAGTTTTCACTTAATAGTTTCGCAGATTGTTACCCTCCAACCCACAGTTGGTAGCACAGTCTGCTGCTCATACCGAGCATTTGTAATGAAAACGTTTAAAACATATTTGTATTATCGGATTTGGAGAATATGTTTATATTGCATTAAACTTTATGTGTACCGAGGCAGAACGTTATGACTTCATTACTTAATGCTTAATGATCACAAATTACCAATTTGCGGGCGCGGTGGGCGTAGCATCAAACATTTAATAACAATACACCATGAATGTTTTTAAAATCCATGCCTAAAAAGCTTTGCTTTACAAGCTCAGCGATAGTTGTGATAAAATCGTACTGATCATAAGAGCAGGGAGACAGAACATCAGATACAGCCAATGCCATCAATTCGTGTAAGGTTTACAAGAAAATCAAATAGTTGCAAAAAAATATGTAATAATATCACTGTTGGCGTTTGTCCATACGAAATGTCTTCGTACTCTTAGCAATAAAGAGAGTCGTTTTTTCATACGTTTGAATTTTTGAACCGCGCGCTGGCGCCGAAAAGTTGGAACTGGTGTTGAATTTTCATTAGTAATTAAGACGATGAACAAGTTTAATTTTGACTGCTTATTATTAATGATGAGGCGGGCGATGGTGCTTTGTTTGTCTTTAAACTAGCGCATGGCGTTGCACTGGCCAAACTCACGGGTATTTGACGGACGATCAGATGTACCTACGATTATGGATTAAATTCTTAAACAGCGATGCTTGATTTTTGGCTTGTGAAATGTAGTAATAGCAAATTCGGTCCTTAAATTGACAGCGGCAAAGAGCTCATTGGTAGTAATAACAACTTTACGCCACAATGTGGACTTACAATTTATGGTAAATGTATACAAGACCGCCCTCACCGAAAAATCTACTTTTTTTTATTTTTTTGATGGAAATAGGGGTATTTGAGCCTCCTGAACACGAATCCGTTGTCGGATGACGGAAATTTTGCGTATTTTAGAAGATATAAGCGAAAGAAAATTGGCAATTCACTGTTTTTCTACACTGTTCGATACTTCGATATGTACACAAAAAGACGCATTTTACACGAAATTGTATATGTGTATGTGTGTCCAGCTGACAATTGTGTGATCTGCTGACGATTTGCAGTGTGCAGAAACTTATTATTTAAGTGTTGCAAATGAAAGCAATAAAAGCAATACATAAAAAAATAAGCTTTTTTTCAGTTATATATTATGATAACCACCAGCAAACACTTCCAAAAATTATTTTAACCGTTTTCATTGTATTTCTGGTATGATATTTGTGAATTAGTGTAATTTGGTAGTGTTGTTTGGTGCCCCAAAGAAGCGTGTCCCAATGCTGACATTTGGTAGTGTTGTAGACTGCGCCGCAAAAGCCCGCCGCAGGCGAAAAATTTTTGAAAAAAAAAAAAATCGCGCGATTTTTTTTTTTTTCAAAAATTTTTTGCTTACGGCGCTTTAGTTTTCTTAATAATATTCGAATTTTTTCATTTTAGTCTTGTTATATATAATATATAGCTTTTTTTTATGTATTATTTTCATTTGCAATACTTAAATAATAAGTTTCTGCACACTGCAAATCGTCAGCAGATCACACAATTGTCAGCTGGACACACATACACATATACAATTTCGTGTAAAATGCGTCTTTTTGTTTACTTATCGATGTATCGAACAGTGTAGAAAAACAGTGAATTGCCTATTTTCTTTCGCTTATATCTTTTAAAATACGCAAAATTTCCGTCATCCGACAACGGATTCGTGTTCAGGAGGTCAAAACACATAGTTCTGCAAAAAAAAATATTGAAAATCGTGCGATTTCGGTGAGGGCGGTCTTATAAACAATTACCCAATTTATTTATAACGAGTATTTTTAATAAAATATTTTTAATAAAATATTTCTATTATTCTTCTTAACTATAAGTGAAGTGGTAAATGTACAGAAATGCACGTTGCTAATCTTTTAATAGCCACAGACATGTACAAGCTGCGAAAAATACTCTTACGGTGTTAAAATAACTGTTTAGTGTCGGGATTTTCCGATTCTCTTTTGGGATAATTGGATATTCATTGAGAGAGCGAATTTGCGTAACAGCTGTTATTCAATTCACTTGTGGTTAACTGTTAATGTAAAGTGAGCCAAAAACAATTAACGGCTGTTAATCAACTTTACAAGATTGTAATGATCCAATTAATTCGATGATCACTATTTACTCAACAAAGTTACTTACCACTTCCCTTATACGTAATTTTTATACCATTGAAAATAGTCAAAAAAGAGTTACTCTGTGCAAATAAATGTAACAGACACAAGGAAGTCGAGTCGATTGAGCCATGTCCGTCTGTACATATGTATGTTTGTTTGAGACAACGGATCTCAGCTATAAAAAGCATAGAGACGCAAAAGTTGATATAAAGTGTTAAGTTATACTCTATTATGTTAAGCCTTATGTTATCAAGTGTGACCTTGTCGATATACTATAGTAAGTTAATTAAGTTATCGAAAACCCTATCGATGAGATAGTGTTGTATAACACAGGATTGAGAGAGCGTCACTATCGGATCGATAGGATAGTGTTATGGAACACGAGAGAGCAAAGCGTCACTATCGCTTGAAAGACCGCAGAAAGCACATTGTAAAAACTAATAAAAAAACAAGAGCGTAATAAAATAATAAAACATAAAAGAGATTATCAATACAAAATGTTACTATATTATATCATAGGCAGATCAAGTTTATATCAAATGTTTGATGGCACTGAATTTGCTGTATAGAACTATAATTGTTTATTATTATATAATAATATATACGTGTATACATATTTGCACAGATTTTATGATTTGGGCGGAAGGTATTTAAACGTCGGGATATCTCTACTGTAGTTTTCGTAACTTTTGTATTTTATTTTTAAATCATAACTTATTTTTACCTAGCTTTTCGTATCATTCTGACGTCGACTGCTGTAATTCGATTTTAAATAAATTAAATAAAACAAGTGGGTAAGGCTACAGTCGAGCGTTCGACAGTATGATACCCTTCTTCCAATTTTCTAAGTCCGCTATAAACGTGTAACCACACTTATAATTTCAAACAGAAATTCTGCACAAATACTTCTACTACATATAGCGTACCATCCGCACTTACACAGCCACGCACATAATGAGTAAAGCAACGCGTCGTGATGTCGACGTCAACTGCTCATAGCAGCACGGGGTGCTGCTCGAATCGAATATTTGTACGGAAAATATAATAAATACAATAACTTCTGGGTATTAGTCCGATCGGATTGTAATTTGATGGATATGCTTATATTGCATTAAGCTTTATGTATGCTGAAGCACAACGTTATGAGTTCAATACTTAGCGTAATAATCGTAAAATACCGATTTGTGGGGCGGTGGAAGTGGCGTCAAACATTTGATATAAACTTTATCTGTCTATAATATATCACTTGCGACTTCATTTTCCTAGTGAACGGACGTGTTTTTTTTTTGCGCTTCGATTTTTCGGCTTTTTTTTATTAAAAACAACCGGTGTTTTCTCTTTATTTAACTTTAAACTCGAAGTTAACTTTAGCCCGTTCACGACGCGTGTGCATGCTTCTGTAAATTAGTCAAACTAATCTGAGTTTGCTAATTTTAGATTCTATTTTTGTTTTCTGTTTTGTGCATCGGTTCTGCATAGTTTGGTGCTTTTCGTTCTATTTATTCTCTTTTCGGTAAGCGACGTAATTGTTAGTGTTGTTTGTCACCGCTAATTTTTGTCTCTCCTTACCTCTCCTAATTCTTTGAGCGTGCCTAAGCTGCTCTCACGCTTTGCCGCTCTAGCACTTGTTCTTTTTCTCTGCTCTCTCTGCTCTCTGCCCTTTACGCGCGTTTAATTTCTCTCTCTTGCGCTCATCCCTTTTCTTCTTTTGGTTTTGTTTTCTTTTTGGCTGATTGTGTTTTTACAGTAGGTGTTCCCTATAATGGACGTTTTAATTTGTTTTAAGATTAAATCCTGCCTTAAGCAGGTGACTGCCGCCCAGGCAAGCATCTCGTGTTGGCTATGTGACAACGTAGTACACGCGAAGTGTGCTGGATATACTGGCCCGACGGCTGACGCCGTAGCCAAGCGCACTGGGTTGCGTTATTGCTGTGATGTGTGTAGGGAGGTGGAGAACGAAATGTGTTCGTTTATGCGTCAAACGAAGACTGGATTTAGGGAACTGTTTGGAAGTTTTCGTAAACTTTCCGACCAGTTCTCTGCGCTTGATTCGTCTTTCAATAACCTTAAGTTATTGAATGAATCACCAAAGCGTAAGAAATGCACACGATATCAAAAGGCTTTAGTTAGCGCCACCCATCTCCCTCTAATTGACCAGCCAAGCACGCCAGTGACCCAGCCGTTAATTTCGCTTACCAATCCCCCAATAGTAACGAGGTCTTCGGCTCAATCGGTTTCGCTTCCCGATAATGTCATTGAGTGTGTGCAACCTGTGACGCCCATAATTTCCGACAAGTCCGCTGTGGTATCGTTGCCCGTGCCACAGTTAATAGTCTTACCGAAGGCGTGTTCAAGTTCTGGTTTACCAGAAGAGAACCTATGCTCTGGAATTATACCTGAGGCGCCTAAAAAGATTTTAGGTGTTCCACAAAGGAAACAAATTTTTGTTTCCAGGCTTGCCCCTGACCTCACATCAAATGATGTAACAGCCTATATTCAAGGAAAAATTCATTCTTTGGATATTAAAGTGGAAAAATTTAAGTTTTCTTATGAGAGGGACATATCATCCTTCAAAATAAGTGTCCCAAACGAACTCTTGGGCATTATATGCTCGTCTCAATTTTGGCCGGAGCATGTAATGGTCAAAGAGTTCGAAACAAAGAAGAAGAAAAATCGCCCACCGATTAATCTTCCTTTGCCGTCTCTAGTCTCAGCCCAAACTAAAACAACATTAAACAAAAAAAACTAACATGCTTCTTAACTCTTTCATATCAAATTGTTAGAGGTCTATGTACTAAACTTTCCACTTTATATATTAACAGTCTTTCTTTTTCTTCTCAAATTGTTGTGTTTACTGAGATTTGGTTAAAACCGGATATCCTAAACTCCGAAGTCTTTCCAAGCAAGTTCACAACCTACAGGTGTGATCGACCTGACCGTCGTGGTGGTGGAGTCCTTATTGCAGTCGATTCCACTATCAATTCGGAACTTTTACTGCCGGAGATTCAACTTGGTATTGAATTCCTCTGTGTAAAATTACACTTTCCCGGTTTTTCGCATTATATAACCTGTTCCTATATTCCGCCGTCATCGGATGTATCTGTCTATTTGCAACATTTGTCTGCAATAAAGACTATATTTAATCTGTTATCAGACAGAGATCACCTTTCAGTTCTTGGGGACTTTAATATCCCTGATTGTAATTGGACAACAAGTGTTTATTCAAATTCTCTGCTGCCCTCACAGCACCACGACCTTTTTGACGGTCTGTATGATATGTCATTGTCGCAGGTCAATCATATCTTAAACTGTAGTAACAGATCGTTAGACTTATGCTTTGACTCCGATCCATCTAGAGTGAATTTAGTCAAGACTCAACCACTTTCTTTCCCAGAAGATCCTTACCATCCTACTCTGGAAGTGTCTTTTGATTTTTGGGCTTGTATGGATAAACCTGAAAAATTGTGTAAACGCGTACGCTGCTTTAGGAAAGCAGATTTTAATTTATTAAACTCTTTAATTTCCCAATTTGATTGGTCGGAATTGTATGTGTCTACTGATATATCAGTAGCGACCAATATTTTTTACAAAACTATCTATTCATTCTTTGATACGAGGGTCGTTTGATAAGTCCGTGACTTTTTGAATAAAATATATTTTTTTCGTCAAAGAAGCGTTTTATTTCTCAACATAATCTCCTTTTAGCTCTATACATTTAGTCCAGCGTTTTTCCAATTTTTTTATTCCTTCCAAATAATAGGTTTTCTCAAGGCCCTCAAAATAGTCGTTTGTTTCTGTGATGACCTCTTCATTTGACCCGAATCTCTTACCGCCGAGCCATTTCTTCATGTTTGGAAACAAAAAATAGTCACAGGGGGCTAAATCTGGAGAATATGCTGGATGGGGTAGCAGTTCGTAGCCCAATTTATGAAATTTTGCCATGCTGACTACACACGTGTGCACCCGTGCATTGTCCTGATGGAACAGCACTTTTTTTTCGCCAAATGCGGTCGTTTCTGCTTCAAATCAATATCGAATCTGTCCAAAAGCTCTGAATAATATTCGCCGGTGATCGTTTTACCCTTTTCAAGGTAATCGATGTGAATGATACCTTGTGCATCCCAAAAAACTGTGGCCATGACCTTGTTGGCCGACAGACCCACCTTGGCCTTCTTTGGTGCACGTTCACCCGGAGAAACCCACTGTCTTGATTGTTCTTTGGTCTCTGGTGTGGTGTGGTGGATCCATGTTTCGTCTACGGTAACGAAACGGCGCAAAAATTCGTTTGGATTGCGGTTGAACATCGCCAAACACTCCTTTGAAATGGTCACACGGTTGCGCTTATGGTCGTGTGTGAGCAATCGCGGCACCCATCGCGCGGAAAGCTTTTTCATGTCCAAATATTCATGTAAAATGTGATGTACCCGTTCAGTTGAGATGCCTACAGCCTCAGCTACCTCACGCACTTTCATTCTCCGATCATCCAATATCATTCCATGGATTTTGTCGACGATTTCTGGCATGACGACCTCTTTTGGGCGACCTGAACGTTCGGCATCACTTGTACTGGTACGACCACAACGGAACTCAGTAAACCATTTCTTAACCATTGAAATTGATGGTGCAGAGTCCCCATAATATTTATCAAGTCTTTCCTTGGTTTCGGTGATGGATTTTTTACGCAAAAAATAATGCTTAATTAGCACACGAAATTCACTTTTTTCCATTTTCGTTAAAATTCACGAGATCGTCTGCTTTCAATGCCTATAAAACGCAAACCAAAAAACGCAGCTTTCTCAAAATTTTACAGTCAGCTGTTAATCGATAACTGCTGACAGGAGCAGTGTTGTATTTAGAGCAGGTGCGCGGCAAATACAAAAAGTCACGGACAAAAAGTCAAACGACCCTCGTATTTGCGTTCCGTGCTTTCATTCATCATCCTCGAGTAAGCCGCCATGGTTTACAAGAGAGTTGTCACGGTTAAAAAATTTAAAGTCAAGCCTTTACCAAAAATTTAAACGTAGTAACTCGCCCTTAGCCTTTTCACGCTACTTAAGCGCGCGGTCAGACTTTACAGTCTTAAACGCGAAATATTATAAAAACTATTTAGCTCGTTGTAAGGTTCAGTTCATTCAGAACCCCAAACAGTTTTATAGTTTTGTTAACACGAAGCGTAAGTCTTCCGCTTTTCCTACTAACCTAACGTTTGAAAATGCTAATGCAAATACCGACCAAACCATGGCCGATCTGTTTGCAAAGTTTTTTCAAACGACTTATTCACCTTCTACACATACTTCTCACTTTTACCCATACAACATTCCAAGTTCGAATGGTATCTTCTCCCCCTTTCTAAACGAAAGCTCCCTTGTCAAGGATCTTCACTTAGTTAAGCCAGTATTTTCACCAGGCCCTGACGGTGTTCCCGCTTGTATACTTCGGTTCTGTGCCAACTCCTTAAGTAAGCCTTTGCTCAAACTATTTTCGCTGTCCTTAGAAACTTCACTCTTTCCTTCCATTTGGAAGGAATCTTTTATTATCCCCTTATTGAAGAAGGGCAGCAAGTCTGAAGCAAGCAATTATAGAGGTATCTCTAAATTGTCGGCCATACCTAAATTTTTCGAGAATGTTATAACTCCTCACTTGCAACATTTATGCAGATCCGTTATTTCACCTTTTCAACACGGATTTATTAAACGTCGTTCAACTACGACAAATTTGCTGGAGCTGACATCCTTTGTGGTAAAAGGATTTCAGGAAAATCTTCAAACTGATGTCATTTATACTGATTTCAGTAAAGCCTTTGACTCAGTGAATCATTCCCTTCTGGCACATAAGCTTGACCTTCTAGGTTTCTCACCTAAATTACTTAGTTGGATTGTAAGCTATCTGACTGACAGAACTCAAAGAGTCCTCTTTAAAAACAGCCTCCGTCTGGACCGAAAACTAAAGTTTTCCAATCATATTTCTAATATGGTCAATAAAGCCATGGGTGTCCTTGGCTTTATTAAGAGATGGTCTAAGGAATTTGACGATCCTTATTTTACAAAGACCCTCTACATCTCACTTGTTCGTCCTATTCTTGAATACGGTTCATGCGTATGGTGTCCCCAGTACACTATTCATAAAGAACGCATCGAGTCCGTACAAAAGAACTTTTTACTTTTTGCTTTACGTGGCCTTAACTGGGATGAAAATTTAAGACTGCCTTCCTATAACAATAGACTCTTATTATTAAATTTGCCTTCCCTAACTAATCGCAGAACCATGCTAGGGGTATTATTTATTAACAACCTTCTGCAAGGTGACATTGACAGTGAAGCCCTTGTAAGACAGCTTCACTTCTCTGTCCCATGCAGAAGTACTCGTAATTATCTTCCACTAATTCTTCCTTATTGTAAATCGAACTATGCACTGCACGATCCGTTCAGGGTATTATGTTCGGACTACAATAAACTTCAACACGTCATAGCTAGCACTAACTCTATTGCTGCTATGAAGTCCTTAATTCTTCTCTATCTAGTACGTAATTAGTAATATTATTTCCTCGATATTCTTTTTACTGCATGCATTTTCTATCTTCTATCAGCGTTTTCTATGTTTATCGCGTTATTTCCTTTCGCGTGTCTATTCGCATTTTTACCGCGTTTCCGTGTCGTCCGCTATGCGACGGTGCCTCTCGGTCGGTTAGGCGGGAGGTGGACTTCGTCTGGGTTCCGCGCGCAACAAGCATCGGCTTGGTGTCGTTGGACCACTTGTTAATACATTCATTGTATTCAACGTCCAAAAAAAATTGAAATTATAAATTAAGTATTAAATATTTATACCAAATTTTGTATCTCTAGACTTTTAATATTTGTGATCTGTTGTCTTAAACAAACGCAGGCAAGACAGGAAGACGGACAGACGGATATGGTTCAATCGAGTCGGCTAGTGATCCTGAGCAAGAATATATATACTTTATGGGGCCTGCCACCCCTCCTGTTACTCACATTTCCACAAAGTTAGTATACCCAGGGCACAAAAATAAATGTCTGTCCGTCTGATGTAATTGAGAGTATTCACAGTGGGTTATGTTTATTAATATAAGCTACTTAAAATAAGAATTATTTAAATATATACTATTTATTGTAATTGTTTCCGGTTTTGTTGAAAATTTGTACAATATTACATAACTTTAAAGTGCAGTGTTCACATAAGATATACCGAAAAACAAAAATATTTAAATTAAAATATATTTTTTACCGAGTGCGTGCCTCTTTCTCTTAATGTTTTTTATATTTGGGTACATTTTGAATATATATATATATATGGACACACGGCCATACATACGAACATATATATGTAGTTCGACTCCCTGTTGATGCGAAAAGGTATCTACCCTCTCGTAGTGTATAATATGGTATAAATGATAATGAAATTTGTATCTACAAGCTTTAAAATAAAGTATTTTCTGTTAGCTTTGAACTAAACTCAATATAACGTTTAAACATAGCCTGAAATTCAAAATTTTTTGCCTGGCCACTTACTGTTTGTCTTCCTTGCCATTAGAGGTTCCCGTCGTGTTGCGGTCCAGACCATCGGTGACCATCGCATCGCGAACCAAACTCTGAAGTAGGGTTCGATCGCAGTAATAGGGCTCAGCCTTGCGAGAACCCTGCACATTCAGATGTTGTGTCCCATAATGAGTGGCGCTAGGCGAGGCAGCATGAAAATTGTGATGCGGTTGTGGCGACTTTGGTCGTACCTATATGATAAAAGGCAAGGAATAATTAAGTAAATTACAAAATCAAATATAATTCGCTTTGGTCTCCTTACCGACATCCACTTCCAACCTGGGCGTCCAGCGCGTGCCAAAAAATGCAGTACTTGCTCTTCAGGTGAGCCAAAACTGGGTTCTTGGTCACGCGAGGTGGATTCACCGGAACTCTCACGCTCCTTTTCAAGATCGCTGACGCTATTGTATTCACAGTAGACCCAATCGGGATGCACACGCCAATTGTCTCCTTTGAAAAATTCAGTAACTGACACAAAGAAATTCAAGAAAATCAAAGAAAAACTGTTTGCAAAGTTTATGTGATGATTTTGTGTAACGCAGCATACCATTGTTACGCGAATGCCGAATCTCCTGCTGGGAGACTAACTCGTGGCTTCCATACTTCTCCGGGAGCACAATGGCCAGCGTAAAAGGCGTGTCCTCGATTGGCCCATAAAAATATCGGTGAGTGCGAGTCGAAACTCTTTTCGATTCATCGTAATTATTTAGCACAGTGAACTCTGTTTCACCCTCCTTAGGGCGAATCATGTCACCGCGCATCTATCAAATTTAAAAAAGAACACTCAGAATATTGATAGGACAAGCGGTTAGCCAGCGATTCCACTGAAACAACCAGAAACTGTATTTACTCACCTCATTAAGAAGATTTTTGTTGATCTCGACTATTTCGTGGTCATTGCCAACTTCTGTTTCCGGCAGTTCCAGCTCCGTGATATCAACGGAAGCATATTTGGGTCTTAACTGATCGATAAACTGATTACCATCGCTTAAAGGTCGAAGATCCGGATGGTACAGCACCCTCCCATTGTTATCGACGATAAATGAATATCCATTCGGGCCCAGCTTGTGCTGTGGAATCATCTTGCGAATTTCCTCTATGGGCACATCGGTGGCAACTACGCCCAAAAGATTCGCTACCCGCACCGAATGATTTCGTCTATCGAAGACCGGAGTTGAAACTGTCGTAACCAAGCGCCGTTGATATTCGGAGTCTCGCCCCAGGCCGCCAGATTTACCCGCGACGAAAACAGGAGTCCAATGGACCGGGTGGTCAGCCTGGTACATGATCATTGGGCGAGCCATAACCAAAGCATAGTCGATTATCTTTCGCCTAGATTCTTCATAATCGTTGATCTGCACAAAAAAACCCTTGTTCGAGCAAGCCATCTCATGAAGATTGCTTCGACTTCCCGAATCGCTACCTATTAAATAAGTAAAGATTCGAACTGGCATGTGAGGCCAGTTGTACTGCTTAATGATCTCCTTGTGAGACTCCGAAGAGCTTTCTGTTATAAGCATAATAGCCTGATTGCACTGACTACCAGCACCAGACTGATTGTACTGAAAGAGGAAGGACTTGGATAAAAAAAAAATGGATTTTCGTCAACTTAGTTGCAACATACCTTATGAAGGAGATTAAAGGCATACTCCAGGCCGGCGGTAAAATTTGATGTATCTTGTAACTTGATGGCTTTTACTGCCGACTTTATTTCCTGCACATTGTCGGGGGTAGCACGTACCATACGATCTTTGAAGCAGGGAACTGGTGTCTTAACCACCTCCGTAAATGTTATCAGATTAACATAGTCATCTTCGCCAAGCGTATCAAGTATGTTATAGGCTGTAGCCATAGTCAGATCAAATGACTTCTCAGTTATACTCGCTGAGGCATCCAACAAAATCATCTGTAAAGTGATATAAATGAATATATAAATACATATTTGTATATGTCGAAGAGTCATCAGGATGCCCTTCTTCCTCTTCACTACTCTCGTTGTTGTCTGCGCAACGTTTTCTAGCGCGTGAGCGAGGCATGTCTGTTATGCGTAATGATCGAAAACTGACTGACCCAATCTCTTTTTCACAAAATCAGAATTATGCGTAGTTCTTAACTCTACATGCAATACCAACACATTTTGGAGACTTATTGTAGTCCGCATACACCAATACTAATGCACACTGCATTTTTCTGTATGCTTTCCGTTAACGTACAGACTACGTTCGGCAGAAACTCTAACAGTTCTCTGCCGCGCAGCAAAAGAATAGAAAAGGCGTCTGCATGGCGCGTGCCAAACAGAAACAACGCAATTGCTGGAAATGTCGTTAAATTTAAATGATCTGCGACATATATATAGTTTCGATCAAAAATCTAAAACGATTACTATAGTTTGGATTATAACAAATATTTGACTCAAATTTAATAGACAAGGCGTCTGCATGGCGCGTGCCAAACAGAAACAACGCAATTGCTGGAAATGTCGTTAAATTTAAATGATCTGCGACATATATATAGTTTCCATCAAAAATCTAAAACGATTACTATAGTTTGGATTATAACAAATATTTGACTCAAATTTAATACCCTCTACTCATGGAGTAGAAGAGTACCAAACTTTGTGCCAACCGCAAAAGTATTTAACAGGCTGAGGAGACATCTCAGACCGTATTAAATATATATATATTCCGAATCAGTATCAACAGCCGAGTCGATACAGCCTTGTCTGTCTGTCCGTCCGTGTTAACATTTGGATCTCAGCTATTTTGTATAAGAGCTCCAGCTTCCAAATTTGGATCAGGTTTATTTTTTGTTTTTATTATTTGTTTTTTTGCTACGAATCATTCTGCCTAGTTAAATCGAACAAAAAATCGCTGGCTGTCACTATATTTTCTCTATACAATAAATACGTTATAAATACCATTTTTTTACGGGTACACTGATTTGTGCAACCGCCTTACTTCCGTGGTGTTTATTCCAATTAAAAGCGTTCCGCTGCATTTTTTACAAGTGATGCGAGAAGACTCTTTTACAAGTGCTTAAAGTTAAACCTTGTGAGGCCCGTGTATTATTATTTTTTTTGTTGTTTTTGTTACATTTTTATTTGGTGAGAGATTTGCCTCCATATGTTTCGAGATGCAGGAATTCAAATTTAAATTTGAATTTGAACAACGGTTTTCACCACACCCAGGGTCACACCGATAATCGACCGGTCTGGCAACTCCTAATCGGCCGATCCGAACGATCAGTGTTGGGAAGTGGAATAGGGATATATCGATTGCCTGGATCACCTATCGTGTTCGATATTTTTTATTTTCACTAAATGAAAACGAAAAAGCACACCGCAATATTCTAAAGAGGCAAATAAATTTAAATAACAACTATACCGAAGGAATTGAATTATAGGGAAAAAGCTTCATAACGTGCAGCGCTATACTGTTTGTGGGTGTTCGAAACCAAATGTGAGTACAAGCTTTCCAAATCAATGTTTGGCAGCTCATAACCTCGCTCTTGCCTTTTAGTGAACCGCGTGTGGCCAGAGGAGCGCTAGCGCTTTCGCACCTTTTTTTCTTTGAAGGCGGCAGTGCATGCCTGCCCCCCGCCATACTGTGCCACACGTCGCCCCATTCTTTATTGTTATTGCTGCAGGCTAGTGGTGCTGGAGCACGACACATGACAGTGCGTTTCGCTAATTGCAGTGCGTTCTGTTTGCTGTTCTGTTGCCCTATATAGTTCCCCAGATCCAGCTTGTGCTAGCAGGGACGAGACAAACTGTTGCGAGCAGGGACGAGACAAACTGTTGCGAGCAGGGACAGACGACGGGAAGGATACAACAATTGTTCTTATTTTGATATTGAACACGCAAACATTAACACTGTCAAACACATACTCACAAGTTTCACACACACAAACACATTCATATATATATACACACACATGCTATAGATGCACACTTGCATACTTACAGTACGCATACACACTTCGCATTTATGTTTTCACCCTTACTTAAATTCATTCATTTTCTTTATTTATTATTAGTTTCAAAATTATTATTTTTTTTTGTTTTGCTTTCATTTTTATTTTCATTTCAATTAATTTGTTCATCCCTTTCGATTTCAATTTCTGTTTTTTCATTACCTTTTTGTTTATCTTCAGTTTTATTTTCATTTGCATTTTCATTCGTTCATTCGCATACACACAAACACACACTTTGTAACGTAAATAGAGATCAACAAAAGTAATGATAAAGTAAATAAAAAGAGAGTGAGTGATGGGACAGAAGATTTGTTTCGGTGTGAGAGTATTCTTGGTGTTGTTATTGTGTCATTATTATTTTTCCTCAGCTCTTTCGTCGGGGCCCCAACGGAGCGCGGGTGAGTCGCAATAACAAAAATAAGCCAATTATATTATATACCTTCGAACTGTCGCCTGACTATCGTGGATGAAATATTTTGCTCATCCCTCTAACGTTAAACCACATATAGATCCAAGTTACAAATTCAAAAATTATTATTTAAAGAGTAAAAATAAAAAAAAGGAAGAATCAAAAAGGATAAAATTAGGGAATTAAAGTTAGAATTATCGAATTCGTCATGCAGCACGAAGCTGCACGCGCTATACTTGTTTGTCATTAAAAAACATTAATGAAATTTAAAATGGAATAAACTTTTTTTCTTGAGGCACTAAGGGCGGTAGCATAACAGCGAAATGGGTAGTATCGGTATTCCGATATCGATAGTACATGGTTGGGTGGGTGAAGAAGGAGAGCATTCCATCTAGCTCTCCGAGTAGATCGTTCGTTAGGGGTAGTCCGTCCGCTTATTTTGGCCTTCCCTTTTATTGCCATTCCCCCTTCTAGCAGTCCAATAACCTGTCGATATTTTCTCGCAACACCGATAATCGAACCTGCACACAAAACCCCGCCCATTTTCCCTGAGCTTAGCCGGCTGTAACTTAGACAGGGTGTGCAGGGGAGGTTATTGGACTTCGGTCGTTACAACCTAACAGATACAATTATGAGACTTAACAACTACTCAGAACATAGATTTGAACAGCGATCCATGCTGAGGTGTGTTAGGCTCAGTTCATCGATGTTCGCATTTGCTTTTCCCCAAAGGAAGTGACACGGGGTGAGGATATCTAGGTCGCTTGGATTCTCTGAAATGAAACATAGAGGCCTTGAGTTCATCATTGCTGGGATTCGACAAATGAGCGTGCGAAGCTCATGAAATGTGTGATTTGTGTTGCCAACGATGCGGAAAAATTGTGCTTCGCTGCTTTTACAGCAGCTTCCCATAACCCGCCAAAATGCGGAGATCGTGGTGGAATAAAGTTCCAACTTATTCCGAGGGCAAGGGCTTTGTTGACAATTCCTTAAGCTCAGCTAGCTCGTTTCGAGCGCCGTCAAAATTTGTTGCGTTGTTTGTCCAAATATCGCGTAGCTTCCCACGAAGACTGACGAAACATTTTAGAGCTGCGATGAATGAAGGTGTCGACAGGTCCTCCACGAGCTCTATATGGCATGCTTTTGTTCAGAAGCAAATGAATATTGCTGTTTCATTTTGTGGGCGCACGTTTTCTCACTTCTGATTTGGCGAAGAAGAGCCCACAAAAATCCATGCCGGTTACATAAAACGTAGGGCTGGGTGATACGCAGTCTGCTGATATGGTGCCATTACTTGCTGCAGTGCGATAAGTCGAGCGTGAAAGCAACGATTGCATTTACAAGTAGACATTGCGGACCAGCGTGAAGAAATTTAACGTGGTAATGCTTCATTATTGACTGCGTCACTGGATGCTGCTTGTGCAATAAGATTGGATACTTGGCCTCATACTCAAAATATGAGTTCAGCATCTGTTTGCGCCGAAATAGGGCAAAAGCGTATTTTAAATTAATTTTTGTTTTGTTAAAATTGCCTGAATGAATTGAATTGAATTACCTGTTAAAATGTGAATAATATGGATAAAAGCTAAATGCTATATATGAATTATGTATGTATCAAAGCTGAATGCTATAATTGAATTGTACGATACGATATGTAAGATAAACATCGATATGTAAGATAAAAAATCGAATGGTCCATGACCAAAAGAAATAGAATTGAAACCGAAGTTGCTTGTACCAGACGTGTTAAGTTTTTGCGTGATCTCGAGAATATTCCGAGCGGGAAAAGGACTGGCGGAAACATTGGCGCCCGAGCAGGGACCACTTGGAGAAAGTTCAAGTCCCATTGGCAATAATTGGAGCTCATCGTTGGAGCAACATTTTCATTGGCTCATCGTTGGAGCTACTATTCATCTTATTCGAGCTCATCGTTGGAGCTGAATTTGCACTTGGAGCAGACACCAGAAGGAGGCTTGGAGCTGCTTATAATATTGAAGCAGTGTCGGCTCCATCATCTTACTGTGAGTTGAATATAGCTTGGTGCTCCCAGAGTGGATTGCACGGCATATAGGGTACAGTTTGGTGTGTGCGCTTCAATAAGTGTTAAATTCAACAAAAATAAAATAAAAAGTTGCATTTGGCAAAAGTGTGTGGTTATCTGAAGAAAAATCATAGTCAGTGAACGGCTAGGTTCTATTGGCAGGGTAAATTACATATGTATGTGCAGTTGTTGTTGTATCTATTATAATTGCATACTTAAGTAGAAGAACACGTGTGACCTTCAAATGATCATCAGCCAGAAACAGTAACACATAGAAGAAGTTGAGGAGAACGACAGAAGGAGAAAACTTAACTGTTACATTTTTTGCGCAAGTTAATCTCTCTCTTTTATGCGTTCACATGTTAAGAGGTGCTGCAACGACGCAATCAAGGAGAACAACGAAAAGAAAAATTTACTGTTGTATATTTTGAGTGATTTAATTTCGTTTTTCTTTACATTAACGTTCAGCTTTGAGTGAATTAAAAATTTAGTGGTGCGAAATAATTGAGTGCATATTTGAGTTCTTATAAATTCTAACTGCTACTATTTGAGTGCAATTTTGAGCACAGTAGTTATTGAATAGTAAAACATAAATTAAATTTAAATTATCTGTGAAGAAAAAACTAAAATGGCTCCAAAAAGAGGAAATAAAGAGGAGTTCCACTCATCTCGTGAAAGTTTATTGTCTTCAGTGAATCGCACTAAAATTTATATTGAAAATAACGGTGTGTCAATGGTTGCCTCAGAGTTGGAAGCACGTTTAAGTTTGGTTGAATCAGTTTTTACTCAGCTGTGCAGTGTACAACAGCGAATTGAAATGAACAGCGATGATGTTAGTGAATTTGAAAATCGACATGAAATAGAAGATGTTTATTGCGAAGTGAAATCACGAATACTGTCTTAATTGACACATAGAGGACGTCGCTCAATAACTGTAACAAGTCCATCTCCGAATTCTTCATTGTCCACTGTAGACTCTCGAGCTTCGAAGCTACCAAAATTAAAGCAGACAATTACAAAAGGGCCTTGCCACTGTTAAAAGATAGATTTGAGAACAAGACTATAATAGTTCAAGCTCATGTAGACAAGCTATGTAATATCAATGAGCTTAAGCAGCCAACTTCTGAGGACTTGAGATTGTTGGTCGATAAAGTTAATGCACAATTGGAGGCACTTCGGTCATTAAATAAAGACACCGAGATTTTAGAAGCATTGTTGTTCCACTTAATTCAAGATAAGCTCGATGATGAAACGCTAGAGAAATGGGAAAATGAATTCGATAATTCTCAGTTACCTTCTTGGAAGTTGCTTGCACAGTTTGTAATAAACAGGAGCATTAACATGGCTAGTCCAGAAGTAAGAAGACGCGGATCCCCTAAGAATATTAATAGTGTACAAAGAGCAAGTTTGTCAACTGTTGTGGAAGCTAGCCAAAATTCCTGCTATTGTTGTTCAGGATCGCATAATGTAAAGGTGTGACAGAAATTCGCATCGTTGAACCCTTTGCAAAGATATTTTGAAATAAAGAAACATGGGTTGTGTGTTCGCTGTTTTAGCAACCGACACCAAACAAAGGATTGTAAGGCACAAGCATGTACTATTTGCAATAAGCCACATCATGAATTATTACACAGAGACTCAGGAAACGCAAGAGCTCAATCGGTAGGTGATCCAGCCAACTCAACAGCCTTGCTTTGTTGACCAATAGAGGGTCTAGTTATTTAGCTACTGCAGTCGTGTTGGTTGAAGATGCAAACGGCAAGGTTCGTAAATCTAGATGCGTATTAGACTCCGGTAGTCAAATTAATTTTGTGATTCGCCTCAGAATTAGGATTGCGTATGAGTGAAACTCAATACACCCTTAATGGAATAGGAAACTGCAAATCTCATGTCATTGGTGAAGTGGAAACTACCATCAAATCCAGAGTAACCAATTTTGAAGCAGTCGGGCACTTTAGTATCTTGCCAAAAATCACGCAGTATAATCCCGCAGCTACAGACTCATTGAGGTCGCTCATACCTAGCAGTATAATACTTGCTGACCCATTGTTTGATATGCCAGACGAAATAAACATGCTCATTGGAGTAAATTTATTCTTTAATTTAATCGTGGCAGGGCAAATCAAAATGGGCCTAAACAAACCAATTCTTCAAAAATCCCTCTTAGGTTGGATAGTGGTAGGAGAATACATTCCAGATGAGAGTGTTGCTTTATTGGTTAGCAAAGTGGGTAATCAAAAACAACAAGACACAGAGCAGCTGCAAAATTTGGTGCAACAATTTTGGCTCTGTGAAGGAGTTGCTCATTCGTCAAAACAATTTACTGAAGCAGAGCAGCTTTGTGAGGATAAATTCATGAGTACTGTAAAAAGGACAGATGGAAATCGCATTGTAGTTCGTCTGCCGTTCAAGCAGCCACGAGAAAAGCTGGAAGAATCTTATAATATTGCCTTAAATAGGTTTCTAAATTTGGAAAGAAAACTTAACACGCATCTTGAACTTAAGAAAGAGTATGTGATATTTATAGACGAATACAAGGAATTAAATCACTTGGAAGAGCTACCTGATGTACGACAAGTGAAATATTTTATTCCGCATCATCCAGTAATTCGCCCAGAAAGTTTAACAACAAAATTGAGGGTTGTGTTTGATGCATCGTGTAAAACAAGCAATGGTGTAGCTTTGAATGATACGATGTTGGTAGGACCCACCCTGCAGGCAGATTTCTTTGACACTTTAGTTCGCTTTCGTTTCTATAGGTACGCGCTCACTGCGGATATATCTAAAATGTATCGTCAGATTTTGTTCGATCCCTCTGATTGCGACTATCAATGTATTTTATGGCGGGCTTGTAGCACTGAATCGATTAAAGTACTGCGCCTTAAAACTGTTACATATGGCACGAACTCAGCACCATTCTTGGCGGTGCGATGTTTGTACTATTTGGCAGATCAGTTTGGTAATCAATATCCATTAGCAGATGAAGCAGTGAGACGTAATTTTTATATGGATGATATGCTATCTGGAGCAGATTCGTTGGCCCAACTGCTCCAGTTAAAGAAGGAAGTAACAGACTTGTTGCAATTAGGGCGATTTGAACTTCACAAATGGCGGTCAAATGCCCAGTGGAACGAGAGCAATACTGCTACAGAACCATTAGAACTTCACACCACAGAGAAAGACAGCAAAGACTCTTGGAATTTATTGGGCTTCTAAAATTGACAATTTTCAGTTTTCGTATACTGCAAATGAATCCATCATGATAACTAAGCGTGTGGTCTTGTCAGAGTTAGCGCAATTGTTCGACCCACTTGGGTTTCTGAGTCCGCTCCTGATTCTAGGAAAAATCTTTATGCAGGAGTTGTGGCTACTTAACCAAGATTGGTATCAAGAATTGCCGACTAGTTATGCAACTCAATGGAAAAAGTATAGAAAGGAATTAAAAATTGTTCATAAGTGTTCATTGCCTCGAGCGGTAGTACCGGTAGAGACTGCAGTTGATAAAGTAGAGTTAATTGGATTTTCTGATGCTTCTTGTCGAGCTTTTGGAGCTGCAGTTTATGTTCGATGCATAGATATGCAGGGCGTCATATCAGTACATTTGTTGACAGCAAAATCCAAAGTAGCACCAGTTCGTGTAGTATCGCTACCTCGCTTAGAGCTAGAAGGTGCCCGACTTTTGACTCAAATTGTGGATAAAATTAAAAATTGCGCGCCTAAATCAATTGATAGAGTTTGTTATTTCACCGATTCTACTATTGTTCTTAATTGGATTGGGTCTCATGCTAGTCGTTGGAATACATTCGTTGCTAATAGAGTCTCAATAATTTAAGAATTATCTAGAGTACAAGAATGGTATAAAATTGAATCAAAACAAAATCCCGCAGACATTGTTTCTCGTGGTCTGCACATGTTGGAATTAATGGACTCGTCGTTGTGGTGGCGAGGTCCAGAATTTTTACAACATTCCGAAGATAGTTGGCCATTAATAGAATGGCAAGTCCCTAAGGAACTTCCAGAACAGCGCAGTACTCAATTTAGCTTATTAGCAAATGTTCGACTCATGCCCTCAGATTTAATATCTGGCTGCAAATATTCAAGGGATTTTTTAAAATTAAATAGGGTCTTTGCATATGTTTTTCGTTGGCGACAGCGTATCAGTAAAAATAATTCAATTCGATCAGAAACGCTTACAGCAACGGAATCAAAAGGAGGCTTAATTTATATTGTTCCCAATTTACAGGCTTCAAACTTTCACAATGAGATGTAGAAGTTATTAGAGAAAAAGCCAATCAAATCAGCCAAAATACAAGGGCTTAACCCGTTTATAATTAATTGGAAGGGTATAGAAATAATTCGTGTTGGTGGTAGACTAGCTCGTGCAAATATAGCATTTAATGTGAGGCACCCCATACTTTTGAAAGGTAACCACATTGCTGTAAAAGCATTATTTGAGTACACACATCGAATCAATCTGCATTCCGGAGGGCACGCTTTGTGTGCTTTTGTGCGACAACGATTCTGGGTCATTAATGCTAGAAAACTATCTCGGAGTACGGTGAGGTGTTGTATTATTTGTTTTCGACATCGACCAGTATTACATAACCAATTAATAGGCTCTCTACCAGCAGGCC
Source organism: Zaprionus tsacasi (assembly GCA_018904105.1). Classification (NCBI taxonomy): domain Eukaryota; kingdom Metazoa; phylum Arthropoda; class Insecta; order Diptera; family Drosophilidae; genus Zaprionus; species Zaprionus tsacasi. Next base: position 1,112,574 of record JAEIFR010000202.1, on the reverse strand, counting down.
GAGTGCAAATAGGAGTTCACCCCTTTGAAAGAGCAGGTGTAGACTACGCTGGACCATTGTGGATGTATTTTAACCAAAGAGGAAAACGTCCAGTGAAAGTGTATTTATGCGTCTTCGTGTGCTTTCTGACCAAGGCGTGCCATTTAGAGCTGGTGTCAGATCTTAGCACAAACGCTTTTATCGCTGCGCTTAAGCGATTTTTTGCACGCCGCGGGATAACGAAAGAGCTGTTCTGCGACAACGCCACAAATTTCGTTGGTGCATCACGGGAGCTCAAGGAAATAGCCGATCGCTTGTGCAACGACAAAAGCAGACACAGCGTATTGGATCACTGCAGTCAGCTCGGCGTCAAATTTCACTTCATACCGCCAAGATCGCCCCATTTCGGGGGCTTATGGGAAAGTGCGGTGAAGGTAGCAAAACAGCTACTGAGCAGAAGCGTCAATGGAACAACGTTAAACTATGAAGAGCTTGCTACAGTCATAGCTCAAGCAGAAGCAGTTATGAACTCTCGACCCTTGTGTGCCTTGTCGTCCGATCCAAACGATTTTGAATCATTGACCCCAGGTCATTTTTTAATTGGTCGACCTCTCAACACTCTACCGGAGCCATTCGACGACAGCATTTTTAAGATGAGTGCCACAAATCGATGGAAACGAATCGTTGCAGTCCAGCACGCATTTTGGAAGCGGTGGTCGCTGGAATATTTAACAACGCTACAAGAGAAGGCCAAGTGGAAGACCCCATACAAAAATCTGAAGGAAGGTGCTTTAGTTTTAATAGCAGAAGATAATATTCCACCAGGTCAATGGGCTTTAGGCCGTGTAGCAGAAATACATCCTGGTGCTGATGGAGCTGTTCGAGTGGTGATTGTGAGATGCAAATCAGGTCACTTTAAGCGCAACGTTCACAAGATCTGCCCGCTGCCCTTAGACGAAGACGAGGAAGACTTGTTGGAAGGAGCTTCCAAGGCCGGGAGTATGTTTGCGCCGAAATAGGGCAAAAGCGTATTTTAAATTAATTTTTGTTTTGTTAAAATTGCCTGAATGAATTGAATTACCTGTTAAAATGTGAATAATATGGATAAAAGCTAAATGCTATATATGAATTATGTATGTATCAAAGCTGAATGCTATAATTGAATTGTACGATACGATATGTAAGATAAACATCGATATGTAAGATAAACAAGAAAGCAAGGCTACCTTCGGCTTGCCGAAGGTTTTATACCCTTGCAGTTTTACACAGCTATATGTAATAGTACTCAGATTTTCATAAAATTGCAACAGGTACCTTCCTTAGGCCGATCGTTATAAGTTATAAAACTTCGATTTTGATGAAACTTTATTATTAAGGACATACTTAGATTTGGATGTGGTAAGCCTGATAGCTACGAGGGTCGTTTGATAAGTCCGTGACTTTTTGAAGAAAATATATTTTTTTCGTCAAAGAAGCGTTTTATTTCTCAACATAATCTCCTTTTAGCTCTATACATTTAGTCCAGCGTTTTTCCAATTTTTTTATTCCTTCCAAATAATAGGTTTTCTCAAGGCCCTCAAAATAGTCGTTTGTTTCTGTGATGACCTCTTCATTTGACCCGAATCTCTTACCGCCGAGCCATTTCTTCATGTTTGGAAACAAAAAATAGTCACAGGGGGCTAAATCTGGAGAATATGCTGGATGGGGTAGCAGTTCGTAGCCCAATTTATGAAATTTTGCCATGCTGACTACACACGTGTGCACCCGTGCATTGTCCTGATGGAACAGCACTTTTTTTTTCGCCAAATGCGGTCGTTTCTGCTTCAAATCAATATCGAATCTGTCCAAAAGCTCTGAATAATATTCGCCGGTGATCGTTTTACCCTTTTCAAGGTAATCGATGTGAATGATACCTTGTGCATCCCAAAAAACTGTGGCCATGACCTTGTTGGCCGACAGACCCACCTTGGCCTTCTTTGGTGCACGTTCACCCGGAGAAACCCACTGTCTTGATTGTTCTTTGGTCTCTGGTGTGGTGTGGTGGATCCATGTTTCGTCTACGGTAACGAAACGGCGCAAAAATTCGTTTGGATTGCGGTTGAACATCGCCAAACACTCCTTTGAAATGGTCACACGGTTGCGCTTATGGTCGTGTGTGAGCAATCGCGGCACCCATCGCGCGGAAAGCTTTTTCATGTCCAAATATTCATGTAAAATGTGATGTACCCGTTCAGTTGAGATGCCTACAGCCTCAGCTACCTCACGCACTTTCATTCTCCGATCATCCAATATCATTCCATGGATTTTGTCGACGATTTCTGGCATGACGACCTCTTTTGGGCGACCTGAACGTTCGGCATCACTTGTACTGGTACGACCACAACGGAACTCAGTAAACCATTTCTTAACCATTGAAATTGATGGTGCAGAGTCCCCATAATATTTATCAAGTCTTTCCTTGGTTTCGGTGATGGATTTTTTACGCAAAAAATAATGCTTAATTAGCACACGAAATTCACTTTTTTCCATTTTCGTTAAAATTCACGAGATCGTCTGCTTTCAATGCCTATAAAACGCAAACCAAAAAACGCAGCTTTCTCAAAATTTTACAGTCAGCTGTTAATCGATAACTGCTGACAGGAGCAGTGTTGTATTTAGAGCAGGTGCGCGGCAAATACAAAAAGTCACGGACTTATCAAACGACCCTCGTATATCTTGAAATATAACGAAAATCGACCGATAGGCTCCATGACAGCTGTACGATATATCAGTCCGATCTGGCCTGTTCCGACTTATTTAATGAAGGCAGAATTAAGAAGCTTGTGAGCCAACTTTTATGAAGATAGCTCATTAACGGGGGGACTAATTGGCGTTGCAAGAGACAGACGGACTGACTGATTGTTCCTATAACAGCCATAGAATATAAACGTCTGAGATATTTAAATGGAAAAAATAAGGGCGGGTTACTGTATAACATTAAAAAGTATTGATAATGTGCTGTATTTCCAAGAACAAAACAGGTTTGCATACAAAAACCCTAATTTCAGCCGATTGTTCCTATGGCAGCTATATGTTATAGTGGTCCGATTTTGATACAATTTTGACAGCACATTAGGAACGTAATAAGAATAAGATGTGTCAAATCTTGTTGCAATATCTTGAAAAACAACAAAAATCGGCCGATAGTTTCTATGACAGCTATACGATATATCGGTCCGATCTAGCTCGTTCCGACTTATTTACAGCTCGCAGCAATAAGAAGCTTATATGCCAAGTTTCATGAAGATAGCTCAAAAACTGAGAGACTAGTTTGCGTTGCAACAGACGGACGGACGGACGGACGGACGGACGGACGGACGGACGGACGGACGGACGGACGGACGGACGGACGGACAGACGGACATCCATTTTTGGACTCCTCTGTTTATGCTGATTCAGAATATATATACTTTATAGGGTCGGAGATGTCTCCTAAGGTGCGTTGCAAACTTCTGGCTAAAATTAATATACCCTCTGCAAGGGTATAAAAATCGAATGGTCCATGACCAAAAAAGAAATAGATTTGAAACCGAAGTTGCTTGTACCAGACGTGTTAAGTTTTTGCGTGATCTCGAGAATATTCCGAGCGGGAAAAGGACTGGCGGAAACAGCATCCTTCCTCCAAGGCGCATAAGCCCTGTAGAGTCCATGAATGGTTGCAAAGATGTTAACAGACTCCTTCCAGGTCTCTTTGAGTGCCTTGTAGTCCTCGACGAAAAAAATTTTCTGAATGCTTTGAATCAAGAGATTAAATTTCCTGCAGTGTGATAGAGCCCTCTTGCTTTGGAGAGTCCCTGTTTTCGAATCGATGTACATACGCAAATATTATCTGCATTGCAAAGGAGTTGTGAAACTTGCAATCAGATGAGAACTCTGCTTGGTCGCTCTGGAAGGCTCTCATCTTAATCGATGTTTTCTTCCAGAGTGCTTCCATGAAGACTTTCATCCTTGTAATGATGATATGAGAGATGAGTCCAAATGGGTCGTAGAATTTTGCTAGTGTGGATAATACGCTGCGCTTTGTAGTTGGTCCGTTAGGGATAATGTCGGTGAAGTTGAAAAACAAGAAGTCAGGTGGAAGGTCCCAGGCTAAACCGAGAGCCTTGGCAATACGTGTGCCGTCGTGAAACTGCATAAGCTTTTTGCAATCAGTTTCAGCTTCATCTTCGAGATCACAGACTCAATCGAGCTCTGCTTCCTTATTTATTGGAAATATTCCTCTGGCGAGCGACTGCTTGACATGCTGTGGAATTTCCGTCGCTTTCTTAATGGAGTTACCACCTGATTTCCAGTTGTCCACGTACGTACGTTCCTTGCGGGAAGCGGACATGATGGTTCCACATCGTAGGTCAACTGATGCATGGCTCAAATTGCGAGAAATGCTGCAGGCTTTGTTTCATACGTAACTGTATTCAAGGTGTACACGTTTATTGATTCGTCGGAATTGATGCGCCACAGAATGCATTGCAGATGTTAATTTGGTGCCGTAATAAGCATCTTGGAAATATCTGCACACATAGCAACTTTGAAGAAACGAAATCTGATTAGCGTGGATTGAATGGATGGGCCACCAAATAAAATATCATTTGTTGTTTTTGCTTATCCGTCAAAAACTACGCGTAACTTTGTGTCGTCCTGTCCGTTTTTTTAAACAGTGATGAGACAAATAAAAACGCGGTCGGTCATATTGGCTGAAGCTAATGACATGTGTAATGTAATGAGTCCTAGGTCGATGTATTCCTGAAGAAATGCTGAATACTGCTTTTCAGCTGTCAGTTCCTCTGAAGCCTGACTCGAGAGACTTAAAGCGTCTCAAAGCCCAATGGAATGAGTCTCCAAGGGTATCTAGATCCTCCATTGCTGGTAAGCACACTGAGTATTGTCCAGTCTCCAGGGGCGTGTAGCTTTTCAAGCACAAGTTTTCACAAATCATGTCTTCCCTCGTGGCTGTTGATGTGGAACCATAGCAACTGTCTATTTCCCAAAATCCTTTGACAATATCAGTCAGGTTGTCATACTCTGGAGACTCCCTGCGTACGGTGGCTAACGCATTATGCTTGATAGGCTGAAAAATGCTCCGGAAACGATCCATCCAAGCCTTGTTTTTTTTGGAAAATTGGCAAGTGTCTTGCTATGTAAGTCTTCCCCACGTAAAGCAATTCGAAGAACAGGCCAGCACCAAGTAAAAAATCGACTCGCTGCGATTTGTAAAACAAAAGATCGACGAGTGCGATGTTCTTTGATATTTTGTAGCTAGTTGTGTTAATTCGGATATGAGGGTGGTAATCTGTAATCGTCCGTATGACAACGGCCTCTAATGATGCGATGTACTTCTCATCAATCGATTGAACAGCGGGATCGACTGCTGCGTTTGACGCTAAAGAAACTTCACCTATTCCGGAAATTGAAACTGCTGATTTTCGTGTGACCAGCTGCAATTGGTTGGCCAGTCTACTGGAGACGAAATTCAGTTGTGATGCTGAATCGAGTAAGCCACGACCTGGTATAAAAGAACTTGCTCTGTTTTTAAAGTTCCTGATGGCTGAGGGCAACAATACTCAGTAGTCCAGCTCGACATTGCTGTAAGAAATGACCTTACGAAGGCAAAGATACATACGCTTAGCTTCATTATAACGGAGGAGGGAGAATGGTTGGAAAAACGAGGACATTTAGGCAGAAAGTGAACCTTTGAGTCGCATAAGTGGCATACATTCATGCTTTCTTATCAGATTCCGGAACCTATTCCCATCTCTTCTGCAAGTTTGCGTCTAGCTTACGACTTATGACGTTAATAAGTGGGCCATCTGCGATCTGCTCACCCATTGCTATTGTACCGAGAGCTCGAAGATGAGCGTTTACGCTATCGCATAGCGCACGTAGGCTCTGTGCAGATCATTTTTCTACACTTAGCAACCCAAAGATCGAGCGTATGTGCCCCTGATAGTGAAGCAATTAGTTATCAAAGCGTTTTATGTGAAGTTTCATTGCCTTTTCGTAGTTTGCTTCAGAGGGCTCCAATGGCTTGATGGTGTCAATTGCAGCACCATTCAAGCAAGAACGCAGATGCTGGAGCCTTTTAATCTTACTAAGATCCTCGTTGTTACCAACAACTTTGTTGAACATCGCATAGAACTCGGTCCAATCTTCATATTTTCCATTAAATTTGGCCAGTTGCATCACCGGTAGTCGAGACCTGCGAGTGCTAGTTTGAGTAACAGTGTCGTTGAATCTTGGAATAACCGTTGAACTGAGAGCAGTGTGGCGAGCCTTGAGTGCATCCAATTGCCGGGTGAGCCTTGATTTAACCTTCTAATAAAATTCAGCGAATACATCGCATGTATTCGTTGCCAGCTCCAACAAATCAAGCTACTCCTGAGCGGTCTGAGCATCATCGAATTTAGCCTGCATCTCGTTTAAGGAATCGGTTATCACGGACAAATCACACTCATCAAGACTCTCAATTTCATCAGAGCTGAAGAAATCGTGCATAGACGTGTTACTTGACAACATTTTGGGCGATACAAGTCAATAGGACTTGATTCAGCTACTGTAGCAAGCCACAGCCAAACTCGAAAAAATGTCTTTTTTGTCTCCACGAAAATGTAAGAAAACGAAGGAGATGAAAACAGCTGAAGTTCTTTGTATATAAAAACAGTTGAAACGGTTAAATGCACGTGCACTATGTATAGCCACTTATGTATGTATTATATGATAGGGAAATGTATGCGTTTACAAAATTCACTTATTTAGGGCCAAATTTGTTTGCGAGAGTGTGTACTAATATTTCTATTAAAACAGCTTAGAGACGAGAAGATTCATAGACAATATTCTGCGGAATAACAAATGTATGATGCGCGCTCAAAAGTTATAAAAAACGTAAGCACGTATGTAAGAACATATGCGATACTGAAAAATGTTTCTGTACGCGAACGAAATAGAAAATATTTGTATGTGTACGCGTGCGAAAGCGAAATCAAAAAATGCGGTGGCAGCGATTGCGCGAAAAAGTGACGAATGTTATTTTAAACTGTTTAGAATCCTATATTAATCACTACATAGTATAAAACAAAGTCGCTTTATCTGTCCCTATGTCTTTTTGTATGCCTAATCTTTGAAATAACGCAACGGATTTTGATGCAGTTTTTATACACGAAAATGTATGTCCGAAAATGTATGTAACAGGCAGAAGGAGACATCTCCGACGCCATAAAGAATATATATATTTTTGCTCAGGATGACTAGCCGAGTCGATTGAGCCATGTCCGTCTGTCTGTCTGTATGAGACAACAGATCTCAGCTATTAACAAGAAAACAAGGCTACCTTCGGCTTACCGAAGGTTTCTTACCCTTGCAGTTATACAAAATATAAAATATATTTGGATTGCTGCTGGTTTCTGTGGTATTTATTGAACAATTATAACAGTACATCGAATGACCAAACTTATCTTTGGATGTGGTAAGCCCGATAGCTATATCTTGAAATATAACGTAAATCGGCCGATGACAGCTATACGATATATCAGTCCGATCTGGCCCGTTCCGACTTATTTAAAGAGGGCAGAAATAAGAATCTTGTGAGCCAAGTTTCATGAAGATAGCACAATAATTGGAAGTTTTCGCAAACTTTCCGACCAGTTCTCAGCGCTTGATTCGTCTTTCAATAACCTTAATGTGTTGAATGAATCACCAAAGCGCAAGAAATCCTCGCGAAATCAAAAGTCTTCAGTTAGCGCCACCCATCTCCCTCTTATTGACCAACCAAGCACGCCAGCGACCCAGCCGTCGATTTCGTTCACCAATCCCCCAATAGTAACGAGGTCTTCGGCTCAATCGGTTTCGCTTCCCGACAATGTCATTGAGTGTGTGCAACCTGTGACGCCCATAATTTCCGACAAGTCCGCTGTGGTCTCGTTGCCCGTGCCACAGTTTATAGTTTTACCGAAGGCGTGTTCAAGTTCTGGTTTACCAGAAGAGAACCTATGCTCTGGAGTTACACCTGAGGCGCCTAAAAAGATTCTAGGTGATCCACAAAGGAAACAAATTTTGTTTCAATGCTTGCCCCTGACCTCACATCAAATGATGTAACAGCCTATATTCAAGGCAAAATTCATTCCTTGGCTATTAAAGTGGAAAAATTCAAGTTTTCTTATGAGAGGGACATATCATCCTTCAAAATAGGTGTTCCCAATGAACTCCTGGGCATTATATGCTCGGCTCAATTATGGCCGGAGCATGAAATGGTCAAAGAGTTAGAAACAAAGAAGCAGAAAAATCGCCCACCGATTAATCTGTGTCGATCTAGCCATGTCTGTCTGTCTGTCCGTCTGTCTGTCTGTCTGTCTGTCTGTCTGTCTGTCTGTCTGTCTGTCTGTCTGTCTGTCTGTCTGTCTGTCTGTCTGTCTGTCTGTCTGTCTTTCTGTCTGTCCGTCTGTCCGTCTGTATGAGACAACGGTTCTCAGCTATTAAGAAAGCTAGAGACTCCAAATTTGGCAGAATGATTCATGTATATCCTAGGCAGTAAACGTCATCAATTTTAAATATGCGATTATTAAGCAAAGTATTGTAATAGATTTAGATAACATAGCATGTAAGATAAACACATATTGTAACAACATAACTATCGTATTGAATAACAGTTTGATATCGATTTATTGTAAAGAAAAGCAACCATGTATAATATCGATATATCAAATGCAATGCACGATGAATGAAGGCGGATAAGTTTTAAGTTTCATCTCGAAGCGTCAGGAAAGAGTGAAGCTAAAGAAAAAAAGTAAAAAAAGCTGTAAATAAAAATCTAATAAAATCTACATATCTATTAAATGAAATTATATTGCCTACTACAGTATTGAAGTCTTAACTTTCAGCTTTGGCATACGTTGTGAACTTATTCTATAAATTGCAACCCGATCGGATAATAAACATAGAAGTTACGCAAGTTAACGTTTTCTATTAATTTGTGATGCCTTGCCTCCAAGCTGCTGCCAGCCATGCGCGTTTTCGATCTTTTTAATGCAAAAGTTGTTATGTGTGTATATGAGATCGAAATAGTAACTTAGCCGCAGAGCCAATAGTTGCGGCGATAGTCAAATGTGTTGAAAGGCCGGCAATCGAACAAAGAAGAGATAGAGGTTCAACCCTCAGAAGAGGCGGCGGTTGAGTTTTAATTACCCTTTTTTTCGCTTCTAAAAGTTTTTTTTTTCATCATTATAACATTTAGTTTCATTCAGCATAAACAGAGGAGTCCAAAAATGGATGTCCGTCTGTTGCAACGCAAACTAGTCTCTCAGTTTTTGAGCTACGAGGGTCGTTTGATAAGTCCGTGACTTTTTGTATTTGCCGCGCACCTGCTCTAAATACAACACTGCTCCTGTCAGCAGTTATCGATTAACAGCTGACTGTAAAATTTTGAGAAAGCTGCGTTTTTTGGTTTGCGTTTTATAGGCATTGAAAGCAGACGATCTCGTGAATTTTAACGAAAATGGAAAAAAGTGAATTTCGTGTGCTAATTAAGCATTATTTTTTGCGTAAAAAATCCATCACCGAAACCAAGGAAAGACTTGATAAATATTATGGGGACTCTGCACCATCAATTTCAATGGTTAAGAAATGGTTTACTGAGTTCCGTTGTGGTCGTACCAGTACAAGTGATGCCGAACGTTCAGGTCGCCCAAAAGAGGTCGTCATGCCAGAAATCGTCGACAAAATCCATGGAATGATATTGGATGATCGGAGAATGAAAGTGCGTGAGGTAGCTGAGGCTGTAGGCATCTCAACTGAACGGGTACATCACATTTTACATGAATATTTGGACATGAAAAAGCTTTCCGCGCGATGGGTGCCGCGATTGCTCACACACGACCATAAGCGCAACCGTGTGACCATTTCAAAGGAGTGTTTGGCGATGTTCAACCGCAATCCAAACGAATTTTTGCGCCGTTTCGTTACCGTAGACGAAACATGGATCCACCACACCACACCAGAGACCAAAGAACAATCAAGACAGTGGGTTTCTCCGGGTGAACGTGCACCAAAGAAGGCCAAGGTGGGTCTGTCGGCCAACAAGGTCATGGCCACAGTTTTTTGGGATGCACAAGGTATCATTCACATCGATTACCTTGAAAAGGGTAAAACGATCACCGGCGAATATTATTCAGAGCTTTTGGACAGATTCGATATTGATTTGAAGCAGAAACGACCGCATTTGGCGAAAAAAAAAGTGCTGTTCCATCAGGACAATGCACGGGTGCACACGTGTGTAGTCAGCATGGCAAAATTTCATAAATTGGGCTACGAACTGCTACCCCATCCAGCATATTCTCCAGATTTAGCCCCCTGTGACTATTTTTTGTTTCCAAACATGAAGAAATGGCTCGGCGGTAAGAGATTCGGGTCAAATGAAGAGGTCATCACAGAAACAAACGACTATTTTGAGGGCCTTGAGAAAACCTATTATTTGGAAGGAACTAAATGTATAGAGCTAAAAGGAGATTATGTTGAGAAATAAAACGCTTCTTTGGCGAAAAAAATATATTTTATTCAAAAAGTCACGGACTTATCAAACGACCCTCGTATCTTCATGAAACTTGGCATACAAGCTTCTTATTGCTGTACGCTGTAAATAAGTCGGAACGAGCCAGATCGGACCGATATATCGTATAGCTGTCATAGAAACTATAGAAACTATATTTTTGTTGTTTTTCAAGATATTGCAAGAAGATTTGGCAAATCTTATTCTTATTACGTTCCTAATGTGCTGTCAAAATTGTATCAAAATCAGACCACTATAACATATTGCTGCCATAGGAACAATCGTCTGAAATTAGGGTTTTTGTATGCAAACCTGTTTTGTCCTTGGTGTCGAGCCGCCGACAATATCCAGGGAATGCCTTTAACAACCATTCACCGCCGCTGGCAAATGTACATCAGACAAATGAAGGGCAGATGTATGATAGTGTTTTATTCTATAGGGAAATAATACAGTTACACGACTTTAACCTTAAATATAGTCCCAAGTCTACATACCGCAGTTTCTCTTCCCTCTCTCTTGGATATCGCCAGACGAACTGATCTGACGCGCCAAGCATAGCTTAATTCTTAGTTAAATCTGTGTGACCAATTACCACAACGATAAAAACGCATGCTTTAAAATACTAAATCTAGATGCCCTCTATCCGCGACGAATTACTTAAATAACTATCGATAGCCAACTCGTTCGTTCCGCGACATCTCCTCCCCCGTGAAGCAGCAGCATTCACCACATCTAGAACAGCTAACTTCGAAGCGGGACGCATCACTACTTTGGCTCGATCGCTAGTTCTCACCGCCGCCCGTCGTGGCACTCCATCCTTTCCGGTGAACACTTCTTCGACGACGCCTCTGTTCCACTCTCTGCGTGGTATGACCGGGTCGCAGATGTATACCAGATCTCCACGGCGCATGGGCTCGACACGTTGGCACCATTTCTCTCTGCGAACAAGTGTGGGCAAGTATTCGTGCACCCATCGTTTCCAGAACCAAGCGATACGCCACTGCTTCCTTGTTGTGCATCTCTCAGAAGCCAATCCATCATCTCCAGGAAGATTCGGCAAGTCGGGTGTTCCTTTCAGCAGATCGTTGGGTGTCAGTGGAGCCTCTTGATCTACTGTGATCGGCAGGTGCGTGAGTGGGTGAGAATTCACTATGTTCTTCGCCTCGATCAACAAATTCTCCAGCACGTCCTCCTTGGGCGCAAGTTCTTTCATCGTGTGTGCCAGAACCTTCTGCACGCACTGGACCATCCTTTCCCAGATACCACCCTCAGCTGGGTTTGCTGGACAGTTGAAGATCCATTCGATTCCTTTGGACGACAACACGGCCTGTATCTTTGCTGGCTCGAATACGTCACTGAATCTTCTGGCCTCTTTATCGGCCCCCACGAAGTTCTTTCCGTTATCGCTCCTTATCCTAACCACCGGCCCACGGCGTCACATGAAGTTTCTCATAGCGATGATGCACGAATCCGTTGACAAATCATGAGCCATCTGGATGGCTCCCGTAGTTAGGCAGGTGAACAGCGCCACCCACCTCTTCTCTGTTTGGCGCCCAATTGACACGAGCAATGGTCCGAAGTAGTCCAGGCCAGTATACTTAAAGGGCCATCCATTTGCTTCAAGCCGGTCCTCCGGCAGTGGGCCCATCTCTGGTTGCGTTGGTCGTGCCTTTCGCAACTTGCATACGTTGCAATTAGCCACCACCTTCCGTAGCAGTCTTCTTACATTAGTTATCCAAAACTTTCGACGAATCTCGCCGATGGTGGCCTCCACGTTTTGGTGGCACATCCTCTCGTGGTTGTGACGAACGATCATCTCCGCCAGTGTTTTTATGGGGCAGTATGATCGGGCGGCGAGCACCGTACGGTACACACGTCGCTGCGTCGATCCTCCCATTGGCACGCATAATCCCCTCTTTATCCAAATACGGTGACAGTCCTGACAGTTGGCTGCTCTTACGAACCGTTTCTCCATAGTCTTCCTCGGCAAACGCTTCACTCTGAGCCAACCGTATCAATGTGTGCTCCGCGTCAGCACGTTCGACCGAAGTAAGTCCGTGGTCCTCATCCTCGTAGCGTCGCCCGCGACAACGTCGAATAAATCTTAGGGCCCATGCTGTCGTCCTTACTAGCCGGTCGAAACTCGAGAATCTCTGCCAAGGCACAAGCGGCGCGTTTGCTATGACCAATGCAAACTCGCATGACATCTCTTCTTCCTCAGCGGCCTGTGGAGCGCATCCACCGCTTAAAGAAGATTTGGGCCAGCTCTCTTCAGGTCCCCTTAGAAATAGTGGTCCATCTAACCACCGCGAACCTTGATTGAAGTGCACGCGGCGCGTTGCGACCTGGTTGCGTCATCTGCCACGTTTTCGGCAGATGATAGCCATCTCCATTGGGAAGCCTCCGTAGACTCTAAGATTTCGGCCACCCGATTCCCAACAAATTGTTTGTATCTCCGGTGAGTGCTGATAATCCAATATAGCACGGTCTTAGAGTCGGTCCATAATGTGCAGCTGCTGATCACTACACTGTGTTCCTGTTTAACGGTGTCCATCAGTCTCGTTCCTAGTACAGCTGCTTGAAGTTCCAGTCGTGGGATCAACATAGTCCTCATGGGAGCACATTTCGTTTTGGAACACACGAAATGTGTCCTCACGTCGTCGTTTGCGTATGTGACCCGCCAATAAGCCGCCGCGGCGAACGCAGATTGGCTGGAGTCCACGAAGACGTGTAGCTGCAGTGTCCGCACACGTCCAGCGCCGAAGTAGTAGCGTGGACATCGGAATTCTTCAATGTATTTCATTTCTTGCCTCCAGCACTCAAATGCTGAGGCCAATTCGTCTGGTAGCGGCTCATCCCACTTGACTCTCCTCCGCCAAATCTCTCGCATCAACAGTTTGGCAGTTATCATGTAGCAGCTCAAAAACCCGATCGGATCGAACGTGGACATAACAAGGCTTAGAAACTCCCTCTTGGTAGGGACGCGTTTCCCGTTCATCACGCTACTGGGTACCCGATGGTACTTGATGCTGAACTTGAAGTCATCCGTAGCCGGCTGCCAGTACATTCCCAATATTTTTTCCTCAGATTCGGTCCATTTCACTTCCGTGTTGGATCCTTGTGGGTTCAGAGCTTTGACCACGTCCTCTGAGCTGGAGGAAAATCGACACAAGTCGAATCCTGCATTTGCGTGTATCTCTCTCACCCGTGACGAAACGGCGATAACTTCGTCCTTACTCATGAAACTGTCCACATAGTCGTCCACGTAGTGGAACTCCTTTATCGCCAGGAACGCTCGCGGATCCGTGCTGCTATATTGCGAAGCGTTAACGAGCTTCACATGATCCGCTGCACAGGGAGAACAAGCTGCTCCGAATGTCATAACCTGCATCTCGTAAGCGTCCGGGTCCCGATGATCATCTCCATTTCTCCACAGGAATCTCTGGGCACATCTATCTTGTGGCTGTATCAATACTTGGTGAAACATATCCTTGATGTCTGCACATACTCCAACTGCTCCTTCCCGGAAGTGGAAGAGCACTGCTGGTAGGGATTTGTAGCGTTGAGGGCCTTTCATCAGCTCCGAGTTCAGTGACACATTGTTCACTTTGGCTGCTGCATCGAAGACTAGACAGATTTTTCCCGGCTTGTTTGGGTTCTCAACCCCGAAATGCGGCAGGTACCATACCTTTCCGCTGCTGGTGCGGGCTACTTCCTGCGGCTCTAGTCGTCGTGCATATCCCTTCTTGATGTAGTCGTCCATAATTCCATTGTAGGCCCGTGCGAAAACCTCATCGCGCTTCATTTTCCGCTCAATGTTGACGAGTCTCTTGAGTGCCATGTTGTAGCTGTCTGGTAGTCTCACTTCATTGTCTTTCCATAACAAACCAGTCTGGTATCGTCGGCCTACTCGTTTAGTCGTGTCCTCCAAAATGTTTAAGGCTCGCACATCGTCACCAGCTGCGACTGGCGGTGCAGGCTTTACTCCGAAATTCTCAGTTTCGAAGTAGTCGCTGATCATTTTCTCTAGAAGATTATCCTGTGACACGGCTAAAAGGCACGACCTCGGGACCGATGGACTGGCATTCCCTTTTACCGGTCCGTATACCACCCATCCAAGTTTGGTGGCGGCCGCATATGGTCCTCCTGCTCCAAAGTTTCTGGTTCTCATTGGGACACCCAAATGTGCGTGATCTAAGCCGATCAAGATCCTTGGCGCTGCGTCGAAGTATGGTTTAACAGGTAGGCGTGCATTTGCCTTTCTTGCTCTCACGTCCTCCAGACGCAAGCTTTGCATCGGAAGATTTAAACTCGATACAGCGAACACATTTCGTAGGCCATGGCGCTTGGATTTTCCCATACCACTTATCTGCAGGCAAACTACCGTTGCGTGCTCTTTGGCGGATTTTCCACCAAACCACTGCACGTTGAGTTGTCGATATTCTCCCTTAGGTTCAGGCTCTGGATGAGATCGTCGTCGACGAGCGTTACGGACGATCCTTCATCGAGCAGTGCGTATGTGTCCACCTGCTTATTCTTCCCGTACAACGTCACGAGTAGAATGCGGAATAACAGATTACATCCCTCTGGGTCGACGCAGCTAAGGGACCTGGGATTTCCGATTCTATCGTGCAGCAGGTAGTGATGCCTTCTTTGGCATCCGTTGACACTGCATTTGCTGCCCTACTTACAGAATCGGGCCATGTGTCCACTCTTTAAGCACGAGAAGCAGATCCTATGTTTCCTCACTAACTCGATTCTCGCTGCTGGAGGCGCATGATTAAACTCCTCGCAGTCCTTGATCTCATGCTGCCCCTCACATATTGGACAACATTTGTGAGAGTCAGTATTCTTTTCATCCAGATAGCTTGTGCTTGCGTGTAATAGTCTTCGCTTCGGATCCTTACTTCCGGTGTCCGCGACAATGCATACCAATTTAGCGAGCTCGTGTAGCCATTCGCTAAGATCCGCCACTGTTGGATATGGTTCTATCGAAGCCGCATGTTTCGCCCAGTCCAACCTCTTACTTATTGGCAACTTGGCAACCAGCTACTCCATCAGGGTAGGATTTCCTAAATGCTGGATGCCGTTCCTCGTTGACTTCAGAAACGCGGCGAGGTTGCTCACCCTTGTGGCGAACGGCACGATCCTGGCTATGTTCTGCTCCGAGATAGGCTGTACATCTCGCACGATCTCCAATTGGCTTCGAATCAGTTGCTCCGGGCGTCCGTACCGAAATCGAAGCTGCTCCATAACTGCTTGCACATTGTTCGGGTGGATGAGCAGTGCTTTTACTGCTGCTCGTGCCTCACCCTTCAAAGCCTTCACTAGCCTTTGATTGTTCTCTAAGGCTGTACACTGATATGCCTCCGTCGTCTCCATGAACGCGCACTGGAATATTGGCCATTCCTCAGGCTGACCTCCGAACTCTGGAAGATCAGGCAATCTACGTGGCGTCCATCCATTTGGTATACTTGCTGATGCTGTCCCGTAGGAACCAGGCGCAGTAACCACTAAGCTGCGTTGAGGCTCCCGTAGTGCATGAACATAACCTAGATCTGGTTGCACCGTGGCCGTAACGTAGAAAGGCGGAGATGGGCTCACTGTTGTACAGTTAGTGGTCCGTGTGACTGGTTGCCCAATTGCAAAAAGGCTGTCCTGCGTTGGTGCCAAGTTTTCACTCAATTGTGGCTGCAAATTTGCACTCAACCGTGCGGGCAACGGTTCATTCAAAGATGGCGTCACTTCACGTTCCCGTTGCAGATTTTTACTCAATATCTGCATTGTCGCTGCACTCATAGCTGACGACGTTTCACTCATACTTAACGGTGTATTCGCCGCACCGTTACCGTTACCGTTACCGCTTAGCCCAATTCCAACGGGATTCTTTGCGGTCTCTGCTTGCCCTTCGTTTGCCTTTGCCTTGGATAGTTATCTTTCTAAGGTTGCGATTCTTTCCAAAAGGTTCGACACCTCTACAGTCGTGGAATTAGTACTCCGCCCTGCTTTGTCAGACTACGGAGTACTGGTCGGATTCTGACCGACTAATCCACTTTCCTAGGAACTCTGAGGCTGCTGCACGTCACAGGCCACACCCGTAGATCTGGTCGAAGTGCCAGTTTGTGTGGTTGTTACCGTCGTAGGCCTCTTGGACTGATCTAGTCTAGGGCTCCGCCTCGGCGTCGGCATGTTGCGAATGCAAGTCACAGAGTGTGAATAAAGAGTGCGAATAAAAGAAATATCGAGCCGCCGACAATATCCAGGGAATGCCTTTAACAACCATTCACCGCCGCTGGCAAATGTACATCAGACAAATGAAGGGCAGATGTATGATAGTGTTTTATTCTATAGGGAAATAATACAGTTACACGACTTTAACCTTAAATATAGTCCCAAGTCTACATACCGCAGTTTCTCTTCCCTCTCTCTTGGATATCGCCAGACGAACTGATCTGACGCGCCAAGCATAGCTTAATTCTTAGTTAAATCTGTGTGACCAATTACCACAACGATAAAAACGCATGCTTTAAAATACTAAATCTAGATGCCCTCTACCGGCGACGAATTACTTAATTAACTATCGATAGCCAACTCGTTCGTTCCGCGACACTTGGAAATACCGCACATTATCAATACTTTTTAATGTTATACAGTAACCCGCCCTTAGTTTTTCCATTTAAATATCTCAGACGTTTATATTCTATAGCTGTTATAGGAATAATCAGTCAGTCCGTCTGTCTGTTGCAATGCAAATTAGTCCCCCAGTTATCTTCATAAAAGTTGGCTCACAAGCTTCTTATTTCTTCCCTCTTTAAATAAGTCGGAACGGGCCAGATCGGACTGATATATCGTACAGCTGTCATGGAGCCTATCGGCCGATTTTCGTGATATTTCAAGATATAGCTATCAGGCTTACCACATCCAAATCAAAGTTTGGTCATTCGATGTACTGTTATGATTGTTTAATTAATACCACGGAAACCGGCAGCAATCCGAATTTATTTTATATTTAGTATAACTGCAAGGGTATAAAACCTTCGGCTAACCGAAGGTAGCCTTGCTTTCTTGTTTTATGGTTTACTTTAAATATATATGTACACTGAAAATCCATGGCCTCTTACAGTCAACGCGTGACTGTAGCCTTTCCGACTTGTTTTTTTTTAGCATTATGCTACATCTTCTTTTAAAATCGATGATAATGATACGGCGAGTTAGAAAAACCAATTTGAGACTGCGAGATGTGTTTTTTCGCAAAGTTGTAGCGGGTATACCACAGTCGGGCGCGCTCGACTGTAGCCTTTCCGACTTGTTTATTATTTATATTATTTTGCATGCATATTCTATCTCCTATCCGCGTTTTCTATCTTTATCGCGTTAATTTCTTCTCGCGTGTCTATTCGCATTTTTACCGCATTTTCGTGTCGTCCGTTACGCGACAATGCCTCTCGGTCGGTTAGGCGGGAGGTTGACTTCGTCTGGGTTCCGCGCGCAACAAGCATCGGCTTGGTGTCGTTGGACCACTTGCTAATACATTCATTGTATTCAACGTCCAAAAAGTTAGTATGTATATCGTACATAAATATAAAACTGTCGCTGTGTCGCGGCTACAATCGATATTTATAAATTTACGGGGGCGGATGAAGAGGTGGCAGATTTAAAAAATAAACTGCAGTAATATCACATAATGTCACCATATTTGGTAGCTTATAAAAGCTCAGTACCAGGTGTTCACACGGATGGACAGACAGACAGACGGACATGGCTATATCAACTCGGCTTTTAATGCCGATTATGGGGTCGGAGATATCTCCTTCTGCCAGTTATATATATTTTCAGTTGGCAGAACTTTGGAATAAGCCAGCATTTTGCACAGGCCGCAGATTGTACAGAACGCAGCGGTTTAGGCTCGAGTCCCATGGTTCAGCTCGAGACACATAAAGGTCGGGTCATAAATATTTATTCGGGGAGATGCACTTTTCTGTTTTCTAGCACGTGCTTCGCCTATTTAGTGGAAGTAATGCAAAAAGAAGAAAGTGTAATTGTAAGGCGATCTGGCCGGTTCATGTAAATTAACTACCAACCCTACAAGTGATAATTTAAGAAAAATTTTGAAATTTTTGGGCGATGAAATTGTTAGATCTTTAACAGTTTTAGGAATTGACTTACAATATCTTTCGGCGAGGACGCGGCCTGTACGAACCAGTTGTGCGTGCGAAAGTCGTTAATTAGCTTACTGCCCTTAGAGCCCTCTGGTGGCCAAGCTGTGCCTGGGAAGCGGCGGAGAAAACCCGATGAGGAGCCAAAGTATTGCCAGGACAATGCCGGATCTCGTTCCAAATTGTTCTGAAAGAGTGGATCCAAATGGGCGCTCCACTGCAAAGCTGACTTAACGTCTACCTCTTCTAGGTCGACACCGTGCGGCACCAAAATTGAGCTTAAACTAAGATTCACTGGCAGACGTTCGAATCGACGCATGAAACGAATATCCATGTGGCGAGCTCCATCTGCCAGCTTACCGTCAGCATTGTACTCATTAATGCGTCTCGCATCGTAATGCTGTTGCCCAGTAGCTACTCCTTCCTCTGATCTACCTTGACCATCCATTTCTGAAAGCGCTGCTTGCTCCGCGGAGTCCATCAATCGCTGCGGGAGAAAATTTGACAAAAGCATTAGTTTTACTCAAACCTACATTCAATTACATACACATTTTTGTAAATATAGTAAACAATTTAAGTATATCACTGAAATCGCAAATTACATTTGATATAAACTTGATCAGCCTAGGAACATTCATAGCATATTTGGTGTCTTTAGCTCTTTTAATAGGTGAGATCTGTGTTCTCATACAGACGGACAGACGGATAAGGCTCAATCGACTCGGCTAGTGATCCTGAGCAAGAATATGTATACTTTATGGGGTCTGCCACGCCTTCTTATGCCTGTTACATACATTGCACAAAGTTAGTATACCCTTTTTTGACCATTTTCAATGGTCGAAGGGTATAAATATACGAGCAGCCGCCTGCGCGCTGCTTTGAGCAATTGACGTCGACGTCGACGTTGCGTCGTATCGCTTTACTCTTTACGCGCGTCGCTGTGTGAGTACGAGCGAGAAAGCTATATGCAGTAGAAGTATTTGTGCAAAATTTCTGTTTGAAATTTGCCGATCAGTTCTCTGCGTTGGACAACTCATTTATTAGCCTAAAACTATTAAATGAGTCTCATAAACGCAAGAAATCTGCTCATGTGGCTGCCACCCCGCCTCCTCTTATTGACCGACCTTGTACACTGGTGACTCAGCCGGTAATGTCGTTTACCACTCCTATGGTGACATCGCTTTCTGAGGAAGTCATCGACGAGTGTGTACAAATGGTGTCACATAAAATCTCTGATGTGTCCGTTGTGGTTTCATTGCCATGTTGTGGTTAAAGAGTTTGAAGTGAAAAACAAGAAATATCGGAAACCGATTGCTCTATCTCTACCAATCCAAGCACCTACATCTTCGAGCGCTCGACAGTAAGATACCCTTCGTCCATTTATTTAATCAGAACATAAATTCTTTTTTTTAATATTTATGTTCCTTTTTACATTCCGACATGCTCGACTAACCCCCCTTTGTTCACAAGAGAGTTGTCGCGACTAAAAAATTTAAAATTTAGTTTATTTAAAAAATACAAAATTAATAAGTCACCTTCAGCTTTTTCTCGTTTTTTAGATGCTCGTTTAAATAGTTTTATACTTTTGTTAACATGAAGCGTAAGTCCTAGGTTAAACCTTCAAACTTGTTTTTGAAAACCCTATAGCAGATACCGGCCAAGCCATGGCCAACATGTTTGCAAAGTTTTTTCAAACTACGTTCTCGCCTTCTACACAAAATGTTCATTTTTATCCATAATACTATCTTTGTTCAAATGATATATTTACTCCCATTCTAAACGAAATTTCAATTGTTAAGGACCTTCATTCGGTTAAACCAGTTTTTTTCCAGGCTTCGATGGTCTCCCCGCTTGTGTATATCGGTTCTGTGCTAACTCTCTTAGTAAGCTATTGCTTAAACTTTTCACGCTGTCCTTAGATACTTCACTCTTTCCTTCTATCTGGAAGGAATCATTTCTTATTCCCTTGCTTAAGAAGGGCAGCAAGTCTGATGCAAGCAAGTATAGAGGTATCTCTAAATTGTCGGCTAGACCTAAATTCTTTGAGAATGTTTTAACTCTTCGCTTGCAACATTTCTGTAGATCCGTCATATCGCCTTCTCAGCACAGATTTATGAAACTTATGAACTACGACAAATTTTTTTGGGCAGACATCCTTTGTTATAAAAGGTTTTCATGTGGTGTGAGTGTGGTTGCACGTTTGTAACGGATTTTAAAAATTGGGAGAAGGGTATCTTACTGTCGAGCGCTCGACTGTAGCCATACCCACTTGTTTATTCCTCTATGAACTCATTTTTTGATCAATGTGTTCCTGTTACTTTTCTAATAAAGTCCGACAGGCCTCCTTGGTTTTCACGTGAGCTAGTAAGGTTAAAAATTTGAAATCCCGGTATTTAAAAAAATTTAAAATTACTTCTAATCTTTCTGATTTTACGCGTTATACTGCTGCAAGGGCAAACTTTATTGCTCTATTGAATGCAAATTGTTATAAGAAGTATTTGTGTCGCTGCTGTTTGCAGTTTGCTCAGGACCGAAAGCAGTTTTATAACTTTGTCAATTTAAAACGTAAATCAAGTAGATTTCTTTCTGTACTAACATATGAAAATAATAAAGCAACAGATGATCAGGCTGCCGCTGATTTGTTTGCAGACTTGCATCCCTACCCTTATAGTATACAAAATTTTAACACTTCTTTCTGTCCTTCTATTGACAAGATGTCTTTGCTTAGTGATCTTAAATCGTTTAAACCCTTATTTAACCTGTTTATTAATGATCTTCCTTCTATACTCCTTCACTCTAATATAATTTTGTATGCTGATGATGTGAAACTCTGTTTGACACACAGTTATCCTGTGAATAACCACATTCAAACAGATCTTGATTTGTCTTTTGCTTGGTGTAGACATCATCTGCTGCATCTAAACTGTTTTGAAGTGCAAGGTTATGTCACTTTACAGAGGTAACTATTATGTCATCAACTATAATCTTAACTTAACCATACTCTTAAGAATATCTGAAGTTATGGATTTAGGTATCCTCTTTGATCATAAATTGAGATTTGATCGTCACGTGACACAAATCGTCAATAAGGCATTTCGACTACTTGGATTCATCAAAAGATGGGGCAAAGAAATCGAGGATCCTTATACGACAAAGTTGCTTTATACTTCTCTTGTTCGTCCAATTCTTGAATATGGGTCTTGTGTGTGGTCGCCGCAATACCATATTCACCAAGATAGAATTGAGTCTGTTCAAAAGCAGTTTCTACTCTTTGCCTTGCGTAGTTTTAATTGGGTTTCGAGTGTAGACTTACCACCATACTCTAGTAGACTCCTTCTAGTTAACCTACCTTCTTTAACTAACCGTCGTATTAGGTTAGAAGTTATGTTTATTGTAAAACTAATAAAGTACGATATAGATTCCCCTACACTTGCTTAATCAAATCAATTTCTATATTCCTTCTAGAGTTACTCGTAATTTTGGGCCACCATCTTTAGTCTTTTGTCCTAATAACTACAGCTTGCTAATAACTACAACACACTGTCTAGAGTTTTCAACTCAGAGTCCTCCCCCCACTTTGTTAAATTGTCTATCCTTAATGAATTAACTCTTCATCCTAATAATCTAATATTAATCTACCGATCTGATTGGGTTTTACTGAGTTTCCCCAATCCTTTGCAGCTTTTAGTTCTTATTTTATATTTCCCAGCCTTAATTTAAAAATTTATAATAATAATAATAATAAATAATAATTATAATATAATCTTAATTAATAAAAAATTTTTTTTTCTTCAATTTTTTCAATTCAATTTTAAAATTTTTAATTTATTTAATTTTAATTTAAAATCAAATTTTAATTTCAAGTCGACTAACTTAGTTGACGTTAAATAAATAAATAAATAAAAAATTTGGAGTCTCTAGCTTTCTGAGATCTGATGTCTTATACAGACAGACAGACAGAAAGACAAAAATACAGAAAGACAGAAAGCCAAAAAGACAGAAAGACAGAAAGACAGAAAGACAGAAAGACAGAAAGATAGAAAGATAGAAAGACAGAAAGACAGAAAGATAGAAAGACAGAAAGACAGAAAGACAGAAGGACAGACAGACAGACAGTCGGACAAACAGACATGGCTAGATCGACTAGATCCTGAGTAAGAATATATATACTTTATGGGGTCGCAGATGTCTCCTTCTGCCTGTTACGCACATTCTGACAAACCTAATAGACCATGTATTTTTTTTAAATCCAAGGCCTAATAATTACAAATTTTTCATAGCTTAAATAAAAAGTGCAGTGGATGTGTGGTTATGGTAGCAGACTGTCGAGCGAGAGCGTCGAGTTCTCTAATCCTACCCGAAACAAGCGAATAATATTTGGATATATGTTATTTTTTTTTGCAAGCATTTTATATATTTTAAGTTCAATATTTGAAAATAATTTGCATAAACAGAATTTTAATGGGATAGTGGTGGTATTGATATATACGCAAGTGGGGAACTGTAATAATTTGATTTGTCCTGTACGACAAGCTACATGAGATCATAATGCATCTTTGCCGATCCAAAAATAGAGCGACGATAGTAGAGTTTTTATTGTTGCAGACTGCATAGTCTGAGTTTTTATACCCTTGGACCATTGAAAATGGTCAAAAAACGGTATACTAACTTTGTGCAAATGTATGTAACAGGCATAAGGAGGCGTGGCAGACCCCATAAAGTATATATATAGTTGCTCAGGATCACTAGCCGAGTGGATTGAGCCATGTCCGTCTGTCGGTCCGTCTGACCGTTTGTCCGTCTGTTTGTTTGAGAAATATTAAAAGAGCTAGAGACACCAAATTTGGCATTGAGGTTCCTATATATCCCAAGCAGATGAAGTTTTTTTCTTCAAATGTTTGATGCCTCGCCCACCGCCCACGCAAATCGGCGATTTGTGATTATTAAGCAAACTATTGAACTCATAACATTCTTCTTTGGTACACATAAAGCTGAATGCAATATAAATATATCCTCCAAATTAAAATCCGATCGGACCAATATCACAGAAGTTATTCAAGTCCAAGTTTTAATTACGAGCAGCAGCCTGCTCGCTGCTTTGGCAATTGACGTCGACGTCGACGTTGCGTCGTGTCGCTTACTCTTTACGCGCGTCGCTGTGTGAGTGCGAGCGAGTAAGCTATATGTAGTGTGGTTACACGTTTGTAATGGACTTAGAACTTAGGGAGAAGGGTATCTTACTTTCGAGCGCTCGACTGTAGCCTTACCCACTTGTTATATATTTTTGCGAAATATCACTTAAGATTCTAACTGGCCTTAAGAAAATAAAAACTTCGTTAACATCGATTTTTTACAGAATAAAGAAAATATTTAAAGTATATTTTGAAAAAAATTTTAAAATAATTTTTTAACATCGCTACCAAACATGTAAACGCACTTATATTTTCTGACAGAGAATTCTACATAACTTATTCTAATATATATGGCTTACTTCCTTAGAATCGATAGAGCATTCTGTCTGCCCGTCTGTTTGTTTGAGACAACAGATCTGAGCTATTAAAAAAGCTAGAGACACCAAATTTAGCATGAAGGTTCCTGTATATCCAGGGCTGAACTAGTTTATGTCAAGTGTTTGACATCGACGTTGCGTCGTGTCGCTTTACTCTTTACGCGCGTCACTATGTGAGTGCAAACGAGTAAGCTATATGTAGTAAAAGTATTTGTGCAGAATTCTCTGTTTGAAAATATGAGTCTGGTAACACGTTTGTAACGGATTTTAAAAATCGGGAGAAGAGTATCTTACTGTCGGGCGATCGACTGTAGCGTTATTCACTTATTCCAGTTGTCCATAAAAAACCAAGCCGATGCTTGTTACGTGCGGATCCCAGACACAGCGAACGTACGACTCAAAATGCGAAAAGAGAACGCGGTCATGCAGCTTATGCCAATGATCAAACAGATTTTCGAGGAAAGATTACTAAATTTCTAGAAAGATACAGGATTTAAAATTTTAAGCATGCATTTCAAATATGAAAGTAAAGATTATTGTAGTCCGAGCATAATACCCTAAACGGATTGGGAAGGGCATAGTTTGATCTACAATAAGGAAGATTTATTGGTAAGTAGTTTCGTGTTATTCAACCGGCGGCATAAGCGCATAAAAAAACAACCGTGCTCATCGTTCCGCAGTCGTTGTCCGACTAAATTGATGTCACTGTGTTTTCGGAGTTGATACTCGTGTCTCGTACCGACAGAGAGCCGAGCGCAAGAGACACCCGATGGTATCTAAAACTGGGCATAGCGTCAGCAGGCATGTTAACGCTATTTGAGGCCTCTATGTGTTCACTGCTTAGTGTTTCTACTATTAGCCAGAGAAGGTAAATTAAGAAACAAAAGTCTACTGCCATAAGAAGGAAGTCTTGAATTTACATTCCAGTTAAGGCCTCGTAAGTCGAATAGTAATAAGTTTTTTTGTACAGATTCAATGTGTTTTTTATGAGAAGTATTCTGGGGACAGCAAACGCATGACCCGTATTCCAGATTTGGAATAACATGAGAGTACGGCAGTTATGTATGACCATAGATAAGTTATTGACGAGAAGGTGATAAAGAACGTTATTAAACGATTGGCGTTTGGTTTTCTCCACAGTTTCAGCTTTTTTTTTTTGTTGGTGATCTTCATTTTTAGCGGGGCAGTTTCCGGAGTTGTGGCAATCTCGGCAGACTTCGCAGACACACCGAAGTGTGCAGTATGACTTTATATATCAATACTCCTGGCGATTTGTGCATTGTACAGGACCGTTGCGTTTCTGTTGTTCTCTCGCGATCGGGTGCACTTCGTGTTTCTTTAGGGCTTTGCTATCTGGTTCGAGATCGAGCTTGCAGAGTGGTTGCGCATTTTGTTTCTGTTTATTATGCTGCGAATATTTTTGGCATTGTCTTTAATGGCCATGTCTTTAAGTCTTCTTGAATTTCATAGCGGGCCACGTCAGGTTCGATTCCGTTTAGTACAACTTGCACAAAAATAACTTACAACAGTACATCTGCTACTTTTTAATTGATAGGTGTAGAATTTTTTTTTGTTTCCTCCAGGTATTTAGACACAATTAAGACATGCTCTTCGGATTTCGTTTGAAATTTGGTTTCGGAGATGTACCATTTAATAAGCGGAACAACATGAACGTCTTTGTCCCCGAGCAGCGCAACAATTTTGTTGACCAGGGCGTTTGTGCATTTTTCCCTTATATAAATAGGTAAAGGCTTCGGTTTCTTTAGGGTTTTCTGCTTGGTTGTTCTCCGTCTGAATTGACGTTACCGCTTGATGCTTATTGAAGCTTATGGTTTTGTTGCTTTTGTATTTTGCGCTGCAGCAGTTGGCACCAAATTCGCAATATTCTTACTTTAGTTGCTGTTGGTGCTTTTGCTTCGACTGCAGAAAATAAAGCGCTGCTTGTTGCTGGAGCATCTCCCATTGAATCCGGCGGTGGTGGGGTTTGGGATTAGAACCTCCATTATGTAAGAGTTGGAGTAAGCAGAGTGGGTGAGCAAGAGCTCGCTCTCTTACTGTCGACTGTCAGAAGAGCCGGGTTGCTCTTTGTGGATTTGCTTTTTACGTTGATATTGCGTGTTGAGAAGAAAAGTAACAGCCGTTTCTTTGATTTACGAAGCTTCTATGCTCATTCTTTGGATCGCTGCTCATTTTTGAGCTTAATACGCATAGCACTTTTAAATTTAAATTAAATAAGCACTTACCAGAATTATAACACTAGTTAAGAATATATATTTCTTTTGACTTGGATCGATTAGCGTCTTATTGCATTTTTTGGACTACTCCAGTATTATATACTTGTTGAAAAAACGTCCGTCTTCTTCTGTTTTTCGACAGCCTTAAAGATCTTAAAGACAGGAAAACAACTGTTGAATTATATACCCAGGCATAAAGTTCCCTCTTCTCGCCAAGAGATCTCTCAACGTCAACTCTCTGCTGGATTCTGAACATCCAGATGAGGTGTGACAACTTAAAGGGCGTTGATCGACGAGTACTCACACCTTCACCATTTGGCACCGGGTGAGGCCGTTGATACTAGCGTCATGGCCGAGATCCCTACAAACACTGAAGATCCGATTTATACGAAAAGTTACTCATACCCAGCTAACATGAGATCCGAAGTAGACAGGCAACTCCTGAACGGTATCATCCATGAATCCAAAAGACCGTGCAATTCTCCAGTTTGGCATGTGCCCAAGAAACGAAAACCAAACGGCGAAAAACAATGGCGATTTAAAAATGCCGTTACTATTTCCGACGCTTTTTCGATTCCGGACATAAATTTCACATTAGCGCGTCTTGGTGGACCCAAACATTACACGAGAGGTTTCACCAGATTCACATGAATTAATCCGATACCGTTTTTTAACAGTACTCCGTTTTCGGCATTCTCGACATTAAACGGGAAATACGAGTTCCTCTGTGTTCCTCTTTGCACAGTGCGGACGTGTACGCGTCTCATCTAATCCCTTGTGTAGAGGCTCCCATCAACGTGTATTGTAATCAACTTGTTTTCCGACCAGATCTGATCCATCAGAAACTTTTTGCTAACAACCCCACAGGGGTTTCGAACGTCATCTGATTCCTGTAGGTGGTTGGCTTTTGTCTAATTTAGTCATTAGTTTAAGAAAATACCTTGAGTCTTCGGTGATCAACGGAGTTAAATTTCCGGAAGTTTTCGGCCATTCTTTCAACGCCAATGCTTAGAAAAGTTTGTAGACTACAAAATTCGAATAACGCAGAGGATGTTGACAGATTTATATGAGCACGAGGAAATATGCTAGATTTTTGAAAAAGAACATCGTAGAGTTCTAATTATGTACGCTTGCAACATGTGTAAAAGTACTAACTCCCTCAGATGGCTAGTACCAACTAAAATTCATCACATTTACATGTACAACCCTAGAAAAGAAGATCTACCTGAACTGCATAGACAAATTTACTAAGGTTGCTAAACTCTTCCCGCTGGAATCGAAATCTTCGATTAATTTGCGAGAAAAACTTTGCGAGTTACTGGTCTCTGACAGTGAAGGGGGTTTTCTATGTCCGACAGTACTTTTTTATCTGCATACACTCGGTGTCGAGCTTTACTAAAGACCAACTCAAACAAGTGGATATGGCTACAGTCGAGCGCTCGACAGTAAGATACCCTTCTCCCAATTTTTAAAATCCGTTACAAACGTGCAACCACACTCATAATTTCAAACAGAAATTTTGCACAAAT
This sequence comes from Zaprionus tsacasi, assembly GCA_018904105.1. NCBI lineage: Eukaryota > Metazoa > Arthropoda > Insecta > Diptera > Drosophilidae > Zaprionus > Zaprionus tsacasi. The sequence continues at coordinate 1,084,597 of JAEIFR010000202.1, read as the reverse complement.
ACTTCTTCTACATATAGCTTTCTCGCTCACACTCACACATCGACGCACGTTAAGAGTGACGTCGACGTCGGCGTCAACTACTGAAAGCAGCGCGGAGGCTGCTGCTCGTACATTTGTACTGAAAACGTTGACTTGAATAACTTCTGTGTTATTGATCCGATCAGATTGTAGATTTGGAGAATATGTTCGTATGGCATATAGCTTTATACATACCAAAGCAGAACTTTATAAGTTTAATATATTGCTTAATAATCACAAATTACCGATTTGCGGGGGCGGTGGGCGTGGCACCAAACATTTAACATAAACTTCATCTGCTTGGGAAATTTAGGAACCTCCATACCAAATTTGGTGTCTCTAGCTATTTTAATAGCTGAGATCCGTTGTCTCAGACAGACAGACGGACAGACAGATGGACATGGGTCAATCGACTCGGCTAGTGATCCTGAGCAAGAATATTTATAATTTATGGGGTCTGCCACGCCTCCTTTTGCCTGTTACATACATTGCACAAAGTTAGTATACCCTTTATTGACCATTTTCAATGGTCGAAGGGTATAAAAAGCGAAGTCAATGGGCAAATTGAGAGGTTTAATTTTACTTTCCTCCAGATTTACCGGAGTTTGAAATGCGAGCACTCTGGCTTCAAAAATAACGAATTGGTTTATATATCAGTAGATAGGTATAACAACTCTCTTCACTTGGTAACTATTATGACAGATGAGTTCTTTTTCGATCGTACTGCCAGAATAAACTATCAGGGTGTTACTGATTTCTCGACAGAAGTCTTGAAAGGTGTTCGGGGCTTAATAGAATACAGTCAAGGGCTCGCAATAACAGCATAATCAAATTAGGTCCGAGCCAATTTCATCCAGCCAAAGCACATTCTTTATCGCGAACAAACAGATAAAGACCAAAGAAAAGCAGCGTTTTAAGGTGAACTTTAAAACAACCCTGGTAAAATTTTTCACAAATCGGATTTAAGAAATTAAAGCAAAACCCATTAGATTGAATTCATAAGTTTTACGAACGTTGTCATTAAATAAACACAAAATAAAATATTTTAATACACACCCTTGCATTCACACTACTTTTCTTAAGAACAATATCAAAAATCACTTAATACACTCATAAAATTCCCAGGGCTTTAACAAATTAGAATATGTAGATAACCGCTCTAAAACCATGTTAGTCATAAGCTTACTCTCTTTAACCAATATTACAAGTGTCGTCTTTGCCCATATGGTGGGAGTCGCTTGTCCCGATACAGGAGGACACTACCTGGCGTGTCAACAGGCGGTTTAAACTGACTCACTTAATTGACTTGAAAAAGATTGAGTCACTCGTTCAGGAGGTCCAACGCGAGACTGAGTTACTGACAAATTCCAGGTTGGATGCGTTGGTAACACACTACCTTCAGCCGTCACAGGAGGGGTTGTCGAGATTGTCACTAGATATGACAGACTGGAACGCCAGTTTTCGCAGCAGTACGTTGTAAAGTCAAGTCAACATAAACGAGGGACTATTCGATATCTCGCATGAATCCTTGAGAAAAGATCTATGTAGACGTGCACACGGTAAAAACCTTGCCACACAAAGCACTGATTGTCGCCGACAGGTCAGCCAATTAACTCAAGCATGTCAGTTGGCTAAGTCAGGGATAGTCAGCTCTCGTTTGCTGGACCACGGGGAGGTACAGGCAAATCTAACCGAGGTCAAAACTTGCCGTACCAAAATGCAGTCGATGCACTTGAATTTTTTCGCCTTTCTGTACTAAGAAACATGAATTTTTTCGCCTACTGTGCTAACAAATGGAACGGCGTTCTTGTAAATTCTGGCAATGCCGATAGTCGCCCCTAAAGACTAACCAGCTTCTCCTTTTCTCCGCAACTTCTGGAGGGAAACAAGTCATAATTATTATTAATGGACGTTGAATACAATGAATGTATTAGCAAGTGGTCCAACGACACCAAGCCGATGCTTGTTACGCGCGGAACCCAGACGAAGTCCACCTCCCGCCTAACCGAACGAAAGGCACCGTCGCATAACGGACGACACGGAAACGCGGTAAAAATGCGAATAGACACGCGAAAGGAAATAACGCGATAAACATAGAAAACGCGGATAGGAGATAGAATATGCATGCAAAATAAAATAAATAATAAACAAGTCGAAAAGGCTACAGTCGAGCGCGCCCGACTGTGGTATACCCGCTACAACTTTGCGAAAAAACACATCTCGCAGTCTCAAATTGGTTTTTCTAACTCGCCTTATCATTATCATCGATTTCAAAAGAAGATTTAGCATACTGCTAAAAAAAAAAAACATAAAAATAAGAACAGAAGAAAAAACAAAAAAAAATGTATGCCCTTCAGGATTCGAACCGGGGATCTCAAAAAGCTTGTAATATGCACAGTTTGCTGCAACTATAACCACTCCGCTATTAGCATATTTGGACCGGCAAAGTTGCCTTATAAGACCATTCAGCTTGTCGTACAGGACAAAAACTAATACCAACTCACTTCCCATAAAATTCTTTTTAATCAAATGCATTTAATACTAAACTTAAAATATTTTAAATACTTGAGAAAAAAAGCAGATTTCAGAAAACTCGGACCGGACCGAGTAAGATTCGAAACCGCACCCTTGCGCTTCACAGACAACGACCACATCCACTCATCCACTGCACCTTTTTTGCATCTACTATAAAATTGCAATAATGATCAGTGCAAATAACTTAAGTACATATAATTGAAAAATAGTGCTTGCCGCCGGAGTTGAACCTGCATATTTTTCATAAATAACATAATAAAACAGACAAAAACACGTGGTCACATGGCACTCTATTTCTTTAATATCTTCCATATTTATCGTCCAATCTTACTGAAATTTTGACAAAACGCAATATGATATTTATAACGTATATATAAAACTGTTGCTGTAAAGCTAATATTGCGGCTGTAATCAATTTTTTTTCAATTTATGTGGGCGGGTGGAGGCGTGGCAAAAATCTAAAATAAACTTGATAAGCGTGCAAATATAACACATATTGTTATCAACTTTGGAAACTCTAGCTCTTATAATAGCTGAGATCCAGGTGTTCACACGGACAGACAGACAGACAGACGGACAGACGGACATGGCTATATCGACTCGGCTGTTGATACTGATTCAGAATATATATACTTTATGTGGTCGGAGATGTCTCCTTCTGCCTGTTACATACATTTTCGGTTGGCACAAAGTTGTAATACCCTTCTACTCTATGAGAAGCGGGAATAAAAAAAAACAAGAAAGCAAGGCTACCTTCGGCTTGCCGAACGTTTTATACCCTTGCAGTTATACTAAATATAAAATAAATTTGGATTGCTGCCGGTTTCCGTGGTATTAATTAAACAATTATAACAGTACATCGAATGACAAAATTCTGATATGGATGTGATAAGCCTGATAGCTACGAGGGTCGTTTGATAAGTCCGTGACTTTTTGAATAAAATATATTTTTTTCGTCAAAGAAGCGTTTTATTTCTCAACATAATCTCCTTTTAGCTCTATACATTTAGTCCAGCGTTTTTCCAATTTTTGTATTCCTTCCAAATAATAGGTTTTCTCAAGGCCCTCAAAATAGTCGTTTGTTTCTGTGATGACCTCTTCATTTGATCCGAATCTCTTACCGCCGAGCCATTTCTTCATGTTTGGAAACAAAAAATAGTCACAGGGGGCTAAATCTGGAGAATATGCTGGATGGGGTAGCAGTTCGTAGCCCAATTTATGAAATTTTGCCATGCTGACTACACACGTGTGCACCCGTGCATTGTCCTGATGGAACAGCACTTTTTTTTTCGCCAAATGCGGTCGTTTCTGCTTCAAATCAATATCGAATCTGTCCAAAAGCTCTGAATAATATTCGCCGGTGATCGTTTTACCCTTTTCAAGGTAATCGATGTGAATGATACCTTGTGCATCCCAAAAAACTGTGGCCATGACCTTGTTGGCCGACAGACCCACCTTGGCCTTCTTTGGTGCACGTTCACCCGGAGAAACCCACTGTCTTGATTGTTCTTTGGTCTCTGGTGTGGTGTGGTGGATCCATGTTTCGTCTACGGTAACGAAACGGCGCAAAAATTCGTTTGGATTGCGGTTGAACATCGCCAAACACTCCTTTGAAATGGTCACACGGTTGCGCTTATGGTCGTGTGTGAGCAATCGCGGCACCCATCGCGCGGAAAGCTTTTTCATGTCCAAATATTCATGTAAAATGTGATGTACCCGTTCAGTTGAGATGCCTACAGCCTCAGCTACCTCACGCACTTTCATTCTCCGATCATCCAATATCATTCCATGGATTTTGTCGACGATTTCTGGCATGACGACCTCTTTTGGGCGACCTGAACGTTCGGCATCACTTGTACTGGTACGACCACAACGGAACTCAGTAAACCATTTCTTAACCATTGAAATTGATGGTGCAGAGTCCCCATAATATTTATCAAGTCTTTCCTTGGTTTCGGTGATGGATTTTTTACGCAAAAAATAATGCTTAATTAGCACACGAAATTCACTTTTTTCCATTTTCGTTAAAATTCACGAGATCGTCTGCTTTCAATGCCTATAAAACGCAAACCAAAAAACGCAGCTTTCTCAAAATTTTACAGTCAGCTGTTAATCGATAACTGCTGACAGGAGCAGTGTTGTATTTAGAGCAGGTGCGCGGCAAATACAAAAAGTCACGGACTTATCAAACGACCCTCGTATATCTTGAAATATAAACAAAATTGGCTGATATGTAACATGACAGCCTTACGATGTATCGGTCCGATCTTGCCCGTTCAGTTTTATTTAGGTTTTTTTGTGAGTCGGGACTGACTGAGCGAGCTGTCAATGTTAGATCTAAAAATTAGAAATTTAAAAAGAATTATAGAATTGAAACTCGCCGCTGCAATTAAAGACCAGTCCTCTAAGTGGCACAAATTGTTATTAGCGACCCCTTGAGTCGCTTGTGGTGATAGCAACGTGCAAGTGGTATGAAATCCCATCATAATGACTACGGTTGCGGCTATAACTAAAAAATATGATGTCCTTGGTGAGGCACTTTTAAGAGCCGTCAATGAACCCTCATTACTTGATGATTGGACCACTGATGGGTCAATGGATACTGCGGCTCTCTCGAGCTCCCAAAGTGCTACCCCGCAGCGCTTTCAAAAAATTAAGCGAAAGTCATGCACTTCTCCAAGGGCTGACAGGAAAAAATCGAATTTTGGTGAACAAGGTGAGAACCCTTCGTCAGCACAACCTTGTTACCGCGGCAACTCAAACCGTTTTGGTTTATTTGCGCAACTCCCTATTGATAAGGAAATAATTAACAATATTGGCGATCTGTATGACCAGCCCAGTACCAGTCATCAAGCTGCTTTTGCTGCTGCTAAGCGGGATGCAGCCTCCGCTAGTATCACTAGCTCACCCAAAAAGGCGCAGTCCAAGCCACCTCCTATAGTAATGGAGGGTGTGGACAACGTATGCCTGATGATGCAGAAAATTAAAGAAATCGTGGACATTAACAAGGTTGATGCTAGGGCGTCAATGGGCGGTGTCCTGAGGCTCTATGCGGCTGACGCTACCACATTTCGCAGCATAGTCAACTGGCTTGAGAATGAAAAGTATGAGTTTCACTGCTATCAGCTGAAAGAGGACAGGCCTTACAGGGTATGCGTGAAAGGCTTGCATCACAGTACGCTACACCACCTGATCAAGGAAGAGCTAGAAAAAATCGGTCACAAGGTGCTCGATGTGCATACTCAGCTAAGGCGTAATGAACCAGGCACCTCAGAAGCTATGCCAGTCAACATGTTCTTTCTGAACATTGCTGTTGCGGCAAACAATAAGGAGATCCTGGCAGTTAAGACACTTTGCCATATGAGAGTAGCTATTGAACCTCTTCGCAAACGTAAGGCTATCGTCCAATGTCATCGCTGCCAGCAGTTTGGTCACACAGCCAATTACTGCCGTAGGGCCCACATTTGTGTGAAATGTGCCGGCGAACACCCAGCCAAGGACTGTACTAGGCCACGCATTGAGCTGTGCACTTGTTATAACTGTGGTGGTCAGCACCCTGCAAATTATAAAGGTTGCACCAAACTTCAAGCGTTCTTGCAGCGATCTAGATCCAGAAGTGGAGTGGCTGGAAGAACCGAGATTAACGAGCGACCAATTACTCAGGAGTTTACTGGAGGTAGGCAGATCACCTCTTCACGTGGCGGATTATCGTATGCAGATGTTGCTAAAGGGGCTGTTCACCACAAACAATCACTGAGCCGGGCGCCCCATCAGTTAAATCAGCAGCAACAGCCCATTGACCGAAGCCTAAGTCGTCAAAGGAGCCGCAGCCGGCTAAGGTTGACTAGGGGTACACATCAGCGCTCGACGGATGCTAACAGTAGCATTGATGCCATATTGCACACGCTAAATGAAAATATTAATTCTTTGCGCTCGATTCAAGAGAAGCAGATGGAATTAATGATGATGATGATGAAACAACAGCAACAACAGACACAGCAGCAGGGGCAGATCATCAATCTGCTCACTGCCCTCCAAGCGCGTCTAGCGCCATAATGATGCCACTGCGCATCTTAGTGTGGAACGCCGATGGCGTGTCCACGAAGCTGCCTGAAGTGGAATGCTTTGTGCAGCGCTATGAGATCGATGTCTTGCTCCTCAGCGAGACTCATTGCAAGATGGCGCAGGCACCCAAAATTTATGGATTTGAGGCCTACACTGCCAATGACCCAAGCGACGGCAACGCCAAAGGTGGTGCAGCGATCATGGTCAAATCCAGCCTAGTCCATTTCCCTCTTACACCAATAGCCACTGATAAGGTGCAACTCGCGTCTGCAGCCATCGACACGGATCATGGCCCTGTCAATTTTGGTGCGATTTACTGTCCTCCGAGGTTCATATGGGATACGGATGAATTCGAACGCATTCTGGAGCAACAATGTTCCAAACTCCTCGTCGCGGGCGACTGGAATGCTTCCCACTGGCTATGGGGAGCGGGGAGATGCGACCGAAGAGGGCGTGTGCTAGCGAATTTGGTTCTAAGCTCAGATATGAGCTCCCTAGCAACCGGCGGTCCTACAAGATTCCCGTACGGCAGTAGAGGCTCCCCAGGCTATATCGATTTTGCTATTACCAGGGGCATACTGCATGCTGAGATACGGTCGGTTGCTGAGCTCAGCTCCGACCATCTGCCGCTTATAATATCTCTAAATGCATCAGCTACAGATTATCCCAAGATGGAGCGATTAATCGGTAGGCGCACCGACCTGGAACTATTCCATGAGCTTCTTGAGTCCTCTTTGAACCTGAATACGGCGATAAATTCAGAAAGGGACCTAGAAGAAGCCGTTGACACTCTCACCCATAATATCAAGACTGCAGCTAGATTGGCTACTCCTAACCCGGTCCAGAGGCCTACAGCAGCTAAAATCCCGATCACCAGAGAGATTCTGCTTCTTATAGCTGAGAAGAGGCGCTTACGCACAAGATGGATGAGGTCTCGTCACCCGCTGGACAAAGCAGACTGGAACAGAGCGCAAAGTATCCTTCGAAGTGCTTTGGTGCAGCACAAATCTGCTTGGTTTGATGACCGGCTTGCCAATACTGGAGTTGAAAGTGAAGCGACCCACTCACTCTGGAAAGCTACGCGCGCTATTAAAAGGCGCTGCGCAAGGAAAGCGCCACTGATTGACAGTAACGGGGCTTGGTGTCGGACTGACTTGAGGCAAGCGGAAGTTTTTGCTACGCACCTTGCCGAGCGCTTTCAGCCATTTAATCTTGCCAGTCAGCAGCAGATTGATGAGACTCAGGATCAGCTAACTCAAGCGCTTCAAATGGACTTGCCAATCGCGCCGATTGAACCTGGTGAGATAGCTGATTTCATAGCACACCAAAACAGCAACAAGGCACCAGGCCATGATAACATCTGTAATGCCACTTTAAAGGCTCTACCTGGACGAGCGATCCTCTACATTGCGTTGGTGTTTAACGCTATTATTAGATGGCAATACTTTCCTCCTCAGTGGAAGCTCGGGATAATCTCCATGATTCACAAACCGGGAAAGCCGGAAAGGGAACCCGCTTCCTACCGGCCGATTAGTCTCCTTCCTTCAATCTCGAAGGTGTTTAAAAAACTTATTGCTACCAGGATGGTTAGAATTATGGAAATCCGGGGAATAACACCTGAGCACCAGTTCGGATTCCGTTCTGGCCACTGCACCGTCGAGCAGCTCCACAGGGTTGTAGGGCAAATACTAACTGCTTTTGACAATAAGGAGTACTGCAACGCCCTCTTTTTGGATATCCGGGAAGCATTTGATCGAGTATGGCACTCTGGAATCCTTAAAATTAAACAGACTCTACCTGCGCCTTATTTCGGATTGCTGGTATCCTATCTAGAAGGAAGGCGATTTGCAGTTCGATTTCACTCAGCCCTTTCTACCGAGCAAGATGTCGCAGCAGGAGTCCCACAGGGCAGTGTCCTTGGCCCTTTGCTATACACCTTATACAGCTTTGACATGCCGCGCCCGTATGATTGCCTTCTAGGGAAGTCAATGCTGGCGACTTTTGCTGACGACGTATGTATACCAAATAGGTCCCAAAGTGAGCTTGATGCAGCTGAAGTCATCCAGGACTATGCAACAAGATTTTCTGAATGGGCAAGGCGCTGGAATATCGGTATCAATAGCAGTAAATCGGCCAACGTTTGCTACACCCTCAAACGAAACACTCCACCAGCCATCTACATAGATGAAGAACCCGTACCACAGTCTAACGCAGCAAAGTACCTCGGTATTATTTTGGATCGCAGACTCACATTTTCAAAACACATAACCGACGTCAAAACACGTATACGTGCAAAGATTGCAAAGCACTTTTGGCTACTGCGCCCGTGCAGCAAATTGTCACTTTTTAACAAAGTAACAATTTATAAAACTATAATTGCACCAATATGGAGGTATGGGTGCCAGATCTGGGGGTTGGCTTGCGATAGCCAAATCCGAAGGATTCAAGTCGTCCAAAATAGAGCTGCTAGACTTATTTCCGGGTGCGAGTGGTATGTGCGAAACATAACCCTGCACAGAGAACTTAAGCTTACCACAGTATTTGATACTATAAACCAGCATTCAAGTCGCTACCATGAAAGACTGGGGCGTCATAGGAATCGGCTTGCTAGCGCACTGAGCAGATCACGCACACTAAGGAGGCTTAATAGGCGACAACCCAGGGACCTCATTCTCCGATCTCCTATGAGAAGGGTCAGCAGAGGCTGACACAGCACTATGATATTTTAATTTTAGATTTTTGTTTTTAATTGTTAACTTTATGATTCTGCTAACTTTAGTTAGCCAGCGCGCCTAAATAGGCTGAATTAATAGCTGCCAAGGACACAAAGGGGTTTTGGATTTCCCCGTATGCCTTAATAAATATACAATATATAAAGTTAAAAAAAAAAAGTTTTATTTAAAGAGGGCAGAAATAAGAGTCTTGTGAGCCAAGTTTCATGAAGATAGCTCAATAACTGGGGGACTAATTTGCGTTGCAGACGGATTGACTGATTGTTCCTATAACAGCTATAGAATATAAACGTCTGAGATATTTAAATGGAAAAAATAAGGGCGTGTTACTGTATAACATTAAAAAGTATTGATAATGTGCTGTATTTCCAAGAACAAAACAGGTTTGCATACAAAAACCCTAATTTCAGCCGATTGTTCCTATGGCAGCTATATGTTATAGCGGTCCGATTTTGATACAATTTTGACAGCATATTAGGAACGTAATAAGAATAAGATTTCCCAAATCTTGTTGCAATATCTTGAAAAACAACAAAAATCGGCCGATAGTTTCTATGACAGCTATACGATATATCGGTCCGATCTGGCTCGTTCCGACTTATTTACAGCGCGCAGCAATAAGAAGCTTGTATGCCAAGTTTCATGAAGATAGCTCAAAAACTGAGAGACTAGTTTGCGTTGCAACAGACGGACGGACGGACGGACGGACGGACGGACGGACGGACGGACAGACGGACATCCATTTTTGGACTCCTCTGTTTATGCTGATTCAGAATATATATACTTTATAGGGTCGGAGATGTCTCCTAAGGTGCGTTGCAAACTTCTGGCTAAAATTAATATACCCTCTGCAAGGGTATAACAAGTGGGTAGGGCTACAGTCGAACGCCCGACAGTAGGATACCCTTCTCCCTATTTTTTAAATCCGTTACAAACGTGTAACCACACTCATAATTTCAAACAGAAATTTTGCACAAATACTTCTATTGCATATAGCTTTCTCGCTCACACAGCGACGCACGTTAAGAGTGACGTCGACGTCGACGTCAACTGCTAAATTAGCGCGCAGGCTACTGCTCGTACATTTGTACTGAAAACGTTGACTTGAATAACTTCTGTGCTATTGGTCCGATCAAATTGTAATTTGGAGAATATGTTCGTATGGCATATAGCTTTATACATACCAAACTTAATAAGTTTAATAGTTTGCTTAATAATCACAAATTACCGATTTGCGGGGGCGGTGGGCGTGGCATTAAACATTTAACATAAACTTCATCTGCTTGGGAAATTTAGGAACCTCCGTACCAAATTTGGTGTCTCTAGCTTTTTTAATAGCTGAGATCCGTTGTCTCAAACAGACAGACGGACATGTCTCAATCGACTCGGCTAGTGATCCTGAGCAAGAATATATATACTTTATGGGGTCTGCCACGCCTCCTTATGCCTGTTACATACATTGCACAAAGTTAGTATACCCTTTTTTACCATTTTCAATGGTCGAAGGGTATAAAAAATTCGTTGCTGGCCACGTAAAGGTTTTGAAATTCGGTTTGACCAATTTTCATTGCATACTTTCGGCACATTCAATTTTTATTGAATACCCCTTTACGGAAATAAACATTGCATACTTTTTATTGCCTAACTTATAAAATAAATATAGCACACCTTGACGAAAAAATTTTCGTTGCATACCCAACAAAAACTTATTATATTGCATACTTTTTCCTGCTTATTTAATAAGCCGATCGCTTGTGCTCGGCGAAAGCATATACATATTTGTGTTGTGTCAACTAATCAATGATTTGGGCGGGTACTTACAGAGACATAAAAGTTGAATACGAGAGTGAGGACAGTTGGGGGGGAGGAACGAGGAAGCCCGATAGTAAATCAGCCGTTAGCTAGTCCCCCCATAAACAGCATCATGGGCCCCGCTTAGATCCAAGCACTTGTCGAAAATGCCTTCAGACAGGCATTAGCACAACAACAGTCCCAGTTTCAAACGCAGATAAACTCCCTAGCTGCTCGGGTACAAAGTTTGGAGGTGGAAGCACCGCAAATCATCACGTACGAAAAGGTTACTGTGAATCTTGAGGTTAGGTGTCACTTACCACTAGACATAATCAAGTCCGTGCCAGAGTTTTGTGGCACTCAAGATGAATATGTGGCCTGGAGGCAATCGGCCATATACGCTTACGACCTATTCAAGGCCTATAACGGCAGCAGTGCTCACTACCAAGCCGTAACCATCCTACGAAACAAAATTCGAGGCGCAGCTGGAGCCTTACTCGTATCTCATAATACTGTGTTGAATTTCGATGCCATTTTGGCTAGGTTAGACTGCACGTACTCGAACAAGACATCCCTACGCCTACTGGACAGGGATTAGAGATGGTCAGGCAAGGTGACCTGCCATTGTTGCAATACTACGACGAAGTCGAAAAAAAATTGACGCTCGTCACCAACAAAATTGTGATTACACACGAGCAAGAGGGCGATGACTTACTCAACGCTGAAGAGCCGATGCCCTGCATGCCTTCACTTCGGGCCTCAAAAAGTCCCTTAGAGCTGTGGTTTTCCCGGCTCAACCTAAAGACTTGCCATCTGCCCTGGCTCTGGCCAGAGAGGCGAAAGCAAGCATTGAAAGGAGCATGTTCGCGAGTTCCTACGCTAAGGCTGTAGAGGAACAAGCGCAAACGTCTGGAAACGGCAAGAGCCGCTTCCAGGGTAGACAAGGGAAAGACAACAAAGAAGAACAGGGCCAGGGCAGAAACCCACACTTTGTCAGGCGACAAAAAGGTAATACCAGTGGGCAGAATAATAATGACAACCAGGCGCAAGCACCTCAACCTAAGGAGGTCGACTCGTCTTCCAAGTTCAAGCAGCGCACCGAGTACAATAGGAACAACCCTAATGAGCCCAACACTTCTAAGAGGAGAAATTCCTCGGACCGATCGACAGGTCCAAGACGCCAGCGCATCAATAATGTCCAAGAAAACCCCCAAGACTAAAGACCCTAACGCAAAAGACCCCAAGCAGGAGTATGAGAAGGCAGCAAAGGCTGCAGTCGAAGATATCGACAGCGATGACTCGCTGAATTTTTTAGGGGACGTTCCCGGTTGCCGTTCATTGAACGACGGTTGGCTGGGAGAACTTTAAAGATGTTAATTGAAACCGACGCGGCAAAGAATTACATTAAGTCCGTAAAGGAGCTAAAAAATGTAATGCCGGTCGCCATTCCATTCTCGATGAGCTCAATACATGGCTCCACCGAAATCAAGCAAAAGTTCTTTATGAAGGTTTTCAAGCACCTCCCCATTCTTCCTATTGAATTCGCTCAACTCGTTCGACGCTATTATAGGCTTAGACCTGTTAACACAGGCCGGAGTCAAGTTGAACCTAGCTGAGAACTCTCTGGAGTATCAGGGCGTTTGTGAAAAGCTTCACTACTTCAGCTGCCCTAGTGTGAACTTCACTAACGTGAATGACATTGTGGTGCCTGCCTCCGTTAAAAAGGGGTTCAAGGACACAATCTTGAGAAGGAAAAAGGCCTTCTCTGCTTCACACGAAGATCTCCCTTTCAACACCGCGGTCACTGCCACAATTCGTATAGTAGACAACGAACCGGTGTACTCGAGAGCTTACCCAAACCCCATGGGTGTTTCTGACTTCGTAAGCAACGAAATCAATCAACGAAATCACCCTACAACAGCCCGACGTGGGTTGTTGACAAAAAAGGCACCGACGCCTTAGGTAACCCGAAAAAGAGGTTGGTCATAGATTTTCCTAGCATTCCCATAATTATAGCGAATCTGGGCTAGGCAAAATTCTTAACTACCCTTGATCTTAAGTCCGGGTATCACCAAATATACATTGCGGAGCATGACCGTGAGAAGACGTCGTTCTCTGTAAATGGCGGCAAATACGAATTTTGCCGTCTATCTTTTGGCTTAAGAAATGCAAGCAGCATTTTTCAATGTATTAAGAGAACAAATTGGGAAGATATGTTATGTCTATGTAGATGACGTAATAATTTTCTCAGAAAACGAATTCGACCATGTCCGCCACATCGATACTGTGCTGAAATGCCTAATCGATGCCAATATGAGAGTAAGCCAGGAAAAGACTAGGTTCTTTAAAGAAAGTGTAGAGTACCTCCGCTTTATAGTAAGCAAGGACGGAACTACATCCGATCCGGAAAAGGTGAAGGCCATTTTAGAATACCCTGAACCAGATAGCGTGTACAAAGTTAGATCTTTCCTTGGCCTAGCCAGCTACTACAGAGTTTTCATCAAAGACTTTGCCGCCATAGCCCGTCCGATTACAGATATCCTGAAAGGGGAAAATGGTTCGGTGAGTAGACACATGTCCAGAAAGACTCGTGTTGAGTTTAATGAGACTCAACGGTACGCATTTCAAATATTCGTGCGTAATATTCTAGCATCCGAGGATGTTATACTCAAAAACCCCCATTTCAAGAAGCCCTTTCACCTGACTACAGATGCGTGGCATCGGTGCAGTCCTGTCTCAGATGAAGTTTATTTCAAATGTTTGATGCCACGCCCACCGCCCCCGCAAATCGGTAATTTACGATTATTAAGTAAAGTAGTGCCATATAAACGTATTCTCCAAATCCGATCGGACTAATAACACAGGAGTTATTCACGTCAACATTTTCAATACAAATGTACGAGCAGCAACCGGCGCGCTGCTTGGAGTTGACGTCGACGTCGACGTTGCGTCTCGCCGCTTTACGCTTTACGCGCGTCGCTGTGTGAGTGCGAGCGAGTAAGCTATATGTAGAGAAGTATTTGTGCAGAATTTCTGTTTGAAATTATCAGAAAATCGGGAGAAGGGTATCCTACTGTCGGGCGTTCGACTGTAGCCATATCCACTTGTTTTTGTTTGACGTTGAATACAATGAATGTATTAACAAGTGGTCCAACGACACCAAGCCGATGCTTGTTGCGCGCGGAACCCAGACGAAGTCCACCTCCCACCTAACCGACCGTCGCGTAACGGACGACACGGATACGCGGTAAAAATGCGAATAGACACGCGAGAAGAAATTAACGCGATAAAGATAGAGACCGGGGATAGGAGATAGGATAGGAGCATGTAAAAAAATATAAATAATAAAAAAGAATTTCGTTTAGAAACGTTTTTATTGCTTCTGCAAAATATTTATCTCTCGGGCTCTCACTAATTCTTTCTTTGATATTTGTTGTTGTGCACTGAAGCACAAACTCTCTTACCGCGTCTTATCACAGTTTCTGTGTGTGTCTAACCTTCTCTCTCCCTCTATTATTGTTGTGTGCATTTTTGACAGTGGTCACCCCTAATAATGGAAGGAGGAATTGTATGTATCAGAGAACTCCAACATGCATGCATGCACAACAAGCCACTCCACGCTCAATGAGATTTTTGCCACTCGATTATCATTTTGCACAGGCCGCACATAGCATACGCCTCAAGCCACGTAAGCCACTGATTGCAAGAGCCACAAGAAGCAGGAGACTCTGCAAGCAAGAGTCGTAAAAGGCAGGAGACGCAACAGCCAGGAACGTTTTGGGAAAAAAAAGCAAGAGACTTTGCCCGAATGCAAGAGACTCATGCAAAATGTGCGGGCTTCAGTGGCCCAACGGTCGATGCTGTAGACAAGCGAAACCGGCTGTATTATTGTTGTGATGCGTGTCGTGAGGTTGAGATCAATTTTGTATCGTTCATGCGCCAAACTAGGACGGGATTTAGGGCACTGTTTAGTAGCTTTCGCAAACTTGCCGATCAGTTCTCTGCGCTGGACGCTTCATTAAATAGCCTTAAGCAACTAAATGAGTCTCCCAAGCGCAAAAAATCAGCTCAAAAGGAGCAGCCGTCAACTAGTGCCTATCGGCCTCAGAACGATGATCAACTCAGCACACCAGTGATGTTGCCGCTGCTATCGTTTACTACACCTGTAGTCACGAGATCAGCAGCACAGAAAAATGTCTCTGTTGAGCCCGTGGAGCTTATTTCGCCCTTGCCCAATACTCCATCTGCGATTTCTATTCCCGTGAAACCGAAAATACTAAATACCCAACCAATAGTCCCTCAGGCAAGTTCGCCTTTGGGATTATCGGCGCAACCTGTTCCCAGTGGTCCTATATCTGTGGGACCTAAGCCTGTCACCGGAACTTCACTGAAGAGGCACATATTTGTTTCGAGACTAGCCCCTGATCTCACATCTTGGCTTATATCCAAGCCAATTCTCAAGCCCAAAATTTAAAGGTGGAACAATTTAAGTTTTCATATGAAAGGGATATATCATTCTGTAAAATTAGTGTCTCGAACGCCGTGTAAGAGAGCACGTTGTTTTCGTAAAGCCGATTTCGATAAAATTAATTATTTAATTTCAAATTATGGCTGGTCTAATTTTTATCAATGTAACAATATGGCTATGGCACTTAATTTATTTTATAAAACATGCCTTTGTGTGCCTTTTTCTTATCCGAGGCATTCGAGTAAACCCCCATGGTTTACTAAAGAACTATCCGGTCCTAAAAATCTAAAGTCTAGACTCTTTAAAAAAATATACTAGAAGTTATTCCTGGTCTATTTTTTCAAGATATCTTATTGCTCAGTCTTATTTTGTTGCTCTCAACGCTACATTCTACAAAAATTATCTGACTCGTTGCGGGATTCAGTTCCGGCAGAATTCCAGACAGTTCTATAATTTTGTTAACATGAAGCGTAAGTCATCTGAGCTATCGTTTGAAGGTGCAAATGCAAACACTAACCAGGACATGGCTGATCTGTTTGCAAAGTTCTTTCAAACGACCTACTCAATTTCAGCACGCGATGTAAATTTTTATCCTTTCACCATTCCCAGTTCAAATGGCATTTTCGCCCCATAATTAAACGAAAGTTCGATTTTCAGGGATTTATGTTTGTTAAAACCAGTTTTCTCACCTGGTCCTGACGGAATTCCTAGTTGCGTACTTCGATACTGTGCCGATCCTCTATCTAAGCTAGTGCTCAAACTTTTCTCGCTGTCCCTGAAAACATCCACCTTTCCTTCCATATGGAAGGAATTTTTCATTTTACCGCTTCACAAGAAGGGCAGCAAGTCTGATGCTTTAAACTATAGAGGTATCTCAAAATTGTCGGCTATTCCAAAACTTTTCAAGAATGTCATTACTCCTCACTTGCAGCATTTCTGTTGATTCGTCATATCTCTTTGCCAGCACGGATTTTTAAACGTCGTTCCTCCTCGACAAATTTACTTGAGCTTACATCCTTTATAATAAAAGGCTTTCAGAAAAATTTTCAAACTGACGTCATTTATACTGATTTCAGTAAAGCATTTGACTCAGTAAATCACTCCCTTCTTGCACATAAACTAAACATTATTGGTTTCTCACCAAATCTTTTAAGCTGGCTTATAAGTTATTTGACCAACAGAACACAAAGAGTCCTCTTTAATAATGTTCTTTCTAACCCTATTCAAGTTACCTCTGGTGTTCCTTAGGGAAGCCATTTAGGTCCCCTTCTTTTTACGCTTTTCATCAATGAACTTCCTTCGGCCATACTTAACTCGCGTACTCTTAATATAATATATAAAATATTTATATAAAATATTTACTTTGTTTTCAATTTAAAGACGCCTCCTGTCATTCATCCCTTCAAGCCGACCTCAATAGTTTTAACAGTTGGTGTGGTGCAAACCTGAACAAATCTGAACAGCTCAAAATGCAAGTTGATGCCATTCTCTCGTGCCAGTCATAAGTACGAATCTTACACTTTATGTGGTTATCCTCTGGAAAAAATTACCTCTGTAGACGACCTTGGAGTACGCCTGAAGGCTAAACTCAATTTCTCCGAGCATATTTCTGCCATAGTCAATAAGGCTATGAGTGTACTCGGATTTATTAAGAGGTGGGCTAAGGAATTTAATGATCCTTATATAACTAAGACCCTTTATACCTCACTTGTGCGTCCTATTCTCGAGTAGGGATCATGTGTTTGGTGTCCTCAGTTTTCAACCTACAATGACCGCATTGAATCCGTTCAAAAGAACTTTTTATACCCTTCGACCATTGAAAATGGTCAAAAAAGGGTATACTAACTTTGTGAAATGTATGTAACAGGCATAAGGAGGCGTGGCAGACCCATTAAAGTATATATATTCTTACTCAGGATCACTAGCCGAGTCGATTGAGCCATGTCCGTCTGTCTGTCCGTCTGTCCGTCTGTCCGTCTGTCCGTCTGTCCGTCTGTCTGTTTGAGACAACGGATCTCAGCTATTAAAAAAGCTAGAGACACCAAATTTGGTATAGAGGTTCCCAAATTTCGCAAGCAGATGAAGTTTATGTTAAATGTTTGATGCCACGCCCACCGCCCCCGCAAATCGGTAATTTGTGATTACAATTCGATCGGACCAATAACACAGAAGTTATTCAAGTCAACGTTTTCAGTACAAATGTACGAGCAGCAGCCTGCGCGCTGCTTTCAGTAGTTGACGTCGACGTCGACGTCACTCTTAACGTGCGTCGATGTGTGAGTGTGAGCGAGAAAGCTATATGTAGTAGAAGTATTTGTGCAAAACTTCTGTTTGAAATTATGAGTGTGGTTGCACGTTTATAACGGATTTTAAAAATTGGGAGAAGGGTATCTTACTGTCGAGCGCTCGACTGTAGCCATATCCACTTGTTATACCTGCTACTCATAGAGTAGAAGGGTATTATAACTTTGTTCAAACCGAAAATGTATGTAACAGGCAGAAGGAGACATCTCCAACCCCATAAAGTATATATATTCTTAATCAGTATCAACAGCCGAGTCGATATAGCCATGTCCGTCTGTCTGTCTGTCCGTCCGTGTGAGCACCTGGATCTCAGCTATTATAAGAGCTAGAGCTACCAAATTTTGTGAGAATATGTGTTATTACTGCACGCTTATCAAGTTTATGCCACGCCTCCACCCGCCCTTATAAATTGAAAAAAAAAAAATGGACTACAGCTGCAATATTAGCTCTACAGTAACAGTTTTTTATATACGTTATAAATACCATCTTGCGGACGGATAAATAACATCTTTCAGTAAGATTGGACAATAAATATGGAAGATATTAAGGAAATAGTTGTGCCATGTGACCACGTGTTTTGTCTGTTTTATTATGTTAGATATGCAAAATATGCAGGTTCAACTCCGGTGGCAAGCACTTTTTTTTCAATTATATGTACTAAAGTTATTTGCACTGATCATTATTGCAATTTTATTGTAGATGCATAAAAGATGCAGTGGCTGAGTGGATTTTCTGAAATCCACTTTTTTTCAAGTACTTAAAATATTTTAAGTTTAGTATTAAATGCATTTGATTAAAAAAAATTTTATGGGAAGTGAGTTGGTATTAGTTTTTGACCTGGACGACAAGCTGAATAGTCTCATAAGGCAACTTTGCCGGTCCAAAAAATAATGTGCTATTGGCAGAGTGGTTATAGTTGCAAACTGCATATAACAAGTTTTTTTGAGGTCCATGGTTCAAATTCCCTCAGGGGCTCAGGGGATGTTCGGACTACAACAAATACTACTTTATTATATCTAACAGCCAATCGACTAATAACCTTAAACTTTCACTACTTTCTCACCTAGAAGTTAGCGATCTCGCAAACTTCTTATTCGTTAACTGCACTCCTCGGGCATTACGATCGCTTTAATCCATTAACACACTGCTTTTGATCTGATTGGGTTTTTTGGGATTGATTAAATAATAATAAAATAATTTAAAGAAAAAAAAATTTTGAAATAATATCCTTACTTTCAACTTAAATTATACTTGACGGAGAACATAAATTATCTTCCTTATTGGTTGTAGTATTTCTTGTATTGTGTTGTGAGTCCCTTTTAAAATATTTCCGTAGCCCATGTTTCTTTTCGTTCTCTTCATCTTCTTCTATAAAAACGACTGACAACACTTTTTCAAAGTTACCAGGGCCACACTCGATCTTATAAAAATCAAGACCTCACAATCAAAATACAACCCAGACACTCTTATCGATAAGTCTTCCATACAACCCATCATCGATGAGGCGCTCTTTTCAAATCAACATCTCCATCTCCGACATACTTATCAGAGAACGGCTTCGGTTGAACCAAATGTGTGTAGGACACAATCATTCATATGAATATCAGGCTATTCGGCCACAGTGTCAAAGTGTGTATGTATCAAGAAATTCGCTGCTGAAGCGACAGCGTGACTGAGTCTCCCCCTTCCACTTTTCGTTTCGTTTCGTTTCTCACTTGCCGATTCGCTGCCTCGTGTGTATCATTTTCGTCTTGACCCATTTGGGCTATTTGGATCTGTATTCTAAGATTCGCTTTGACACACAAATAGCGCGCCTCTACACAAATCATCCCTAAGGAAGCGCTTCAACAGTGTGTATTTAGGGTTTTGTATGTATACATGAGAGCGTGCAATGCTGGTAAATGGTGGAAGGGAAATAATTTAACTGAAAAAGGAATTCGAATTGAATAATGGAGAAATTTAATATATAAAAAAAAGGGAATAAATTATTATGTAATATTAATTTAATATATAAAAAAACATGAAATAAATTATTATGTATTATTATACGATTTATTTACTAACTATTTTTAAAATAAGACCTTAGAAATAATAAATTGTCTACAAAAAAATACAAGGCATCCCAATTTGGCACACTTTTTAAAAATGCAGGTGCATATATAAATAATACGTAATATTAGGTAACGAAAAGGGGCATTCCAAAAAATATCTGAGTTACAAATTCTTGGAAAATACTAAGAGTAGGTAAGCAAACAATTGCAGCTGCATTTAGGTAGAGGAAAACGTGTCATCTAGACGCCGCGGCGCCACAGTAATTTTACCCAGTAAAATTACCCAGACCAAGTGTTTGGGCAAACGGACCGGCGCGTCAGCTGATTCGTATTGATTCGTAAATTCGTTGATACGATACGACACGATACAAAAAGATTGGATCGAATTGGATCGACTGACACGCGACTGAAGCGAGTTGTGGGTCAATTCGTTTCGTTTCATCGCCGCTGTACGATTAAGTGAAAATTCACTGAAATTTAGTGTTTGATGCGATTCAAGAAAAATGTGATTTTTGCAGTTTTCTGACACATACATATTTTTGTGTCAAATGCGTCGATTTATTTACATGTCTAAGTGGCAAAAAGTGAAGAAAAGCAGTGAATTATCAATTTTCTTTCGCTTACATCTTCTAAAATACGCAAAACACCAAACACACCAAATATTGCAAAAGTCTGTCTTCCAGACATTAACCAAAAGTTCTAACAGAGGGTTTTCTAATTTCATAGAGTTGTATGTATAAAAATCATTTAAGATATATTGGCGCTTAAGTATCCGCAATACGTTTATGCCCTTTATGATCAATAGACTACTGGCGGATACTGCGGTAAATGGAGCGCCAAGATCTGAAGACTAAACCTTATAGAACTTCGCGAAATAAGACGAAAATATGAAATACAAATTTTTGATTTTTGGTTTAGTTTAGTAGATATAGCCTCCGACAATTCGCCGATTTGCATACATTTTGCCGGCCGAATTAACCTGTGTGACCAGATCTAAGAAACATAATATAATCGTCCAAATTTTGACCGTTAACAAGTGCATGCTTATGATCTCATTGTTTATCAGCTGTGTTGGTTGACAGTTGTTATTTTAAATTATATGTATAAGGCTACATTGCAGAATTATTTCTTAGAAACAGAAGAACATTTTGGTCGTGTTTGTGTGAATCTTACGTGAATAATACGAAATTCAAAACAGTGAAAAAATGTGTAACAAAGGCAAAATATTTTTGAAAAAATAATCGACCGATTTTTGTTTTCAAAAATATTTTGCGATAAGAAACAGTAACTTTCAATAAATTTGTAACATTCACAAAAAAACGTCCAAACGTCCAAAAAAAGTTATACCAGCACATCTATCTAATTTAATTTAATTTATCTAATTTCAAACGCGAACTGACAACAAACACAGTTGATTAACCGTGACAATCATGCAACGATGCAGGGTCAACTATGGGTGATTATATTTTTGAGATCTGGTCACACTGATCACTTCGGCCAACAAAATGTATGGAATTCGGAGAGTTATCGGAAGCGACATCTCATAAACTAAGCCGAAACAACAATTTAACCTATTATAATAGGTTTTCAGATCTTAGTGCCCCAGTTATCACAATATTTCCATTAACACCACCATTCAAATTATGTCTTAATTTTTAGGCCGGTTCCTATTATTATCGATAATTTGAATGGGAGATAAGATTACACTGGCACCGCCCAAAAGTATGCGATTCAAAATACACAAAGCAAACTAAATATTTAAATAAGTGGAAAAGGTTACAGTCTGGCGACAGCAAGACTGTCTTCTTTCCATTTTATACTTCCGTACCTAACATGTAAAACAGACAAGCGTGTAATGAGTAAGGCGACACTCCTGTATCCGCTCGGATTGTAATTTAGAGGATGTTTTCATGTTACTTACATTCAGCTTTATACATACCGAAGCAGAACTTATAAGTTCAATACTATGCTTAATAATTGTAAATTACCAAATTGCGAGGGCGGTGGGCGTGGCATCAAAAACATTTAAAATAAAACTGATCTGCTTATTATATAGAGAAACCTATGTAAGTACCTATGTACTATATAGCTTAAATCTGTTGTCTCATACAGACAGACAGACGGTACAGACGTATAGACAGACGGACATGGCTCAATCGACTTGGCTGTGAACCTGAGCAGGAATATATGTATATACTTTATGGTGTCTGCCACGCTTCCTTATGCCTGTTACATACATTTGTACAATGTTAATTTACCCTTTCCACTTTCAATGCTGAATGCAATATGAACATATTACAATCCGATCGGAGTAATAACACGGGAGTTATTCAAGTCAACGTTTTCAATACAAATGTACGAGCAGCAACCTGCGCGCTGTTTTTTGAGCAGTTGACGCCGACGTCGACATCGTTTCGTGTCGCTTTACTCTTTACGCGCGTCGCTGTGTGAGTGCGAGTGAGTAAGCTATATGTAGTAGAAGTATTTGTGCAGAATTCTCTGTTTGAAATTACAAGTGTGGTTACACGTTTATAACGGATTTTAAAAATTGGGCGAAGGGTACCTTACTGTCGGAGTTCTCGACTGTAGTCTTACCAACTTGTTTAGACATGAGCTTTTAAATAAAAAATGTGTTTTAACTTTGCGCAAAAAAAATCAGAATCTCTCAGAGAATCAACTGAGCTTTGTGCGTTTTCGCTCTATCTGCTTGTTTGGTATGTACATATATATCTCAGCTATGAGAGACACTGTTTATATACAAGTCGGAAAGGCTACAGTCGGGCGCGCCCGACTGTGGTATACCCGCTACAACTAAAAAAAACACATCTCACAGTCTCAAATTTGTTTTGACTATGAAGATCTTGCCGCTTTGCTTTTAGTGCTTTCCAGTTAGAACTTATCAGAGGGCTTTAAATGATGCACGTGTAAAAGAGACGCCTATATAATACGGTGCTCACATATCAATGTAAGAAATTCAATATATACAACCAGATTTGTCGTTTATGTTGTATATTGCTGCAAAATATCGCTTACGCTTACTGGCCTTAAATATAAGCTAGTTTCCAAAAAACCCTATTCCATCGGGTTGGATTCAAACCCGTAACCCTTTCGCTTCACAGCCAACGACCACATACACTCAGCCACTGCATCTTTTATACATCTACTATAAAATTACAATCATGATCAGTGCAAATAATGTTGGTACATATCATGGAAAAAAGTGCTTCTTTAATATCTTCCATATTAATCGTCCAATCATACTGAAATTTTCACGAAACGTCCGCAAGATTTATAACGTATATAAAAAACGGTTACTGTTGGGCTAATATTGCGGCTGTAGTCAATTTTTTTCAATTTATAGGGGCGGGTGGAGGCGTGGCAAAAATCCAAAATAAACTTGATCAGCCTGCAGCAATAACACATATTGTCACCAAATTTGGCACGAGGAGCTCGGGATTCCATGGGTGGAAGACGAGATCTACAGATTCAGTGAGAGATACGCCAAAAGACTCGAGAATCACCCCAACCACCTGGCCATCAATCTCCTGGACAACAGCCAATCCACGAGACGCCTACAGAGAACGCATCCGCTCGACCTCACTCAAAATTAATGTCTATATGTAACCCCAACCCAAGTACATTATAAGTACTCCATGTATGTCAATGTTTCCCCCCACAAAATTTAATTATTGTCCAATAGGACAGATCTTAAATAAACAAAACAGCTATACCAAAAAAAAAAAAAAAAAAAAAATTTGGAAGTTCTAGCTTTTATAATAGCTGAAGTCCAGGTGTTCACAGGGACAGACGGACGGACATGGCTATATCGACGCGGCTGTTGATACTGATTCTGAATATATACATATACTTTATGGGGTCGGAGATGTCTTCTTCTACCTGTTACATACATTTTCGGTTGGAACAAAGTTAAAATACCCTTCTACTCTATGAGTAGCGGGTATAATTATAATCAGACAAAATGTGTACATATACATAAACTTGTAGTGAAATTGCGCGTTAGGTGCTTGAAAAACCTGAATGGCACAGTCGCTATTATATTCAAATGACGATAAGTCGACGCGCTTTGACTCTATGTTAATGTTGTGTAAGCATTTGTAAAGCCAGGGAATTGCCCATGCAATGGGGTACTTCAACGCATAACCCGCATATATTGCCGCCTGTCTGTTAGCTCCAACAAACAGTTAGCACTTCCAGTTTGAACGCATTACAGGCCGCGATACGAACTGCGCTATGATTACTAAGATTTTCTGCCTGTGTCTTATTGGTTGTATTTTAGTCGTCTCATTGGCGGCACCAGCTTGCAATGATGGCTTCTACGCAAAAAATGGGAATTTGGTTATCGATATAAACAATCTGCAAGCGCTCTTGAATTGTGTTCAGCAGCAGCATAAAAATCAGGGATAGGAAAATAATACTTTCTGCAAAAAACCCGTAAATAAATGCAATAAACCAATGAAAAATCGTGTTTTTAGTGAAATTGTCTAAGGTTTTAAAGGCTAAAAGCTTTTGGTAATTGTGTGTTAAGCTGATTCTACCCTTCAACCATTGAAAATTGTCAAAAAAAGGTTATACTAACTTTATGTAAATGTATGTAACAGGCATAGGGAGGCATGGCAGACCCCATAAAGTATATATATTCTTACTAGAGTCGATTGAGTCATGCACATCTGTCTGAGCCAACAGATCTCAGCTATTAAAAAAGCTAGAGACACCAAATTTGGTATGAATGTTCCTCTTATCGCTCCCGAAACCAGGTAATTTGCGAATATTAAGCAAAGTATTAAACTCATAAAGGTCTGCTTCGGTATACATAAAGCTGAATGTAATATGAACATATCCTCTAAGTTATTCAAGTCAACGTTTTCAGTACAAATGTTCGGTACGAGCAGCAGCTTGCTCGCTGCTTTGAGCAGTTGTAGCGAGTCGTATCGTATCGAGTAGCTTTACTCTTTACGCGCATGTCTGTGTGTGTGATTGCGAGTGTATTAGAATACACATACATGAGAATAAGTCGTAAGGGTATCTAACTGTCGGGAGCGCCCGACTCTAGCCTAACCTACTTGTTTTGTTTTCGTTATTTAAATTTTTTTAAGTCAGCAGTACGACTCCCGCGTTATAACTTTTGTTTTATTAATTTAAAAAATGTTTTTATAATAAACATATGTATGACCCCTTACAGTCACCGCGTGACTACAGCCTTTCTGACTAGTTATACCCTTGAACCATTGAAAATGGTCATTAATGGGTATACTAACTTTGTGCAAAATGTATGTAACAGGCATAAAGAGGCGTGGCAGACCCCATAAACTATATATATTCATACTCAGGATCACTAGCCGAGTCGATCTAGTCATGTCTGTCTGTCTGTCTGTATGAACGTCTATTTCTCAGCTATTAGGAAAGTTAGAGACTCCAAATTGCATAGAGATTCATGTATATCCTAGACAATAAAAGTCATTTTCAAATTTTGGGTACTACGCCCACCGCCCCCGTAACTCAAAAATTAGTTTTCTTGTGTGATAATTAAGCAATGTATTGAAGTCTTAATTGCTTTGGCATACATTTAGATAAATACGTTGTGAACTTATTCTATAAATTGCAACCCGATCGGATAATAAACATAGAAGTTACGCAAGTTAACGTTTTCTATTGATTTGTGATGCCTTGCCTGCAAGCTGCTGCCAGCCATGTGCAGTTTCGATCTTTTTAATGCGGAAATGGTTATGTGTGTGTATAAGATCGAAATATTTATTTAGCTGCACAGCCAACAGTTGCGCGATAGTCAAATGTGTTGAGCAGCAGTCAGTCGATCAAAGAAGAGATAGAGGTTCAACCCTCAGAAGAGGCTGTTGAAATTTATTTACTTTTTTTTTCGCTATTTAGAAGTTTTTTTTTCATCATTATAAATATTATTTTCATTTATCAAATTATCTTATTCAATCCAGTAGAAGTGTTATTGTTGTACAAGACACATTTGAGCTAATGGTCTAAATATGCAATTTTAGCGGAGCGCAGCGACAGTGGTCTAGTTGTTCGGATTACGGACTCCTATGCAAACGGCCAGGGCTTGAATCCCCACGGCGAAAAAAATAAATATACCTATTTTAATTTTTTTATGTTTTGTTGTATTTTATATTTGTTTACATTTATATTTGTTTACATTTATATTTATGAAGGATATACATTTTTGAATTATTTCCCATTTATTAATATTTATGTATCTAATCAATTTTTTATTAAGTGTTACATTTTGCCTTTTAAGATGTTTTGCATGCTGTACTAATGCATACATATGTATATGCGTGTGAGGCAATACACAAAACGTCAGGCAGGTCAGTGCATTTTAACGGACGACTAAATTAAAGAAGAACAGTTGACGCAGGTGTGTGTGAGCGTAACGAATCTTAGCACTCGCCAAAAATTCATATATCTTTCTCTCGTTCTAACTTATGCTATCGACTCTTGTCTATTCTGCTTGCTTTGTCCCTTTACTACTTTTTTATGGTTTACTTTAAATATACACATATGCACACTGAAAATCCATGGCCTCTTACAGTCACCGCGTTACTGTAGCTTTTCCAACTTGTTTCATAAAACAAGTAAGAATTAAGTTTGAGTAGTATGTTTTCTGTTTCGTTGGAGTTTGTAATCGCAAAGAGGTCATCAACATGTTTTGTTAGAAGTCGTGGTTTTGTTTTTAATTTTTCCAAACTGTTTGTCAACAATTCTTCCATGACAATGTCTGCAATTACGGGTGAAGCTAGGGAACCCATTGGCTAACCCCCAATCAAATCAAAAGTATTATGTTAATAGATTGAGGCGCTCATAACGGCCTATGACGTATATAAAGGTCGCAAGAAGAGGTGACAAGAACGCAAACTTCTAGGTAGATGAGAAAATATTGAAAATTTAAGAATATTAGTTTATTTATTTTTATTCATTTATTTATTTATCGTCAACTAAAAGCAGTCGATTCAAAGGCTAAAATAAAATAAAACAAGTGGGTAGGGCTACAGTCGAACGCCCGACAGTAGGATACCCATTCTCCCAATTTTTAAAATCTGTTACAAACGTGTATCCACACTCATAATTTCAAACAGAAATTTTGCACAAATACTTCTATTGCATATAGCTTTCTCGCTCGTACTCACACAGCGACGCACGTTAAGAGTGACGTCGACGTCGGCGTCAACTACTCATAGCAGCGCGCAGGCGGCTGCTCGTATATTTTGTACTTAAAACGTTGACTTGAATAACTTCTGTGTTATCGGTCCGATCGGATTGTATTTTGGAGAATATATTCATATGGCATTTAGCAATATACTTACCAGTTTAATACTTTGCTTAATAATCGTAAATTTATATGTTCAATGCTTTGCTTAATAATCGTAAATTACCGATTTGCGGGGGCGGTGGGCGTGGCGTCAAACATTTGACATAAACTTGTTCTGTCCCGGATATACAGGAACATTCATACCAAATTTGGTGTCTCTAGCTCTTTTAATAGCTGAGATTTGTTGTATCAAACAAACAGACAGACAGACGGACACACGGATAGACGGACGGACATGTCTCAATCGAATCGGCTAGTAATCCTGAGTGAGAATATATATACTTTATGGGGCCTGCCACGCTTCCTTATGCCTGTTACATACATTGCACAAAGTTAGTATACCCTTTTTTGACCATTTTTAATTAAATTACAAATATAAGTATCAGAGAACTGCAAAAATCACATTTTTCTTGAATCCCATCAAACACGAAATTTCATTATCAATTCAATTCACTGAATTCAACAGCGGCGGTGAAACGAAACGAATTAGTTCACAAACCGCTTAACTTAGCACTACAGCGTAAACGGATTTGGATTCAGGGTATTTTTTTACATTTTATAGATCAAATCCCGAATTTTTAACGTCGCGGTTAACCCAAAGCCCCGTCACTAGACAATTACCCACATTTTTTCGGTCGAGCGAGGTCGCACTCGAAAATACTTTTGGTATTTTACAAGATTTTGTAACTCAGTTATTATTTGGGAATCCCCCTAAAAAGAGTTCATTTTGTGAGGTTATTTATTTACATACCTAAGAAAGGCGTATTTTCATCAATTAGATGTAAAACAGGTATTCAGGATTATCTGGGGGTGTTCATTCTACCAATTTTCTATGAATGGAAAATTTGCCGCGACTACTTTATGTTACCTAATATAACCTATTATTTATATATGCACCTGCATTTTTAAAAAGTGTGCGAAACTTGGGATGCCTAGTATTTTTTGTAGACAATTTATTATTTCTAAGGTCTTATTTTAAAAATAGTTAGTAAATAAATTGTATAATATTACATAATAATTTATTTCATTTGTTTTATATATTATATTCCTAGCATTTCTCTATTATTTAATTCGAATTCTTTTTTCAGTTAAATTATTTCCCCTTTCACCATTTACCAGCATTGGACGCGCTCATGTATACATACAAAACCCTAAATACACACTGTTGAAGCGCTTCCTTAGGGATGATTTGTGTAGAGGCGCGCTATTTGTGTGTAAAACCGAATCTTAGTATACAGATTCAAATAGCCCAAATGTATCAAAACGAAAATGATACACACGAGGCAGCGAATCGGCAAGCGAAAAACAAAACGAAAAGTGGAAGGGGGGATTCTGTCACGCTGTCGCTTCAGCAGCGAATTTATCGATACACACTCATACACACTTTGACGCTGTGGCCGAATAGCGTGATTTTTCATATGAATGATTGAACTTCAGATATGATGTTTTAGTGTAATTATTAGGATTTGGGTTTAGTGTTGATTTTCGGACAAAGACGACAACTGTTAAAGAAAATAAGCTGGTTTACACTTACCATTACAGCATTACGCTTGAAATCCATAAAATTTTTTACCTCTGCAGCTAATTCTCGAAGCAGAATGATCCCATCCTTGCGCTTCACTTCGATGTCGTTGTCCTTAAAGCGCTGGAAAGCGGTACAAATAAAAATACATTTTATATAATTTTTTGTTTCGTATGCATATATGTTGTCACGCAAATTGAACGCAACTGATTTAAAGCATTTTACAGAAATTGTTGCTAGTTAAAGTCGCATAACATTTTAACTATCTCGTTTTTATTAACATAGTCATAAAGCCAATCTTATAAACTATCCATTTGCTCAATCTGATATGCCTTAACTTCCTCGTTTCGTTTCTTTGCAACTTTGTTTATTAGTCTATTCCCAAGGACGCTTAAAGGTTCGTTCACAAAAATCGTCTAGCTTACGTTGAGCATTGATCATTCGGATCAACATGGTAGCTTGCGCATCTTTAAACATTCTTCAGAATTTAAGAAATTTAAAATTGCTTTGCGTGTCGAAGTAAACCTTATTATACATTGCTGGTTATCTTAATAAATTCATCAAATTTTCAAAAGTAAACTAGTCAAAAAGTAAAGTGCTGCATCGCAATATTGACTACGTTATATAATCATGGCAGACTTTAATTACTTCTGTGTGAACAATTATACTTAAGAGGATTAATGCATTCATCTATACATATATATACGTTATGAATTTAATGCGTTGTTTATTAATTGCAAGCTACCGATTTTTAGGGGCGGTGGACGCATCACACAGTCAGAGACACAGACATACATTCTAACAGAGTAAGTATTGTGAACTATTTCCTTTTGGCCGAAGGGTATAAAAAGTTCCTATGAAATGTGTAAGAAAAATTAAGGATGAGAAAAGAGCGTTGGGCAGCTTAAAGATGTAGGACAGAGTTAGTGCAGTCAGCAGGGCACGTTACCACCAAGAAGATGACCTCTACAGGCACAAAAACGGAAATGAAACGAAAATGAGAAAACAGCACGCAGCCAAAGAAGATGGGACACGGCCACCATTCGATCAATCCGGCGGGCATGAGGACCACGGGCGCCAAGGCAAAGCAGCACAAGCATAACAGACACGCCCAAAAGGAACTACGCCAACCCTATGACCGCAACACAAAGATGAACATCTCTGGTCAGAGCCAGGACCTCCGTGATACCATGAAAAGAAGGCTTTCCCTTTTAAGGGAAGGATTAAGGTGGCCGTGCTAGGCAGGGAATACCTACTTGCATATCTTTCGCACGGGGAACTATCCGCGCTTGAAGAGCCCATTCTTTATGAGATGGAGAGCCGGAATGAGGATCACCGCTGATCTTTACAAATAGGCTAGTCAAGATGGGACCACAGCTCCAGTCGTAGAATGATGCACTATTCTACGTCGGGGATGACATATCGTCGCCAAAACTAAAGCGGGCTGAACACTGTTCTGTGGAGAGTAATCACCAGAAGGTACGAGGAAGATGGTGCAATACTCACCAGCATCCATGAGGCAGGACGCGAAGGAATTGCGGCGTAGGTCACCATTGGCCTTCCGTTTTAGAAGCATTCCCGTCAGCGGAAGGAAGCAAAGGGTAGAAGGTAACTCGGAGGAGACACCCAAACCTCCACAAACCTTTCGAGGAGAACGCATCTTCAGAGCCCAGCCCAACAACAGCTCAACAACCGAGTATGATCGGTCCTCAGCAATGCAATATATTCATGAAACGGTTCACAGACGTGACTCTGACCAAACAGGGCACCAGCCTGAGCGTGGCATGCATACAATGCAAGCTCTATAAATCTCTTGGGTAATGCACCCACATCTTTCAGACTGAAGTGTGTACCAAATAGCGATGTGTAGAAATAAACTTATGTCGCAATTACCTGAGGAAAGATATCGCAATACTGTCATATTGCCATATATGTCATATTTGTGAAAGCTAATTTTCTAATTTAATGTTGGCTCTTTGTTCGAAGTTCATTTTTGCGCAGATGACAAAAACATACTGACACTCAGAACGCAATAACTTCACTTCCAATAGATAAAATTCCATGAAATTTTTACTGGAAGTCGATAAAGGATAGCAGATTGTATCCCACTAGTCGACACTAGAGGGGCTAGATTCAAAAAGTCCTTTTTACTTTGGAACGCACCTTGTATATGCGCACAGAAATATACGAGGGTCGTATGATAAGTCCGTGACTTTTTGTATTTGCCGCGCACCTGCTCTAAATACAACACTGCTCCTGTCAGCAGTTATCGATTAACAGCTGACTGTAAAATTTTGAGAAAGCTGCGTTTTTTGGTTTGCGTTTTATAGGCATTGAAAGCAGACGATCTCGTGAATTTTAACGAAAATGGAAAAAAGTGAATTTCGTGTGCTAATTAAGCATTATTTTTTGCGTAAAAAATCCATCACCGAAACCAAGGAAAGACTTGATAAATATTATGGGGACTCTGCACCATCAATTTCAATGGTTAAGAAATGGTTTACTGAGTTCCGTTGTGGTCGTACCAGTACAAGTGATGCCGAACGTTCAGGTCGCCCAAAAGAGGTCGTCATGCCAGAAATCGTCGACAAAATCCATGGAATGATATTGGATGATCGGAGAATGAAAGTGCGTGAGGTAGCTGAGGCTGTAGGCATCTCAACTGAACGGGTACATCACATTTTACACGAATATTTGGACATGAAAAAGCTTTCCGCGCGATGGGTGCCGCGATTGCTCACACACGACCATAAGCGCAACCGTGTGACCATTTCAAAGGAGTGTTTGGCGATGTTCAACCGCAATCCAAACGAATTTTTGCGCCGTTTCGTTACCGTAGACGAAACATGGATCCACCACACCACACCAGAGACCAAAGAACAATCAAGACAGTGGGTTTCTCCGGGTGAACGTGCACCAAAGAAGGCCAAGGTGGGTCTGTCGGCCAACAAGGTCATGGCCACAGTTTTTTGGGATGCACAAGGTATCATTCACATCGATTACCTTGAAAAGGGTAAAACGATCACCGGCGAATATTATTCAGAGCTTTTGGACAGATTCGATATTGATTTGAAGCAGAAACGACCGCATTTGGCGAAAAAAAAGTGCTGTTCCATCAGGACAATGCACGGGTGCACACGTGTGTAGTCAGCATGGCAAAATTTCATAAATTGGGCTACGAACTGCTACCCCATCCAGCATATTCTCCAGATTTAGCCCCCTGTGACTATTTTTTGTTTCCAAACATGAAGAAATGGCTCGGCGGTAAGAGATTCGGGTCAAATGAAGAGGTCATCACAGAAACAAACGACTATTTTGAGGGCCTTGAGAAAACCTATTATTTGGAAGGAATAAAAAAATTGGAAAAACGCTGGACTAAATGTATAGAGCTAAAAGGAGATTATGTTGAGAAATAAAACGCTTCTTTGACGAAAAAAATATATTTTATTCAAAAAGTCACGGACTTATCAAACGACCCTCGTATAATGGGACTGAACATATGTGTCGGCATATATAAACATACGATTTCAATTTGTTTTAGTGTTGGAGTGTATTTTTATACCATGTTCGACCATAAATGAAATTAAGTATAGGAATAAGTACATACATAACATTTGGCAGAGGTTATTGGAATTTTTATGGAGCAAACTGTGTATAATTAAAACGAATGTATAGACATACATATGAGTATGTAAATCTTTTTATCCCAGAGGAGGAATTACACACCGCATAGGATAAGAAAAAGTTATGTTATTATTTGTAGAAGATTCTGACGAGATGCCGAAAAAATTCTGTGGTTCGAGCAGAAAATCCGAAATGGGCTGCAATAACGCCCGCGTAATAATGTTCCCGGGCGTTATTTCACAAAAAAACAAGAAAGCAAGGCTACCTTCGGCTTGCCGAAGGTTTCATACCCTTGCACTTATACAAAATATAAAATATATTTGGATTGCTGCTGGTTTCTGTGGTATTTATTGAACAATTATAACAGTACATCAAATGACCAAACTTATATTTGGATGTGGTAAGCCTGATAGCTATATCTTGAAATATAACGAAAATCGTCCGGTAGGCTCCATGACAGATATACGATATATCAGTCCGATCTGGCCCTTTCCGCCAAGGGAATTTCACGGCATAAACTTGAAATAAAGAATTTGCACACACCCAACATGGTTATATAACTTCCATATAAGAGGTTATACCTTCTATCGCACAGATCATCCGGATGGCATAGCCCACGCGAAACCGGCATTTTAATCAGAGAACGCACTAAACACAATTTTCACGAAAGGTTTGCAACAAAATACTTGCAAGCCACGTCCATAAAAGTGCAGTCAGAAAACGGCAAGTGCATTTAATTTTTTTTTATACCCTTGCAGTGGGTATATTAATTTTAGCCAGAAGTTTGCAACGCACCTTACGTGACATCTCCGACCCCATAAAGTATATATATTCTGAATCAGTATCAACAGCCGAGTCAATATAGCCGTGTCCGTCTGTCCGTCCGTGTGAACACCTGGATCTCAGCTATCTTAAGAGCTAGAATTTCAAAATTTGGTGACAATATGTGTTATTACTGCAGGCTGATCAAGTTTATTTTGGATTTTTGCCGCGCCTCCACCTGCCCCTATAAATTAAAAAAAATGGCTACAGTCGCAATATTAGCAGCAATATTATACAGCAACAGTTTTTTATATACGTTATAAATACCATCTTACGGACGTTTCTTGAAAATTTCAGTAAGATTGAACGATAAATATGGAAGGTATTAAAGAAATAGTTATGCCGTGTGACCACGTGTTTTGTCTGTTTTATTATGTTAGATATGCAAAATATGCAGGTTCAACTTCGGCGGCAAGCACTTTTTTTCCATGATATGTACCAACATTATTTGCACTGATCATGATTGCAATTTTATAGTAGATGTATAAAAGACGCAGTGGCTGAGTGGACGTGGTCGTTGACTGTGAAGCGAAAGGGTACGGGTTCGAATCCTACCCGATGGAATAGGGTTTTTTGGAAACTAGTTTTTTTGAAAAATTTAACATATTTAATGTTTAGTATTTCAAATACAGAATTTTAAGGGGAGTGAGTTGTATTGTCGTCACACGACACAATAATAATTTGTTTTTGTCACGACAAGCTGAATGGTCTCATACTGCAACTTTGCCGATCGAATTAATTATGAGCCGATTGGTGTGGTGGAGTGGTTATTGTTGCAGACTGCATACTCCGAGTTTTTTGAAGGTACCAGGTTCAAGGCCTCATTCGGATATCAAAACTTATAAATTAGTTTTTTCATTTTTTATACCCTTGCAGAGAGTATATTAATTTTAGCCAGAAGTTTGCAAAGCAACTTAGGAGACATCTCCGACCCTATAAAGTATATATGTTCTGAGTCGGGCGCGCCCGACTGGGTCTCCTGTCCCAACTCTGCCTGGGTATTCACCGTCTCTGCTAAGATGGAAAAACTGTTATCATTGAGACTCCTAGTTTGTTCGTTGCTTTTGTTGGTACGGTTGATCTTTGGCTTATTAGCAACCGTGTAATCTGGATGTAGCGATCCAAACCGGTCTGTATAGCCGGGACCGTTTGTTGCTTATCAAAGCTTGCGGTTTTTATTGCCATTGTATTTTGCTTTTCAGCCGTTGGCACTGGAGTTGGTTGAGTTGTTGGTGGCGCTTTTGCTGAGACTGCAGAAATCGTGGCACTGCTAGTTATTTGGGGCTGCTTCCATAGAATGTAGGAGTTGGGGTGAGCAGAGTGAGAGAGCAATAGCTCGCTCTTTCTGTCGACGGTCAGTAGATCCGTGTTTCTCTTTGTTGTTTTGCTTTCTTTGTCGATATCGCGTGTTGAGAAGTAAGAGGAACAGGCGTTTATTGGATTTACGGAGTTTGTCTTAATCATAACACTAGTTTTCTTTGTTTAATTATCGTCTCTTCACGCGAGACTTAAATTTGAGTTCAACTTTGAATTATCACATTTCGCGCCAAACGGACTAAGTCTGGCAGCACAGTAGGCCAGGCAACGCCATTAATTGTGTTCGATCGCCTTGAAACACTATCAGCTGGGCCATCCGCGCTTTCTCCGCGATCGGTTGACAGCGCTATCAACTATCAATGTGGAAGTTACGTTTTTCCACCTGTGATCATGCAGCAATCAAGGGTAGCTGGGAAACTATCGATAGTTGCTCAATTCGATATTGTCGATCTTTTCGACTGAAATATTCGATTCCATCGATAGTATCGTCTTTTCGTAAGTCACTTAAAAAAAAAAAAAACAAGTGGGTAAGGCTACAGTCGAGCGCTCGACACTAAGATACCCTTTTCCCAATTTTCTAAATCTGTTACAAACGTGTAACCACACTCATAATTTCAAAAAGAGAATTCTGCACAAATACTTCTACTACATATAGCTTACTCGCTCGCACTCACACAGCGACGCGCGTAAAGAGTAAAGCGACACGAAACGACCTCGATGTCGACGTCGGCGTCAACTGTTAAAAAAAACAGCGCGCAGGTTGCTGCTCGTACATTTGTATTGAAAACGTTGACTTGAATAAGTCCTGTGTTATTACTCCGATCGGATTGTAATTTGGAGGATATGTTTCCATTACATACCAAAGGAGAACTTTATAAGTTTAATACTTTCCTTAATAATTGTCAATTACCTATTTGCGGGGGCGGTGAGCGTGGCATCAAACATTTGAAATAAACTTGATCTGCCTATTATATATATATGAACCTCCATACCAAATTTGGTATCTCTAGCTTTTTTAATAGCTGAGATCTGTTGTCTCATACAGACAGACAGACCGACAGACATGTCTCAATCGACTCGGCTCACTAGCCGATCCTGAGCAATAATATATATACTTTATGGGGTCTGCCACGCCTCCTTATGCCTGTTACATACATTTGCACAAAGTTAGTATAGCCTTTTTTTTTACCATTTTCAATGGTCGAAGGGTATAAATATAAGCAATTTTGAATTTTCTTTCATATTTTATATATTTTATTAGCTTCATTATGTAATGTAAAAAAGAAATATTGTAGTCGTATGTTCTCATATTTTATATATTAAATAACATAACAAACTCAAAGGAGAGATCGACTTCATAATGTAATGGGTAAAACAAAACAGCAAAGTTAACGTCAATCAGGTCAGCAATTGCGTCAACACACCTTGTTTTATGCAATACTTCTTCTTTGCACAAATTGGAAAAGCAGTTGGCGCATTTGAAGTGCTGGTGGCCGCTCTATAGCATCGAGTACTGAATCTGGGTAATTTTGTGCCCTGTGTTGAACGAAGACTGGAAGCCTTGCTTTTTAATGTTTACTGGTCTATTAATGTTTAATTTTAAGCATTTAATTTAGTTTTTAGTATTTGTCTGTGCTGTTGTCATCGATGTGAAAAATTTGCACACTACCATCGATAGCGACCAAAACAATTGATAATCGCTCAAAAATCTAAAAATTCCATACCTCGATAATACCATCGAGAGTATTCCAGCTCTAATCACGGGGTGCAACTTATGGCAGTAGACTTTTGTTTCTTAATTTACCATCTCTAGCTAACCGTTGAACCATGCTGTGTGTAGTTTTATCAATAACCTCATCCAAGGTGATATTGACAGTGTAGACCAAGTTAGCCGGCTACACTTCTCTGTCCCTTGTAGAATAACACGTAACTACTTACCACTAACTCTTCCTTATTGTAGATCGACTTATGCCCTTCACGATCCGTTTAGGGTATTATGCTTTATCTTTCTTATTTCTAACGCTTCCTCTGTTGCATGCCTAAAATTTGAAATCCTGTCCTATCTTTCTAGACATTGAGTAATCTTTCCTCGCAAATCTTTTATATCTTTAGAATTAATTTGTATGCCCGCGTTCTCTATTCGCGTTTCGAGTCGTACGTTCGGCGACTGTGCCCCTTGGTCGGTTGGGCGGGAGGTGGACATTCGCTGTGTCTGGGATCCGCGCGTAACAAGCATCGGCTTGGTATTCTGATATTCTGGTATTATTTGCTTAATACATTAATACATGCCCCAGATGTTATTCAATATGCATTAGTTTCAATTGGAGAGCTCTCAGAAGAGACTGCAAAGTCAAGAAACAAGGACGTTGAGAAATATCGAGTCACTCATACGAAAAATTTCACGTTTACCTAAAAATGAAGACCTTAAGTCTGTAACTATTATCTTC
The DNA here is from genome assembly GCA_018904105.1 of Zaprionus tsacasi. Classification (NCBI taxonomy): domain Eukaryota; kingdom Metazoa; phylum Arthropoda; class Insecta; order Diptera; family Drosophilidae; genus Zaprionus; species Zaprionus tsacasi. Next base: position 1,047,547 of record JAEIFR010000202.1, on the reverse strand, counting down.
CAATCCTTTCTTAGTCCTCAGCGAACAAGTGTAAAACGATTCTTTCAAAACGTGTTTTTGATTTGTTCGAACAGCAGCGAGATCTCGAAATAACATCTTTAATCTCTAAACTACAAAACAATGAATTGAACGAGAGTCTTGCTAGTACGTATGAGTTGAAAGCTGGAATGCTGTATCGTAAAATTCAGAGAAATGGTAGAACCCGTTAGTTTGCTGTAGTTCCAAGGTCTTATAGGTGGGCTGTCATTCACCACATTCAGGAGGCTATAATGCACCTTGGTAGGGAAAAGACTCTTGACAAAGTGTATAGTTGTTACTGGTTTGTAGGAATGACGAAATACGTACGAAAGTTTGTTGACAATTGCGTCACGTGCTAACTATCGAAACCACAATCTGGGAAAATTCAACAAGAAATGCATCCGATTCCTAAAATCGGTACATATAGACATCACGGGTAAACTTAGTGGCAAGATCGACCAGAAAGAGTATATCATAGTCCTTATAGATGCGTTTACAAAATACGTTTATTTACACCATACTCTAAAGATAGATGCAGCCAATTGTATAGTATCAGTGAAGTCAGTTATTTCCTTGTTTGGTGTTCCATCCCGTATCATAGCAGATCAGGGACGATGCTTTGCGGGATCTGAGTTTAAGGAGTTTTGCTATGTGCGTAATATCGAGTTGCATTTAGTTGCCACAGGAGCTAGTCGAGCGATGGACAGGTCGAGCGTGTGATGAGTACCCTTAAAAGTTTACTAACAGCTGTGGAGACAGGCCAACGTTCGTTGCAAGAGGCATTAAAAAAGGTTCAGTTAGCAATAAATTGCGCATTCAAACGGTTCACTAAGTTTAGTCCGTTACAGTTTTTAATTGGAAAAGACGTTAGGGATGCTATCGAATATTGTTGAAGGAAAATATAATAATCTACAGAATTTAAGAGCACAAGCAAAAGTTAATATAGAAAGTAATGATAATTATGATAAGGAAAGAAGCGATAGAAGTAAGGCAAACGGTTGTAAAGCATAAAGTGGGTGATCATGTTCTGCTCAAGTGCGAAGAAAGAAATTAGACCAAATAGATCCCAAATTGAAAGGCCCGTTTGTTATAACCGAGTTACTTGAAGGAGACCGATATTGTTTGAAGTCATTAAGAAGCAAGCGAACCTACAAGTATCCTCATAAGTGTTTGAGGGCGTTACCGGTCGATACAGTTTCTGCGGGGATGGATGAGGATATGATGAGTGGCGGCGTTGAAACAGACGCAAATGGTGGCGTTGAAGCATACGCAAGAGATAGTGCTAGAAAGGGTACTGGCGTTGAAACAGACGCATAAAGGTGTAACGTCTTGATCCAAAAGGCCTCTGCGAGAAACATAGGTAGACTTGGTGCGCTCTCTGGACAGTCATCTGTATGATTTGAATATCAAATTAGTTGTAAAGATTATGTTTTAAATTGATTTTAAGAAAGAGGAAGAAATACTTGGGCAGGGCATATCAACATGAATTGCTAAATTTATACACGAGGACGTGTAAAAGTCAGGATTGGCTGTGACGGAGCATTGGTAGCATTATTTAAATTTAGTACAGCAACATGAATATTGTATGTGTCAAAATTGTAATAAAGAAGAATAGAGAAAACAGAACAACCGTCATTGCTGTCTTTTGTTCTTCATATCACCGAGAGTCGGTCAGAGCACTAAACTGTATATCAGTCCGATCTGGCCCGTTCCGACTTATTTAATTAAGAAGAATTAAGAAGCTTGTGAGCCAACTTTTATGAAGATAACTCAAAAACAGGGGGACTAATTTGCGTTGCAACAGACAGACAGTCCGTCTGATTGTTCCTATAACAGCTATAGAATATAAACGTCTGAGATATTTAAATGGAAAAACTAAGGGCGGGTTACTGTATAACATTAAAAAGTATTGATAATATGCGGTATTTCCATGAACAAAACAGGTTTGCATACAAAAACCCTAATTTCAGCCGATTGTTCCTATGGCAGCTATATGTTATAGTGATCCGATCCGCAAACTTCTGGCCAAAATTAATATACCCTCTGCAAGGGTATAAAAAGTGTTTAAGTAATAAGCTTAAAACATCTGTGTTTCTTATTTTTACTAAACCCTCGGTCTGTGTTGGACTTTTCGTCCGCATCAGAGTTCGCATATATATGTCCAACAAGAGAATGCAAAAGTCAATTAAGGGAGTAAATAATAAAGTTTAATTTTATCACGATATAAAATGTGCGCGTCTATTCATCGCGGCGGTTGACTCCAAACTCTGCATATGTATGTACTTAAAAACTAAGCGTTGCCACTCTTGTTATATTCTAGTGTGACCAGATTTGCTGCTTTGTTATGACGTTACAAATCAAATCAAAGTAGCAATACAATTCAGAATTTAAATACATGTGACGCCCAATGACGAAATACATCCAAAATGTTTGGCACTGCTTAAACCTTTCGTCAGGACATCTGCTAGCATCTTTTCCGTCTGCATGTAGTCGACTTCAATGTCACCATTCTTGTATAGTCGCTGTATAAAATGATGACGTACATCGATGTGTTTCGTTCGTGGATGAAAGCCTAAACCTTTCACCAATTTTTGTGCGCTCTGGTTATCATTGTATAACTGCACTTTCTCGCAACGTTGCCCAATTTTGATTAGAAGGGCCTTCAAGTATAAAGCCTCCTTAGCTGCTTCTGATAAAGCCAGATACTCTGATTCAGTACTTGATAAAGCAACCGAGCGCTGCTTACGCGCCTCCCAGCTTATAGCGGCGCCTGCCAGTATAAATGCCTACCCAGAGTATGAACGCCGGTCTGATAAGTTTCCGCCCCAGTCAGTGTCAACAACTCCATACATCTCATGTCCTGTTCGCTTATATAGGATACCTAGATCTCGTGTTTAGGTATCGAAGAATACGTTTTGCTGCCTTCCAGTATTCAACAGTTTACTTTGCGTTGAATTGACTCATGAAGTTCACAGCATACGTGGTTACTGAAAGAAACATTAGTGCGCCTATTAAGTTTTGATATGGATACATTTTCCTTTCTCCTTCATCTGCGTATACAGGACGCTGCAACATCGAATTTGCCTCAATAGAAGTTAGTGCTGGCTTGCACTCCGTCATTCCAAATGGCCTAAGAATGTTATCTATGTATTTTGCATGCGAAATGAAGAGCTGATGTTTCTGCAAATTTTGTTTAAATTCAATGCCCAAGCATGTTTTCACTGGTCCGATGTTTTTCATCATAAAGGTTTCGCTGAGATGTGTTTTTGTTAATTCCTTCAGCCATTCGGGATGGTTTGAAGCTATCAACAAGTCATCTACGTAGATCGTGACAAGTAGAAGTCTTCCTTCTTGACGTCTAAAGAATAGGCATGGGTCTTGCTCAGTAGGTTGCAATCCGATCTCTTGTGGTTCAGCAGTAAGCTTCTCGTACCATTTTAACCCACTCTGTCAAAGTCCGTAAAGAGCCTTCAATTTCATACAAACTGGATTCTGCATTTGCTTAACATTTCTTCGCCATCTTTTAGCTATTTGTTTGTACTTATTATCTGCAACCGCGTGATTGGTCCCAATTTTGGCGCCTAATTCCAATTTTTTCATGAATTCTTCAAATCCCTCTGGTATGCTCATGTAGACATCCTCTTTTAATTCTCCATTTAGATAGGCTGTAACTACATCCATTTGATGTATCTCCATATCGTACTCTGCCGCTAAAGCAGCTAGCAATCGTATCGAAGTAAATCGAGCGACTGGTGAAAAGGATTCATGATAGTCTTCTCCTGGTCTCTGCGAGTAGCCTTTTGCTACTAAGCGCGCCTTTTTCTTGCCTGTTGACGTGTTATTTTCTTTTGTACGAAATACCATTCTGTTGCCAATTATTTTTCTGTCGTTTGGTCTTTCAACAATTTTCCATGTATTGTTCAAAACTTGTGCCATGAACTCATCTTCAATGGCTGCCATCCAATCTGCAGCATCCTCGGAGCTTTCCGCTTCTTGGTATTCCATTTCACATTCTTTAAATATCTGTCATCTATCGATGAATCACTGCTCGTATCATCGGCTCGCTCATTTGAGTTTCTTAAGTTGGCTGCTGGTTGATAGACCTTGCGCGGTATGCCTGGCCGTCCAGAACGAAGCAATTTTGGACGCCCTCTGCCACGTCGCATTGCATGAGGTTGTTTTTCTTCCTTTTCGGATTCTTCGTCACTTGAGTGCTCCTCTTGATCCTCGTGTCCACTAGATTTTATAAAGATCTCGACGTTGTCTTGCTCATTTTCGTAAAATTCTTGATACTCACTCTTAAAACTAGAAGAGTTTATGAATTTTACATTCTTTGCTGCTATCACGATGCGTTTTCTCGAATCATACAACCGATATGCCTTTGATTCTTTTGAATATCCGATCAGAATGCACTCTTCAGAACGTGATTCAAATTTGCCTTGGTTTTTACCCTTTATTAACGCATAAGCCTTGATACCGAATATTCGCATAAATGACATGGTAGGTACTTTTACTACTGGATAGTCCTTTTGTGGGACATCTATTTCTTATATAGCATACTGTATTAATAGCTTCTGCCCAAAATCGTGGTGGGCCGCCAGCTTGTCGCATCATGCACCTTGCCATTTCTAACAGTGTTCTGTTGTATCGCTCTGCGATGCCGTTCTGCTGCGGTGTGTGTGGGACTGTAAAGCGTCGTCCGATTCCGTGCTTTTTCATGAAATCATCGAAGATTCGATTTCGATATTCCGTTCCATTATCGCTCTGTAACTTTTTATACCCTTGCAGAGGGTATATTAATTTTAGCCAGAAGTTTGCAACGCACCTTAGGAGACATCTCCGACCCTATAAAGTATATATATTCTGAATCAGCATAAACAGAGGAGTCCAAAAATGGATGTCCGTCTGTCCGTCCGTCCGTCCGTCCATCCGTCCGTCTGTTGCAACGCAAACTAGTCTCTCAGTTTTTGAGCTATCTTCATGAAACTTGGCATATAAGCTTCTTATTGCTGCGAGCTGTAAATAAGTCGGAACGAGCCAGATCGGACCGATATATCGTATAGCTGTCATAGAAACTATCGGCCGATTTTTGTTGTTTTTCAAGATATTGCAACAAGATTTGGCAAATCTTATTCTTATTACGTTCCTAATGTGCTGTCAAAATTATATCAAAATCGGTCCACTATAACATATAGCTGCCATAGGAACAATCGGCTGAAATTAGGGTTTTCGTATGCAAACCTGTTTTGTTCTTGGAAATACCGCACATTATCAATACTTTTTAATGTTATACAGTAACCCGCCTTTAGTTTTTCCATTTAAATATCTCAGACGTTTATATTCTAGAACTGTTATAGGAACAATCAGTCAGTCCGTCTGTCTGTTGCAACGTAAATTAGTCCCCCAGTTATTGAGCTATCTTCATAAAAGTTGGCTCACAAGCTTCTTAATTCTGCCTTCATTAAATAAGTCGGAACGGCCAGATCAGACTGATATATCGAGCCTATCGGTCGATTTTCGTTATATTTCAAGATATAGCTATCAGGCTTACCACATCCAAATCTAAGTATGTCCTAAATAATAAAGTTTCATCAAAATCGAAGTTTTATAACTTATAACGTTCAAGGATCGGCCTAATGAAGGTACATGTTGCAATTTTATGAAAATCTGAGTACTATTACATATAGCTGTGTACAACTGCAAGGGTATAAAACCTTCGGCAAGCCGAAGGTAGCCTTGCTTTCTTGTTTATCTTGTGATCAGTAAAATTTTCCACAGCAGCCTTATAGTTTTTGAAGGTCTCAAAGACTTCAGATTTCTGTGAGAGAAAATAAACTTCACAATAGCGTGAGTAATCATCTATGAAAGTTACAAAATACTTGCGACCGCTTAATGACTCAGTACGCATAGGTCCACACAAGTCACTGTGCACTATTTCCAACAAATGATTTGTACGTTTTTCATTTGCGCTTTTATAGCTGTTCGCTACTTGTTTTTTAGTTATACATATCTCGCATTTGGATAACTTATCATTTTCTTTTATGTTCATTTCGTGCACTTTACCTTTTATAGACATACTTTTTAAGTCGTGTTCATTTAGATGTCCCATACGATAATGCCACAAATCGATATCACTGTAGTTTTCGGAATCGATTTTGTTCGATTGATATTGTTCTATATTTATTGTTCTATATTTATATATATATATTTATGTATAAATTACCGTATCTTTTTGCACGCAACCACTCCTCACCGTTGTTCTTCACAATTACGGCTTCGTTTTTGCGAAAATGAACTTCATATCCTTCATCAGTTATTTTTGATACTGAATTAAGTTTTGTCTCAAATCAGAGACTAATAAAACGTTTTTTAAAGTAACATCATTGTTTTTTCGTTTTTTTTTTTATTTCTATTTTCACGCCACCGACACCATTTACTTTGGTTGTTTCATTGTTTGCCAAATGCAGAGTCTTTTCGACTTCTGCAACGCTTTCGAATACACTTGCGTTCGAACACATGTGTGCGCTAAATCCACTGTCTAGACACCACATTCCGTTTTGATTTTCGGTAAAGAATGCATTATCACACGTTAAATATGAAATTTCCTTTTCGTTTCGGTTTTTACCGTTTTCTTTTTGTTTCACTTTTTACGTTTTTGTTCTTTGGTTTATTTCGGCAGTTGCGCGCGATATGCCCGACCTTGTCGCACGCATAGCATTTTCTTGTTTTTTTGTGTGTTTTGTCATTCCGTTCTTTGGATTTTCCGTTATTCGCGTACAACGCGTTTTGCTCGCCACGTTCACTTTTCGTTTGTCGCGCTTCCGACTCTTCTAGAATTTTAATTCTTAGAATTTCAGGCTCTGGCAAATCGTCGCGTGACTCCATGGCGCAACGAAATGTATCATACGAATCGGGTAAACTCTTATTTCCTTAAGTCTTTTTACAAAAAATTATGTATATGCAACCTTACGTAACCACTCATCCGTGATAGAGCGACACGTTTTAACAAGTTTGCCTTCCGCACAGGCCCCTTTGATTGAAATGTTTCTTGTAATTTCAACCAAGACTCTTTTGATGTTTCACAGTTCTCTATAATTGTTAATTCTGATGTACTAATAGAAAGTAGTATATCTGCACGTGCTTTTTGTCGGATGTTTTCCATTCCGTTATCTGCGTTGGATCTACTGGACATGGTTTTGTCCCATCTACATATTGCCACGAGTACTGCGCGTATTTGTAACTTCCATGTATCATAGTTCTCCGCACTTAGCGGCTCAATTTTGATATACGCACCAGCCATTTTTCGTGGCTTTTTCTTTAACTTTTAATTAACAATTTACAACTTCAGGTTATTGGCATTCTGCGTTTTCTGGGCCTATAACCTGTTGGAGTTTTCGTCCGCATCAGAGTTAGCATATATATGTCCAACAAGAGAATGCAAAAGTCAATTAAGGGAGTAAATAAGAAAGTTTAATTTTATTCACGATATAAAATGTGCGCGTCTATTCATCGCGGCGGTTGACTCCAAACTCTGCATATGTATGTACTTAAAAACTAAGCGTTGCCACTCTTGTTATATTCTAGTGTGACCAGATTTGCTGCTTTGTTATGACGTTACAAATTCAAACAGTCTGAATTCGTTAAAGGCGCAGCTGGTAGGATAAAAAGAAAAAGTTGTGCGACTCGTTTATGTTTATCAATCTAGTGATAAAAGATCCTTCTACGACTAAGCGTACCTTTTTGTGATTGAACCACGCGAATCGGCGCTAAGGAAAAAGTGATCGTAATACAATAAACACTATTTATCCGCCAAAGAACTTCACGTATAATCGGTGATTGATACGCAATAGCCAATCTACTGTATACAAAGAACCATAAAAGTGTAAAAACAACCAACCATAAAAGTGGTAAAACAACCAACCAAAAAGCGTAAAAACAACCAACTAAAAAAAAACTCTGTTAAAACGAAAAAAAAAAACAAAATCATGGCAGCCGAACAAATCCAAATGTTATCGGAGCTCCACCTGAACCAGAACCTGGTCAGACCTAAAAAATGCCCTCATCTATGAGTACAAAACCCAGACACCATTTGCGGAACTGTTTCGCCGTCTCTACAACACGCCCTTTCTTGGAAGTATCCGTAAGTTCGTCGAAAATCTAGAAATTAAGTCATTTACCATATCAATCAAACTCATGTTAGAGAACGATATTAACAGCACTATAGTCTACACAAAAGCGTTAAGCTCTACAATTAAAAATGTAATCAGGAGAAAGTTACCTGATAGGCAATTTATGACTCTTTCTAGATCCGATATATCAACAGTATCCAAACTCATACAAGTAACGCAAGAAGAACGCGTATACGAAGTAACTTATAACGACCGAACAAAACCCCAAAATATTTCTAACTCAAACCCTTCTCAAAACTCAAAGAGTAAGGGAAAAAATCAAAATTTCATGAGCAATGCAATGCATGACACAAATAAATCTTATCCAAGCATTAGTTCAAAACCAGCGGAATCAAGACCGCAAGCTTCCAGTGAATTCAAGCAAAAACTAAATTTAGGTGGAGCCCAAAATTCCCTAAATTACCAACAACAAGTTAGCAATGCTCCAAACCCTCCAGTTAAAAGGCAAAGAGAAAGTGCTAGTGGCCAATACAAGATGGACACAGGCGAAAATTTTCTTCAATTTTTTCCAACTAAACAAACTTTCATTATTCACAATTTCTCAGAAAAATATGACTTGCTGTTAGGTAGAAATTACTTAGAGTAAAATAATGCTCAAATTAACTACTCAACTCAAACAGTCAATATAAACGGCTATCCATTCAAAATGTGGTACGACCACACCTAAACAGATGAGTTTAAGGCTACCAATGAGTGCCCTAAGTCGTCTAACACAGAGGAAACCCTTCTACTTATCTCAAAAAAGGAGAAAAACCTCCTAAAACCTAAGCGGAAACCCCACTTAAAACAAGATGAGTCCAAGGTTACCAATGAGTGCCCCAAGTCATCTAAGTAAGAAGATCACAAGACTTCTAAAACTGAGGAAACCCCTCTTAATACTCCTCCCATAGAAGAAGCCCTTTTAGAAATACCCTCTAACTACCTCTAAAATGATAGAACAAAAAATAATTAGGAAAGCTAAATCCCCTTTATGTTCTCCAATTTGGATTGTCCCAATGAAAAGCGATGCTTCTGGCAAACATAAATTTCGATTAGTCATAGACTACCGCAGTCTCAATGAAATAACCATTAACAACAAATTCCCTATCCCAGTAATAAACGAAATATTAGACAAGCTTGGATGCTGTCAATACTTCTCAACTTCAAATTCAAATGGACCCGCAATCAATATCCAAAACAGCATTTTCAACAAAACATGGATATTACGAATATCTTCGTATGCCCTTAAAGTGCAAGTGAAAAGTGCACCAGCAACTTTTCAACGTTGCATGAACAACCTCCTAGAAGATTTAATCTACAAGGATTGTTTAGTTTACTTATCATTTATTTTTATTAGTTATTCCACTTCATTAAAGGTACACATAGTATCATTGAAAAAGTATTCGAAAAGGTACGATCAGCTAACTTAAAATTACAACTTAAAAAGTGAATTTCTGAAGAAAGAAACAGAATTTCTCGGTCACATTATCACTACAGACGGTATAAAACTGAACCCTAATAAAATAAACGCAATTGTTAATTTTCCTATTCCTACAAGTAAAACCACAAAAGGAATAAAGTCTTTTCTTGGATTTTACCGAAAGTTCATCCTCAATTTTGCAAAAATAGCAAAACCAATGACAATGACAAATTACAAAAAGGAGCAATAATCAATACAGAAGATAACGATTACTTGTCCTCTTTCGAAAAACTAAAAGTACTCATCACGTCCGACCCAATACTAATATACCCTATCTTCGAAAAGAAATGTTCATTATTAATTTAAATTAATTTTCCTTATTAATTTAAATTAATAATTACCACTAACTCTTCCTTATTGTAGGGTATTATGCTCAAACTACAATAATCTATTCTTTCTTATTTCTAACGCTTCCTCTGTTGCATGCCTAAAATTTGAAATCTTGTCCTATCTTTCTAGACATTAAGTAACCTTTCCTCGTAAATCTTTTCTATCTTTAGTATTCATTGCATGCCCGCGTTCTCTATTCGCGTTTCGAGTCGTACGTTCGGCGACAGTGCCCCTTGGTCGGTTGGGGGGAGATGGACATTCGCTGTGTCTGGGATCCACGCGTAACATGCATCGGCTTGGTATTGCATGGACCACTTGATTATACATTCATTGTACCAACGTCCAAAAAAAAAAAAAAAAATTAACAATGGATGTGAGTAATATAGCGGGGGCGGTAGGCGTGGCATCAAACATTTGGAGGATATGTTCATATTGCTTTCGGCTTTATACATACCAATTCAGAACTTTATAAGTTCAATACTTTGCTTAATAAGCGATTGTTATCGATTTGCGGGGGCGATTGACGTGGCATCATACATTTGAAATAAACTTCATCTGATTACGATAAATAGGATCCTCCATGCCAAATTTGGTGTCTCTAACTCTTTTAATAGCTAAGATCTGCTGTCTCAAACAAGTAGACGGACAGAAGGTCAGACAGACGGACACGACTCAATCGACACGGCTATTCAGCCTGAGCAAGAATATGTATACTTTATGGGGTCTGCCACGCCTCCTTATGCCTGTTACATACAATTTGCACAAGGTTAGTATACCCTTTTTTGACCATTTTCAATGGTCGAAGGGTATAAAAATTAAAAACTTAATCGCTGAATTGAAAGTAATGATCTGAATTGATTAGAAAGAAAGAAGAATATATTGTTGCAACATTATATTAAATAATATGTTTCTTTGTAAGAAAATGGGCTGAGCTTGCATATCAGCTGACTTGCATAGGGATTAGCTATTAACATCGCCGAAGGGAAATCATAGTAGGGCGGGTAAAAAAGGCGGGCTGCACCAACATCTTTAGCAGCCTCGTCATCATTTGAATGACGTCAGTAAATTTATAACTTGTATCATCACTGAAAAAAAGCAACAGGACTAAAAAATTTTTTTGTAAAGCTACAAATTGTTCTCTATACGTATATCTTAACACCTTTTCTAGTCATCGAACCACACCAACGGAATGATAACTAGCCGCATCCAGGGTCCCCTCTGACTAGAGAAAGAGACACTAGCAGTTGCATAGCAGATGTATGTTTGAAGTTTGTACATTATATACGTAATTATATATGTATGTATAGCACTCATGTAAACATACTTTTTGTTTGTTTGCATTTAGACATTAAACCCAACAACCAATAAAATTTACAATTCTAAATATGTATGCAAAATGCAACTTAAACAAGTGGGTATGGCTACAGTCGAGCGCTCGATAGTAAAATACCCTTCTCCCAATTTTCTAAATCTGTTACAAACGTGTAACCTCATTCACAATATCAAACAGAAATTCTGCACAAATACTTCTACTACATATAACTTACTCGCTCGCACTCATACAGCGATGCGCGTAAACAGTAAAGCGACATGACGCAACGTCGATGTCGACGTCAACTGCTTAAGGCAGCGCTCAGGTTGCTGCTCGTACATTTGTATTGAAAACGTTCACTTAATAACGTTGAATAACTCCTGTGTTATTGGTCGGATCGGATTTTTTTTTTAGTTTATATTGTATATTTATTAAGGCATACGGGGAAATCCAAAACCCCTTTGTGTCCTTGGCAGCTATTAATTCAGCCTATTTAGGCGCGCTGGCTAACTAAAGTTAGCAGAATCATAAAGTTAACAATTAAAAACAAAAATCTGAAATTAAAATATCATAGTGCTGTGTCAGCCTCTGCTGACCCTTCTCATAGGAGATCGGAGAATGAGGTCCCTGGGTAATAATATGTTTATATAGCATTTAGCATTATACATACCAAAGCAGAACTTTCTAAGTTTAATACTTTGCTTAATAATCGTAAATTTATATTTCAATACTTTGCTTAATAATCGTAAATTACCGATTTGCGTGGGCGGTGGGCGTGGCGTCAAACATTTGACATAAACTTGTTCTGCCCCGGATATACAGGAACATTCATACCAAATTTGGTGTCTCTAGCTCTTTTAATAGCTGAGATCTGTTGTCTCAAACAAACAGACAGACAGACGGACAGAAGGACAGACAGACGGACATGTCTCAATCGACTCGGCTAGTGATCCTGAGTAAGAATATATATACTTTATGGGGTCTGCCACGCCTCCTTATGCCTGTTTCATACATTGCACAAAGCTAGTATACCCTTTTTTGACTTTTTTTTTGACATTTTCAATGGTCGAAGGGTATAAAAATACTCTGAGTGATTACGATATATGCAAGCTTCGGTCTGTGAGTTTCACACGAGTTGTGAGGGTCTCTGATTGGAATATGGCTGTCAGACGAATTGAGCTTTCAGTCATCCATCAGAAGCTTTTCAATCCGTGAGGGAATTTTCATAAAGCATGTTCGATTCTATTATGCGATAAACTTGGATCTCACTATTAAAAGAAGAGTCCGGAAAAATATAACATTATTAAAAGATCCTCGTATATCTCATATGTATTAACACCTAGAATCTATATTGTTATTGCTATATTAATCCCTTATAGCCGAGTTAGCTGAAGGGAAAATGAGTTTTGGAGAAAATGGCCAGCACTCATCCCTCATACGAACGAGAAAAGCTAGAATCGGTGAAGAAAACACATAAGGTATGGGGCTTATGAAAATAATTGAGAGGAATTGTATTTCCTTTGGCAAGTCCTAAGAATAACCTTCAGTAGCTTTCATAAGATTCGTATGCTCCTATGTGCGCACATATTAACGTAAATTCTTGAAATAGCAACACCTATTGGCAACTCCATAGTACCAGCGTGAATTATATGTGTGGAAGTTTGCTAAAAGGAAAAAGGAGATATGCTAATTCAATTTTATAGATATCCTAATAGTTCGTGGGTTCAGGTTTGGGTGGAGAATGAACCATTGCGATATTTTTCTTCTGCCATTCAGAGACTTGAATAACTCAGCGAAACTCAGTCTTGACATCTACTGACTACAAAAGGAGTTATGATTGCGATGCTAGAGATGCACAATGAGAAATTGGAATATGTGAGTGTTGAGATGCGGAACTACATCCTTTCCTTCTTATTAACACGTATACATAATTCAAAACCAATTATATATACAAAAAAAAAACAAGAAAGCAAGGCTTGCCGAAGGTCTTATACCCTTGCAGTTGAACACAGTTATATGTACTAATACTCAGATTTTCATAAAATTGCAACAGGTATAATATACTTTTTAGTTTCGGAGATGTCTCCTAAGGTACGTTGCAAACTTCTGGCTAAAATTAATATACCCTCTGCAAGGGTATAAAAATTACATAAATAAATAAACCTTTATCTCATGGAATCTTATGGAAGAAATCCGTGCGCGTAAACAGCGAGAAGGAGAATCCTTTGAATAGTATTACGAATCAATTATGAAAATTGCTTCTCGCAGAACCGTTTGATGAATATCGATTAATACAGCAATTGTTCCGTAACTTATTGCCAGATATTTGCAAGCATTACTTTTTGTGCTCAGTTGCTCATCTCAGACAGTTGATTTAGAAACGAGAAACCCTTTTAGGAGACGTTGAATTTCGTCGATCTACCAAAAACGCAGTTGGTCCTAATGTTTTTAGAAGAGCTGTAGCGGCATTAGATACCGAAGAAGATTTGTCTCAATCAGATGCAGAAGAGAATGCACCTGTAGAAGCAGTACAGTTGGCAAGAAAACATTCGACTTGTTGGAATTGCAATAAACCAGGTCACACATGGGATATATGTTTAGCAGAGCGCTGCATATTTTATTATGGGTGCAGAGCCAAAGACCTTTATAAGCCTCAGTGTCCGACCTGCATTAAAAGGGCGGAAAACCCGAAACTGTGTCCAGTCGTCGAAAGCCGACGAAGGGCCCGTTAATAAAGCCCGCTGTCATAGGGAAATCTGTCGAGGCAGTTTGTCCCCAGCGTTTGTCGGCTCCTTTAGAAAAGACACTCGCGCAAAACTCACTAGACTTACAACCGTTGAGCCCATTTTGTCCTTATCTTGAGAGGCTAGCTCATTATGAGCGGGTTCGGTCGCGGAATTTCGGAGACATATTCTATATTTGTCGCAAAGTCAAACGCAATACGTTGCGTATGCTATAGTCTGGTTTATAGTCAAAAAGTCACGAAAACGGCTGATTGCAGCCATAGTCAACGACCAGGCTGATGGTCGGCTGTATGCTGCTGTTTCATTCTTAGACCTGACTGAAATTAGACTTCTTGACACTGGTGCTAACATCAGCTGTATCGGAGCTGATTTAGCTAGGAAGAGTTGGACAGAATGTCCACAATTCGAACCGATTGTTTCGCATGTTAAAACCGCAGACGGGAAAAGCCACTCAACAACGGCATTTGTAAAAAGTTATATTTTTACGTCATTCCATCCATTAGTAAAGGTGTAATTTTAGGCATAAACTTCTGGAGAATTTTCGACCTTGCTCCCGGAGTTATTTCTGCCATTGGTCTTCCGAGCTTATTAAGCGAGGTTCATAAGGAAGAGGAAAAGCAATACCCTTTGACTGCATCTCAAAAAGCTCGTTTCGCTGCAGTCATCAATTTGTTTCCAAATTATGCTGAGTAAGGGCTGGGGAAAACGTCACTTTTGAGTCATGACATTGATGTCGGCACTTCAAAACCCATCAAACAGCACTTTTATTCAGTTTCACCTGGAGTAGAGAAGCTTATGTATCAAGAGCAGGGCTGCCAGGTCAGCCTTTTTCCGGACAGATCTCTCCTTTTTTATTTTCGTCTAGCCTGAAAATATTTCAATATACTACTATCATACTGGCTGGAAATCTGTCCTTTTTTGGTGAGGCCAATAAATTGTTATTTACAAAGGTTTATCTTTGTTAATTTGCTCTTATTTTCAACATACGATATATACAGCATTTTTGTACTTTTGTTGAATTTTCTTAATATTCGAAATATAACCTCAAAAATTGTCTACAAATCGTTTTCCCCCGCTATCGATTCGCTGCCTATCCAGTTTCAATTAATTGTGAAATATTCCAGGAGAAATTTATTAGCATACATATCGGATCTCGTAGCTGAAATCCCATGATTTCAACAGTGGGTTGCCAGAGATCATAAAGATAAAGACAGGAGCTGCTGCACCTACTGTAAAAGTCTTGAAAACTCGTTGAAATTAATATAAAGATATGAGTTATAAGGTTTTTTACCTTTTATACTCTTGCAGAGGGTATATTAATTTTAGCCAGAAGTTTGCAACGCACCTTAGGAAACATTTCCGACCCTATAAAGTATATATATTCTGAATCAACATCAACAGAGGAGTCGAAAACTCGATGTCCGTCTGTCCGTCCGTCCGACCGTCCGTCCGTCCGTCCGTCTGTTGCAACGCAAACTAGTCTCTCAGCTATCTTTATGAAACTTGGCACACAAGCTTCTTATTGCTGTACGCTGTAAATAAGTCGGAACGGGCAAGATCGGACCGATATAGCTTCAGGGAACTTATCGGCCGATTTACGTTATATTTCAAGATATATCTCTCAGTCTTACCACATCCAAATCTAAGTGTGTCCTTAATAATAAAGTTTCATCAAAATTGAACTTATATTACTTATAACAATCAACGATCGTCATAATGAAGATACCTGTTTCAATTTTATGAAAATTTGAGTACTATTACATATAGCTGTGTACAACTGCAAGGGTATAAAACCTTCGGCAAGCCGAAGGTAGCCTTGCTATCTTGTTTTTAAATCAAAAACCTTTTGCCCTGTTTTTGTCCTTTTTTTCGTCGGTCTATCCTTTTATTTTCTGCTTTTTCGCTTTGATCTATCATTTTTTTAAGAGGGTCAGCTGGCAGCCCCGATAAAGAGATCTATAGAATGCTGGCAGATGGTCACATTGAACCGTCACAGAACCCATGGAGCTCACCAATGCAATTAGTCATAAAACCTGGGAAGGTGCGACTTTGTCTTGATGTATCGTATAAATGACTGCACCCGAAAAGACGCATATCCTTTGCCAAAACATAGGCGGCATATTTTTGAGGTTACCTAAGGCTAACTTTATCGCCAAGTTAGACCTTAAGGATGCCTTTTAACAGATACCTCTCACAGAGGAAGCCAAAGCTATCACAGCATTTACTGTCCCTGGTAGGCCGTTGTACCAATTTACCGTTATCCCTTTCGGTTTGTGAAACGCACCTCAAACGATGTGCCGATTAGTGAATTAATTAATTCCACCGGATCTCAAGACGTGCGTTTTCGGATATATAGACGATATTCGCATAGTCTCTGAAGACTTCGATACCCATTTAGCAGTTCTGATTCGTTTGTCTGACGAATTTCGCCGAGCTTATCTAACGTTGAACATTTCGAAGAGTCACTTTTGCGTTACACAGGTGGGGTACTTGGGATATTTCATAAGGCAATGCGGCATCGCCACGGATCCAAATAAAGTGGAAGCTATCAACTCCTGGCCACCGCCAAAGACACTGAAGCAGGCTCGGAGTTTTCTAGGTCTTGTAGGGTGGTATAGGCGATTTATCAAGAACTTTGCTGAGCTGGTATTTCCGATAACAGAGCTTCTATCTTCAAAAAGGAAGTTTGCGTGGACGGATGCAGCTCAACTCGCTTTTACAAACTTGAGGGAAGTTATTACATCAGCACCCGTTCTAGAAAATCCTGACTGTGAAAAAAAGTTTTATGTACATTGCGACTTTAGCGATTATGGCGTGGGAGCAGTATTGGTTCAGTTGTCAGACGACAATCAAGAGAGCCCTGTTGCCTTCATGTCGAAGAAGCTCAACTCCGCGCAACGCAACTACAGTGTCACAGAACGTGAATGCTTGGCTGCGGTGCTGGCCATCGTTGTTATCTTGAGCTGCAGGAGTTTGAGATAATTACGGACCATGCGAGTCTCCTCTGGCTTATGCGTCAACCAAACCTCAAGGGTAGATTAGCCAGGTGAGCCATGCGCAAGTAAGGTTACAAATTCAGTCTTAGTCATCGTAGAGGGAAGGATAACGTAGTATCTGATCCACTGTCCCTAATTTACCAAAATGAGGTAGAAGCACTAGAAGTGCTCAAGCCAGTCATCGACTTAGATTCTCCCCATTTTGAGGATTCGGAGGATCGTCAATTACGCAAAGAGGCTTTAAGCCCTGATGGCAATTATCCTGACTTAAAAGTCAAGGACCAATATTTGTACATACGCACACAACACATCGACGGCACAGCGGTTGGTAAGCAGCTGGCTTGGAAACTTTGGGTTCCGTAAGCGTTAACAGAGTCTGTGATCAATAATTTGAATAACACGGTGATCAGCGCTCATGGCGGCACGGCCAAAATTCTGGAGCTCATTAGTCGTAATTTCTTTTCGCCCAGAATGGTCACTCAGGTGAGGGATTACTTACGCAATTGCGACGTGTTCAAGGCCACAAAAGCTCCCAACGTCACTTTGAGACCTCCGCGGAGCTCCGATGGGTAAAGCTGCCACGACGGATAGGCCGTTCGAGCGTTTATACATTGACATCCTCGGCCCGTATCCGTGCAGTAAAAATGGAAACATAGGCCTTATCATACTCCTGGACCATTTTTCAAAGTTCCATTGGCTGTGTCCTCTTAAAAAGTTTACTGCTGCACCTATTCAGGAATTTCTCCAGAATCAAATCTTTTTGACTTATGGCATTCCTTTATGCATTGTTAGTGACAATGGCGTTCAGTTCAAAAGCAAAGACTTTAATGCTTGGCTAACGTCATTGGGAGTTCGTCACATGTACACGGCTGTATATTCACCGAAATCGAATGCGTCCGAGCGCGTCAATCGCCCTGTGATTGCTGGTATTCGTGCGTTTCTATCGGATAATCACAATGAGTGGGTTAGACATATCCACGCGATTAGTTGCGCGCTGAGAAATGCGCACCACAAAAGCATAGGCTGCTCTCCTTATTTCCCGCTTTATGGCTTTAACATGGCAAGACATGGCAGCTCCAATAAACTCCTCAACAAGTTTCATCTTTTTGGGAGAGGTGAAGACATATTATCGCGAGAAGATTAGCTTGTATCATTAAGAAAGCAGCTAAAGACAGGAAAACTTCCGAAAAAATTTCGCGCAATGCAATTTCGCTAAGCAAATTAATGCTAAGTTGAATCTTCAGTGGATCAAATCCCGGATAAAAGCGAAATTGGGTTCAGCTTATTATTTATTGAAGGATCTGCTGGGAAGAGAGCTAGGTTCATATCGCGTGAAGGATCTAAAGCAGTAAAAGAGTTGGGATGTCCTCTTTGAATCTTCTTCAAGTCATTTCCCTGGCTTCAAGAAGCTTTGAAATGACTTGTGGCTGTAGTGTACATCCCTGGGGTTTCATTAAGAAATCGATTTTAGTGTTGGTTAAGTCTCTAGGGACTAGCTTTGCCCTCTCTCAACAAGCTATCGAACAATTAATATCAATCAAAGAAAAAGTTGAGCTTTACCATATCTAAGCCCTTGGTCCATCGCTTTTCTCGTCTGACGCCAAGCCAACGTGACCTGCCTCTATATATCACAAAGTGAGCAAAATTAAATTCTGTGACGTTTAAAAGCATCATCCACGGAAATTGACAAGTTTTGCGGGTTTAAGTACCAAGTAAGTACCTTGTTAACAGCAGATACTTATTGCTGGGCAAGCCCTTATAATTTCCTTGTTTTCTCGAGGCACCTGTTTGAATAGCCCTAGGAGCACCCTAGCCGTACTCTAATTATATTAAACACAGCCACTGACTCAAGACCACACGGGCTTGAGTTAGGCTCGTGCGCCCTGCCACATCAAACGGATAAATTTTGTAATTCTGACGCATCAGTCAGTTATATATTTGGTGTATGGTGACGCTGCACTCTGCATGAGGTGTGCAAGCACGCAACACATAACCTCTTTGTTAAGCGGCATTGATTTGAACAATCGTAAGTAACAATATAATTTCATATGCAATCTGTGCATATAATAATTGTCTGTTACAAAATTCTTAGGTTGTTTCCCTTGGTGGAATAAAAAAATTGTGTTTTTGTTCTGCAAGTATACACAAACGTACATTGTTGGCCGGCGGAGGTGCCACTAATCTTTAATCCATCTTCGGTAGCGACATCGTCACTTTTCGGGCGCAAAATATTGATAGTGAATAGTGATAATTAATTAGTAAATAATACACACATGAGACACACACACTAAACAACAAATTATTAAATTCATTCCTGCTTCCTTATTGAATACTTAAAAAGTTAAAGTGAATTTGCTCTAAATACTGCCAAAGAAAAATTAAAAACTAAAAATTAATATGAGTAATATGACAGACGGCTGGCCGTCTGTATGAGACAACAGATCTCAGCTATTAAAAAAGCTAGAGACACCAAATTTGATATGGAGGTTCCTATATATAATAGGCAGACAAAGTTTATTTCAAATGTTTGATGCCACGCCCACCGCCCCCGCAAATTGGTAATTTACGATTATTTAGCAAAGTATTAAACTTAGAAAGTTCTGCTTTGGTATGTATAATGCTTAATACCATATAAATGTATTCTCCAAATTATAATCCGATCGGACTTATAACACAGTTGGTTGAGTTATTCAAATGTACGAGCAGCAGCCGGCGCGCTGCTTGGAGTTGACGTCGACTTCGACGTTGCGTCTCGCCGCTTTACGCTTTACGCGCGTCGCTGTGTGAGTGCGAGCGAGTAAACTATATGTAGATAATTTGTGCAGAATTTCTGTTTGAAATTATCAGTGTAGTTACACGTTTGTAAAAGATTTAGAAAATTGGGAGAAGGGTATCCTACTGTCGGGCGTTCGACTGTAGCCATATCCACTTGTTTTCTCATATGCGAGTGTGGAAACTTGTCAAGCAAGCTGGTTGTTTTCTCTACTATCCGCATATATTCTGAGAGGTTTGCCAAGTGCCTAACATAGGCAAACTCCTCCCATACAAAGGCTGGTCCCTCGACAACGGGGTTTTATTTGGCACGCGAGTAGTCGGTGATGTGCGCTAAGGCTTATGCAGAAAGGAAGAGGATAAGTCCAACCCTGTAAGCGAAACTTTAACTACATATGTATTTGTTTGTAAAGAGGAAAACCCAACACCAGGAAATACCTAACTTAAATGCTATGTACCGATGGCATTAAATCCTTTAAACCTAGTTAAAGTTATGCCAAGTAGCCAAAAAGTTTAAAATTAATCAAAGTACGCGCATGTGAGTTACCTTAAGTTGTCTTTATGGACCAGTTTCCCCTTAATGAGGACTGTAGTCCCCATGCCCGCTTCAACAGCTCTTTCCTCGCATAGAGGCGTGACCATGTTGCCGAGTCTTCGGTTGGACTTGACCAACACTTTCTCACCAACCTCAAACGATCTGTTTTGCCGAGCGGCATTCTCTTTGGCCCTGAGCGCAGTTTGAGCCTTTAGGATTCTATTGTAGATTTATTCTTGTGACTCATCGGGGTGCGCTTGAACGATGTCAGCCGGCCTCCTGTTGGTGACCGGGTAAATCGACTTGTTGTATTGGGCAGTGGCTAGCATGATGACTTCCATCGTGTCGCTTATGCCCTTAAATATTTAAAGGCATCTGGCGAGCTCCAGCAGGGTGCTGTGGAAACGCTCTTACTGCCCATTGGAAGTGCTGTGCAGTGGTGGTGCGTTTGCAATGCTAACGCCAAAGTTGTTGGACAGCATGGACGTGACTGTGTGTGAGTTCAGCTATGGTTCGTTATCGCAGTATATCGTTCTAGCCCCCGGGAAAAAGTTCATGAGTAGAAGCAGCTGGTTTCAGGTACTCAATGGTTCTCGAGCTAATCGGCTGGACATCAGCAAATTTGAAATCTTGTCGACGCAAGTGGGGAAAAATTTCTTGTCGGTAGAGAAAATGTCGATGTGCAACATTTCCCCATGTGTGTGAAGGTATTGGCGTTTCGCCAATCTCTTGCTTCCTAGAGTGCATATCTTACTTGGCTCTTACACAAGTCTTGCAATTCTGAACGATTTCGCCAGTTAGCTTAGCCATTTTGGGAAAATAGTATTCAGACAAAACTTGTTTCACATTTTCCTGTGCTGCTCTGTGGGCACTATTGTGCTCAACAGTCAAGATTTCCCTTTCCTCTTCTACTCTGAATATGTCCACCACACGGTTCTTGCAGTACCAGAATTTTGTGGCTGGGAATCTCCGGACTACTGCATCCTGAATCATTGCAAGCGTATGCAAATCGCAATGAATGTCGTTCACGCCTCTCGGGACAATTATGTCTGTTAGTTCGTGTAGCAGAGATTCTCTACAAGCGAAATTAACAACATGCCGCCTCTTATTCCCGAATAAAATGAACGTCTGTTTAGACGCGAGGCGTGATTCTTCCAGTACTATCTGATTCTGGAAACAGTTCAACGGTTTATCGGTTGACTCATCGTGTGAGTGAGGGAGAGCTGCGCAGGACCCAGGTTCTTGTTCATCTAAAGCATTTAGCTGTTGTCTGGACAATGCATCCGCCACGAGATTTTCTTTGCCGGGCTTGTAAAAGATCCGACCATTAGACTCGTCTATGCGCGATTTCCATCTCTTAATCTTTGCATTGGGGTTTGATTCTGATACAGAAAAGGTTAAGGGCTGATGGTTAGTAAAGATATTTATATCTTTAACTCCATACAAGTAATGCCGCAGCTTAGCCAGGGCCCATATAATGGCCAATAGCTCTCGCTTGTTAGTGGCGTAGTTGGCTTCGTTGTCCTTCAGAGTTCTTGAATTTATTGTTATAGGGCGGCCCTCTTGAGACAAGACCGCGCCTATACCGTATGCTGAAGCATCTGTCGTTAGATCAAATGGCTTCGTATAATCTGGGTAACTAAGCATGACGTCCTCTGACGTCAAAATGTTACGCAGCTTCTGGAACGCTTGCTGCTGAGCTTCAGAAAAACGCACCTGACTGTTCCAATCCACATGTCTGACTTGCGACCCCTCGTCTTTCGAGAAAATGATAACATTATAAACGTAGCAAAATTTTCCTACTTGCTCACGGAGGATGTCGTCAATGGTTCTTTGAAAGATGCTGGCGGCGTTTTTAAGGCCGAAAGGCATTCTCTTGAACTCATGCTTTCCCCCATTTACCGAGAAAAACGTATTTTCACAATCGCGCTGCGCGAGTGTGATTTGGTGGTATCCGAATTTAAGATCCAGGAATTGTTCTCCCATTTAGTTTGGGAAAGTCTATTACTAGCCGCTTTTTACGGTTGCATGCCTCATCGGTTCCCTTGCTATCTACTACCTATATGGGATTGTTGTAAGGGGATGCCGACTTTTGAATGATGTAATTTTTTTTGGCTACGCCCATTGGGTATGGATAAAGTTTGGCATAGATGGGTTCCTCACTCAGTGTTCTGATGGTGGCAACCACCGAAGTGTTGTAAGGGAGCGCCTCATTCAGGTCTGCAAAGGCCTCCTTGTTGTTTCTTAACATTTTTAATAAAGTACTCCGCACCGAAATCGGTGCGTCTGCGCACTCTATATCGGTGAAATTGACATTAGCGCTCTTGTGGAAGGAGATCTTCTCGACTTCTGTGCCCCATTTAAGCTGACCGGAGG
This sequence comes from Zaprionus tsacasi, assembly GCA_018904105.1. NCBI lineage: Eukaryota > Metazoa > Arthropoda > Insecta > Diptera > Drosophilidae > Zaprionus > Zaprionus tsacasi. Next base: position 1,024,816 of record JAEIFR010000202.1, on the reverse strand, counting down.
ACAAAGTGATGCGTCAGCTTGTGCTAGCAAGTCGAGGCCGATTATTAAAGGTTGACAATTTTGGTAGGATGAAGAAGGTTGCTTTTACGTTGAATAACGCCACAAAGCACTTTTGTGTGACGCTAGTTGAGCCATGCATCGAATGCACTTTAAACGAGGAGCTAACCGGACGCACGCCACGTAACCCTTTGTGTGGCCTGATAAAATTCTTTGACGCGCCGGTGTCGATAAGGGAGCTCATATCTAGCCCTGCTACTCTTCGTCTGATGACGGGCAGCAGGAATTCTCGTCTAAAAAATTGAGGGAATCAGAGTCGGCATCATCGTCAATTTGTCACACCGCGCTGCTGGCAGCACTGACGTAAGACTCAATTCCCTACCCTGCAGCCTGAGTGACGTGGTTCACTCTCTGCTGCTTTTGGTTGCTGTTAGTGCGATCAGACGCGGCCGTCCGCTTGTTTGTGACAGCTGGGAATGGAAATGGTGTGGGCTGAACAAACTTGGAAATATAGGGGTTTACATCCATTGGCTCTGTTGTCTACTACAACGCTGGCCGGATTAGCCTTGATGTTGAATGCTTACTAAAATGCGGATTCTTTGAACCGCTTGGTTGTAGCTCTAGCTGCTGAGATGTTTTCTCATGTTGGCGGGCATTTACCTTACGCTCCCTATCCTCTTGGCTTTTTGCAAAGTTGGCTGCGAACGCATATCTCTCATGGTTCGATTCAATCTCCTGTGCTAGCTCAAGAGCAGACGGAAGATCTTTTGGCTTTGCAAAAAAGAACGTCTGTTAGGCTTATTTTGAGTCCTGATCCGAATACCCATAACGCATCGTCTCGGAATTTTTCGCGCAGCTCCTTGGACAAGGTTGGTTCGTAAGACATATTAACTTTATTTGTCAAAAATGTCTGTTTTTTTTAACCTCATCATAGTATTGCAGGCCGCCTTGTCGTAGCGTACCTAATTCTTGCTCAATCAATGTCGCTGTACGTGAAATCAGGACGACTTATTGACCTTCTGCATCAAATTTAAGCACTGTGCAGAACGAGGCCAAAACGGCATCAGCCAGGCCCCTGACCTTGCTTCTAAAAATTATCACAGACTGATTAACCAATTAAATACCTTGATTACATTGTCCATTTAATATAGACTATATGGTCCTACTTTGAAGTACTTTTAATTTAATTAAAATCGTTGTTTAAGATATTCAATGACTTCCGTCTTTTTTCTTCAACGACTTCTGTGTGTTGTGATCTTCTGATCTTCTTCTTCTTATTTAAACCAAAAAGACCATTCCAAGGGAACAATCAATTAAAATCTATCGATGGGTTAGACAATGTTGCATCGTGGAGGGTACGCTGTTACAGCGTAAAGAACTGAGGAAATTTTATACCCGTGCGAAGCCGTAGCGGACCGCTATGTTTTTATATACAACTTTCACAGTTTTTCTTTAGTGTATTTAGTATCAGCGATGCCGGGGCGGGTCGCTAGTATGTATATATGTTATATATATGTAATAGCGAAAAATGAAGATATATAAGAAGTACACTGTGAAGTGAACCAATTATGCGTCCCGAATTATCTTCATTAAGCTTTTTTTTCGAATTGTTTTTTCGCGTCGGTTCAAAATTTCAGCTTTGTCCTCACCTCCAGCGATCCCGACCAGGAGCAATCTGCCCCCACAATAGATAGGAGAGCCTTAAAGGTACAAAACTTAATCTTGGTCGCAGTGCTCCTTTCCTTCTTCCTCTTACTTAATAATAGACCATTAAAAATATATATTTAAGAAAATTATAAAGCTCATGAAAACCAGAAAAAAACAAGTGGGTAGGGCTACAGTCGAGCACTCGACAGTAAGATACCCTTCTCCCAATTTTTAAAATCCGTTACAAACGTGTAACCACACTCATAATTTCAAACAGAAATTTTGCACAAATACGTCTACTACATATAGCTTTCTCGCTCACACTCACACAGCGACGCACGTTAAGAGTGACGTCGACGTCGGCGTCAACTACTGAAAGCAGCGCGCAGGCTGCTGCTCGTACATTTGTACTGAAAACGTTGACTTGAATAACTTCTGTGTTATTGATCCGATCGGATTGTAATTTGGAGAATATGTTCGTATGGCATATAGCTTTATACATACCAAACTTAATAAGTTTAATAGTTTGCTTAATAATCACAAATTACCGATTTGCGGGGGCGGTGGGCGTGGCATTAAACATTTAACATAAACTTCATCTGCTTGGGAAATTTAGGAACCTCCGTACCAAATTTGGTGTCTCTAGCTTTTTTAATAGCTGAGATCCGTTGTCAGACGGACAGACAGACGGACATGGCTCAATCGACTCGGCTAGTGATCCTGAGTAAGAATATATATACTTCATGGGGTCTGCCACGCCTCCTTTTTGCCTGTTACATATATTGCACAAAGTTAGTATACCCTTTTTTGACCATTTTCAATGGTCGAAGGGTATAACAATGCTACCTTCGGCATGCCGAAGATTATATACCCTTGCAGATTTAACATTCAAGGTAGCATATAAGTCTTGTATATCATAGTGTCTCAAGTTGTCATCACAAATACATGTTATCATTTTATTGAAACATCAATCTCGTTTTATGATTATTTCGAAAAGCAGCATTACTTACATTTTTTATCTCATTCATTTTTGTAAATTGACGGCCGAATTCCCATAAGTCAACGCCAAATTTGAGTGCCCAGTTGCGGACTCTGCGCGAAAAAAAATTTTTTATGATTAAATTGGTTGGATTATTAAAAATATCTTCATAAATATAATATTCATTATTAACTAGTCGGAAAGGCTATAGTCACGCGGTGACTGTAAGAGGCCATGGATTTTCAGAGATAGTTTTGATGGTATACCATAAAAAAAATATAGTAAAAACAATTTTTAAAAATTAAAACAACGAAAAACAATTTTTTTTCTAACCCTATATACATTAAATCTACCCATTTGGGTGTCGAATCGCTGACTTCTCGTTCAGGAGCCGACTGCTGTACGCATTTGGCTACCGCAACAACTGCCAGCCGATCGGCAAAATTGCTAAATCACATATATACATACTATATAACAATTTGAGAATTTTGTGTACTAATAACAGCACGCAGGCAACGCTTCACAGGGCAATAGTTTTCTATTGTCGTCAAATGGCATAACTTCTGAGTTTATTATAGAAAACTCTAACTTGAATACTTTGCTTAATGCAAATTACTGATTTACAGGGGCGGTGGGAGTGGTACAGAATTTGAAAATAACTGGAATCCACAACTGCTCCAAGTAGCCTCCTGTTCGTACCGAACATTTGTATGATAATGCTAACTTAAATAGCTTCTGTGTTATTAGTCCGATCGGATTGTAATTTGGAGGATACTCGTATGTTCATATATCATTAAGCTTTGTGTTGCAAGGAGAATGTTGACCATTTAATAACTTTTTAATAACCGCAAATAACTGATTTTCGGGGGCGGTGGGCGTGGCATCATGCATATGAAATAGACGTGATATACCTATAATAGACCGAATTTGGTGTCTCTAACATTTATAAGAGATCTGTTATGTCATACAGACAAACAGACGGACATGACTCAATCGACTGGGCTAGCGATCCTAAGCAAGAATATATATAATTTATGAAGTCTGCCACGTCTCCTGTTGCATACATATGCATGAGGGTAACCTAACCATTTTTGACCATTTCCTCCTATAACGTACATAATACATAACTATGAGAGAAATTCAATATATGCATATTTATATTATATTATATTTTTGTTAAATATAGTAAAAACTTTGAATTTTGTATTTTCCAACATATTGCAAAACAATTCACATAACAACAAAAAGCATTTATTTTGGAACCACGTGCACTTGAACCATGGATCTCCAAAAAACTTGAACATCGAAACTATACATGCTACGCCATTCGCACATAGTTTCTTACGCCGTCAAAATTACAAAATTAAAGACACCATTCGGATTGTTTTGCAGGACTACAGTGTATCTAGAACAATACCACCACACTTCGCTCTAGATTCTGTTTTATCAAATTCATTAGTTCAACTTCAAAGCTGTAATATCCTTCTTCTCTATAAGTAGCGGGTATGATAAACACTGAAAAGCCATGGCTTTAGTTACTTTAGTTACTTTACTTTAGTTATTTTTTACTATTACCCAACAATTTATAATGCAACTACCCTTGAACAGGTGTTTTTACTACAGGTATAAATGAATGAAATGTAACTATGATTTAAAAATCTCTGCAAAGGTATATATGTTTATCAAGTTATACGCCAAAACCAAATTAATCAACACTTGTTGTCCAATTACAATCTGGAATAAAAAAGTCCCGAAGGACTGAAGGGCGATCTCTGTTTGATAACCGATTAAAAATAGTCTTTATTGCAGACAAATGTTGCAAATAGACAGATACATCCGATGACGGCAGAACATAAGAACAGGTTATATAATGAAAAAACCCGGGAAAGTGTAATTTTACACAGAGGAATTCTATACCAAATTGAATCTCCGCTTGTAAAAGTTACGAATTGGTTGTGGAATAGACTCCAATAAGGACTCCACCACCACGTCGGTCAGGTCGATCACACCTGTAGGTTGTGTACTTTCTTGGAAAGACTTCGGAGTTTAGCATCTCCGGTATTAACCAAGTCTCAGTAAACACAACAATTTGAGAAGAAAACAACTCGGAAAGGCTACAGTCACGCGGTGACTGTAAGAGGTAATGGGTTTTCAGTGCACATATATATTTAAAGTAAACCATAAAAAAGTAGTGAAGGGACAAAGCAAGAGTCAATAGCATGTGTGAGCTTCGCATGCATGTATTGTATGCATGCACGCATAAGTACAGCATACAAAATATCTTAAAAGGCAAAACAAAAGGCAAATTTAACACTTAATATGAAATTAATTAGATACATAAATATTAATATATGTGAAATAATTCAAAAATGTATGTGCTTTATAAATATAAATGTAAACAAATATAAAAAATCGAACCCTGGCCGTTTGCATAGGAGTCCGTCATCCGAACAACTAGACCACCGTCGCTGCGCTCTGCGCACGTCAAAATTGCATGTTTAGACCATTAGCTCAAATGTGTCATATTGTCTTGTACAAAAATAACACTTCTACTGGATTGAATGAGATTATTTGTGGAAATTTGATAAATGAAACTAAATTTTATAATGATGAAAAAAAAAACTTTTTAAAAGCGAAAAAAACCGGTTAATAAATTTCAACCGCCTCTTCTGAGGGTTGAGGGTTGAACCTCAATCTCTTCTTTCTTCGATTTCCGGCTGCTCAACACATTTGACTATCGCCTTAAATACTGACTGTGCGGCTAAGTTGGATCTCATACACACACATAACCATTTTCCCATTAAAAAGATCAAAAACGCACATGGCTGGCAGCAGCTTGCAGGCAAGGCATCATAAATCAAAAGCAAACGTTAACTTGCGTAACTCCTATGTTTATTATCCGATCGGGTTGCAATTTATAGAATAAGTTCACAACGTATTTAGCTAGATGTATGAAAGTTCAGACTTCAATACTTTGCTTAATAATCGCATATGAAATTAAATTTCTTATTTACAGACAGACTGACGGACAGACAGACGGACATGTCTCAATCGATTCGGCTAGTCATCCTGAGCAAGAATATATATACTTTATGGGGTTGCACAAGGCTACCGTAATTACTGTCAATCACACATACACAAATAACAATTTGAGAACACACATACGAATGAATAACTTCTATGTTTATTATCCGATCGAGCTGCAGTTTATTTTTATTTTTTATTATATTTGTTCCTTTTTATTAAGCGTTGAAACCATTCATTCTTAATAGCATCTTAACAACACATATCAAAAACAAATCTTAAAGAACCAAACCTCTTACGAGGATTACTAGCAGGTGGTGGGAGGGCTGGACAATTAACGAATCGTCTTGTAGAATCCCAGTCTTTTAAGTCGCCTTAACGGCCTAGCTGGTAGCAGTCTCCTTGCAAGTATACTGCGGTGTCTAACAAGTCGATCGTTGTATCTGCTGGAATGTCTACAAATCTGTTCTTCCACAGTGTGTAGATTGAGATCAGTGAGTGTGGAGCCACGCACGTACCAAGGACAATTAGTTATCTGCCACAGAGTTCTGCATTACTTGTATCCGCTTATAATTTGATTTGGCAGCAATCCCCCAAATCTGCACGCCGTACAGCCAATTTGGAGCTTACAATACACGTATACTGCTCTTTTGGCTCTTAGCGACATAGTGCTCCTTTTGTTTATCAACCATCGTAGTTGCTGCAATCTTTGGCCTCACCTTTTAGTTATTGCTTTTAGGTGAGGCCCAAAAGTAAGGCGCTTATCTAAAATTATGCCGAGGTATTTGATGGGGTATTCATAACAAGCGTTTTAAGTGTGAAACACGGATTCATTGTTTTTGAAGGATTGACTTTCATGTTCCACCTTCTACTCCACGCTGATAGAATTTCAAGATATCCTTGCAGCCCATATGCAGCTTCAATACGGGATTTGGATCTGTAAAGAACCGCAATGTCATCGGCGTAGGTCGCAATGATAGCCTTTGAGGGATATTTCATATTCTCGTAGTTAGGTCTAGGCAAGTCAGCAGTATATAAAGAATAGAGCAGCGGGCCAAGGACGCTGCCCTGCGGAACTCCAGCTAACATTTGGCAGGGAGCAGAGTAGGTATCCCTGTACTTGACCATAAATTCCCGTCTATACAGGTATGACCGCAAGAGGCCAAAGTAAGGTCCTGGTAACAGACTTTTTATTTTTTATTTTGGATAAAAGTCCAATGACATATTCCTATCGAATGCTTGCTGCATGTCGATAAAAACTGCATTGCAGTACTCAAGGTCATCAAACGCCTGCAGTATATGGTGCACCAGTCTGTGAACCCGTTCTACGGTGCCATGACCCTCTCGGAAGCCGAACTAATGATCCGGCAAGATGTTGGTTTGACTTATGACAAAACTGATACGTTTGGCAATAAGCCTCTCCCACACCTTAGAAATTGAGGGCAGCAGACTTATTGGCCGGTATGACTCCGGGTCCTCTTCCGGTTTGCCTGGCTTATGAATCATATGGATAGCTGCCATCTTCCACTGCCTTGGGAAAAACTGCACCCATAGCATAGCGTTGAAGATCGAGCATAAGTAAATAATTGCTCGAATTGGTAGAGCTTTAAGTGTCGCATAGCAAATCGTGTCGATTCCAGGAACCTTGTTTTTTGGTAAGGATTTTTTTTTCCTCGACCATAGCTGGCGTAGTCGGTAAAGCCATTTGCAGACGTGACCTCTTCCGAAGTAGCAAAATCGTACGGTGTGAATCGTGTTTGCAGATGTTGAGAAACTGCGTTTGCCTGTGCTTCCTCATTCCTAGCAAGATAACCTCCAGGGCATTGGACAAGAACCTGCCTAAAGGGATGTCGTTTTAGAGATTTAGTGCATTTCCAGGGTGAGTAATTAGCTTCCACGGTATAGTCCAGCGACGTTAATTTTTGCTCAAACAAGTTGGAAAGGCTACAGTCACGCGGTAAATGTAAGAGGCCATGGATTTTCAGTGTACATATATATTTGAAGTAAACCGTAAAAAAAGTAGTAAAGGGACATAGCAAGCAGAATAGATAAGAGTCGATAGCATAAGTTAGAACGAGAGAGATGTGTGAATTTTTGGCGCGTGCTAAGATTCCTTACGCACACACACACCAGTGTCAACTGCTTCTTCTTTAATTTAGACGTCCGTTAAAAGTGCACTGACCTGCCTCCGCTTATAATTTGATTTGGCAGCAATCCCCCAAATCTGCACGCCGTACAGCCAATTTGGAGCTTACAATACACGTATACTGCTCTTTTGGCTCTTAGCGACATAGTGCTCCTTTTGTTTATCAACCATCGTAGTTGCTGCAATCTTTGGCCTCACCTTTTAGTTATTGCTTTTAGGTGAGGCCCAAAAGTAAGGCGCTTATCTAAAATTATGCCGAGGTATTTGATGGGGTATTCATAACAAGCGTTTTAAGTGTGAAACACGGATTCATTGTTTTTGAAGGATTGACTTTCATGTTCCACCTTCTACTCCACGCTGATAGAATTTCAAGATATCCTTGCAGCCCATATGCAGCTTCAATACGGGATTTGGATCTGTAAAGAACCGCAATGTCATCGGCGTAGGTCGCAATGATAGCCTTTGAGGGATATTTCATATTCTCGTAGTTAGGTCTAGGCAAGTCAGCAGTATATAAAGAATAGAGCAGCGGGCCAAGGACGCTGCCCTGCGGAACTCCAGCTAACATTTGGCAGGGAGCAGAGTAGGTATCCCTGTACTTGACCATAAATTCCCGTCCATACAGGTATGACCGCAAGAGGCCAAAGTAAGGTCCTGGTAACAGACTTTTTATTTTTTATTTTGGATAAAAGTCCAATGACATATTCCTATCGAATGCTTGCTGCATGTCGATAAAAACTGCATTGCAGTACTCAAGGTCATCAAACGCCTGCAGTATATGGTGCACCAGTCTGTGAACCCGTTCTACGGTGCCATGACCCTCTCGGAAGCCGAACTAATGATCCGGCAAGATGTTGGTTTGACTTATGACAAAACTGATACGTTTGGCAATAAGCCTCTCCCACACCTTAGAAATTGAGGGCAGCAGACTTATTGGCCGGTATGACTCCGGGTCCTCTTCCGGTTTGCCTGGCTTATGAATCATATGGATAGCTGCCATCTTCCACTGCCTTGGGAAAAACTGCACCCATAGCATAGCGTTGAAGATCGAGCATAAGTAAATAATTGCTCGAATTGGTAGAGCTTTAAGTGTCGCATAGCAAATCGTGTCGATTCCAGGAACCTTGTTTTTTGGTAAGGATTTTTTTTTTCCTCGACCATAGCTGGCGTAGTCGGTAAAGCCATTTGCAGACGTGACCTCTTCCGAAGTAGCAAAATCGTACGGTGTGAATCGTGTTTGCAGATGTTGAGAAACTGCGTTTGCCTGTGCTTCCTCATTCCTAGCAAGATAACCTCCAGGGCATTGGACAAGAACCTGCCTAAAGGGATGTCGTTTTAGAGATTTAGTGCATTTCCAGGGTGAGTAATTAGCTTCCACGGTATAGTCCAGCGACGTTAATTTTTGCTCAAACAAGTTGGAAAGGCTACAGTCACGCGGTAAATGTAAGAGGCCATGGATTTTCAGTGTACATATATATTTGAAGTAAACTGTAAAAAAAGTAGTAAAGGGACATAGCAAGCAGAATAGATAAGAGTCGATAGCATAAGTTAGAACGAGAGAGATGTGTGAATTTTTGGCGCGTGCTAAGATTCGTTACGCAAACACACACCAGTGTCAACTGCTTCTTCTTTAATTTAGACGTCCGTTAAAAGTGCACTGACCTGCCTCACGTTTTGTGTATTGCCTCACACGCATATATGTATGCATGTGTGAACTTCGCAAGCTTGTATTGTATGCATGCACGCATAAGTACAGCACGTAAAAAATTTAACACTTAATAAAAAATTGATTAGATAAATATTAGTAAATGGGAAATAATTCAAAAATTTATATGCTTTAAATGTAAACAAATATAAAATACAACAAAACATAAATATATTAAAATAGGTAAATTCTTTTTTCGACGTGCGGATTCGAACCCAGGCCGTTTGCATAGGAGTCCGTCATCCAAACAACTAGACCACCGTCGCTGCGCTGCGCGCATGCTAAAATTGCATATTTAGACCATTAGCTCAAATGTGTCATATTGTCTTGTACAACAATAACACTTGTACTGGATTGAATGAGATTATTTGTTGAAATTTGATAAATAAATTTTATAATGATGAAAAAAAAATTTCTAAATAGCGAAAAAAAGGTAAATACATTTCATTTGAAATTATCTATCTTTTTTTTGTTCGATTACCGGCTGCTCAACACATTTGACTAGCGCCGCAACTATTGGCTATGCGGCTAAATTACAATTTCGATCTCATACACAAATAACCATTTTCGCATTAAAAAGATCGAAAACGCACATGGCTGGCAGCAGCTTGCAGGCAAGGCATTACAAATCAATAGAGAACGTTAATTTACGTAACTTCTATGTTTATTATCCGATCGGATTTCAATTTATAGAATAAGTTCACAACGTATTTATCCAGATGCATGCCAAAGCAGAAAGTTAAGACTTCAATACTTTGCTTAATAATCGCATAAGAAAACTAATTTCTGAGTTTGAAAATGACGTTTACTGCCTAGGATATACATGAATTTTTCTGCCAAATTTGGAGTGTCTAGCTTTCTGAATAGCTGAGATCTGTTGTCTCATACAGACAGACAGACGGACAGACAGACAGACAGACAGACAGACAGACAGACAGACAGACAGACAGACAGACAGACAGTGAGTATAATGTCATATCTAATCGGTTCTGTCGGAGCATCAGGAGGAGTTGAATCAGCAGCTGCTGTGTAGATTTGCTCAGTAAAAGTGTCTACAGCCATTTCAATATCTTCCCAGAATTAAGCGTAGTGCCTAATTGAATGGAGCTCTTCAAAAGCTGTTTAAAAGCTGTAATGTTGGTACGCTTGGTAACTAGTCGAGGAGATGGACGCGTGGTAACTCCAGCCGTTTGTATCGTGACGACTAGAGCCAAATACGAGAGTCCGGTATACCGTGATGCAATGCAAAATCAATGCAGGTGGACGTATGACTTGATACATATGGGTACCCTGTAGGTGATCCTGTAGCAAGAATATTAGCCCCACAGCTAGAAATTGCTTCAGCTAGTTCTCGCCCCCTGGGTGAGTTGTATCTATCTCCCCAGAGCCAGTATCGCGCATTCCAGTCACCACCTACAAAGTATCTTTGTCCGCAAGCACGGAGTAGATTCGTGAAATGTCTTATTTCTATTCTGTTTCTATATATTGTGACTCAATGCTTATTTTCTAGCCTTAATGATATGGCCCATTTGCAATGTAGGGAATTGTTGCGGCTCTCTACCATTTGTAGTGGGATAAGAATTGTCTACATGAGACATTACAGAGAAGCGATTCGACCTGGTTGCATTTTTTACGCTCTTGGTTGTTCCCATTGACCGGCGAAGATAGTTTTGGTACCATTCACAACCTTTATAGCTGGCCATGTGGTCTCCTCCACAGTGGATGCAGGTAGACTGCGCATCAGGGGAGCGTCCACATTGTGTAGTGGCATGATCTTCTCCACACCTGGCGCAATTTGGGTGCCGACGGCAGTATTTGGCTGTGTGACCATACTGTTGTGAGCGATGACTTTGTACAATTTCCGTCGCTTTTCGCATCCTTTCAATATTCACCATCTGGCGGCAAAGATGCTTAATCTTATAAATTTAATTTATTTCGGCGCAGGCCTTTATATTGAGCAAAATTTTGAGTTTTTCCCTATTATCCTTAGATATAGAATTATGAATATAAAGAACTTCGTATCCAACTGCCTTCAAGCTATCTTTAATATCTTTGTTAAGGGTGCTGTGATCTAGACCTCTAACTACAATTCTGTGCGGTTTTTCCGTTTGAATTTGGTATATATATTCAATACCTACTTCTTCAAAATGGTAAACAATTGCCCTGTAGGTATCGCTATCCTTGGCAAAGATTCTGGTCGTTTCACCTTGATTAGCCTTAGCCGTAACGTTCGGCGAGTTCCGGCTCACCTGCATTCGGATTATCATCATCGCTGTCTTCATGATCCATGTTGATGCCCAGCACTGCAAATCTGTTTTCAGAGTTTGCTTTATTGGTGATAGTCGATGGTGAAGACAGAATTGTTTCTCTGCTTATGCGCTTGGCACTAGAAGTAGGTGACAAAGATTTCGGAATCTTTCATTCGTTGCTTTTGGGCATTCAGCAGTCTATTAGCAGCATTGCTGGTCGTTGGCTCTCGGTGCCAGTGGAGCATATTATATGGCCATCATGGCTATCAATACGTCTGCCGGGGCAAGAGCTTCTGGTTATTACATTGGCTACAGTATAAGTGGGATTACTAGCCGCACTAGTAAATGTTAGAGTCGTATTGCTGATGTGAGTTTCAGTGCACAAAAGGTGTTGAGTTTCTTGTCGGGACTTAGCCTTAATAACCGAAGGTGTTTTGCCAGCTGCTAGAAAAATTTCCTCATAAACAGACCGCTTATTTCTAAGCTGAGAGACAGGAAAAATGTTCTCCTCCATTTGGGCAATTATAATATATTTTGTTCAATCACTGATTTACTTTAGCTTTCCAATTCTGTTCCGTTTGAGAGCTAATATTGATAAGTATTTTAATCTTACTTACGCATGCAAGCAAAAACAAAACAGAAGAAGTTAGCTTAGATTATGCACCCCGCACGCACAATGAGAATTCAATGACAATGCAAGGGTAACAGAAGGTCATTTCAAATTCACTGAAGAGCGCGATGTGTGATTTACTCTCTTGAGCGGTAGCGCGCAGAGAGAGTAAGGCTTGGCTCTCGTGGGCAAGCAATGCAGTCGCACAGCCGCTACAGTTATTTTGTTGTTGTCGTCAAGCTGCCGACGCTGAAGGAGACAGCATCCAAAAAAATGATGTTCAATTTTTAGCACAGGTACAGTAGTCCACAAAATAAATCAATCAGATTTTATCCGCGACACAACCGATCTCAATGAGAGTAGATTAGCAACTCTATGTATATAGTATAACAGACACCATTTTTGCAGTTTATAGAATGGGTTCATATCATTTACAGCTTTGTGTACTCTAAGAAAGGTGAAACTTAAATACTTTGATTAATAAACGTAAGTTACTGATTTGCGGAGGCGGTGGGCGTGTTAGGAAAAACTAATTTGTATGCCCCGACCCTTGTGCTGCTGTCTCTACCTACCGAGCAGGGCTGCCAGAAAAAACGAAAAAACAGAAAATGAAAGGATAGACCGACGAAAAAAGGACAGAAAACAGGAAAATTGGTTATGATTTAAAAAAAGGCTAAATTTCTTATAACTCATATCTTTATATGAATTACAACGAGTTTTAAAGACTTTTACAGTAGGGGTAGCAGCTCCAGTCTTAATCTTTATGATATCTGTTGAAATCGTGCGATTTCAGCTACCGATATCCGATAATAAATTTCTCTTGGGATATTTCACAATTAATTGAAACTCAATAGGCAGTGAATCGATAGCGGGGGAAAACGATTTGTAGACAAATTTTGAGGTTATATTGAAAATTCAACAAGAATACAAAAATTATGTAAAACAAGTGGATATGGATATGGATATATACAGTCGAACGCCCGACAGTAGGATACCCTTCTCCCAATTTTCTAAATCTGTTACAAACGTGTAACTACACTGATAATTTCAAACAGAAATTCTGCACAAATACTTCTCTACATATAGCTTACTCGCTCGCACTCACACAGCGACGCGCGTAAAGCGTAAAGCGGCGAGACGCAACGTCGACGTCGACGTCAACTCCAAGCAGCGCGCCGGCTGCTGCTCGTACATTTGAATAACTCAACCAACTGTGTTATAAGTCCGATCGGATTATAATTTGGAGAATACATTTATATGGTATTAAGCACTATACATACCAAAGCACAACTTTATAAGTTTAATACTTTGCTTAATAATCGTAAATTACCGATTTGCGGGGGCGGTGGGCGTGGCATCAAACATTTGAAATAAACTTCATCTGTTTGGGAAACATAGGAACCTTCATGCCAAATTTGGTGTCTCTAGCTTTTTTAATAGCTGAGATCTGTTGTCTCAAACAGACAGACGGACAGACAGACGGACATGTCTCAATCGACCCGGCTAGTGATTCTGAGCAAGAATATATATACTTTATGTGGTCTCCACGCTTCCTTATGCCTGTTACATACATTGCACAAAGTTAGTATACCCTTTTTTGACCATTTTCAATGGTCGAAGGGTATAAATATGTGGAAAATTTGAGCAAATTAACAAAGATAAACCTTTGTAAATAACAATTTATTGGGCACACAAAAAAAGACAGATTTCCGGACAGTATGATATTGAAATATTTTCAGGCTAGACGAAAATAAAAAAGGACAGATCTGTCCGGAAAAAGGCTGACCTGACAGCCCTGCTACCGAGCCTACCAATCCTTTGGGCATGCGTCTCTTGTCTTTTTTGCCAAAACGTTCCTGCCTTACTTGTCTCTTTTTCCAAAACGTGCCTGCCTTTTACGGCACTGGCTTTTAGAGGATCCTGCTATTTGAGACTCTTGCTATTAGGGGCTTGCGCGGCTTGAGGCGTGTGCTGTATGCGGCCTGTGCAAAATGAAGATCAAGTGACAAAAATCTCATTCATTTTTGATTGGCTTGTTGTGCGCATGCATTTTGCAGTTCTCTGGTGTGTATGTAACGAATTTTTAGTACGCGCCAAAAACAATACCCTCATTATGTTCTGCTTCGGTATACATAAAGCTGAATACAATATGATTATATCCTCCAAATAACAATCCGACCAATAACAGAAGTTGTTCAAGTCAACATTTTCAATGTACGAGCAGCAGCCTGCGCGAAGTCGCAACGCGTTGCTTTACTTATTAATCGCTTGTGTGAGTGCGAGCGAGTAAGTCATATGTAGTAGAATAATTTGTGCAAAACTCTCTGCTTAAAATTATGGGTGTGGTACACGTTTGTAACAAATTTAAAAAATTGGGAAAAGGGTATCTTACTGTCGGGCGCTCGACTGTAGCTTTACCCATTTGTTTGTTATGGTACACTGCTGGTCTTAGGTTAGACGCACGTGTAGTTGCATACAACTTGCTTCATATTTATTTACTAAATGTATATCAAAATAGGCTCAAAATTCATGGCCTCTTACAGTCACCGCGTGACTGCACAAACACATACATGTTGTTTTTATACCCTTCGACCATTGAAAATGGTCAAAAAAGGGTATACTAACTTTGTGAAATGTATGTAACAGGCATAAGGAGGCGTGGCAGACCCCATAAAGTATATATATTCTTACTCAGGATCACTAGCCGAGTCGATTGAGCCATGTCCGTCTGTCTGTCCGTCTGTCCGTCTGACCGTCTGTCCGTCTGTCCGTCTGTCCGTCTGTCTGTTTGAGACAACGGATCTCAGCTATTAAAAAAGATAGAGACACCAAATTTGGTATAGAGGTTCCTAAATTTTGCAAGCAGATGAAGTTTATGTTAAATGTTTGATGCCACGCCCACCGCCCCCGCAAATCGGTAATTTGTGATTATTAAGCAAACTATTAAACTTAGAAAGTTCTGCTTTGGTATGTATAAAGCTATATACCATACGAACATATTCTCCAAATTACAATCTGATCGGACCAATAACACAGAAGTTATTCAAGTCAACGTTTTCAGTACAAATGTACGAGCAGTAGCCTGCGCGTTGCTTTCAGTAGTTGACGTCGACGTCGACGTCACTCTTAACGTGCGTCGATGTGTGAGTGTGAGCGAGAAAGCTATATGTAGAAGAAGTATTTGTGCAAAATTTCTGTTTTAAATTATGAGCGTGGTTGCACGTTTGTAACGGATTTTAAAAATTGGGAGAAGGGTATCTTACTGTCGAGCGCTCGACTGTAGCCATTTCCACTTGTTACATTTACATTTAGTTTTAAATGATTTTTGCTAAAAGTTTTAAGCTATTGAACTTCTTCTCCGCAGTCGAATTCGGATTAAGGAGAATTTATAACATTTTATATACTAAATTGCCTTGCCTGTAGAACACTAACCAAAGCAGGCAAAAAATAAAAAAAAACAAGAAAGCAAGGCTACCTTCGGCTTGCCGAAGTTTTTATACCCTTGCAGTTGTACACAACTATGTATATGTAATATTACTCAGATTTTTATAAAATTGCAACAGGTACCTTCATTAGGCCGATCGTTGATTGTTATAAGTTATAAAACTTCGATTTTGATGAAATTTTATTATTAAGGACATACTTAGATTTGGATGTGGTAAGCTTGATAGCTATGTCTTGAAATATAACGAAAATCGACCGATAGGCTCCATGACAGCTGTACGATATATCAGTCCGATCTGGCCCGTTCCGACTTAGTTAATGAAGGCAGAAATAAGAAGCTTGTGAGCCAACTTTTATGAAGATAGCTCAATAACTGGGGGACTAATTTGCGTTGCAACAGACAGACGGACTGACTGATTGTTCCTATAACAGCTATAGAATGTAAACGTCTGAGATATTTAAATGGAAAAAATAAGGGCGTGTTACTGTATAACATTAAAAAGTATTGATAATGTGCTGTATTTCCAAGAACAAAACAGGTTTGCATACAAAAACCCTAATTTCAGCCGATTGTTCCTATGGCAGCTATATGTTATAGCGGTCCGATTTTGATACAATTTTGACAGCATATTAGGAACGTAATAAGAATAAGATTTGCCAAATCTTGTTGCAATATCTTGAAAAACAACAAAAATCGGCCGATAGTTTCTATGACAGCTATACGATATATCGGTCCGATCTGGCTCGTTCCGACTTATTTACAGCGCGCAGCAATAAGAAGCTTGTATGCCAAGTTTCATGAAGATAGCTCAAAAACTGAGAGACTAGTTTGCGTTGCAACAGACGGACGGACGGACGGACGGACGGACGGACGGACGGACGGACAGACGGACATCCATTTTTGGACTCCTCTGTTTATGCTGATTCAGAATATATATACTTTATAGGGTCGGAGATGTCTCCTAAGGTGCGTTGCAAACTTCTGGCTAAAATTAATATACCCTCTGCAAGGGTATAATAAATACAAATAAATTGAAAATAAAATCAGAAAGCAATACTACCTTCGGCATGCCGATTCCCTTTAATGGATTATTACCGTCTTCGGTTGGGGGACTCAAACTTAAGCTGCCATATGACGTGTCTAACGCAGAAAACTAATTAGCCCTTTGCGTTTAACTACAGCACCGGTGATTCGGCCTTTTTATCATAAAGATTTACCTTATTTTAAATCCAACATGCTACACTTATCTAAGCGGAAGTGATTTGCATTTGGCAGGATTTGTTAAAATACTCCATACCGTCTTCCATAATCAGAATGGAGATTTAGTATGCTATCAAGAGATTGTAGAAATATATAGGACTGTTAGACACAACACCTTGCAGCGCATACTAAACACATATTCATAATAAGGTTATTTACATGATTTAAGGTTTCATTTAAATCAAAATTAATTCGAGTTGTGTGTAACTTTAACTTAAAATCAAATTTCGAACAGGGTACAAACAGTGTGACAGAAAATGTAGCAAAATGGACGTGGGTAAAAAGTGAGCATGTGCTCGATTGCAACTCACTCGTTGTGTGGTATATCTTCATCCTGGTCGCCAGCTGTGGGGGTTAGTAGTATTTCAAATATCATTCCGCACAGCACGAGGGCCACAAAGTAACTCAAGCGTTGGGTTTTCATTTTGTAAGAAGTTGGCGGCTTGGTTTGTTGCTAATTTATATAATTAAATCCGTTTCTGCCACAACGAAGTAACTAAGTAACACTTAAGTAACTAATTTTGTGTGTACTTGTGTATTTATCAATTATATTTATGTGATTGTCTTTCTGATAAGACGATTTGACGAACTCACTTATAAAATTTGTTTTCGTTGTATTAATGCTTTTTTGGTGAAAGTAATTTACAATTTACATATAAATATTTTATAATTTTGTGTATTATTCATTAAATTGTACATTATACCCATTTTGTATTATTTAAATATAATTCCATTTATTTGAGCTGTGAATATGCTTTTCTGAAAACAAATGTTGATTATTTTTATTAACATCAACCGTTGAAAATGATCAAAAAATGGTATACAAATGTATGTAACGGGCATAAAGAGGCTGGGAGACCCCGTAAAATATAAACATTCTTGCTCAGGACCACTAGAGAACACAAATCTTAGCTATTAAAATGTATTTGACTGTCGCTCGACTCGAGTCTGCTACGCCTCCTTCTGTCTGTTACATAAATTTGCACAAAGTTAGTAAATTGAGTTAAAAACAAGAAAGCAAGGCTACCTTCGGCTAGCCGAAAGTTTCATAACCTTGCAGTTATACAAAATATAAAATATTTTGGCACATACATTATTAACGTCGTGCGCCGAAAGGCGTTATTTTACAGTGATTAATTGTGATTACACACTTTTAGCTTCAACCGAAGCCGTTCAACTAAACCGTTGCCGTAGAACTAACTTTGCGGCTGAAATCGAATTTTCGATTTATGGGGCGGATTGAGGTGTGGCAAATGCCCAAAATTAACAGGCTCAGCGTGATGTTTTTACACATATTGCATCAAATGAAGAAGCCCTAGATCTCAAAACAGTTGTGACCTAGGAGGAGGACATGAGGAAATGCTATATCGACTCGGCTGTTGTCACTGATCAAGAATATGTATATATACTTTGCATATAAGTGACACTTCAGTTATTAGATATGGAACAAAATTAACAACAAAGTTATTTTTGTATGTTCAAAACCATGTAAATCCATTTTTGGGTGATAGCTCCAGGATTTAAGAGTGTTAGATTTATTTTTTAATTTGTTCGTAGACTACCTAACTACATCTATGTACAATGTTCAATGGGTTATTTCCAAGTTCCTTTAATTTTGTGTTTTTTGTAATATTAAGCATTAAGAAGCATTAGAGATATTAAAATATAATTGTCAAGATATATTACACAAAAATATAGTATTACCCTCAATAATTTAACAGCGTGAAAATGCCGGTTTGCCCTGTGCGCCAAAAATCCTAGTACTGTTATACTTAAAGGGTCGGAATTACCTCTTTAGCGAATTGCAAATGTGCTATAAACAAAAAATCTAAACAAATGACAAAATCTATACTCAGGCGACATAAAATACACTTCGTTGAATTTCGACAAGGCCTTTTCAAACACATTTAACTTCTATGTTTACTACTACGGAAAGGCAGACTCGGCTAGTGAACCTTAACACTAATATATTTACTTTTATTATACTAAAAAACTCAAAAAACTAATAAAATAGTCTTAACAGGGGACAAAACTCAACTCAAATATTCAATTTGACCTAGAAATACGTTTAAATTCATGGACACACTTTGCCGCACTCACACACGCAGAGAGCGTTAACATATACATATACCGATAGAAATGTTCGCATACAATCTGTTAAATTGTTATTTTGCTCAACTTTCATTTCGAAGTCGAGTCCTTTCATACTCAACGCATGCGCTTTTATTAAGGCATCCTATTCAGATAGCACGTTTTGTCCTGGGATGACTTGGCCAATCGGCCATTGTATGAGCATGCCACCCTCTAAAAGGCGGACTTAGCTGTAAGCTTTGTAGTTCTGCGTGTGCACGTAATATTTATACCCTTCGACTATTTAAACATATTATTTACATAGATATTATTTACATTGAGGCTAAAACCCCCTAAGTAAGTATATGTACATATCCATGCCATGCGTTTGCATGAGCACGTTAATGAACGCAGTCTTGGAATTATCTTGATGAAACTTGTCACTCTTACTGTTCTTCTGTCTATTTTGTTAATTTTCAACAATTGCAATCACACTTAACACATCGAGTTTATCTATGAGCTTGTATGAATAATTGGATTATTCGACAAAATAACTTATTACATTGGACCGTTTTGTCAATTTTAAATTTTTGAATGCACATTAAAAGTATGCCCATTTGTGGTGGGCGAACAGGTGGGTATATCACAGTCTAGCACACTCGACTGTAGATTTTGTACTTATTAATTTTGCAAATTACACTAAAACGTTGACAGATACATAAAGATAGATATAATAAAAGTCTACTATGCAAATTGCAATTCGATTGTTAAATAACACAGAAGTCAGCAAAAGCAACGTGTTATATAGGGGTGGGTACATGCTTAAAACGGATTCTGGATTCCGGATTAAAAAGGATTCCGTAGGGTATCTTACTGTAGGGCTTGCTCGATTGTTGCTTCATTTGTTCTATACATACAATATGTATGTATCTCACTCCATGTTTAAACTTTCTTTTAAAATAATAATTAACTTATAATTTTCAAATTTTCTATTTGATTAACGCTGGTTATGACAATCATCTTTCTTTATAAACTGTTATTTTATTATAAGTATAAGGTTAATATTTATGTTATGTACCATTAACTTCGAATATCTGAATATCACTGAAATATATTTTAATGCTGCTTGCAGAAGGTACAAGCCAAGCCTTCAAATTTTACAGCTACATAAGTACTGCTGCATCACACCAAAAAGAACGTTATAATATACATACATACGTCACTCACAAATTTACATATGTATATTCATTCATATGTGTTCGCGACGAGTGCGTGCGTGCTTCCCATAGCATACTTTTTGGGCGCGCTAATGAAATATGATATACCGACGTTTACACTATTGTGATTTTTATTAAAGCTGGACTGATTGGGAACACATAGTTTTCATTTAAAGAAAAACTTTTTTTTTTATATACATTCCTTTTTTGATTATACACATGCAGTTCGTTACAAATGTATGAAAGTAAGCAAGTACATGCATATGTACTTTTGTACTGATGTGTGTATGTGTGAGTGTACAAATCCTCTCTTCAATATTCTCTTTTGCCTTAATCAGTCGACCTCTCTGTTTCCTTATCACCCACTTTTTCCCTTACCCTCGTGGACAGCTTAGCGCCAAGGAGGAAACTTTTTTTTCCATTGCCAAGAAAAAATTCAGTTTATCAGCTACTCTTCTCCGGGTGGGGCACCCTGCCAGTTTTAAGGCAAGCGGTAACATCAAATTTACCGATAGAACAAAGACGGCACGTTTCTTCGGAACTAGGGATGTTATGCTCGATACCTATAAATATATATGTTTATATATTTGTATGTATGTAGCTAAGTGGTGCTAGTCTTGGCGTCTGCGTAAGAGTTGTCGTCTGCTCTTCGGTTTTTTGGCGCTCGGAATTATAGAACTAGTACTCATACATGTGCACAAATATATGTATATATAATATTTAAGATACATAAAAATATTTCATTTTTAATATATGTAATATATACATACAAATTATATGTAAGTGTTCTTTCAAAATTTGTTTAGTTAATTTGTGGTGTGAAGGGTTTTTTAAATTTTATTTTTTATCATACCGGCTGTTTTTTGCGTTTAACTTTTTCTTTACAGAAACTTTATTATTGCTTGAGAGATATTTGCTTTTTTCTCTAAGAAACACGTGTCTAACCACGAACAATTATATCAATGCCTCATGAATCGCATTATATTATTTCTTAATTTAATTCATATATTTTTTTTTATTCTTTTGTTTTGTTGTTATCTATTGAGTTTTTTCTTTTGACGCTTTGCGCAAAAACGCATCTACATTAGCTATGTTCACGCACCGAACTGAAATATTAGAGCTTCGCTCTTCAAAGCTTAAAGAGAAAGTTTTGAACATTTGCTAAACGTACATATATTTAGGGGTGCGACGATGGCGCAAAATGCTATTGGCCAAATGGAGCTTTTCGACCAATGTTCAAATAATCGATAAATATAACAAATATTCGTTTTAAGCGATTTTATTTATGGCACCAAAGTTTAACGTTTGAAGGACAATAATTAAGGCAGTATTGCGGTAACTCGGGCGCCATGATCTGAAAACTGATTTTTATAAAACTCGACGAAGTAAGAAAATATTTATTAAAAATTTTTGTTTTCGGGTTAGCTTATAAAGCTTAAAAACTCCGATAACTCGTCAATTTTCATACATTTTACAGGCCTAATTGACCAGTGTGACCAGATATCAAAAGGTATAATCACCCATATTTTGACCCTGCACCGTTACATGGTTATGTAACAAATTTATTAAATTTTTCTTTTGAGTTTGAAAAAAAAATAATTGCGCGTAGTCTTACTTATTTGATGATTTGAGTAGTACAGTGCCGCTCAACTGAATAGGTTTGACTATTTGTTTAGGTTTGAAACGTTGTAACTTAGTTATATGCAATCCGATTTAAGCGAAATAAATTTGTATGTATTAATAGATCAGTTATTTGTTAAATAGCAAAGTTTCTCTCTTAGTTTTGTTTTTATATCATTTTTATTTTATTTTTTCAAAAACATAACAAAAAATCTTCATTTTTTGGCTCAACTGAATAGGTTTTGCACTTTTGACTTCACTTTTGTTTGACCGCGTGATTAAAAAGAGTTGAATTCTTTTGTATTCTAAAATTTAAATCATCTTTTATCATTTTTTCTGAAATGGGCGCGAAAAACCTTTATCCGATTTTGAAAAAGATCAAATCAAAGGCTATATTGAATCTGGCTTAAAACACTGTGTAATAGCCAAGAAAATCGGTCGAAGTCAAAACGTTGTATGTAATTTCCTCCGTAATGACGCCGACTATGGAAAAAAAAGAAAGGAGGAAAAAATATGCAACAACACCATCAGAGATGCGACTTATTCTACGAACTGCCTCAAATTCTCACCTTTCTGCAGGAAAAAATAAGGTAAAATGCGGTGTAAATGCTAGTGTGGCCACAGTAAAACGAATTATTCAAAGTTCCAAATACTTGAAGAGATTAAAAATTAAAAAAACCACCTCTCCATGATGATCGTAAGGAAACACGACTGCGATTTGCCCGAGAACACATGACAAACTGGAGCTCGCATGTTCCATAGAAATTTATGGCTCCCCACACCATTACACCACCTGCACAAGTGTGATGACGCCTTAAAAAACATTCTTCCTTTCTTATATCTTGGAAATAGTAGTTTTAGCCATCCGGTCCATCAAGGTTGAACTTCTTTTCATAGGAGAAAACCACCGTCTTCCACTCCTTGTTCCACGTCATGTTCATCATGGCAATCGCAGTCGTGTTTCCTTACGATCATCATGGAGAGGTGGTTTTTTTTTAATTTTTAATCTCTTCAAGTATTTGGAACTTTGAATAATTCGTTTTACTGTGGCCACACTAGCATTTACACCGCATTTTACCTTATTTTTCCTGCAGAAAGGTGAGAATTTGAGGCAGTTCGTAGAATAAGTCGCATCTCTGATGGTGTTGTTGCATATTTTTTCCCTCCTTTCATTTTTTTTCCATAGTCGGCGTCATTACGGAGGAAATTACTCACAACTTTTGACTTCGACCGATTTCCATGGCTATTACACAGTGTTTTAAGCCAGATTCAATATAGCCTTTGATTTGATCTTTTTCATTTTAGAAAAAAATGATAAAAGATGATTTAAATTTTAGAGTACAAAAGAATTCAACTCTTTTTAATCACGCGGTCAAACAAAAAGTGAAGTCAAAAGTGCAAAACCTATTCAGTTGAGCCAAAAAAAAATGAAGATTTTTTGTTATGTTTTTGAAAAAAAAAATAAAAATGATATAAAAACAAAACTAAGAGAGAAACTTTGCTATTTAACAAATAACTGATCTATTAATACATACAAATTTATTTCGCTTAAATCGGATTGCATATAACTAAGTTACAACGTTTCAAACCTAAACAAATAGTCAAACCTATTCAGTTGAGCGGCACTGTATATTACTCGAAATCCAATTGTAGTGAATTGGATAACATTGCCGCAGCAAAAACTTTTTTGTATACTGCTCACATTTTCTTACAGTTTTGACGACAAACGCGACCAAAACTTTCTTCGGTTTCTAAGAAATAATTCTGCCAATGAAGTCTTATCATATTTCAAATGACAACTGTCAACAAACACAGCTGATTAAAAATGAGACCATAATCATGCATTTGTACAGGATCAAAATATGGATGAACATAGTTTTCGTGATCTGGTCACAGTGGTCGAGTTCTATAGTTCTATACTGATCCTTTCAGTCGTCAGATCTTGGCGCCCCAGTGTAACATTTTACGAAGAAATATCAAGCTTATGTATTTCTTAACCAGCGGGTGGTCGATACTTTGTGGCATTGCCCGCGATAAAGCCGGCTACGCTTCTATAAAAAAAAAGGTGAAATGTAAGAAAACCTTCGTTTTTCTTGAGGTCGATTTCCAATCGACTAAAGGGATATATAATTACCTAATATATTGATTGTAATAATTTTGATTAATTTTTTTTTTCCTTTTGTGCGGTACTCGCTCTTACCCTGGTCGCAGAGCTCATATAAAAATCATATTCCTTTTGATGGTCTCGCCAAAATAATCAGAAGCAATGGTTTTTTTTCTTCTTTAAGATTATATATTTATCTTTCGGATATTTTTAAAGCTTTATCTGCTACTTTTTCAAGTTGTCGTAGTCTACTATTTAAACTGAAACCACAGTGTTTTCGAGACTCCAAGCTTCTGGTACTCATGTCGAGACATTAAATGATCACCTGTCTGAACTAATCGACTTAAACATGGAAATTCAAGGTACAGAAGGTATTGACAACCCCATAAGCTTATTTACGGAAAAACTGAAAGAAGCAGCAGCACATGCTGCACCGAGTACTCCACGCAATGCGCAAGCCTTTGTTCAGCCGCATCCACCTTCTGCAATAGTCGACCTCCTTCGCCTTCAGTCAGAAAGGAATTTGTAAGGACAGGTGATGTCCGAATTAAGCAGATCTACAGAAGGGTATCTAATCAGCTCCATAAAGTGCTGACCCAGCGAAAACAGCATCAGATAGACAACCTTTTGGAGAACATGGGCACCGATGCTTCCCCACAATTCTCTCTGTGGAGAATCATGAAAAGGTTCAAGTTTCAGGCTTCTGAGAAATCCGCTACCGTCCGGTGGTTGGTGCCGCACATTACAAAGCAGAAGTGTTTGCAAGCAACTTGGAGCAAAGATTTAAGCCGCTCGCATTTGCCGATGCGAATCATTGCCGTTTGGTTTTGGAGTCTCTTGAAACGCCATTTCAAATGGCACTGCCTGCGGATCTGTCACTCTCGAAGAACTAAAACAACTTGTTTCCTTGTTGAAGTTCAAAAAGCTCCGGGTCATGACCTTCTCGACAACAGCACGATAAAAAACCATATTCAGAAATCGATAATTGCGATGCTTATACTGGTTAATATATATGTACAAAAATATGAAATCGGCCAAAAAGGGCATATTAACTATGTTTAAATGTATATAACAGGCATAAAGAGGCGTGGCAGACACCATATGTATTCTTGCTCAGGTTCACTTGCCGAGTCGATTGAGCTGTCCGTCTGTCTGTCCGCCCATCTAATAACAGATCTCAGCTATTAAAATAACTAGAGACATTAAATTTGACATGAATGTTCCTTTATATCATTGGCATATGAAGTTTATATCAAATGTTTGATGGCACGCCGACTGCCCCTGAAGTCGGTAATATGCGATTATTAAACAAACTATTGAACTCATAACATTCTTCGGTATACAATAAGCTAAATACAACATGAACATATCCTCCAAATTACTGTCCGATCGGATTAATAATAAATATGTTATTGAAGTCAACGTTTTCAGTACAAATGTTCATTACGAGCAGCAACCTGTACCCTGCAATGAGCAGTTGCCGTCGACGTTGCGTCGCATCGCTCTACTCTTTATGCGCTTGTGTGTGTAGTAAGCGAGTAAGGCATATATCGTTGAACTATTTATGCAGAATTCTCTATTTGAAATGATGTGTGTCGCGGAACGGATCAGCTGGTTATCAATAATTAATGTTAATTTGTTTGTATGTCGTTTCTAGTATTTTATTGTATGTTATTTTATCGTTGTCGTAATTGGTAACACCGATTTAACTAAGAATTAAGCTATGCTTAGTGCGTCAGATCAGTTCGTCTGCCGATATCCAAGAGAGAGAGAGAGAAACTGCGTTTTGTTGGATTGGGTCTTGTAAGGATGTTTTCTCAGGCTGAGGTACATATCTCAGTTCCGCCAGGTTGTTTACAGAACATTTATAAATACTAGGACTACTACGACTTTAGTAAAGAGAGGTTACTAGCAGATCATACCTTACTAGGGTATGTGCAGGGTATAGGCGATATATATGGCCCACGCTGCGTACGTGTGCCCGTTTACCACGTGGTAGTGAACTCTACCACCACGCGGTACCTTCTGGAAGCTCACGTGCACGTGTCGCGTGTCACGCGTGCTTGGCTGGCGGCCTATCGTGAGAAACGCACGTGGTCGCAGGTGCTTCCCGCTTGCACTCCCCAGGTCACTCGTCGGTGTATTCCACCATCCGTAACTGGGTAGTGAGCACGTTCACGCACCTCGCTCGCCAGCTTTCGCCCACTCACGACGCCTCTCCTGATCGCCCGTGACCGCAGGTATTCTCGCCTGTACCCCCACGAGCCGCTCAGTGGTGTATTGCACCACACCGCAAACTCGTTAGAGTACACGATCACACCCGCTTGCCAACTAGCGTCTCGTTCGTGACACGACTCACGAGTGGCCGTTGGCCGTGCAGAAGTGCCCGTGGCCGCAGGTATTTCCGCCTGTACTCCCACAAGTCACTCCGTGGTGTATTGCACCACACCGCAAACTCGTTAGAGTACGCGCTCACACCCGCTTGCCAACTGGCTCTTCACTCACGATGCAACTCACGAGTGTACGAAGTCGCTTACTGGTCAGCGGAGCACCGGCATACCAGAAGGCGCGATTTCTGCACATACACATTCACACCGGCACACACGTACACGACACCACAAATTCTCTCGGGGGAAAGGATGTATCACTGATTTATGTTTTAATAATCACGTGGGTTGGGTTTTATTTAAATTATTTAGGTTAGGTTAGGTTATATCGGCAGGCCCCCTAGTGTGGGGGCCTCACATAGATCAGTATGATCCTTAGTGCGGCCGAATAGGTGATGGAGGCTGTTAATTTCTTGGTTTAATTGTCCCAGTCTGGTAAGCTTGTTAGTTTGGCAAAAGCCAGGAGTTTTTGGGGTGCCAGGCCCGCTGCTTCTTCTAGTGATGCAAGCAGGGGGCGTCCAAGGTACTTCGCTCTCAAGGTCATGAGAGCGGGGCAGTCGCAGATGATGTGCTCCAGAGTTTCTCTTACATCTGGTTCCTTGCATCTCCTGCATTCGTCGTTATCGGTGATGCCCAACCTTTTGGCATGAGTTGCGGTCATACAGTGACCCGTGAGTATGCCTATCATTGTTCTACAGTCTCTTCTCGGGAGCTGAGTGACATAATGGGCTAGTTTCGCGTTTGCGTTGTTGCATATAGTGCGGGTTATTTTGCAGTTTTTCGTGTTGTGCCATCTTCTTCCTGCTGTTACCGCAGCGCCTTGTTCTAGGCTGTGGCTTATTGATCGCAGCGGTGGCTTCAGGTCTTCAACTGTCAGCTGTCTAGATTCGGCACCCTCTTTCGCTAGCCTGTCTGCCATCTCGTTTCCTTCAATGCCCTGGTGGCTGGGAACTCAGAAGATGCGCACCTTCGATCGGATGCTTAATGCATCTAATGCTTCCCCTGCTTGCCAGTACACTTCCGGAGCTGATGACATAGGATTGCAAAGATTTGATAGCCGCCTGACTGTCGACTAGGATGTTGACCCGATTTGTGTTGAGTGTTGTCGCGAGTTCTGCCGCCTTCCTTATAGCGAAGACCTCCGCCTGGAAGATGCTACAGTAATCCGGCAACTTATACGACACTTGAATGAGCGGATCTGCACAGTAGACCGCGGCGCCCACGCCGGCTTCCATTTTGGATCCGTCCGTAAACAACTTTGTTGCGTATTCGTCCATGCCGATTTTCCAATCTTCATGGCCCATTAGAGTGGGCGTTCTAGAGAAGTTGTTTATTGGGGTCATATAGTCCGTGCTATTGAATGACTCTCCTCCCACTTCGCTGTGCCCGTAGTTTGCGAAGGCCATTTGTCCCGTAGCACCAAGACGTTGCGCAGTCTTTTGTGCTAGTAGTTTGGCCTGTATGTCAATTGGGAGAACTCCGAGTATCACTTCCAGGGCCTTTGTGGGAGTGGATCTCAGTGCCCCAGTAATGCACATCAGTGCACGTCTTTGTACCCTTTCCATTGTTAGGAGGTATGTGGATTTTTTAGTGGCCTTCCACCATACTAGGATACCGTAGAGTAGTATTGGACGAACAATTGAGATGAAAATCCAGTGCATTAGTCTGGGAGACAAGCCCCACGTGCTACTTAGCATCTTTTGCGATGCGTAAAGTGCATTGGTGGCTTTCTTAACCCTTTCCTCGACATTGGGTTTCCAACTCAGCTTGCTGTCCAATACTATTCCTAAATATTTTACGCTCTTTTTCGGCTCGAGCATGGCACCGTTTATAGATGGCGGAGTCCATTGCGGTATCTTGTATCTCTTGGTAAAGAGAATTAGATCCGTCTTGTCCGCATTGATACTGAGTCCGACCTCCATCGCCCACTTCAGTATTTCTTTGAGTGTATTATCCATGACAGAGCTGATTGTCATTGGACATTTGCCCACGATAATTATGGCTATGTCATCTGCATAGGCGGTTATCTTAGGGGCTTCCCGTTTAAATTTTCTTAAGATGTCGTTTACCACTAAATTCCACAACAGCGGCGACAGAACTCCGCCTTGTGGCGTGCCTCAGTGCGCTGCTTTAGTTATGGTCGTGGTTCCCCATTCGGCTCTTACTCTTCTGCTCAGTAGATTGCATATCCAAGAGTTTACAGCTTCGTGGGTTTCTGCGGCTCTCAGGCTCCGCATGATCGCTTCCGTAGATACATTGTTGAATGCACCTGAGATGTCCAGGAACGCTCCTAAGGCAAATTCTTTGTGGTGTAGGGCTTTTTCGATGGTGGCTACTAGGGAGTGTAGCGCTGTTTCCACCGATTTCCCTTTTGTGTATGCGTGTTGGTTGGATTCTACGAGTCGGTCCATGCCTCCTCTTATGTGTAGATCCAGAAGTTTTTCGAAAGTTTTTAGCAGGAATGAGGTGAGACTTATCGGTCTGTAATCTTTCGGCTGCATGTGACTGCATTTTCCTGCTTTTGGCAGGAACACAACACGTGCTGTCCTCCAGGGTACCGGTACATATCCCTGCCTCAGACACGCTTTGAATATCGATTCCAGCCATGGTGTGACCTTTTCTTTGGTCTTCTGTAGCATGGCTGGTATTACACCATCTAGGCCAGGGGATTTGTAACTCTCAAACGAGTCTATGGCCCACTGGATTTTATGTGGTGTGATTATATTCCCTGGTACATCGGACCTTGGGTTCATATGCAATGGTTGTTGCGGATGGGGTATATCTGTGCATCCGGGGAAGTGCTCGCTTAAAAGGGCATTAGTCGCTTCCCTGCTGCTACCCGTCCATTGGCCATCGCTGGTTCTTAGTTGGCTCTGGATTGCCGGTTGGCTCGACAGAAGCTTTCTAAGCCTTGCGGTTTCTGTGACCTTCTCTATGCCAGAGCAGAAGGATCTCCAGGAGTTCCTTTTGGCTGTCTGGACCTTTTTCTTAAAGTCACGGAGCCTTATTTTGTACTCGTCCCATACAAGATCTTCATCCGCTTGTTTGGCCAGTTTGAAGATTTCTTGTAGGTCGGTGCGTTGTGCTTTCAATTGTGGATTCCACCAGGGTGGCCTGTGTTTCCTTCTTACAATTGAGGTTTTGCACGCTGTGTTGAAGGCCGAGGTTAGGTGGTGACAGAGAGTCTCCACGGACTTCTCAGTCTCCGCCGTTGATACGATCGGTGGTGGTTCTGGGAGTGTCCTAGTCACTTTGGTCTTATACATATCCCAGTTGGTATTCCGGGGATTCTTGTAAAGACTTTTTGTCACTTTGCACTCGAGTTCAACTTTGAACTGGATATACCTGTGATCAGAGAAGGAGGGTTTGCTGAGAACCCTCCACTCAGTGACTTCGGTATTTGCTCCAGACGCGAGTGTTAAATCTATGACGCTTGATGAGGTGGGACCCACGTAGGTGGGTTCCTCTCCTGTGTTCGCGATCTTAAGATTGTATTTGAGAATAAAGTCTAAAAGTGACTCACCCCTGTTGTTCACGTCCTTGCAGCCCCATAGGGTGTGGTGGGCGTTGACGTCGGCGCCTATCAGCAGGGGTTGCCTCTTCCGGCTCACCTCCTGTATCAGACGCTCCGTCTCCTCCGTCGGTGATTCCCTGTCTTGCGCTAGATAGCAGGACGCCATTAGGAGTGGTTCGTCCCTGCAACCCTCTAGCGCTATCACCGTGATGTCGTCAGTGCTGTAATTGGACATAAGATAAGCGTAGATGCCTTTTCTTACAAGAATTGCAGTTCTAGCTCTACTTACGGTGGTCGGGTAGAAGATAGAGTAGTTGCTAGACCCTAGCCCAGCGATCTTGTTGCCCGACGCGATCCAGGGCTCCTGGACTAGGGCTACGTCGACGGACTCCTCCTCCAGGGTTAGAAGGAGCTCCGCCGACGCCAACAATTCTTATGGAGATTTAGCTGAAGGATCTTTAGCTTCATGGCTATTATCGGATTCCTTCAGCTTGGATGGGTTGGCTATGATAGTCAGGTCACCATCCTCCTCCGTTTCCTCGTCGATATCGAGACTGTTGGCCGCCTCGGTCAAGGCTTCGAGGTCCTTCTCCACCTCGCCGACCTCCAGCGTGTTGGCGTTGGCATCGTTCGGATGGCGCTTTTTGAGTCGTAGGTATACGTTACCTACTCCCCACGCCATCTTCCCGAACCTCGGGTACAGCAGATCCTCGGCCTCCTTGTTGATCAGGAGGACCATCTGTTGGCCGTTGCCTTCCGGCTTGCCAGCGTGCAGTACCGTCCAGTCAGAGGTTGGCACGTCCGGATTCTGCCATCGGAGTAATTTCAGCGCCTGTTCCTTAGGTACGACCCTTGGGAAGAGTACCTTCGCTTTTGGTATTGATGGAATGCAAGTTCTGTCAACTACCTCCAGCTTAGCACCTTCCCAGGGGGCGTCCATCTTGGAAACAGTTTCGGTGACCCACTTCAGGGTGAGGTCATCCTTGCAGCTGAGTATTTTCACCCCGTTGAGCCACCCCGCTCCGTCAAAGGTGGTAGGCTGAGACTCTGGCTCCTCCATTCTTTTGAATAGGGCGTCCAATAGCCTCAGCTCTACCATCTTCCACTTCTCGGGTGTCATTTTGCCGTTGGGGTTACTGCGGTCGATGAGCGCGACGACTAGGTGCCGTCGCGCCACATCGCTCGCTGTCTCCCTTTTCGGCAGTGGCTTCCTGGGGGTTTTCTCCATCTTCTGGCGCGGCCGCTTGCTCGCGGGCACATCCGCCTTATCTTGGTCTTCAGACCGCTGCCTTTTAGTGAGCAGCAACTCCTCGACCTTGTTGGCATACTGGCTTGAAGTGGCCTTCATTGCCGATTTGCCCTCAAAATGCTTCCTTCCCTCTTCAATTTTCCCTTCGGCCCACTCCAGCTTTTTCCTCTCCTCAGGGGTGAGTTTGGTACTGCCAGTGAGCCGAGATTTAATTTTGAGAGCTGCCTTGTACTGGGCTTTGGCTCTCAAGCTCTCCTTCGTCTTCTTGGGCCCTTCCCTACTAGGAGAGTTGGAACCCTTGACTGGGGAGCGCAGGAGGCTTTCTTCCGCCTCGGCACTTACTTCTATGCCTTGAGGGTCACTGTCCGAGTCTGCATGGACTCTGGTACCGCGCCACATCTTGGCATTTTTGGACGTTGAGGCAGTTGTACAACTGTCCTGGCCTGCTCCCCACCAGTACAGAGGTGTGACCGCTGGCGACACGTAGAGGGGTGTTCACCCCCCGTGCCCGCCGGTGGTAGCAGTCACGCCTTCCACCGACGTTTGGGCTGACATCCCAGGCCTATCTGCCAGGCAGCTCTGACCATGACATCAGACACCGCAACACCAGACTTTGATAGTCCGTATGTTGTTGTGTCCTTGCCTTAGCTGGGCCGTGCATTGGCCCGAGCAACAAGACAGTGTCTGACTCTGATGTTTGAGTCAATACACAGCCCATTGCCCAGCCGGCACCCTCGTGGAGGGTTCAGTCAGAGGATTTGTGCCGGCCTTAAATTATTTAATAACAGGGTTTTCTTTATTTCACGGTTCATCTGTACTATCCTTTATCCTAGCTAGTCCCTGCCTACTTCGCACCATTACGTCTAGCTCTCGTTTTGCTTCACTACTTATTCTATATGGCTCACCTGGAACCTCCTGCGACAGGATTCATCCTTCTTGGCACTATTTTAAATAAAAACTTGTCACTGGTAATATTAATTCTTCGCAGGAGAATTGCACGTCTGGCTTCGTTGGCTGTTCTGGATCAAGTGCTCTTGGCCTCGTTTCGCGACTCTCGATTTTGCTGCTGCGAACATGTCGCCGCTGCTGCGTACATGTCGCCGCTGCTTGCCTGTCGTCGCTGCTTGCCTGTCGTCGCTGCTTGCCTGTCGCCGCTGCCTTCGACCGATCTTGCCTGGCTGCTGCGGCTCTGCTCGCACCTCGCTGCCTGCACGGCGTCGCTGCTTGCCTAGCGTCGCTGCTTTTCTGGCGCCGCTGCCCAAAATTGGGTAGCTCTGGGTACCGAGGTACCGTTGCCTGTGCAAGTGTTTCGACTGTGCGCGAGCTCTGGGTGCCCAAATGCGCGAGCTCTGGGTACCGAGGTACCGTTGCCTGTGCAAGTGTTCGTTGCCTGTGCAAGCGAGCTCTGGGTACCGAGGTACCGTTGCTAGTGCAAGTGTTCGACTGTGCGCTAGCTCTGGGTACCGAGGTACCGTTGTTAGTGCAAGTGTTCGACTGCTATGCCTACGTCCCTTGCCTTTGCATATGCTTCTGCCTTGATTTCAAAACTACTGCTGGGTATGTTAGTCTAAGAGATATCTTATTTTATTCTTAAATAAAAATGTGGCGTTGCTTCATGCGGCGTTACAAAATGGTGGTGTAATGATGCGCCAGGTTCGCGCATTTGGGAAGACCAGGTCGTCCTCCACCGTGCAA
Source organism: Zaprionus tsacasi (assembly GCA_018904105.1). Taxonomy (NCBI): domain Eukaryota; kingdom Metazoa; phylum Arthropoda; class Insecta; order Diptera; family Drosophilidae; genus Zaprionus; species Zaprionus tsacasi. Next base: position 991,898 of record JAEIFR010000202.1, on the reverse strand, counting down.
GCCTGGCTTGCGGTCGGCGTTGTGTCCACGGTCGGCGGTGGCTCGGCTGGAGAAGTGAACGGCTGTGATGGCGGAGGTCCCTCGCTGCCCCCCTCGCTATTGGGACTATAGCGCCCGATCTCTTGACCGTATGTAGTGGGCTCTGGGTTTACGGAGGTGCCGGCCAAACAGTGGTCGAGGAACCGGTGGGTGGTGACGAAATCCTCCACGGTCGGGACCCATTCCGCCGTTTCTTTGGGTTCGGCGATGGTGGTGGCGACAGGTGCCGCTTCTTGAGGAACCAGTGGGGGCATGTCGCCGAAACCCCACTCGTTGTCCATTAAGTCGATGACCCCGTCCCCCGCCGATCGCTGGATCAGCAGTTGCCACTCGCGATCCGACTCGGGGCTATAAATTTACAAAGAGAGTACTTAGTAATAACTGTGTTTTCTAACTTCTATCGGGCCCTACTGGTGCGAAACGTGAAATTCTACTAATATCTTAAGATTACTTGTATGTCAGGGTCAAAATGGTTACAATGCTTAGAAGCTTAGCCTACCCCGCCCGGTACCTATTAACCTCCGCTGGTCGATTTCTCCCCATGGAAGGGCTTCAAATCGGCCAATCCTGCACGGCGTCTCTTCTTCGTCCCGACGTCTTGGAGGCGTAGAATCGCGGGCGAGATGTAACCCACGACCCGGTAAGGTCCATCGTTGCGGGGTGCCAGCTTGGCGGCGAAACCATCGGCTGCCTTCGACAAATGATGTTGTCTCAGTAGTACGAAGTCGCCGATGGCCGGCTTCCACTCTCGGCGGCGTAAATTATAATATTTTCCCTGGTCCGCGCTTGCTTGTTGCGTATTCTCGGCGACGATCTTGAATACGTCCTGTAGGTGTCGCTCCTGCTCCTCGGGCATCCGTGATTCCGTCCGTATGACAGGAGTCACCTCCTCGTAAAGGGCTCCCGGCAAACGAGGCTCGCGCCCTTGTACGAGGTACGCTGGACTAAATCCGGTAGTGTCCGAGGCGCTGGTATTGATCGCTAGGCTGATCTCGGGGAGGCGTTCATCCCAAGTTCGCTGCTGGTCATCCAGGTACTGTGCCACCATGGTCTTCACGGTCCTGTTTACCCTCTCCGTTGGGTTCTGTTGCGGGGTGTACGGCGGGTGTGCTGCAGAGTCATGCCCAACTGTTTGCAGAACGTGGTGAAAGCTCGGCTCGTGAATTGCGTTCCATTGTCGCAAACTAGCATCTTCGGTACTCCAAACCTGGCCAGAATCCGTTCCCTGAATGAGCGCATCAGGTGTGCTACCGTCGCTTTACGCAAAGGTACCTCTACCCACTTTGAAAAAGCGTCGAAGAACACCAGTAACATGGTATTCCCGTGGGTAGAGCGCGGGAGTGGTCATACGAAGTCGGCACAGAGTACATCGAATGGTGCATGTACTTGTCGGGTGTGCATCTGTCCCGGGGGTTTTAATTGACTGATCTTAAATTTCTGGCAGGTCTCGCACTTCCGTACGTAACGCGCTACGTCCCGGAAGAGGCCTGGCCAGAAATATCGCTGACGAATCCGATTTAGGGTTTTTCGTACCCCCTGATGTCCAGCTGTGGGCTGGTCGTGGCATTCCTGAAGTACCCGTTGGCGTTGTGGTTTTGGCACGCACAACTTCCAAGTTGTGTAATCTTCGTCGCCCGGTCGAAATCCTCCTCGTCGATAGAGCTGGTCGTTCTCCCGCAGGTATTCTGGATACTTCTCGGGTTCCCTCTTAATCAACTCCAGCATCCGGGTTGTCCACTCACAGAGTGGGCTCTCCTGAGTGACCTGCTGTAGAGTCTCCAAGGGCTGTCTGGACAAAGCGTCGGCTACGATGTTTTGGTCCCCGCAGCGGTAATGCACGTTGAAGCGGAACTGTTGTAGCTCTAACGCCCAGCGCGCAATCCTTCCAGTAGGGTTCGCTATGCTATTTAACCACTTCAACGCCAAGTGGTCCGTGACTACGTCGAACTCGTAAACTTCTAGGTAGCATCGCAGTTTCCTTATCGCCCACACAATGGCCAGGCACTCCTTCTCCGTAGTCGAATAACGGCTTTCGGCTACTGAGAGGCGTCGGCTTGCGTATGCGATGACGCGTTCCGTTCCCTGGATCTGTTGTGTCAGCACTGCTCCTAGTCCGACGTCGCTCAAATGTGTATGGAGTGTGAAGCGCTCAGCGAAGTCTGAGCAAGCTAAGACTGGCGCTTCCGTGAGACTCGTCTTTAATGCCTCAAACGCTAGCTGTTGTTCCTCACTCCAAACCCATCGCTGGCCCTTCTTCAACAGCGAAGACATAGGTTGTACCAGGGTGGCGAAGTTAGGCACAAATCTCAGGCGCAAGTTCACGTTACGAAGCCTCTGGAACACCTCTCGTAAGTTATCCAGATGCTCTTCGAGGGTGCGTCCTACTACGATGATGTCGTCGAGGTACGCAAACGCGTGCGGCTCCATGTCTGGTCCGATGACTACATCCAAGGCGCGCTGAAACGTAGCTGGGACCGAATGTAATCCCAACGGCATCACCTTCCAGTGAAAAAGGCCTCTGCCAGGCACTGTGAACGCGGTGTACTCCTTGCTGCTCCGGGCCATAGGTATTTTCCAATACCCGCTCTTCAAGTCTAGCGAAGATATGTATTTCGCGTCCTTGAGCTTCTCCAGGATGTGGTTGATCCGTGGCAACGGGTAGGCATCCGGAATGGATTTCGCGTTGAGCTGGCGATAATCCACGCACATCCGCATCTCTCCGGTCTTCTTCCGTACAAGTACAATCGGTGCAATGCATGGACTCCTGGATGGCTCGATCCTACCGTCTCGCAGAAGCTCATCAACTTGCTCGTCGATGATCTTCTGCATGGTCGGATTTTTCGGGTAGTACATCTGCTTCCCGCACGGTGATGGTGTGCTCCGCAATGGGCGACACCCCCATCAATCCGTCAAACTTGGCTAGCTCGGACTGTAGAAAGGCCTCCACCTGTTCTTCGCCCGTAGCTAAACTTGTTCCAGGTGCCTCGACGCCCCGCAAGGCGGCGTGGCTGGTCTTGGGCCGTCTCCCACGGCGTCTCCGCTTGGTCGGGCCATTCGCGATGGCCTGATTCTCCGTGTCTCATTGGTGCATTTCTGCTCGTGCTCCTGTTGGTTCCCCTGTGCTTCGCCGGTGCTCGGTGCCTCGCAGTGCCTTCTCCGGTGTCCGGGGTTGTCCCTCTCTGTCTCCTTGTCCTTCCTCTTGTACCCTGCACTGTCCCTTGGTGTCTCGTTGTCCCTCCTCTTGCATCCTGCGCTGTCCCTCGGTGTCTCGTTGTCCTTCCTCTTGCATCCCGCGCTGTCCCTCGGTGTTTCGTTGTCCTTCTCTCGTGTCGTCTCGTGCTCTGGGCCGCCTAAACGGATTCTTCTGCCGTGCGATGGGACAGATCGGTGGTAAGCCCGTGACTTTGTCGTCGACTTGGGCCACCGCGTCCTCCTTCGCTTGGTGGGATGTCCCGGGCGTCGGTGCTGCCTCCTCAAGCGTGCTTTGCAGGCGTAGTTTTGCTCTGCTGCACTTGAGAGTCGCTTCGATGCCGCACAGGAAGTCCATCCCCAGAATCACGTCGTCCAGAATGACGGGCATTACCAGCATTGGTATTGTCGTCTCTCTCTCTCCCAGCTGGATCCTCACCCGCAAGGCTCGGGTCACGGCTCGTGATGATCCATCCGCCAGCGTGATCCGGATCAGTGCTGCTCGCTCGTTCTCCGGCGTACTCAGCCTGGCTGCCATACGCTCGCTGACGAAACTGCGTGTGGCTCCCGTGTCGATCGTGGCGTCCGTTATTACTCCCTCGATCCGTACATTCGCGATGACACGTCCACTACCGCACCTCAGAGGTGCTACTCCTGGGAACTCCGGTGCGGCGTCTCCAAGTTGTTCCCCATCGGCTGAAGACGCGCAGCATTTCCCGACGTGGGTCGTCGACTACAGTCCACTGTACGTACACCGCGTCGACCGCAGTCCCAACAGAACAACACGCGGCTATTTCGGCAGTCCGCCTGAAAATGTCCGCGTTGAGCGCAGTTGTGGCACACGCGCTGCAGGTCGCCCTTTGTAGCCCCTGTGGGGGCTTGGCTCGTCGCTTGGCGTTGCAGCTCCTTCGTGGACTCGTACGTGGTCACAAGTTTGCTCAGCTGAGCCAGCGTTTGAAACTAGTGACGGCGGGTGAACAATTGATACTCCGGCATCATGTTGTCGTAGATCCTGTCCAGCTGCTGCTCCTGGGTGTACTTGGCACGTCGCATCATCAACCGTAGTGCCAAGGCGTAGTCTCGAAATCGCTCACCTCGGCGTTGGGTTTGGCTCCTGATCTCGTCCTCCAGTCGTTGAAAATAGCGCGGGGGGAGGAAGAACTCCATAAACTCCTGCTTGAACTCCTCCCAGGTCACTTGGTAGTGGGTGTTGACCCTGAACCAGTCCTCCGCTTGGCCCGTCAGTACATTTGCTACCGCTTGTGGTAACTGTTGTGGGTTGATGCTGTACAGTAACGCCTTCTCTTCCAGCTGCTCGATGAATCCCCACGGATCTGTAGCGTCGAAAGCGTTCAAAGCTACGCCCCATTTCCGTACTCGATCGGCCAGCTCGTATGGGGCTATCCATCGGTGGCTCGGTTCGCTGGTCCTGCTACTGGCTGGAGGTGCCGTATTGGACGCGGGGGCGGGTTGGATGTGTCGGCTAGCAACGCTCCTCGAAGGACTCGCTGCCCGTCTAACTTCCAGACTCGGTATGTGGATGACGATCTCTGCTTCGTCTTCCATCGGCGCCGGCGAAGTGTAGCGTGAGCATGCTCCGGTGTAACAGCATTGCCTAAACTGGCCTCCAGCTCCATCAGTCGTTGCAGCTGTTCCTTCGACAGGTCTCCTTGAATGGAGAAAGCTACCAGGCGGCTCCGCATTTTCTCCACTGTACCACTCGTGTCCAGTCCGAACTCCTTGAGGAAGAGTTGCAACTCGCTCTTCCTACGGAACGCGATCCAGCGGGTTCCCATGTTGGGCGAGTTGGTTCGTAGTTGGTTTTGCTTCTCGACAACGGAAAAAAAGTTAAATGGCTCACGAAGCCTTCACGATTCACTGCTGGGTATTTCGCCGATCTTTTGTTTTAAGAAAACTCGATGTGGGACGCGGCTCGGTTTTATAAATGTTCACTTGTAGGTAACACCGGAAATGTTTGTAAATGCAGAAAATAAATGTCCTCGAAATAGCAGGACCAAAAATCTGCTCGAGAAATAATTGTTTTACGAAGGATGCGCACAGGGTATAAATGTTTGTCATCGATGTTGACAATTTGAGGGTCCGGACGCGACTGACTTCCTCGGTATTCGGTACCGAGTCTTATATACAAGTTGCCTGAGCGATGTCGCCGCTCAGGCTGCGCCGGCGCAGAGAAAGGTTAGGTTAGGCCGTGTAAAATAAAGTCAGAAAGTCAAAATTTTGCGCCTACGTCAGTGTGCGCAGTAGTCGTATTCTAAGAAAACTATGATTCTTATGCATGCATCGATGCCTATGTTTATTCTTTGCTACTAGTGCTCTGTGTGAAACTTGCAATGTGGGTCGTGTGCCTCAGCCATACCCTGTATGAATTAGCTACGTGAGTCTTTAGTCCACGGAAAGATGTTAAAATTCTCAAAAACTAAATGTCAAGTCATAGTAGTCCCTGCTCGGGCGCCATCTGTAAGGATGTTTTCTCAGGCTGGGGTACATATCTCAGTCCCGCCAGGGTCTTTACAGAACATTTATAAATACTAGGACTACTACGACTTTAGTAAAGAGAGGTTACTAGTAGATCATACCTTACTGGGGTATGTGCAGGGTATAGGCGATATCTATGGCCCACGCTGCGTACGTGGTAGTGAACTCTACCACCACGCGGTACCTTCTGGAAGCTCACGTGCACGTGTCGCGTGTCACGCGTGCTTGGCTGGCGGCCTATCCTGAGAAACGCACGTGGCCGCAGGTGCTTCCCGCTTGCACTCCCCAGGTCGCTCGTCGGTGTATTCCACCATCCGCAACTGGGTAGTGAGCACGCTCACGCACCTCGCTCGCCAGCTATCGCCCACTCACGACGCCTCTCCCGATCGATCGGGTGTCGTCCCGATCGCCCCTGACCACAGGTATTCTTGCCTGTACCCCCACGAGCCGCTCAGTGGTGTATTTCACCACACCGCAAACTCGTTAGAGTACACGATCACACCCGCTTGCCAACTAGCGTCTCGTTCGTGACACGACTCACGAGTGGCCGTTGGCCGTGCAGAAGTGCCCGTGGCCGCAGGTATTTCCGCCTGTACTCCCACAAGTCACTCCGTGGTGTATTGCACCACACCGCAAACTCGTTAGAGTACGCGCTCACACCCGCTTGCCAACTGGCTCTTCACTCACGATGCAACTCACGAGTGTACGAAGTCGCTTACTGGTCAGCGGAGCACCGGCATACCAGAAGGCGCGATTTCTGCACATACACATTCACACCGGCACACACGTACACGACACCACAAATTCTCTCGGGGGAAAGGATGTATCACTGATTTATGTTTTAATAATCACGCGGGTTGGGTTTTATTTAAATTATTTAATAACAGGGTTTTCTTTATTTCACGGTTCATCTGTACTATCCTTTATCCTAGCTAGTCCCTGCCTACTTCGCACCATTACGTCTAGCTCTCGTTTTGCTTCACTACTTACGACTATATGGCTCACCTGGAACCTCCTGCGACAGGATTCATCCTTCTTGGCACTATTTTAAATAAAAACTTGTCACTGGTAATATTAATTCTTCGCAGGAGAATTGCACGTCTGGCTTTGTTGGCTGTTCTGGATCAAGTGCTCTTGGCCTCGTTTCGCGACTCTCGATTTTGCTGCTGCGAACATGTCGCCGCTGCTGCGTACATGTCGCCGCTGCTTGCCTGTCGTCGCTGCTTGCCTGTCGTCGCTGCTTGCCTGTCGCCGCTGCCTTCGACCGATCTTGCCTGGCTGCTGCGGCTCTGCTCGCACCTCGCTGCCTGCACGGCGTCGCTGCTTGCCTAGCGTCGCTGCTTTTCTGGCGCCGCTGCCCAAAATTGGGTAGCTCTGGGTACCGAGGTACCGTTGCCTGTGCAAGTGTTTCGACTGTGCGCGAGCTCTGGGTGCCCAAATGCGCGAGCTCTGGGTACCGAGGTACCGTTGCCTGTGCAAGTGTTCGACTGTGCGCGAGCTCTGGGTACCGAGGTACCGTTGCTAGTGCAAGTGTTCGACTGTGCGCTAGCTCTGGGTACCGAGGTACCGTTGTCAGTGCAAGTGTTCGACTGCTATGCCTACGTCCCTTGCCTTTGCATATGCTTCTGCCTTGATTTCAAAACTACTGCTGGGTATGTTAGTCTAAGAGATATCTTATTTTATTCTTAAATAAAAATGTGGCGTTGCTTCATGCGGCGTTACAAAATGGTGGTGTAATGATGCGCCAGGTTCGCGCATTTGGGAAGACCAGGTCGTCCTCCACCGTGCAAGCCTGGCTTGCGGTCGGCGTTGTGTCCACGGTCGGCGGTGGCTCGGCTGGAGAAGTGAACGGCTGTGATGGCGGAGGTCCCTCGCTGCCCCCCTCGCTATTGGGACTATAGCGCCCGGTCTCTTGACCGTATGTAGTGGGCTCTGGGTTTACGGAGGTGCCGGCCAAACAGTGGTCGAGGAACCGGTGGGTGGTGACGAAATCCTCCACGGTCGGGACCCATTCCGCCGTTTCTTCGGGTTCGGCGATGGTGGTGGCGACAGGTGCCGCTTCTTGAGGAACCAGTGGGGGCATGTCGCCGAAACCCCACTCGTTGTCCATTAAGTCGATGACCCCGTCCCCCGCCGATCGCTGGATCAGCAGTTGCCACTCGCGATCCGACTCGGGGCTATAAATTTACAAAGAGAGTACTTAGTAATAACTGTGTTTTCTAACTTCTATCGGGCCCTACTGGTGCGAAACGTGAAATTCTACTAATATCTTAAGATTACTTGTATGTCAGGGTCAAAATGGTTACAATGCTTAGAAGCTTAGCCTACCCCGCCCGGTACCTATTAACCTCCGCTGGTCGATTTCTCCCCATGGAAGGGCTTCAAATCGGCCAATCCTGCACGGCGTCTCTTCTTCGTCCCGACGTCTTGGAGGCGTAGAATCGCGGGCGAGATGTAACCCACGACCCGGTAAGGTCCATCGTTGCGGGGTGCCAGCTTGGCGGCGAAACCATCGGCTGCCTTCGACAAATGATGTTGTCTCAGTAGTACGAAGTCGCCGATGGCCGGCTTCCACTCTCGGCGGCGTAAATTATAATATTTTCCCTGGTCCGCGCTTGCTTGTTGCGTATTCTCGGCGACGATCTTGAATACGTCCTGTAGGTGTCGCTCCTGCTCCTCGGGCATCCGTGATTCCGTCCGTATGACAGGAGTCACCTCCTCGTAAAGGGCTCCCGGCAAACGAGGCTCGCGCCCTTGTACGAGGTACGCTGGACTAAATCCGGTAGTGTCCGAGGCGCTGGTATTGATCGCTAGGCTGATCTCGGGGAGGCGTTCATCCCAAGTTCGCTGCTGGTCATCCAGGTACTGTGCCACCATGGTCTTCACGGTCCTGTTTACCCTCTCCGTTGGGTTCTGTTGCGGGGTGTACGGCGGGTGTGCTGCAGAGTCATGCCCAACTGTTTGCAGAACGTGGTGAAAGCTCGGCTCGTGAATTGCGTTCCATTGTCGCAAACTAGCATCTTCGGTACTCCAAACCTGGCCAGAATCCGTTCCCTGAATGAGCGCATCAGGTGTGCTACCGTCGCTTTACGCAAAGGTACCTCTACCCACTTTGAAAAAGCGTCGAAGAACACCAGTAATATGGTATTCCCGTGGGTAGAGCGCGGGAGTGGTCATACGAAGTCGGCACAGAGTACATCGAATGGTGCATGTACTTGTCGGGTGTGCATCTGTCCCGGGGGTTTTAATTGACTGATCTTAAATTTCTGGCAGGTCTCGCACTTCCGTACGTAACGCGCTACGTCCCGGAAGAGGCCTGGCCAGAAATATCGCTGACGAATCCGATTTAGGGTTTTTCGTACCCCCTGATGTCCAGCTGTGGGCTGGTCGTGGCATTCCTGAAGTACCCGTTGGCGTTGTGGTTTTGGCACGCACAACTTCCAAGTTGTGTAATCTTCGTCGCCCGGTCGAAATCCTCCTCGTCGATAGAGCTGGTCGTTCTCCCGCAGGTATTCTGGATACTTCTCGGGTTCCCTCTTAATCAACTCCAGCATCCGGGTTGTCCACTCACAGAGTCGGCTCTCCTGAGTGACCTGCTGTAGAGTCTCCAAGGGCTGTCTGGACAAAGCGTCGGCTACGATGTTTTGGTCCCCGCAGCGGTAATGCACGTTGAAGCGGAACTGTTGTAGCTCTAACGCCCAGCGCGCAATCCTTCCAGTAGGGTTCGCTATGCTATTTAACCACTTCAACGCCAAGTGGTCCGTGACTACGTCGAACTCGTAAACTTCTAGGTAGCATCGCAGTTTCCTTATCGCCCACACAATGGCCAGGCACTCCTTCTCCGTAGTCGAATAACGGCTTTCGGCTACTGAGAGGCGTCGGCTTGCGTATGCGATGACGCGTTCCGTTCCCTGGATCTGTTGTGTCAGCACTCCTAGTCCGACGTCGCTCAAATGTGTATGGAGTGTGAAGCGCTCAGCGAAGTCTGAGCAAGCTAAGACTGGCGCTTCCGTGAGACTCGTCTTTAATGCCTCAAACGCTAGCTGTTGTTCCTCACTCCAAACCCATCGCTGGCCCTTCTTCAACAGCGAAGACATAGGTTGTACCAGGGTGGCGAAGTTAGGCACAAATCTCAGGCGCAAGTTCACGTTACGAAGCCTCCGGAACACCTCTCGTAAGTTATCCAGATGCTCTTCGAGGGTGCGTCCTACTACGATGATGTCGTCGAGGTACGCAAACGCGTGCGGCTCCATGTCTGGTCCGATGACTACATCCAAGGCGCGCTGAAACGTAGCTGGGACCGAATGTAATCCTAACGGCATCACCTTCCAGTGAAAAAGGCCTCTGCCAGGCACTGTGAACGCGGTGTACTCCTTGCTGCTCCGGGCCATAGGTATTTTCCAATACCCGCTCTTCAAGTCTAGCGAAGATATGTATTTCGCGTCCTTGAGCTTCTCCAGGATGTGGTTGATCCGTGGCAACGGGTAGGCATCCGGAATGGATTTCGCGTTGAGCTGGCGATAATCCACGCACATCCGCATCTCTCCGGTCTTCTTCCGTACAAGTACAATCGGTGCAATGCATGGACTCCTGGATGGCTCGATCCTACCGTCTCGCAGAAGCTCATCAACTTGCTCGTCGATGATCTTCTGCATGGTCGGATTTTTCGGGTAGTACATCTGCTTCCCGCACGGTGATGGTGTGCTCCGCAATGGGCGACACCCCCATCAATCCGTCAAACTTGGCTAGCTCGGACTGTAGAAAGGCCTCCACCTGTTCTTCGCCCGTAGCTAAACTTGTTCCAGGTGCCTCGACGCCCCGCAAGGCGGCGTGGCTGGTCTTGGGCCGTCTCCCACGGCGTCTCCGCTTGGTCGGGCCATTCGCGATGGCCTGATTCTCCGTGTCTCATTGGTGCATTTCTGCTCGTGCTCCTGTTGGTTCCCCTGTGCTTCGCCGGTGCTCGGTGCCTCGCAGTGCCTTCTCCGGTGTCCGGGGTTGTCCCTCTCTGTCTCCTTGTCCTTCCTCTTGTACCCTGCACTGTCCCTTGGTGTCTCGTTGTCCCTCCTCTTGCATCCTGCGCTGTCCCTCGGTGTCTCGTTGTCCTTCCTCTTGCATCCCGCGCTGTCCCTCGGTGTTTCGTTGTCCTTCTCTCGTGTCGTCTCGTGCTCTGGGCCGCCTAAACGGATTCTTCTGCCGTGCGATGGGACAGATCGGTGGTAAGCCCGTGACTTTGTCGTCGACTTGGGCCACCGCGTCCTCCTTCGCTTGGTGGGATGTCCCGGGCGTCGGTGCTGCCTCCTCAAGCGTGCTTTGCAGGCGTAGTTTTGCTCTGCTGCACTTGAGAGTCGCTTCGATGCCGCACAGGAAGTCCATCCCCAGAATCACGTCGTCCAGAATGACGGGCAGTACCAGCATTGGTATTGTCGTCTCTCTCTCCCCAGCTGGATCCTCACCCGCAAGGCTCGGGTCACGGCTCGTGATGATCCATCCGCCAGCGTGATCCGGATCAGTGCTGCTCGCTCGTTCTCCGGCGTACTCAGCCTGGCTGCCATACGCTCGCTGACGAAACTGCGTGTGGCTCCCGTGTCGATCGTGGCGTCCGTTATTACTCCCTCGATCCGAACATTCCCGATGACACGTCCACTACCGCACCTCAGAGGTGCTACTCCTGGGAACTCCGGTGCGGCGTCTCCAAGTTGTTCCCCATCGGCTGAAGACGCGCAGCATTTCCCGACGTGGGTCGTCGACTACAGTCCACTGTACGTACACCGCGTCGACCGCAGTCCCAACAGAACAACACGCGGCTATTTCGGCAGTCCGCCTGAAAATGTCCGGGTTGAGCGCAGTTGTGGCACACGCGCTGCAGGTCGCCCTTTGTAGCCCCTGTGGGGCTTGGCTCGTCGCTTGGCGTTGCAGCTCCTTCGTGGACTCGTACGTGGTCACAAGTTTGCTCAGCTGAGCCAGCGTTTGAAACTAGTGACGGCGGGTGAACAATTGATACTCCGGCATCATGTTGTCGTAGATCCTGTCCAGCTGCTGCTCCTGGGTGTACTTGGCACGTCGCATCATCAACCGTAGTGCCAAGGCGTAGTCTCGAAATCGCTCACCTCGGCGTTGGGTTTGGCTCCTGATCTCGTCCTCCAGTCGTTGAAAATAGCGCGGGGGGAGGAAGAACTCCATAAACTCCTGCTTGAACTCCTCCCAGGTCACTTGGTAGTGGGTGTTGACCCTGAACCAGTCCTCCGCTTGGCCCGTCAGTACATTTGCTACCGCTTGTGGTAACTGTTGTGGGTTGATGCTGTACAGTAACGCCTTCTCTTCCAGCTGCTCGATGAATCCCCACGGATCTGTAGCGTCGAAAGCGTTCAAAGCTACGCCCCATTTCCGTACTCGATCGGCCAGCTCGTATGGGGCTATCCATCGGTGGCTCGGTTCGCTGGTCCTGCTACTGGCTGGAGGTGCCGTATTGGACGCGGGGGCGGGTTGGATGTGTCGGCTAGCAACGCTCCTCGAAGGACTCGCTGCCCGTCTAACTTCCAGACTCGGTATGGGGATGACGATCTCTGCTTCGTCTTCCATCGGCGCCGGCGAAGTGTAGCGTGAGCATGCTCCGGTGTAACAGCATTGCCTAAACTGGCCTCCAGCTCCATCAGTCGTTGCAGCTGTTCCTTCGACAGGTCTCCTTGAATGGAGAAAGCTACCAGGCGGCTCCGCATTTTCTCCACTGTACCACTCGTGTCCAGTCCGAACTCCTTGAGGAAGAGTTGCAACTCGCTCTTCCTACGGAACGCGATCCAGCGGGTTCCCATGTTGGGCGAGTTGGTTCGTAGTTGGTTTTGCTTCTCGACAACGGAAAAAAAGTTAAATGGCTCACGAAGCCTTCACGATTCACTGCTGGGTATTTCGCCGCCGTGGCTTCAGTCAGAAAGGAATTTGTAAGGACAGGTGATGTCCGAATTAAGCAGATCTACAGAAGGGTATCTAATCAGCTCCATAAAGTGCTGACCCAGCGAAAACAGCATCAGGTAGACAACCTTTTGGAGAACATGGGCACCGATGCTTCCCCACAATTCTCTCTGTGGAGAATCATGAAAAGGTTCAAGTTTCAGGCTTCTGAGAAATCCGCTACCGTCCGGTGGTTGGTGCCGCACATTACAAAGCAGAAGTGTTTGCAAGCAACTTGGAGCAAAGATTTAAGCCGCTCGCATTTGCCGATGCGAATCATTGCCGTTTGGTTTTGGAGTCTCTTGAAACGCCATTTCAAATGGCACTGCCTGCGGATCTGTCACTCTCGAAGAACTAAAACAACTTGTTTCCTGGTTGAAGTTCAAAAAGCTCCGGGTCATGACCTTCTCGACAACAGCACGATAAAAAACCATATTCAGAAATCGATAATTGCGATGCTTATACTGGTTAATATATATGTACAAAAATATGAAATCGGCCAAAAAGGGCATATTAACTATGTTTAAATGTATATAACAGGCATAAAGAGGCGTGGCAGACACCATATGTATTCTTGCTCAGGTTCACTTGCCGAGTCGATTGAGCTGTCCGTCTGTCTGTCCGCCCATCTAATAACAGATCTCAGCTATTAAAATAACTAGAGACATTAAATTTGACATGAATGTTCCTTTATATCATTGGCATATGAAGTTTATATCAAATGTTTGATGGCACGCCGACTGCCCCTGAAGTCGGTAATATGCGATTATTAAACAAACTATTGAACTCATAACATTCTTCGGTATACATTAAGCTAAATACAACATGAACATATCCTCCAAATTACTGTCCGATCGGATTAATAATAAATATGTTATTGAAGTCAACGTTTTCAGTACAAATGTTCATTACGAGCAGCAACCTGTACCCTGCAATGAGCAGTTGCCGTCGACGTTGCGTCGCATCGCTCTACTCTTTATGCGCTTTTGTGTGTAAGTGCGAGCGAGTAAGGCATATGTCGTTGAACTATTTATGCAGAATTCTCTATTTGAAATGATGTGTGTCGCGGAACGGATCAGCTGGTTATCAATAATTAATGTTAATTTGTTTGTATGTCGTTTCTAGTATTTTATTGTATGTTATTTTATCGTTGTCGTAATTGGTAACACCGATTTAACTAAGAATTAAGCTATGCTTAGTGCGTCAGATCAGTTCGTCTGCCGATATCCAAGAGAGAGAGAGAGAAACTGCGTTTTGTTGGATTGGGTCTTGTAAGGATGTTTTCTCAGGCTGAGGTACATATCTCAGTTCCGCCAGGGTGTTTACAGAACATTTATAAATACTAGGACTACTACGACTTTAGTAAAGAGAGGTTACTAGCAGATCATACCTTACTAGGGTATGTGCAGGGTATAGGCGATATATATGGCCCACGCTGCGTACGTGTGCCCGTTTACCACGTGGTAGTGAACTCTACCACCACGCGGTACCTTCTGGAAGCTCACGTGCACGTGTCGCGTGTCACGCGTGCTTGGCTGGCGGCCTATCGTGAGAAACGCACGTGGTCGCAGGTGCTTCCCGCTTGCACTCGCCAGGTCACTCGTCGGTGTATTCCACCATCCGTAACTGGGTAGTGAGCACGCTCACGCACCTCGCTCGCCAGCTTTCGCCCACTCACGACGCCTCTCCTGATCGCCCGTGACCGCAGGTATTCTCGCCTGTACCCCCACGAGCCGCTCAGTGGTGTATTGCACCACACCGCAAACTCGTTAGAGTACACGATCACACCCGCTTGCCAACTAGCGTCTCGTTCGTGACACGACTCACGAGTGGCCGTTGGCCGTGCAGAAGTGCCCGTGGCCGCAGGTATTTCCGCCTGTACTCCCACAAGTCACTCCGTGGTGTATTGCACCACACCGCAAACTCGTTAGAGTACGCGCTCACACCCGCTTGCCAACTGGCTCTTCACTCACGATGCAACTCACGAGTGTACGAAGTCGCTTACTGGTCAGCGGAGCACCGGCATACCAGAAGGCGCGATTTCTGCACATACACATTCACACCGGCACACACGTACACGACACCACAAATTCTCTCGGGGGAAAGGATGTATCACTGATTTATGTTTTAATAATCACGCGGGTTGGGTTTTATTTAAATTATTTAATAACAGGGTTTTCTTTATTTCACGGTTCATCTGTACTATCCTTTATCCTAGCTAGTCCCTGCCTACTTCGCACCATTACGTCTAGCTCTCGTTTTGCTTCACTACTTATTCTATATGGCTCACCTGGAACCTCCTGCGACAGGATTCATCCTTCTTGGCACTATTTTAAATAAAAACTTGTCACTGGTAATATTAATTCTTCGCAGGAGAATTGCACGTCTGGCTTCGTTGGCTGTTCTGGATCAAGTGCTCTTGGCCTCGTTTCGCGACTCTCGATTTTGCTGCTGCGAACATGTCGCCGCTGCTGCGTACATGTCGCCGCTGCTTGCCTGTCGTCGCTGCTTGCCTGTCGTCGCTGCTTGCCTGTCGCCGCTGCCTTCGACCGATCTTGCCTGGCTGCTGCGGCTCTGCTCGCACCTCGCTGCCTGCACGGCGTCGCTGCTTGCCTAGCGTCGCTGCTTTTCTGGCGCCGCTGCCCAAAATTGGGTAGCTCTGGGTACCGAGGTACCGTTGCCTGTGCAAGTGTTTCGACTGTGCGCGAGCTCTGGGTGCCCAAATGCGCGAGCTCTGGGTACCGAGGTACCGTTGCCTGTGCAAGTGTTCGACTGTGCGCGAGCTCTGGGTACCGAGGTACCGTTGCTAGTGCAAGTGTTCGACTGTGCGCTAGCTCTGGGTACCGAGGTACCGTTGTCAGTGCAAGTGTTCGACTGCTATGCCTACGTCCCTTGCCTTT
This sequence comes from Zaprionus tsacasi, assembly GCA_018904105.1. Classification (NCBI taxonomy): domain Eukaryota; kingdom Metazoa; phylum Arthropoda; class Insecta; order Diptera; family Drosophilidae; genus Zaprionus; species Zaprionus tsacasi. Next base: position 976,329 of record JAEIFR010000202.1, on the reverse strand, counting down.
GCATATGCTTCTGCCTTGATTTCAAAACTACTGCTGGGTATGTTAGTCTAAGAGATATCTTATTTTATTCTTAAATAAAAATGTGGCGTTGCTTCATGCGGCGTTACAAAATGGTGGTGTAATGATGCGCCAGGTTCGCGCATTTGGGAAGACCAGGTCGTCCTCCACCGTGCAAGCCTGGCTTGCGGTCGGCGTTGTGTCCACGGTCGGCGGTGGCTCGGCTGGAGAAGTGAACGGCTGTGATGGCGGAGGTCCCTCGCTGCCCCCCTCGCTATTGGGACTATAGCGCCCGGTCTCTTGACCGTATGTAGTGGGCTCTGGGTTTACGGAGGTGCCGGCCAAACAGTGGTCGAGGAACCGGTGGGTGGTGACGAAATCCTCCACGGTCGGGACCCATTCCGCCGTTTCTTCGGGTTCGGCGATGGTGGTGGCGACAGGTGCCGCTTCTTGAGGAACCAGTGGGGGCATGTCGCCGAAACCCCACTCGTTGTCCATTAAGTCGATGACCCCGTCCCCCGCCGATCGCTGGATCAGCAGTTGCCACTCGCGATCCGACTCGGGGCTATAAATTTACAAAGAGAGTACTTAGTAATAACTGTGTTTTCTAACTTCTATCGGGCCCTACTGGTGCGAAACGTGAAATTCTACTAATATCTTAAGATTACTTGTATGTCAGGGTCAAAATGGTTACAATGCTTAGAAGCTTAGCCTACCCCGCCCGGTACCTATTAACCTCCGCTGGTCGATTTCTCCCCATGGAAGGGCTTCAAATCGGCCAATCCTGCACGGCGTCTCTTCTTCGTCCCGACGTCTTGGAGGCGTAGAATCGCGGGCGAGATGTAACCCACGACCCGGTAAGGTCCATCGTTGCGGGGTGCCAGCTTGGCGGCGAAACCATCGGCTGCCTTCGACAAATGATGTTGTCTCAGTAGTACGAAGTCGCCGATGGCCGGCTTCCACTCTCGGCGGCGTAAATTATAATATTTTCCCTGGTCCGCGCTTGCTTGTTGCGTATTCTCGGCGACGATCTTGAATACGTCCTGTAGGTGTCGCTCCTGCTCCTCGGGCATCCGTGATTCCGTCCGTATGACAGGAGTCACCTCCTCGTAAAGGGCTCCCGGCAAACGAGGCTCGCGCCCTTGTACGAGGTACGCTGGACTAAATCCGGTAGTGTCCGAGGCGCTGGTATTGATCGCTAGGCTGATCTCGGGGAGGCGTTCATCCCAAGTTCGCTGCTGGTCATCCAGGTACTGTGCCACCATGGTCTTCACGGTCCTGTTTACCCTCTCCGTTGGGTTCTGTTGCAGGGTGTACGGCGGGTGTGCTGCAGAGTCATGCCCAACTGTTTGCAGAACGTGGTGAAAGCTCGGCTCGTGAATTGCGTTCCATTGTCGCAATCTAGCATCTTCGGTACTCCAAACCTGGCCAGAATCCGTTCCCTGAATGAGCGCATCAGGTGTGCTACCGTCGCTTTACGCAAAGGTACCTCTACCCACTTTGAAAAAGCGTCGAAGAACACCAGTAACATGGTATTCCCGTGGGTAGAGCGCGGGAGTGGTCATACGAAGTCGGCACAGAGTACATCGAATGGTGCATGTACTTGTCGGGTGTGCATCTGTCCCGGGGGTTTTAATTGACTGATCTTAAATTTCTGGCAGGTCTCGCACTTCCGTACGTAACGCGCTACGTCCCGGAAGAGGCCTGGCCAGAAATATCGCTGACGAATCCGATTTAGGGTTTTTCGTACCCCCTGATGTCCAGCTGTGGGCTGGTCGTGGCATTCCTGAAGTACCCGTTGGCGTTGTGGTTTTGGCACGCACAACTTCCAAGTTGTGTAATCTTCGTCGCCCGGTCGAAATCCTCCTCGTCGATAGAGCTGGTCGTTCTCCCGCAGGTATTCTGGATACTTCTCGGGTTCCCTCTTAATCAACTCCAGCATCCGGGTTGTCCAATCACAGGGTGGGCTCTCCTGAGTGACCTGCTGTAGAGTCTCCAAGGGCTGTCTGGACAAAGCGTCGGCTACGATGTTTTGGTCCCCGCAGCGGTAATGCACGTTGAAGCGGAACTGTTGTAGCTCTAACGCCCAGCGCGCAATCCTTCCAGTAGGGTTCGCTATGCTATTTAACCACTTCAACGCCAAGTGGTCCGTGACTACGTCGAACTCGTAAACTTCTAGGTAGCATCGCAGTTTCCTTATCGCCCACACAATGGCCAGGCACTCCTTCTCCGTAGTCGAATAACGGCTTTCGGCTACTGAGAGGCGTCGGCTTGCGTATGCGATGACGCGTTCCGTTCCCTGGATCTGTTGTGTCAGCACTGCTCCTAGTCCGACGTCGCTCAAATGTGTATGGAGTGTGAAGCGCTCAGCGAAGTCTGAGCAAGCTAAGACTGGCGCTTCCGTGAGACTCGTCTTTAATGCCTCAAACGCTAGCTGTTGTTCCTCACTCCAAACCCATCGCTGGCCCTTCTTCAACAGCGAAGACATAGGTTGTACCAGGGTGGCGAAGTTAGGCACAAATCTCAGGCGCAAGTTTACGTTACGAAGCCTCCGGAACACCTCTCGTAAGTTATCCAGATGCTCTTCGAGGGTGCGTCCTACTACGATGATGTCGTCGAGGTACGCAAGCGCGTGCGGCTCCATGTCTGGTCCGATGACTACATCCAAGGCGCGCTAAAACGTAGCTGGGACCGAATGTAATCCTAACGGCATCACCTTCCAGTGAAAAAGGCCTCTGCCAGGCACTGTGAACGCGGTGTACTCCTTGCTGCTCCGGGCCATAGGTATTTTCCAATACCCGCTCTTCAAGTCTAGCGAAGATATGTATTTCGCGTCCTTGAGCTTCTCCAGGATGTGGTTGATCCGTGGCAACGGGTAGGCATCCGGAATGGATTTCGCGTTGAGCTGGCGATAATCCACGCACATCCGCATCTCTCCGGTCTTCTTCCGTATAAGTACAATCGGTGCAATGCATGGACTCCTGGATGGCTCGATCCTACCGTCTCGCAGAAGCTCATCAACTTGCTCGTCGATGATCTTCTGCATGGTCGGATTTTTCGGGTAGTACATCTGCTTCCCGCACGGTGATGGTGTGCTCCGCAATGGGCGACACCCCCATCAATCCGTCAAACTTGGCTAGCTCGGACTGTAGGAAGGCCTCCACCTGTTCTTCGCCCGTAGCTAAACTTGTTCCAGGTGCCTCGACGCCCCGCAAGGCGGCGTGGCTGGTCTTGGGCCGTCTCCCACGGCGTCTCCGCTTGGTCGGGCCATTCGCGATGGCCTGATTCTCCGTGTCTCATTGGTGCATTTCTGCTCGTGCGCCTGTTGGTTCCCCTGTGCTTCGCCGGTGCTCGGTGCCTCGCAGTGCCTTCTCCGGTGTCCGGGGTTGTCCCTCTCTGTCTCCTTGTCCTTCCTCTTGTACCCTGCACTGTCCCTTGGTGTCTCGTTGTCCCTCCTCTTGCATCCTGCGCTGTCCCTCGGTGTCTCGTTGTCCTTCCTCTTGCATCCCGCGCTGTCCCTCGGTGTTTCGTTGTCCTTCTCTCGTGTCGTCTCGTGCTCTGGGCCGCCTAAACGGATTCTTCTGCCGTGCGATGGGACAGATCGGTGGTAAGCCCGTGACTTTGTCGTCGACTTGGGCCACCGCGTCCTCCTTCGCTTGGTGGGATGTCCCGGGCGTCGGTGCTGCCTCCTCAAGCGTGCTTTGCAGGCGTAGTTTTGCTCTGCTGCACTTGAGAGTCGCTTCGATGCCGCACAGGAAGTCCATCCCCAGAATCACGTCGTCCAGAATGACGGGCAGTACCAGCATTGGTATTGTCGTCTCTCTCTCTCCCAGCTGGATCCTCACCCGCAAGGCTCGGGTCACGGCTCGTGATGATCCATCCGCCAGCGTGATCCGGATCAGTGCTGCTCGCTCGTTCTCCGGCGTACTCAGCCTGGCTGCCATACGCTCGCTGACGAAACTGCGTGTGGCTCCCGTGTCGATCGTGGCGTCCGTTATTACTCCCTCGATCCGAACATTCGCGATGACACGTCCACTACCGCACCTCAGAGGTGCTACTCCTGGGAACTCCGGTGCGGCGTCTCCAAGTTGTTCCCCATCGGCTGAAGACGCGCAGCATTTCCCGACGTGGGTCGTCGACTACAGTCCACTGTACGTACACCGCGTCGACCGCAGTCCCAACAGAACAACACGCGGCTATTTCGGCAGTCCGCCTGAAAATGTCCGCGTTGAGCGCAGTTGTGGCACACGCGCTGCAGGTCGCCCTTTGTAGCCCCTGTGGGGCTTGGCTCGTCGCTTGGCGTTGCAGCTCCTTCGTGGACTCGTACGTGGTCACAAGTTTGCTCAGCTGAGCCAGCGTTTGAAACTAGTGACGGCGGGTGAACAATTGATACTCCGGCATCATGTTGTCGTAGATCCTGTCCAGCTGCTGCTCCTGGGTGTACTTGGCACGTCGCATCATCAACCGTAGTGCCAAGGCGTAGTCTCGAAATCGCTCACCTCGGCGTTGGGTTTGGCTCCTGATCTCGTCCTCCAGTCGTTGAAAATAGCGCGGGGGGAGGAAGAACTCCATAAACTCCTGCTTGAACTCCTCCCAGGTCACTTGGTAGTGGGTGTTGACCCTGAACCAGTGCTCCGCTTGGCCCGTCAGTACATTTGCTACCGCTTGTGGTAACTGTTGTGGGTTGATGCTGTACAGTAACGCCTTCTCTTCCAGCTGCTCGATGAATCCCCACGGATCTGTAGCGTCGAAAGCGTTCAAAGCTACGCCCCATTTCCGTACTCGATCGGCCAGCTCGTATGGGGCTATCCATCGGTGGCTCGGTTCGCTGGTCCTGCTACTGGCTGGAGGTGCCGTATTGGACGCGGGGGCGGGTTGGATGTGTCGGCTAGCAACGCTCCTCGAAGGACTCGCTGCCCGTCTAACTTCCAGACTCGGTATGGGGATGACGATCTCTGCTTCGTCTTCCATCGGCGCCGGCGAAGTGTAGCGTGAGCATGCTCCGGTGTAACAGCATTGCCTAAACTGGCCTCCAGCTCCATCAGTCGTTGCAGCTGTTCCTTCGACAGGTCTCCTTGAATGGAGAAAGCTACCAGGCGGCTCCGCATTTTCTCCACTGTACCACTCGTGTCCAGTCCGAACTCCTTGAGGAAGAGTTGCAACTCGCTCTTCCTACGGAACGCGATCCAGCGGGTTCCCATGTTGGGCGAGTTGGTTCGTAGTTGGTTTTGCTTCTCGACAACGGAAAAAAGTTAAATGGCTCACGAAGCCTTCACGATTCACTGCTGGGTATTTCGCCGATCTTTTGTTTTAAGAAAACTCGATGTGGGACGCGGCTCGGTTTTATAAATGTTCACTTGTAGGTAACACCGGAAATGTTTGTAAATGCAGAAAATAAATGTCCTCGAAATAGCAGGACCAAAAATCTGCTCGAGAAATAATTGTTTTACGAAGGATGCGCACAGGGTATAAATGTTTGTCACCGATGTTGACAATTTGAGGATCCGGACGCGACTGACTTCCTCGGTATTCGGTACCGAGTCTTATATACAAGTTGCCTGAGCGATGTCGCCGCTCAGGCTGCGCCGGCGCAGAGAAAGGTTAGGTTAGGCCGTGTAAAATAAAGTCAGAAAGTCAAAATTTTGCGCCTACGTCAGTGTGCGCAGTAGTCGTATTCTAAGAAAACTATGATTCTTATGCATGCATCGATGCCTATGTTTATTCTTTGCTACTAGTGCTCTGTGTGAAACTTGCAATGTGGGTCGTGTGCCTCAGCCATACCCTGTATGAATTAGCTACGTGAGTCTTTAGTCCACGGAAAGATGTTAAAATTCTCAAAAACTAAATGTCAAGTCATAGTAGTCCCTGCTCGGGCGCCATCTGTAAGTGTTTGTGGCGGCGGCAGTCAGATCTTCCTTCTTTGTGGTGGATCGTTGATGGAGGCGAAAATGCTCTGAAATTCAAAATAAACCGACGCGAAAACAATTCGAAATAATAGTAGACAATGCGGGGCGCGTGGTGTTCACTTCACTTATATTTTCTCAACTAGTGGGTTTTACATGATTTCATTTCCTTAAGCCTAACTTAACATGCTAATGGATAAAAGAGCGCGAGAGCCCTTGGTGACTCTCGCACTGTTTACGCCGATATGCTGCCTACTTTCAGGCGGCGAGTTTCGGCACAAACATCCCGCCCCCCTTGCAATACTATTGCAAATAGCTGGGGCCGGGATCTTTTTTGGATGCCGCTGGATGGGCGTTAGGGGCGCTGGCGAACTATGTCTTGAAGACACCGGATAGTACCCAACCGAACAGAGTGTTCTGGGCCAACGGCAGTCCACCGTGGGATGGAACAAGCCCGGGTAGGATCACGTCACCATAGACGTCGGCCCCCCAGAACAATGGATACTCTGCTCGGGATATGGCACCGGGTGTCCGCCAGCGTGATACCTGGATAACATTGGCTAAGGTCCTTGCCAACCTTCTGTGCCGGAGTCCGCACATGCACATCTTCCAACTTCAGAGTCACGGTGGTAGCGAAGTCTGGCGCTACCCGCGACCTGAACAAGGCGCGGCAAAACCCCTTTTCGGCGGAAAGGCCAAGGGCCGTTGCCAGTGAGGTGGGCATGCGGCTGTGTGGACTACACGCGTCCAGCAGCACACGCACCTCAAAGGTTTTGCCGGCTACGTCTAGGCTTACTAAGGCCGTCGGCAACATGCTGATTGTTGCCGATTGGGTAGTCGCCAGGGACTCTGTCGGTGGAAGAGGAGATGGGGATGGCGTGGGGGCTTGCATCTCGGATTGGCTGCTCGGGAGATGGAGGAGCGTATGGTGGTCCTGGCCGCATGTGCGACAGGTACCACCACTGCGACATGAGCCTGTTGAGTGCTCATGGGCGAGGCAGTTCGGGCAGTATCTATTGATTAATACTGCCCGGAGACGCTTCTCCGCAGCCAGATGCAGGAAACGTTGGCACTTCTTCAGTGCGTGGACTCCTCGGCAGACGCGGCACCGGAAGGAGTTCACTCCTTTGGGTCCGCTTGGCTTCGCTGCCCTTTGTGGTTGCGCCTTGCGTGGTGCCATTTTTTTTTTTTACTAATCTGAAAGTAGGAGGTGGATATATGGATTAGTATTTGGAGAACATATATCCACTGATGGACAACACAAGGTTAGGAGGGTGTCTGGACTGTGTCCTCTAAAGGAAGTAGGACTAATTTTGCTACTGGCCTTTTGATAACGCCACGGGTGGTGAGGATGTCTACCACGCGGACAATATCATCCGCGCCAGGATGTGTAGCGTGGATTCGGCCCAGACGCCATTCGTTGACTGGAAGATTGTCTTCTTTGACAACCACCATATCGCCGACTTGGAGGTTTCTCGTTGGGAGTTGCCATTTGGAGCGTTGTGCAACTCTTTGAGGTATTCCTCTTTTCTCTTTAATTCTCGGTAATTTCAAAGTTTCATTATATGTTTTGCCTGCTTGGACTTCACCGACTTCATTGGAATTATAATTGTACGATAAACACTTTCTTTTTGTACCATTTGATTGGTCAACATTTGTTAAATTAAGTGGTTCTATATGCTTAGTGGATGAGGTGTTATTCGTTGAATCTGTAGATAGATGTGATGGACTAGGAAGTTTTGGGACATTCGATTTCCTTGGAGGATTAGCTTGTGTAGGATTAGCTTGTGTAAATTCTAGGTGTTTAAGCTGACTTTTGCACCCAGGCTTACGACCTCGTTTACGAGGCTTTTCTGCGCAACCGTCTGATGTGGTGCGGAGAAAGTTGTTTTCACACGCTGAATCAGAAACTTTTACCAGCTTGGCTGGTAGATCTTCCACAACCCAAAACTTTGTGAGAAAATCATCAAGCCTTTGCTCTTTGCTGATCTTGATCCTTGCGGTAAAGGATGACACGGTCGAAAGATTCGACTGGGCTACTGGTCCAGTGAGGACCCAGCCGAATATGGTCTCTTGACCGAGCAGGGTTCCACAAATTTTGGATACAGAGCCACTCTTCATAATAGATGGGAGGATATCGGCTCCTAAGAGCACGTCTATCTGAGAGCTCTGGTGGAAGTGCGGATCAGCGAGTTGGAGGTTTGGCAGATCCTTCAGAAGATCCTTGGACACTGAGTAGGATGGAAGGTTACCTGCCAATTGAGGAAGAACAAAGGCTGCAGTTTCTAGCTTTAACCTGGGAATGATCGGAGAGCCAATCTGGAAGTGGCATAACTTCTGTGGATTGGCTGAGACAGCTTGATTTAAGCCAGCTACTTGAACTTGCACGGCTTGGTAGGAGGGCTTTATGATGTTGAACATCCGTTCGGAAATGAACGTAGCCTCTGATCCTGGATCGATCAGTGCACGTGCCTTATAAGTCATGCCCGAATGGCAAACGTTTATAAGAGCAGTGCCGAGAAGAACACCTTGTGTGTTCGCCGTGAAGTAGTTTTGAATATTAGTCGTTGAAGGAGTGGACTGTATATTCGAATTTTGGGGAGTTGGTGCAGAATCTGCTGAAGAGGACGCAGTAGGAGGGGTGCCACGATGCAGGAGTGTGTTATGGCGACCTTTGCACGTAAAACAATTATGTTGACTCGTGCAATCTTTAAGGATGTGTCCTCTTGCGAAGCAGTTTAGACACAACTTCTGCTGTTTGATGAAATTGGACCTTTCATCAACAGCCATTTGGAGAAAGAGCGGACACAGACGTATAGGATGGTTCTCCTTTGAGCAAAGTTTGCAGGTTTGTGGTTCGCCTACAACCTTTGTCTCAAAGGAGTTGACCTTCCTCGTAGGAGGCTCCTTTAGAGCAGGTTTGGAATTAGTCTGCGCGCTTGTACTGGGTTGTACGTCCTCTATCGCTTCCAATGTGCGATAGCGCTCTGAAAGGAAGTCTGACATTTCCTTCCACGACGGAATTTCAGCCTTATTTTGTACGGACTGCTCCCAGAGTGACAACGTCAGCCTTGGGAGTTTAGACGAGCATAGGAAGACAAGAAGGCAATCCCAGTTCTCTGTGCTGATTTTGGAGTGGTCTAGAGCCGTCAAGCAACTTTGAATAGTGCTTTGAAGGATTTGGATGGCGGCTCCAGACTCATGAGAAACTGACGGAAGGTTGAAAAGGATCTTAAGTTGGCTGTTCACTAACAGCCTCTTATTTTCGAACCTGTCCGTCAAGTTTTTCCAAGCAGACGAGAAACCCTCATTCGTGAGAGGGGACTTGGACACGATTGCCTTCGCTTCTCCACTGGTCTTAGCATTAAGGTGGAATAGTTTTTCGATCTGACTTAAGCCAGGATCGGAAATGTAGACCGCTGTGAAGAGATCACGGAAAGTTGGCCATTTAAGGTAGTCACCGCTGAAAACTTCAGCATCGAATGGTGGTGACCGGTAGCTTCGTGGGTAGGAGGCTACTTGTGGTGCTGCAGGTGTTGGAGTGGGAGCTGTTGCGGTCTCTATACTCTCATTTAACTGAGAGGCAAGTTCCTCGTATATAGAGTAGCAGTGGTCATACCGGGCTTGCATGGCGATCTTGTCCTCAACATTTGTCTCCGTTTGAGACAATGAATTGGAACAGAGTTCATATTTGAGCTCTACGGCAGTCCATATGGACCGAAGCTGCTCAAGACGCACTCTGTGAGTGTGAAGTGAGGATGTAGGAGCATTTTGAATCCTAGCTTCAAACTGCGTGAGCTTATCGGAAGCGTTAATGAACTCTTGGAATACCATTTTTTTGCCAGTGAAATTTGATGACCAACTGAACGAGTGATTGGAGGAGTGTGCACCGAAATTTTTGGTACCTGAGTAACCTTAGATGTGGCCGGAGTTGAAACTTTCCGGATAGTGGCTGGAGAAGGTGTTCTACCAAGAAGGGAACTTGGAAGAGAGCTGGAGCGTCTATGCGTAGTCGTGGGTACAATAAGGTGTTTCTTGGTGTCTTTACCACTATCAATTGGCATAACAAGCTTTCAAAAAAGCGAAAAGAAATGCAATTGATGCTGGTGACGGAGCCAGAAACGTGAAACGGAAGAGCGTAGAAAAAATCGGACGAGCAGAATTTCTTGTTTCAACAATAAACAAGAATGTTATACAAATAGAACGGAATTTTATCGAAACTATTGAGCGAGGAATTTGTTGATGAGTTACAAGGCAACACGCTTTTTTTGAAAAGATTGCAAAAAAAAATAATATAATTATTATTTTATAATTATCGATATATTTTAATGAGTAATAATAACTATCGAAACAATTATTATACTCTTCATGAAATTCTGAGAGAAAGAAATGCAAAAAATAAATAAATAATTATTTATTATTAGGATATATTTTCTCAGACGGAGGAAAATATATTCGATAATTTTTGCAACGTTGCAGAGCTTTGTAAAACCACAACACAGTGCACAATGAGACGATAAATAAAAAATAAGTGATTTTAAAAGTCACGGTTGCCCACTACGTGATATTTAATATTTGAGCTAGTGCAGCCCTGGAACGATAACACTGAGTGAATGGAAAAAAGTGGTGGTCGGTCGATTGTGATCGAACTGCGATCACTAAGGGGAACTGCGACCACTAAGGCGAAAAAAGGTAAACAAGAACAAAAAGCGTACCTAAATAGAATTAAATTATTTATAATTTCAGTGTTATATATGTTATAGTTATATATATATTTTTTTTTTAAAAAAAGGGAACTGAATATGTGTAGAGAATGTAATGTAGTATTTAAATGTGTGTCAAATTAATAATAAGCTTATGTGTGTTTGTTGTGCCGGTGCAGCCGAAATATTGCTGCCGGTCAAATTTATTGATATTTTTAATAAATGCAATGGAAAAATTGGAAAGCGAGTGTTATCTTTTTTTTTTATTAAATTGGGACATACAATTGCCGCTTGAGGTTGGGACCTTGGCAATGTATTTTAATGGGCAACGTAAGTATATATATATATGTGCATATGTAGGTATATTGCACATATATAGATTAACATACGACTTTTAATTTATTTACGGAGATTGTATGTACCTTTGTTCAAAAATGTGGTAGGAGAAGGTACATACATATATGTGGCAGAGGTTTTCAAATAGAAATACAATGGATAAAACTGTGTGTAATTTGTCTTTTTCATACATATGTATATATGTATGGAAAACTTTGGAAGATGGCAGTCGTCTGTAAGTAGGTATGTATGTGCATACAAATGCAGCACATATGTACATACAGAGATGCCGGTCACAAATTGCGAGGTTAGAAAGGAGAAGGAAAAATTACACACAGCCCTCTGCTTAAGTTAGATAAGTAAAAAATGTAGTACTTATCTGTTGGGGATCCTGACGAGATGCCGTTTTCCTTGGGTTCGAGCGGAGTGGGGGGATGCTTATCCAGTGACCAAAGTCCAAAAATGAAATGATCCGGCTCGAAGGACCAATGTTTGTGGCGGCGGCAGTCAGATCTTCCTTCTTTGTGGTGGATCGTTGATGGAGGCGAAAATGCTCTGAAATTCAAAATAAACCGACGCGAAAACAATTCGAAATAATAGTAGACAATGCGGGGCGCGTGGTGTTCACTTCACTTATATTTTCTCAACTAGTGGTTTTTACATGATTTCATTTCCTTAAGCCTAACTTAACATGCTAATGGATAAAAGAGCGCGAGAGCCCTTGGTGACTCTCGCACTGTTTACGCCGATATGCTGCCTACTTTCAGGCGGCGAGTTTCGGCGCAAACAGTAAGGATGTTTTCTCAGGCTGGGGTACATATCAGAGAACTGCAACATGCACACATTTACACCACTTAAAAATGTATAAAATTTTTGCCACTCGATTATCATTTTGCACTGGCCGCACATAGCCCACGCCTCAAGCCGCGTAATCCACTGATGGGAAGAGCCAGAAGTAGCAGGAGCCTCTACAAGCAAGAGCCGTAAACGGCAGGAGACGCAACAAACAAGAACGTTTTGGAAAAGAAAACAAGAGCCGTTTTCCGAAGAGACTCTTGCTGCCCTCGGCTCGGTAGGTTCGGTAGTACCGACTCGGTAGGTAGAGGCAGCAGCACAAGGGTTCGTGAACGTTCGGTTTTCCCTTTCTGCTAGCGCGTGCCTCGCTTATTTTGTGGAAGGGGTAACGGCAACGGAACAAGTAGAAATTGAAATGCATTGCCCACGGGTTTCTTTTCTATACCTACTTATGCGTCTGTTAATAGAACACAAGTGGAAGGGGTTTTGGTTTTTTGGTTCATGGGGTTTTTCTTTACCTATTTATGCGTTTATGAATGTGAAACGAAAAATTGATTATTTTGATTATAATTATTTATTTAAAAAAAAAGAAGTTATTTGTAATTTAGATGCTTAAAATTTAAAAAGGAACAACTTAAGTTTCATTTTTATAAAATGAGTGTAAAATAAGAGAAAATAAGGGTCGGGGCATAGAAATTTGTTCGAGAACGTTCGGTTGTCCCGAACGTAACCCCTTCCACTTGTGTTCTATTAATAGACGCATAAGTAGGTATGCATTTGCAATGCATTTCAATTTCTACTTGTTCCGTTGCCGTTACCCCTTCCACAAAATAAGCGAGGCACGCGCTAGCAGAAAGGGAAAACCGAACGTTCACGAACCCTTGTGCTGCTGCCTCTACCTACCGAGTCGGTACTACCGAACCTACCGAGCCGAGGGCAGCAAGAGTCTCTTCGGAAAACGGCTCTTGTTTTCTTTTCCAAAACGTTCTTGTTTGTTGCGTCTCCTGCCGTTTACGGCTCTTGCTTGTAGAGGCTCCTGCTACTTCTGGCTCTTCCCATCAGTGGATTACGCGGCTTGAGGCGTGGGCTATGTGCGGCCAGTGCAAAATGATAATCGAGTGGCAAAAATTTTATACATTTTTAAGTGGCTTGTTGTGCATGCATGCAAGTTGCAGTTCTCTGGTACATATCTCAGTCCCGCCAGGGTCTTTACAGAACATTTATAAATACTAGGACTACTACGACTTTAGTAAAGAGAGGTTACTAGTAGATCATACCTTACTGGGGTATGTGCAGGGTATAGGCGATATCTATGGCCCACGCTGCGTACGTGGTAGTGAACTCTACCACCACGCGGTACCTTCTGGAAGCTCACGTGCACGTGTCGCGTGTCACGCGTGCTTGGCTGGCGGCCTATCCTGAGAAACGCACGTGGCCGCAGGTGCTTCCCGCTTGCACTCCCCAGGTCGCTCGTCGGTGTATTCCACCATCCGCAACTGGGTAGTGAGCACGCTCACGCACCTCGCTCGCCAGCTATCGCCCACTCACGACGCCTCTCCCGATCGATCGGGTGTCGTCCCGATCGCCCGTGAACACAGGTATTCTCGCCTGTACCCCCACGAGCCGCTCAGTGGTGTATTTCACCACACCGCAAACTCGTTAGAGTACACGATCACACCCGCTTGCCAACTAGCGTCTCGTTCGTGACACGACTCACGAGTGGCCGTTGGCCGTGCAGAAGTGCCCGTGGCCGCAGGTATTTCCGCCTGTACTCCCACAAGTCACTCCGTGGTGTATTGCACCACACCGCAAACTCGTTAGAGTACGCGCTCACACCCGCTTGCCAACTGGCGATTCACTCACGAGTGTACGAAGTCGCTTACTGGTCAGCGGAGCACCGGCATACCAGAAGGCGCGATTTCTTCACATACACATTCACACCGGCACACACGTACACGACACCACAAATTCTCTCCGGGGAAAGGATGTATCACTGATTTATGTTTTAATAATCACGCGGGTTGGGTTTTATTTAAATTATTTAATAACAGGGTTTTCTTTATTTCACGGTTCATCTGTACTATCCTTTATCCTAGCTAGTCCCTGCCTACTTCGCACCATTACGTCTAGCTCTCGTTTTGCTTCACTACTTATTCTATATGGCTCACCTGGAACCTCCTGCGACAGGATTCATCCTTCTTGGCACTATTTTAAATAAAAACTTGTCACTGGTAATATTAATTCTTCGCAGGAGAATTGCACGTCTGGCTTCGTTGGCTGTTCTGGATCAAGTGCTCTTGGCCTCGTTTCGCGACTCTCGATTTTGCTGCTGCGAACATGTCGCCGCTGCTGCGTACATGTCGCCGCTGCTTGCCTGTCGTCGCTGCTTGCCTGTCGCCGCTGCCTTCGACCGATCTTGCCTGGCTGCTGCGGCTCTGCTCGCACCTCGCTGCCTGCACGGCGTCGCTGCTTGCCTAGCGTCGCTGCTTTTCTGGCGCCGCTGCCCAAAATTGGGTAGCTCTGGGTACCGAGGTACCGTTGCCTGTGCAAGTGTTTCGACTGTGCGCGAGCTCTGGGTGCCTAAATGCGCGAGCTCTGGGTACCGAGGTACCGTTGCCTGTGCAAGTGTTCGACTGTGCGCGAGCTCTGGGTACCGAGGTACCGTTGCTAGTGCAAGTGTTCGACTGTGCGCTAGCTTTGGGTACCGAGGTACCGTTGTCAGTGCAAGTGTTCGACTGCTATGCCTACGTCCCTTGCCTTTGCATATGCTTCTGCCTTGATTTCAAAACTACTGCTGGGTTAAGTTAGTCTAAGAGATATCTTATTTTATTCTTAAATAAAAATGTGGCGTTGCTTCATGCGGCGTTACAAAATGGTGGTGTAATGATGCGCCAGGTTCGCGCATTTGGGAAGACCAGGTCGTCCTCCACCGTGCAAGCCTGGCTTGCGGTCGGCGTTGTGTCCACGGTCGGCGGTGGCTCGGCTGGAGAAGTGAACGGCTGTGATGGCGGAGGTCCCTCGCTGCCCCCCTCGCTATTGGGACTATAGCGCCCGGTCTCTTGACCGTATGTAGTGGGCTCTGGGTTTACGGAGGTGCCGGCCAAACAGTGGTCGAGGAACCGGTGGGTGGTGACGAAATCCTCCACGGTCGGGACCCATTCCGCCGTTTCTTCGGGTTCGGCGATGGTGGTGGCGACAGGTGCCGCTTCTTGAGGAACCAGTGGGGGCATGTCGCCGAAACCCCACTCGTTGTCCATTAAGTCGATGACCCCGTCCCCCGCCGATCGCTGGATCAGCAGTTGCCACTCGCGATCCGACTCGGGGCTATAAATTTACAAAGAGAGTACTTAGTAATAACTGTGTTTTCTAACTTCTATCGGGCCCTACTGGTGCGAAACGTGAAATTCTACTAATATCTTAAGATTACTTGTATGTCAGGGTCAAAATGGTTACAATGCTTAGAAGCTTAGCCTACCCCGCCCGGTACCTATTAACCTCCGCTGGTCGATTTCTCCCCATGGAAGGGCTTCAAATCGGCCAATCCTGCACGGCGTCTCTTCTTCGTCCCGACGTCTTGGAGGCGTAGAATCGCGGGCGAGATGTAACCCACGAACCGGTAAGGTCCATCGTTGCGGGGTGCCAGCTTGGCGGCGAAACCATCGGCTGCCTTCGACAAATGATCTTGTCTCAGTAGTACGAAGTCGCCGATGGCCGGCTTCCACTCTCGGCGGCGTAAATTATAATATTTTCCCTGGTCCGCGCTTGCTTGTTGCGTATTCTCGGCGACGATCTTGAATACGTCCTGTAGGTGTCGCTCCTGCTCCTCGGGCATCCGTGATTCCGTCCGTATGACAGGAGTCACCTCCTCGTAAAGGGCTCCCGGCAAACGAGGCTCGCGCCCTTGTACGAGGTACGCTGGACTAAATCCGGTAGTGTCCGAGGCGTTGGTATTGATCGCTAGGCTGATCTCGGGGAGGCGTTCATCCCAAGTTCGCTGCTGGTCATCCAGGTACTGTGCCACCATGGTCTTCACGGTCCTGTTTACCCTCTCCGTTGGGTTCTGTTGCGGGGTGTACGGCGGGTGTGCTGCAGAGTCATGCCCAACTGTTTGCATAACGTGGTGAAAGCTCGGCTCGTGAATTGCGTTCCATTGTCGCAAACTAGCATCTTCGGTACTCCAAACCTGGTCAGAATCCGTTCCCTGAATGAGCGCATCAGGTGTGCTACCGTCGCTTTACGCAAAGGTACCTCTACCCACTTTGAAAAAGCGTCGAAGAACACCAGTAATATGGTATTCCCGTGGGTAGAGCGCGGGAGTGGTCATACGAAGTCGGCACAGAGTACATCGAATGGTGCATGTACTTGTCGGGTGTGCATCTGTCCCGGGGGTTTTAATTGACTGATCTTAAATTTCTGGCAGGTCTCGCACTTCCGTACGTAACGCGCTACGTCCCGGAAGAGGCCTGGCCAGAAATATCGCTGACGAATCCGATTTAGGGTTTTTCGTACCCCCTGATGTCCAGCTGTGGGCTGGTCGTGGCATTCCTGAAGTACCCGTTGGCGTTGTGGTTTTGGCACGCACAACTTCCAAGTTGTGTAATCTTCGTCGCCCGGTCGAAATCCTCCTCGTCGATAGATCTGGTTGTTCTCCCGCAGGTATTCTGGATACTTCTCGGGTTCCCTCTTAATCAACTCCAGCATCCGGGTTGTCCACTCACAGGGTGGGCTCTCCTGAGTGACCTGCTGTAGAGTCTCCAAGGGCTGTCTGGACAAAGCGTCGGCTACGATGTTTTGGTCCCCGCAGCGGTAATGCACGTTGAAGCGGAACTGTTGTAGCTCTAACGCCCAGCGCGCAATCCTTCCAGTAGGGTTCGCTATGCTATTTAACCACTTCAACGCCAAGTGGTCCGTGACTACGTCGAACTCGTAAACTTCTAGGTAGCATCGCAGTTTCCTTATCGCCCACACAATGGCCAGGCACTCCTTCTCCGTAGTCGAATAACGGCTTTCGGCTACTGAGAGGCGTCGGCTTGCGTATGCGATGACGCGTTCCGTTCCCTGGATCTGTTGTGTCAGCACTGCTCCTAGTCCGACGTCGCTCAAATGTGTATGGAGTGTGAAGCGCTCAGCGAAGTCTGAGCAAGCTAAGACTGGCGCTTCCGTGAGACTCGTCTTTAATGCCTCAAACGCTAGCTGTTGTTCCTCACTCCAAACCCATCGCTGGCCCTTCTTCAACAGCGAAGACATAGGTTGTACCAGGGTGGCGAAGTTAGGCACAAATCTCAGGCGCAAGTTCACGTTACGAAGCCTCCGGAACACCTCTCGTAAGTTATCCAGATGCTCTTCGAGGGTGCGTCCTACTACGATGATGTCGTCGAGGTACGCAAACGCGTGCGGCTCCATGTCTGGTCCGATGACTACATCCAAGGCGCGCTGAAACGTAGCTGGGACCGAATGTAATCCGAACGGCATCACCTTCCAGTGAAAAAGGCCTCTGCCAGGCACTGTGAACGCGGTGTACTCCTTGCTGCTCCGGGCCATAGGTATTTTCCAATACCCGCTCTTCAAGTCTAGCGAAGATATGTATTTCGCGTCCTTGAGCTTCTCCAGGATGTGGTTGATCCGTGGCAACGGGTAGGCATCCGGAATGGATTTCGCGTTGAGCTGGCGATAATCCACGCACATCCGCATCTCTCCGGTCTTCTTCCGTACAAGTACAATCGGTGCAATGCATGGACTCCTTCTGCATGGTCGGATTTTTCGGGTAGTACATCTGCTTCCCGCACGGTGATGGTGTGCTCCGCAATGGGCGACACCCCCATCAATCCGTCAAACTTGGCTAGCTCGGACTGTAGAAAGGCCTCCACCTGTTCTTCGCCCGTAGCTAAACTTGTTCCAGGTGCCTCGACGCCCCACAAGGCGGCGTGGCTGGTCTTGGGCCGTCTCCCACGGCGTCTCCGCTTGGTCGGGCCATTCGCGATGGCCTGATTCTCCGTGTCTCATTGGTGCATTTCTGCTCGTGCTCCTGTTGGTTCCTCTGTGCTTCGCCGGTGCTCGGTGCCTCGCAGTGCCTTCTCCGGTGTCCGGGGTTGTCCCTCTCTGTCTCCTTGTCCTTCCTCTTGTACCCTGCACTGTCCCTTGGTGTCTCGTTGTCCCTCCTCTTGCATCCTGCGCTGTCCCTCGGTGTCTCGTTGTCCTTCCTCTTGCATCCCGCGCTGTCCCTCGGTGTTTCGTTGTCCTTCTCTCGTGTCGTCTCGTGCTCTGGGCCGCCTAAACGGATTCTTCTGCCGTGCGATGGGACAGATCGGTGGTAAGCCCGTGACTTTGTCGTCGACTTGGGCCACCGCGTCCTCCTTCGCTTGGTGGGATGTCCCGGGCGTCGGTGCTGCCTCCTCAAGCGTGCTTTGCAGGCGTAGTTTTGCTCTGCTGCACTTGAGAGTCGCTTCGATGCCGCACAGGAAGTCCATCCCCAGAATCACGTCGTCCAGAATGACGGGCAGTACCAGCATTGGTATTGTCGTCTCTCTCTCCCAGCTGGATCCTCACCCGCAAGGCTCGGGTCACGGCTCGTGATGATCCATCCGCCAGCGTGATCCGGATCAGTGCTGCTCGCTCGTTCTCCGGCGTACTCAGCCTGGCTGCCATACGCTCGCTGACGAAACTGCGTGTGGCTCCCGTGTCGATCGTGGCGTCCGTTATTACTCCCTCGATCCGAACATTCGCGATGACACGTCCACTACCGCACCTCAGAGGTGCTACTCCTGGGAACTCCGGTGCGGCGTCTCCAAGTTGTTCCCCATCGGCAGAAGACGCGCAGCATTTCCCGACGTGGGTCGTCGACTACAGTCCACTGTACGTACACCGCGTCGACCGCAGTCCCAACAGAACAACACGCGGCTATTTCGGCAGTCCGCCTGAAAATGTCCGGGTTGAGCGCAGTTGTGGCACACGCGCTGCAGGTCGCCCTTTGTAGCCCCTGTGGGGGCTTGGCTCGTCGCTTCGTGGACTCGTACGTGGTCACAAGTTTGCTCAGCTGAGCCAGCGTTTGAAACTAGTGACGGCGGGTGAACAATTGATACTCCGGCATCATGTTGTCGTAGATCCTGTCCAGCTGCTGCTCCTGGGTGTACTTGGCACGTCGCATCATCAACCGTAGTGCCAAGGCGTAGTCTCGAAATCGCTCACCTCGGCGTTGGGTTTGGCTCCTGATCTCGTCCTCCAGTCGTTGAAAATAGCGCGGGGGGAGGAAGAACTCCATAAACTCCTGCTTGAACTCCTCCCAGGTCACTTGGTAGTGGGTGTTGACCCTGAACCAGTGCTCCGCTTGGCCCGTCAGTACATTTGCTACCGCTTGTGGTAACTGTTGTGGGTTGATGCTGTACAGTAACGCCTTCTCTTCCAGCTGCTCGATGAATCCCCACGGATCTGTAGCGTCGAAAGCGTTCAAAGCTACGCCCCATTTCCGTACTCGATCGGCCAGCTCGTATGGGGCTATCCATCGGTGGCTCGGTTCGCTGGTCCTGCTACTGGCTGGAGGTGCCGTATTGGACGCGGGGGCGGGTTGGATGTGTCGGCTAGCAACGCTCCTCGAAGGACTCGCTGCCCGTCTAACTTCCAGACTCGGTATGGGGATGACGATCTCTGCTTCGTCTTCCATCGGCGCCGGCGAAGTGTAGCGTGAGCATGCTCCGGTGTAACAGCATTGCCTAAACTGGCCTCCAGCTCCATCAGTCGTTGCAGCTGTTCCTTCGACAGGTCTCCTTGAATGGAGAAAGCTACCAGGCGGCTCCGCATTTTCTCCACTGTACCACTCGTGTCCAGTCCGAACTCCTTGAGGAAGAGTTGCAACTCGCTCTTCCTACGGAACGCGATCCAGCGGGTTCCCATGTTGGGCGAGTTGGTTCGTAGTTGGTTTTGCTTCTCGACAACGGAAAAAAAGTTAAATGGCTCACGAAGCCTTCACGATTCACTGCTGGGTATTTCGCAGATCTTTTGTTTTAAGAAAACTCGATGTGGGACGCGGCTCGGTTTTATAAATGTTCACTTGTAGGTAACACCGGAAATGTTTGTAAATGCAGAAAATAAATGTCCTCGAAATAGCAGGACCAAAAATCTGCTCGAGAAATAATTGTTTTACGAAGGATGCGCACAGGGTATAAATGTTTGTCACCGATGTTGACAATTTGAGGGTCCGGACGCGACTGACTTCCTCGGTATTCGGTACCGAGTCTTATATACAAGTTGCCTGAGCGATGTCGCCGCTCAGGCTGCGCCGGCGCAGAGAAAGGTTAGGTTAGGCCGTGTAAAATAAAGTCAGAAAGTCAAAATTTTGCGCCTACGTCAGTGTGCGCAGTAGTCGTATTCTAAGAAAACTATGATTCTTATGCATGCATCGATGCCTATGTATATTCTTTGCTACTAGTGCTCTGTGTGAAACTTGCAATGTGGGTCGTGTGCCTCAGCTATACCCTGTATGAATTAGCTACGTGAGTCTTTAGTCCACGGAAAGATGTTAAAATTCTCAAAAACTAAATGTCAAGTCATAGTAGTCCCTGCTCGGGCGCCATCTGTAAGGATGTTTTCTCAGGCTGGGGTACATATCTCAGTCCCGCCAGGGTCTTTACAGAACATTTATAAATACTAGGACTACTACGACTTTAGTAAAGAGAGGTTACTAGTAGATCATACCTTACTGGGGTATGTGCAGGGTATAGGCGATATCTATGGCCCACGCTGCGTACGTGGTAGTGAACTCTACCACCACGCGGTACCTTCTGGAAGCTCACGTGCACGTGTCGCGTGTCACGCGTGCTTGGCTGGCGGCCTATCCTGAGAAACGCACGTGGCCGCAGGTGCTTCCCGCTTGCACTCCCCAGGTCGCTCGTCGGTGTATTCCACCATCCGCAACTGGGTAGTGAGCACGCTCACGCACCTCGCTCGCCAGCTATCGCCCACTCACGACGCCTCTCCCGATCGATCGGGTGTCGTCCCGATCGCCCGTGAACACAGGTATTCTCGCCTGTACCCCCACGAGCCGCTCAGTGGTGTATTTCACCACACCGCAAACTCGTTAGAGTACACGATCACACCCGCTTGCCAACTAGCGTCTCGTTCGTGACACGACTCACGAGTGGCCGTTGGCCGTGCAGAAGTGCCCGTGGCCGCAGGTATTTCCGCCTGTACTCCCACAAGTCACTCCGTGGTGTTTTGCACCACACCGCAAACTCGTTAGAGTACGCGCTCACACCCGCTTGCCAACTGGCGATTCACTCACAAGTGTACGAAGTCGCTTACTGGTCAGCGGAGCACCGGCATACCAGAAGGCGCGATTTCTGCACATACACATTCACACCGGCACACACGTACACGACACCACAAATTCTCTCGGGGGAAAGGATGTATCACTGATTTATGTTTTAATAATCACGCGGGTTGGGTTTTATTTAAATTATTTAATAACAGGGTTTTCTTTATTTCACGGTTCATTTGTACTATCCTTTATCCTAGCTAGTCCCTGCCTACTTCGCACCATTACGTCTAGCTCTCGTTTTGCTTCACTACTTATTCTATATGGCTCACCTGGAACCTCCTGCGACAGGATTCATCCTTCTTGGCACTATTTTAAATAAAAACTTGTCACTGGTAATATTAATTCTCCGCAGGAGAATTGCACGTCTGGCTTCGTTGGCTGCTCTGGATCAAGTGCTCTTGGTCTTGTTTCGCGACTCTCGATTTCGCTGCTGCGAACATGTCGCCGCTGCTGCTTGCCTGTCGCCGCTGCCTTCGACCGATCTTGCCTGGCTGCTGCGGCTCTGCTCGCACTTCGCCGCCTGCACGGCGTCGCTGCTTGCCTAGCGTCGCTGCTTTTCTGGCGCCGCTGCCCAAAATTGGTCGCGAGTCGTCTGTGCACAAGCTCTGGGTACCGAGGTACCGTTGCCTGTGCAAGTGTTCGACTGTGCGCGAGCTCTGGGTACCGAGGTACCGTTGCCTGTGCAAGTGTTCGACTGTGCGCGAGCTCTAGGTACCGAGGTACCGTTGCCAGTGCAAGTGTTTCGACTGTGCGCGAGCTCTGGGTGCCCAAATGCGCGAGCTCTGGGTACCGAGGTACCGTTGCTAGTGCAAGTGTTCGACTGTGCGCGAGCTCTGGGTACCGAGGTACCGTTGCCAGTGCAAGTGTTCGACTGCTCTGCCTACGTCCCTTGCCTTTGCATATGCTTCTGCCTTGATTTCAAAACTACTGCTGGGTATGTTAGACTAAGAGATATCTTATTTTATTCTTAAATAAAAATGTGGCGTCGCTTCATGCGGCGTTACAGTCTAAATTTAGAGTTAAAGTCTTGTAACGCCTTGCAAACTATATTATTTCCCTATAGAATAAAACATATCATACGTTCGCCCTTCATTTGTCGATGTACATTTTCCAACGGCGGTGTTAAAAACATTCCCTGGATATTGTCGGCCGGTCGACATCTTTTATTCGCACTTTTCGATTTGCAATCTTTGATTTGCATTTTGCAACATGCCGACGCCGAGGCGGAAGTGACAATGCAGATATTGAATGTAACACAGGGCAGCCATTTTACAATTGGGCAACAAGTCACACGGACCACTAATTGTACAACAGTGAGCCTGTCTCCGCCTTGCTCCGTTACGGCCACGGTGCAGCCAGAACTATGCTAAGTTCATGCACTACGGTAGCCTCAACGCAGCTTAGTGGTTTCTGCGCCTGGATCCTACTGGATAGCATCGGCGAGTATACCAAATAGATGGACGCCACGTAGACTACCTGATCTTCCAGAGTTCGAAGGTCAGCCCGAGGAATGGCCAATAATCCAGTGCCTTAGAGAACACACAGAGGCTAGTGAAGACTTTGAAGGGTGAGGCACGAGCAGCAGCTCACCCACCCGAACAAGGCGCAAGCAGTTATGGAGCAGCTTCGATTTCGGTACGGACGCCCGGAGCAACTGATACAAAGCCAATTGGAGATCGTGCGAGATGTACTGCCAATCTCGGAACAGAACATAGCCAGGATTGTGTCGTTCGCCACAAAGGTGAGCAACCTCGCCGCGTTTTTGAAGTCAACGAGGAACGGCAATTAGGAAACCCTACCCTGATGTAGGAACTGATCGCCAAGTTGCCAATAAGTAAGAGGTTCGGATAAGGCGAAACATACGGCTTCAATAGAACCATATCCAACAGTGACGGACCTTAGCGAATGGCTACACGAGCTCGCTACATTGGTATGCATTGTCGCGGACGCCGATAGTAAGGATCCGAAGACTATTGCATGCAAGCACAAGTCATCCGAAAGGAAAGTGTACTGACCCTCACAAATGTTATCCAATATGTGAGGGGAGCATGAGATCAGCAAATGCAGTGTCAACGGATGCCAAAGAAAGCATCACTACCTGCTGCACAATAGAATCGGCGATCCCAGGTCGCTACAGTCGAACAGTGCTCATGCGAGGAGCAGCCACGATCAGGAGCTGTAAAGGGACGACAGCCAGCGGCGACGAAACCCGTTTTACGTCAACGCCTGCCGCGCTAGAAGCAGGAGGAGCAGAGGATGGCCAGAAATTGCCGCACCGAAACCTAAGCTGCGTCGACCCAAATGGAGGTCATCTGTCATTCCGTTTTCTGCCCCTGACCTTGTACGAGAAGAATAGGCAATTAGACACATTCGCACTGCTCGATGAAGAATCGTCCGTAACGCTTATTGATGCTGATCTCATCCAAAGCCTGAACCTGAAAGGAGAGTGTCGACAGATCAACGTGCAGTGGCTTGGTGGCAAATCCCCCAGAGAGCACGCAACGGTAGTTAGTCTGCAGATAAGTGGTATGGCCTACGAAATGTGTTCGCTGTGTTGAGATTAAATCGTCCGATGCAAAGCTTGCGTCGGGAGGACGTTAAGGCAAGGATAGCAAATACGCGCCTACCCGTTACTCCGACGCAGCACCAAGGATCACATTTGGGTTTTCCACTGAGACCCAGAAGCTTTGGAGCAGGAGGACCATATGCAGCCGCCACCAAACTTGGACGGACTTGGACTTGGTGTACGGACTGATAAAACAAAATACCTGTCCATCGGTCCGAGGTCGTGCCTTTTAGCAATGTCACAGAAAAATCTTCTAAAGAAGATAGTCAGCGATTACTTTGAAATCGAGAATTTCGGAGTAAAGCCTGCACCGCCGGTCGCAGCTGGTGACGATGTGCGAGCCATAAACATTTTGGAGGATACAACTAAATGAGTGGGCCGACGATACCCAGATTGGTTTGCTTTGGAAAGACGACGAGGTGAGACTGCCAGACGGCTACAACATGGCACTCAAGAGACTCGTCAACATTAAGTGGAAAATGACACGCGATGAGGTTTTCGCGCGGGCCTACAATGGACTCATGGACGACTACATCAAGAAGGGATATGCACGACGACTAGAGCCGCAGGAAGTTACCCGCACCAGCAACGGCAAGGCATGGTTCCTGCCGCATTTCGGGGTTGAGAACCCAAACAAGCCGGGAAAAATCCGTCTAGTCTTTGATGTAGCAGCCAAGGTGGACGATATGTCACTGAACTCGGCGCTGATAAAAGGCCCTCAACGCTACAAATCATTACCAGCAGTGCTCTTCCACTTTCGGGAAGGAGCAGTTGGAGTAAGTGCAGACATCAAAAAGATGTTTCACCAAGTATTGATGCGGCCACAAGATAGATGTGCCTAGAAATTCCTGTGGAGAAACGGAGATGATCATCGTAGCAGCTTGTTCTCCCTGTGCAGCGTATCATGTGAAGATCGTCAACGCTTTGCAACTTAGTAGTACGGATCCGCGAGCGGTTCAAGCGGTAAGCGAATACCACTACGTCGATTAGTACGTGGACAGCTTTATGAGTGAGGACGAAGCCATCGCAGTCTCCTCACGAGTGAGAGAAATACACGCAAATGCTGGTTTTGATATGTGTTGGTTCTCACCCAGTTCGGCAGATGTGGTCAAGGTTTTAAGCCCACAAGGATCCAACATGAATGTTCAATGGATCGAATCTGAGGAGAAGGTACTGGGCATGTACTGGCAGCTGGCTACAGATGACTTTAAGTTCAGCATCAAATACCATCGAGCGCCCAGCAGCGTGATGAATGGGGAACGCGTTTCTACTAAAAGGGAATTTCTAAGTCTCGTCATGTCCACGTTTGACCCGATCGGATTCTTGAGCTGTTACATGGTAACCGCCAAGTTGTTAATGCGAAAAAATGAGGGATGAGCCGCTACCAGCCGAATTGGCCGCAGTATTTGGGTGCTGGCGGCAAGAAATGAGATACATCAAAGAATTCCGTTGTCCTCGCTACTACTTCGGCACTGGACGTGTGTGGACACTGCAGCCGCACGTCTTCGCTGCGGCGGCTTACTGGCGGGCCACATACGCAAACGAGGATGTGCAGGCACATTTTGCATGTTCCAAAACGAAATGTGCTCCCATGAGGACGATGTCGATCCCACAACTGGAATTTCAAGCAGCTGTACTGAGTACGAGATTGATGGACACCGTTAAACAGGATCACGGTATAGCGATCAGCAGCTGTGTACTTTGGACTGACTCTAAGACTGTGCTGCATTGGATCGGCAGCAGCCACAGGAGATATAAGCAATTTGTGGGAAACCGAGTGGCCGAAATCTTAGACTCCACAGAGGCTTCCCAATGGAGATGGCTGCTATCTGCCTAAAACGTGGCAGATGACGCAACTAGGTTTCAACGCCACGTGGACATAAGTCAAGGTTCGCGATGGTTAAGTGGACCGCCATTTCTTCGGGAAACTGAAGAAAATTGGCACAAATCGTGTTCGAGTAATGTATGCGCTGGTCAGGACAATAGCGTGGGTCCTACGGTTTATTCGACGGTGTCGCGGGCGATGCCACGAACGAGAGAAGCCCGGATTCACATCGGTTGAATGTGCAGACGCAGAGCGCGCATTGATACGGCAAGCGAAAAGTGAAGTGTTCGCCGAGGAGGTTCATGGAAGGACGGTCGACAAGAGCAGCCAATTGTCGGGATTTTCGCCGTACTTCGACGAAGACGGAATTATGCGTGCGATAAAAACGCACTGGCGGAGATGCTCGTTCATCACCATCACGAAAGGATGTGTCATCACAACTGGTGGCCTCCACATCGGCGAGATCCGCCGAAAGTTCTGGATCACAAATATAAGAAGATACGGAAGATAGTGGCAAAGTGTAACGTATGCAAGTTGCGCAAGGCGCGACCTACACAGCCCGAGATGGGTCCTTTGAACGATAAATATGGAAGATATTAAAGAAATAGTAGTGCAATATGACCACGTATTTTTGTCTTTTTATACCCTTCGACCATTGAAAATGGTCAAAAAAGGGTATACTAACATTGTGAAATGTATGTAACAGGCATAAGGGGCATAGCGTCATATCTCCGCCGACATATTTCCGCCGGCATAGCGTCATATCTCCGCCGACATATTTCCGCCCAGTACAAATTTTTGGCGGAGCTATATCGTTTTCAGCTCGGCGGAGCTATGTCGTTTTCATAGCGACAGAGGTCCGCGCGGAGCTATGTCGTCCTGGAAACGACATAAGTCCGCCAAGCTAAAAGCGACATAACTCCGCGCGAACCTTCGTCGTTTTCAAAGCGACATAACTCTGCCGATAGCCGATATGTAATTGGTATTTTAATCGATTTACTGCCATAAATCTCTGGCAACTATCGGTTTAGATTGAATTAGAATTAACATATTATTTATTTAAATGTGTAAGCTATTAATGATTTTAATATATAGTTGTTATTAATCGTAACATATTTGTAAGTCGATATTATTAACAAGGTTTCGGAAAGTGGCGGCAGGCCCATAGGAGGCTAACACAATAAATCGAATTTGGCTACTTGAAAATTTAACGTATTTTTGTCAATGGTCTCTCTGTTTTACACCGTTTCGTACATGTTTGTTTGTTTTGTTATTGAAAATGAATGCTGAAAATATAAAATTCGAATTGAAAGAGGGAGCCCGAGCAGGCTGCTCTTTATTGTTGTATACACCCGAGGATGAACAAATTTATGTGAAAAACAAACAATTCAAATCCGGTGATGCCGCATACGTGTGTCGTGTCAAAAAATGCACTGCGCGAGTGTATTTAACTGCTGATAACTCTCGTGTTTTCTCAAAAGCTGGAAATATGGTGCATATACACGGTTCACAGTGTTGCGAAATGGAAAAAGATGAAGTGCTTAGTGAAATAAAAAATATATGCCAGAGCAGCAAAAACGACGCCAAAAAAATATTCAATGACGTTCTCGCAGAGTATGTACACAATTGTCTACGTACAAGTTTATAACATATGTATGTACATGCATATGTGCGACGCATTGTGCGTGCATATGTTTGCAAAAATCCTATGTGTTTGCTGTAGAAATTTTTGTGGGCGCCAGTATGTCGGCAACATTTTTGATACGCTGCATTGTCACACAATGCGATTTGTTTGCAATTAAAGTTGCGGAATCACTTTAGGTTAAGATTTCTTTGAATTTGGTGAATAGAAATCATTTTCCGAAACCGCGCGATTTTTTTTTTTGCAAACTGTTTTTTGCGGCGCATTTATTTTAACAAAAACCAACATCAGTTTTCCCCAAATAAATGGGCGTACTTTCCGTTTGAAATAAATCGCTCATGGGACAATGTGCAAAACGTCGTGACTTATTAAAAAAAAAAAAAACTCTACAACAAACACATGGGATTCCTTCTGTCCGTTCGTGTGTGTTTTCGCGCCTGTCCTTTTAATTTTTATATTTTTAATTTTTTATATTTTATACTTAATTTTAATAATTATTGTTTTGTATTCTATTTCCCAATAAATTAGGAAAACTAAAGGACAGGCAGAGATCGAGATCAGTTACGATACTGTCAAACGTA
Source organism: Zaprionus tsacasi (assembly GCA_018904105.1). NCBI lineage: Eukaryota > Metazoa > Arthropoda > Insecta > Diptera > Drosophilidae > Zaprionus > Zaprionus tsacasi. The sequence continues at coordinate 948,671 of JAEIFR010000202.1, read as the reverse complement.
CTCTGCAAAGAAAGCAGCAACCTTTTCTACCAAAGTCTCCGACTACTGCAGAGGATGTGCGTAAAGCTTTTGAAGTAGAACATATTTTTAGTCGCTTTGGTATGACGAAGGGAAACCCCTCAAATATTTTTTTCAAGAAGCTGCATACATCCAGCGCATTTGCGTACTGCATTTTTGCGTCGGACAAGGTCATCACCTTGATGCAAGCAAATATTCAGGAGCAGAATCGCCACTTTTTGATTGATGCTACCTTTCGGCGGCTTTAAACAACTTTTAATCATTTACATTGAACACATGCAAAAGGTAATTTTTCGCTTACGTTAAATTTCATAATATAACCTTATTTATTTTATTTAGATAATACCATTCATTTTTGTACTGATGACTCATAAGACGGAGCCTAGCTACCTGCATATGTTAACATTTGTGGACTCCAATATTTGCTGCTTAAATGGTGCATCGTTCATTTCGGATTATGAGAAAGCAATGCGGAACGCCTTAAAAAAATTGCAACCATACATGGAATTCTATTCTTGCTGGTTCCATTTTACGCAAGCATGCAAGAGAAATGCACAGTCAATTGGCTTGGAGCATATGTTAAAAAGTCATAAACAAGCGTATACGCTTTTTATGAAATTTTTGCATTTACCTCTATTACCGAGCAAAATTGTCGAAGCATTTCATCTCCTAAAGACGGAAGCACTTGCATTAGATAAGGAGAAGTTTTCTCCTTTCTTAAATTATTATGAAAAGCAGTGGCTAAAAAAGGTAAAATTTAATTTTATATATTTTGGTTTGATTTTAATAAATTTAACCCAAAATGTAGGAAGAACCTGAAAATATTTCAGTATTTAAACGGTCGACAAGAACCACAAGTTCTGTTGAGGCATATAACTTGAATTTGGGTAACAAAATTCGAGCAAAGGGGCACTTTTTTAAATTCGTTGAATGCATCGTTGATACTGAATACGAAAAAAGTCGAGAATTTGCTCTGGTTTTTCAAAACGGTGGCATTGGCAATCAAGATAAGCCAAAAAAAATTACGGGCAAGTTATTACAAATATTATTTAATCCATAATAATAAACCATTATTTTTCTTAGGATCGCGCTCAAAAAATTATGGATGCCATGGATTCGTTTGGAAAAGGAGAAATTGGTGTGCAAGGATTCTTAACACGCACAGTATCCCTTAATGACAAATTTTCAACTGAAGACATATTCGCCTGTGTTAAATCGAAATTGTCTGATATGTCAGCAGAAATAGGGTCGTCAACGACATCGTTATCATCCAACGGGACTGATTCATCATGTGCCATATCAAATCCCTGCAATGTTTGCCTTATAAACCCGAAGACAGTTATGATGCGTCCATGCAATCATGTAAATGTATGCTCTGATTGTTGGGATCAAATTCTTGGTCGTAATCAAGAAAATGAATCTCAAAAACCAAAATGTCCCACATGTCAACAAGAAGTGACAAAGGTTATTTCTAATGTATTTATATACAATTGAAAATGTATATATAATTGTGAATTCTCTTTGGAAGGCTGCTACGGTCACAACTGCAGACCAGAAGAACAGAAACACTACAGGTGTTTCGCTTGTCACATACTGTTTTCACAAATTTTTGTGTAGAATTTTGTTGGCCAAACCGGTACACAAGGAAATTTCGCAACATTTGTATACAAAACACTTTTTTGTTTTCAACCAAAAGCTTGAAAAATACAAATGGGCCTAAGTACATTGAATGTAAATTATTTCCTCCACAAATAAACATTAATTATTTTTAATTGTATGATTACATATTAATTTTTGGTATTTTAATCGTTTTGCCGCCATAAATCACGCGGAAGTATCGATATATGAAATGCCATTTATCGGAATAATTTTTAAACTGAACGTTCACTCTCAGCGGAGCTATGTCATTTTAACAGCGACATAACTCCGTCGAGCTAAGAGCGACATGAGTCCGCGCGGACTTACATATGTCGTTTTAATTTCAGGCAGCATTACTTTATCGAGACACTATTTTCATATTTGCGCCATATTTTGTTTTAGGGCACGTTCTCTTTGATTTGATTTTCTTTGGGGCAGCAAGATGTTAATTTTTGGACATATTTTTGTTTAATGCATATTCTCTTAGATTGGCTATATTAAATTTTAGTTAAACTACAAAGCAACTAGGAGATAGTGGGGCCCTAATTTGGGACACCGCGTCGGGCGTAGAACGGACTTACTTTTGGTTCACTCTGGGTTCAAAAGGCCGCCTGTTACCACTGGTTATCCTCACGACGGGCAGCAAATTCCCCAAAATGACAAAAATATCGTTTAGCTGTAGCTGGCCTGGTGTCTAATGAAGTAATTCCGAGTGTTCCCTGGTGTCCCAAAACCCAGAACGTTTCAGCCGCGCCCTGATGAAGCATCAACAGCCATCGTCCACGAACAGCCAATCGTCTCAAGCAATAGAAGATTCTGTTCGAAGCTGAAAGACAACACTTGGAGGCACTGAACACTGCACTTGCAAAATAACTTGCCTGGCACCGCTACTAATCATTTGCCCTTGCCCTGTCCGACTTCGAGCCATTGCAAGGGCAATGCATTGTTCAAATCTTCATTTTTATCGCCTGATCCCTTGAAAATCTCAAAAAAAAAGTTCTGATATTCTTCTCCCATGACCCGTGATGCAATAAAATTTTCGGCGAGAACGCATCGAACAGCTGTTTTGGCCTCACAACTCCTAAAACAATCGATAAGCGTTATAACCAAAGATTATTCAATTCTAGATATTTCACAAACTCAACAAGTGGATATGGCTACAGTCGAACGCCCGACAGTAGGATACCCTTCTCCCAATTTTCTAAATCTGTTACAAACGTGTAACGTGTAACTACACTGATAATTTCAAACAGAAATTCTGCACAAATACTTCTCTACATAAAGCTTACTCGCTCGCACTCACACAGCGACGCGCGTAAAGCGTAAAGCGGCGAGACGCAACGTCGACGTCAACTCCAAGCAGCGCGCCGGCTGCTGCTCGTACATTTGTATTGAAATTGTTGACTTGAATAACTCCTGTGTTATAAGTTTAATACTTTGCTTAATAATCGTAAATTACCGATTTGCGGGGGCGGTGGGCGTGGCATCAAACATTTTGTGAGATGCACGATGGGATATTTCTATTGCGTGTTCACTCTTCCATTGTTCTTCTGCATTCGCACAGTTCTTTTGGCCTTGAATAGATTCCTTATATATTCAATTAAGCATTGTTTTAAGATAACAAAAGTGTTGAGTTCAGCTGCGGAAACTTGCGGATGTGCTTGTAATCTTGAATCTACTAAACGCCCATATTTGTTATTTTTGGGTTAGGTTTGCGCAGTGAAGTCCCTTTGTGTATTTGTTTTTGTGTTTCGCGTTTGTGTCGTTTTGTTTTTTGTGTTTGTGTATAATCCTCTATGTTAATTTATTTTATTATATTAAATAAGTAATTATATTGATTTGTTTAATTATAATTTTGCTTTTGGAAGATGATTCGGCTCTTTGTGTGTTTCCACACCAATATATTTTTGATTTATGGTGCACAAAGAAGGGTACCCACTGAGAAAAATTACAAGAAGTCATCAATACTGTACAATGTAATATTGAAAATAGCGGACACATGCCTATAGTAAATGAATTGACTGAATGTGTTTAAAATATTTGTAAACAAATTGTTTATTTTTGGACTCGCTACAATCGGAAAAAAGCTTTCTTCCAATGTGAATGGCTAAATCAAAAGGAAATACTACAAGCTATTGCATCGGGGTATAAAATTAATGTTAACAAATTTAATACATATGCCCTCGATACAGCCAAGGAGTTAATTAAAGAGTATCCATGGTACTATTTGCCAGCTACAGTCCTTAAGGTGCTAATTCATGGATCTGCAGTAATACAGCATGCGTTAGTGTCTATTGGAGAGCTTTCGGAGGAAGCTGCGGAATCTAACAATAAAGATTTGAAAAAATGTAGACTTAATCACAGCCGGAAGATGTTACGCATTGCAACAAATGCAGACATTATGAACTCACTTCTAATTAGTTCCGACCCATTTATAAGCGGACAAAGAAAGCTGGGAAAAAAGGATAAGTCATTGTTATTTGAGTCTGTATGTATATGCCTTACAAGAGGAGGGATAATAATTATTATCATATTGTTTATTATTATAAACTTAAATTAATAATAATTACAATGATTTAACATTTCCTCAATTTGTTTTTATTTGTTTTTGGTTATGTTTATAATTGGAGTTTGGGGGTTCGCTGGAGAAGGTATATAACGCCAAATCATATTCATGTTTTTACCACATTTTACAAGTATTTTTTTAGACCATTGGTTATGATTTTATCAGTCTTCTAACATGTATGGTCATGTTATATTTGATTAAAAAAAATGCTGCTTACTTCTACGGCCTAAGAAAATTTTGTTTGCCCCAAAAATGGGGTAAGAGGGCTCCAATCTCTTTTTAGCATGTTTTCTTAAGCTCTATTAGATGCCTTTAACGAAATCTTAGGTTTCTAGCTATACTGGAAGTATTTATGGCCGCTGCTCCATACAAGCGGACCACTGTGCACTGTCACTCACACTTACAAGCCGACCTAAATAGTTTTCATTCGTGGTGTTGTGCCAATTTTTTAAACCTGAACAGCTCAAAATGCAAGCTGATGTCTTGGAAAGAATCACCCTAGCTGATGATTTGGGAGTCTGTTTGGACCGAAAACTAAAGTTTTCCAATCATATTTCTAATATGGTCAATAAAGCCATGGGTGTCCTAGGCTTTATTAAGAGATGGTCTAAGGAATTTGACGATCCTTATCTTACAAAGACCCTCTACATCTCACTTGTTCGTTCTATTCTTGAATATGGTTCATGCGTATGGTGTCTCCAGTACACTATTCATAAAGAACGCATCGAGTCCGTACAAAAGAACTTTTTACTGTTTGCGTTACGTGGATTTAACTGGGATGAAAATTTAAGACTGCCTTCATATAACAATAGACTCTTATTATTAAATTTGCCTTCCCTAACTAATCGCAGAACCATGCTAGGGGTATTATTTATGAACAACCTTATGCAAGGTGACATTGACAGTGAGGCCCTTGCAAGGCAGCTTCACTTCTCTGTCCCTTGCAGAAAGAAGTACTCGTAATTATCTTCCACTAATTCTTCCTTATTATAGATCGAACTATGCACTGCACGATCCATCCGTTCAGGGTATTATGTTCGGACTACAATAAACTTCAACACGTCATAGCTGGCACTAACTTTATTGCTACTATGAAGTCTTTAATTTTTCTCTATCTAGTACGTAATTAGTAACATTATTTCCTCGATATTCTTTTTATTGCATGAATATTCTATCTCCTATCCGCGTTTTCTATGTTTATCGCGTTAATTTCCTTTCGCGTGTCTATTCGCATTTTTACCGCGTTTCCTTGTCGTCCGTTATGCGACGGTGCCTCTCGGTCGGTTAGGCGGGAGGTGGACTTCGTCTGGTTTCCGCGCGTAACAAGCATCGGCTTGGTGTCGTTGGACCACTTGCCAATACATTCTTTGTATTCAACGTCCAAAAAAAAAAAAAACAACTTAAATGATTTCTAATCAAGTACGTTAATGTGAATTACAATACACGATTGTATCCAAAAATCTTAGTTTTGTATGATAAAAACCTTTGGTTGGATTGAATTAAAATATATATTTATTTTATTAGAAAATGTTTGTATTTCGTTGAAATTAAATCAAGGGTAAGCGTACATGTGAAATTATTTAAAATCAATTGAAAACTTTAAAATAATCATTGCTTTAAAAACTATGGTAAAAAATAATTGGAAATATATGTTTATTTTTGTATCTGCATTTTATGTGCTTTTTCTTTTTTCATTCCAGTCTTAACTATTATTAATGACTTACGTTAGCTATACCTAAAACATAATTGAATAATTTAACTAGATTTGTTTTGTATGTGCGTTTCTTGTACAGTAAATACACATAATAATATAAATAATATTTGTAACGTGAGTAAATATGCGAGTTTGTATCCTCAATTATTTTTGTTAACTTGTTATATATGACTGTATGCATATATATGTATTCGTATATACAGATTGATTTGCTGAGCAAATTATGGCAAAATAGTCAACAATAACATGATGGAAATACACCTTCATCTACGTATGGTGATATGGTTTCATTTAAATATATTGGCTTGCTCAATTCAATTTAATTTGACGTTTATCCAAACTAGCTATGGCTTATGGCATGTATTTCAATGTGTATTTGTTTACCAAGTATAAATTATGTGTGGTCAATAATTAGGCAATTGAATGAATATTGAATGTAGAAGTTTCCGCCGCATTTTTATTTTGAGTTACCCTTCAACTTGTCAAACATTGAATTTTTGGTCAAGTGTTTTACGTAAAGACTTTAAGTTTATCTAGATGATGTGTGTGTTAATATCACCAATGTATCTGTACATTTGCGTGTGTATGTGCCAGCTTGGGATTTGAAATGGGCACTAGTAAATAAACCTTATACTTAATCTGTGACTTAATCTGACTTCATATGCAGTTCATCTATGCCGTTGTCTATAATAAATAAATTGTCCAACTTAAAGCTGGGAGCTTCTTGCCGCTAGTTTAAGGCAAAAATAAATAATCTAAAGTTGAATTCAAGTGCGTGTAGCTAATTTGTATAACTATATGTCTATATAGAGTGACATTAAAACTATTTATAATGCGATCTGTACAAATAAACAAAATTAAATAGCCGCTAACTACATGTGGTTATCTTATATTATGAGGCGATATGAAATCAACTCAAACTAACAAAACAACAAGCGCGCAACTCTGAAATTTCTATAAGTTATTTGTAAACATTGGAATTAGGCAAATAATAACTTATCAATTAACATAAATAATTAATAAATTGGTTGTATGTATATTTTTATATGTATTAGAAACACTTAACATTTAAAACTGTTAGGGCGGGCGTTTGTTTGAAAGAAAGGAGAAGGCAGCGCAATCGACATTCGATCCATTTTAGCCAAGTCTGACTGTAGCTGTTGCTCTAAAATGTTTTGGGACTATCCAATTCTTTTGTTTGCAACTCACTTCTCGATTTTTCGCTGGCTCTCACGATTTCTTCCTCATAACCGAGATACTCATCGGGCTTCTGACTTGAAGCTGGCGGTGTAAGCACACTCTCCGGAGCACGCAGTGCCGTCGCCGGCGAAGCCTGAGTTCTTGCCTGCATTGCATGCAAAGCATTTTGTGCCATTAGCAGTTCATCCTTTAAATATATTTGGACCTGGTTTAGTTACGATTTCTTAGGTCTGTACTCTGGGTGCAGCCTCTTAAAACTGGATAAGATACTTACATACATGTCCATTGTAGTTGTGTGCGTCTGGACAATGTGCGAGTCGTCCGTAACAATGTTGGGGCAGATGTGTGCCAATCCGAATTTGTTAGTCACCTGCTCATTCAGTTCAATCAACTGCAGGTAGGGCGCCTTGTTGGATATGACATTGAAGAAGGGCTTCATCCAGCGAACGCACACTTCGATTGCTTGCCAGTCAAGCCCGGAACAACGTAAAGCGGTTTCACTAAATCGAAATAGATTATTTATCTAGACGAATTATTTGTATAATAAGTTATGAACTTAAAGATAATGTTTCGATTTTGAGCATAAACATAGCAAACACAAGTAACAAAAGGTATAATTAAATGTGCCCGACAATAAGATACTCTAAATGTATATTAAGACAGTAAGATACTCTAGATGCTATTTCAAAAATCCACTACAAAAGTAAAAACACTTGAAATTCTAAGCAGAATTTTGCACGAATTGTGATGCCAGTCACAACAGAATTTATAGATGTGGTTACATGTGTGTAAAAGATTTTCAAAATTAGGCAGAGGGTATTTTACTGTCTGGCATGCTGAAAATCTGTATAACTTGTAATATCCATGGAAATACATATAAATTTAGTAACGTACCGATTGAACGCATGACTGATGGCGGCTGCGGCCAAAACCGAATATGCAAAATTGGCCATTCCCACATCCAGGCTACACAGATCGAGAAGCTGCGAAGTCTGAACAAATTCATATGCCGAAAACTGAGGATAGATGAATGCAGCATCGGCTGCTTCGCCAGCGGCACTCATCACCTGTTTGCCAATTTGCGAAAATGAAGCTGGAGTTTGGTTGTTAACGTTCAGCTGCATGTATATTCCTAGCCACGCAGTTGGTGTCACGGGGCAAATATCCCAATTCAGAGCTTGCAGCAAAAGTTTCTCCTGCTGTAATATGTCATGCTCAGTGCACGCACCATCGGTGACATAAGCGAACTCGCATATTTTGGGTGGATATATTTCCTCGACTTTGGAAGCAACAAATAGACAAGTGATGCCTATTAGCTGCAAATGAGTCTTCTGCACTTGACGGGAATTATACAAATAGCGATCGAGATAATCGACAGCGAGGTAGTATGACTCGCGGTGTAGCTTGTATACCTCGCATACCTCATTCAACCAGTCCAGTAGTATAGCACGCATACGCGGCTGCAGTCCGGGATGCTTGTCTAACATGCTACTACTACGCAAATGTGAATCTTCCTCGTCTCGAACGCACATTCGCATCCAAACATCGTCAGCGTTTGCCCAGGATAACGCTGGAAGCGGACACTGGCGTAACGTCTTCTCTAGAGCGGGTGACAGGCACTTATAATTATTGTGAGGCGTCTCACTCTCCAATGAAGTTAACTTGTTGACTGACCGTTGACCATTACTTGAGTGATGAACTTGCTGTGATGCTGGTGTACGTTCTCCATTACAACTGGAGGATGTTGAGGAAATAGGCGAAGGACTCGACGAAATAATTTCCTCGTCCAAAGAATATTCGTCTCTATTGTCATTATGCTCTTCCTCGGTATGAGAGACTGACCACGTCTCCACATCTGTTTCTTGCATTCCAATCGTCGTATAACGCACCACCAGCTGCTGCTCTGCTCCACGATCTGGACTAGGTGGACTGTCCGGACTATCGGGTAGCGGACTGTGTGTCTCGGAAATCTCTTCAGAGAGTGAGTTACGTAAACTGAGGGGTTCCTCGATATTAAAGGCATCAACCGTTGATGGTAATGTGGACACCGGGCAGTCCACCGACGATTGATTGCTACGCTCACAATTGTAAGTCGCGACCACGCAATGTTGTCGTTTAGCCGAAGGCGGCTCAAAACCGAGTTCAGGATCCTAAAAAAGAAGTTAGAAAATCAAAGATTAGTCTCGTGAATAAAATAGATAGTTACATATTTGAAATAGTAGGAACTTTATTATAAAAACATTCATATGCAAACCAAATATTTAATATCAACTAACGATCGCTTTTGTCGAGCACCCTCAACAGTAAAATATCCTTCGCCCAATTTAAAAAATACAGGCTATTAAAGTCTGCCGAAATATTTTTTCTTTCGGACTCGCATGCCCACACATATACAGGAACACAATGTATCAAGCGGAAAGTCACGATGTCGATTTCAACTAGCCACTGCTGCGTCCAGGCAGCGCTTTTGATAGACTTGTAGACTACGTATAGTCGAAAATAATCGATTTGGCAGTAAGTGGAACATTTGAACAAATTTAAATAATGTTTGCTTTTCAATTCTCATACACAAGCAGGTATGACAAGAGAATTTTTGGTCTTCTTTTGGAACAAATTCAATTAAAACCTTTAATGCAACTCCTTTTTTCAAAATTTGTCGAAAAAAACCCAAAGCAATCACTCCTATTAATTTTATTCAGCAAACACGTGATCAGTGCTATTTTTGTTACCGCCTCGTTTCGCGCGCTTTTGCAGAAAGTGCCCAAAAACAAAAGGAACCGTTACATTGAGAGAGAAAAAATTTCTTGCTCAGAGAGACAATATATGGTACTTATTATTCATGCAATCTAATTTTAAAAAAAATAAACATTCAATAATTTTTTTTAGGAAATCAACTTTCCACCTGCAGTAGTGCTATTATTTTAACCGCAGCTGTATATGCATACAGTATTTATAGCTGAGTCTTTATTTCAAAGCAAAAAGTGAAGCTTAAAATACATTGCTTAATAGACGCGAATTATCTATATGCATTACCTGCGTATGGTATACATATATACTATAAATGTACTTTTTAGAAAAGTTTAGTGTAACTAGCTTGTTAGGAAGCTGAAGTAATTCAAAACAAGTCGGAAAGGCTACAGTCACGCGGTGACTGTAAGAGGCCATGGATTTAAAGCGTACATACATATGTATTTAACATATAAAAAAAGTAGTGAAGGGAGAAAGCAAGTAGAATAGACAAGAGTCGATAGCTTAAGTTAGAACGAGAGAGATATGTGAATATTTGGCGCGTGGTAAGATTCGTTACACACACACACACCAGCGTCAACTGGTCTTCTTTAATTTAAACGTCCGTTAAAAATGCACTGACCTGCCTCACGTTTTGTGTATTGCCTGTATGTAAATATGTATGCGTGAGCTTCGCATGCATGTATTGTATATATGCACGAATAAGTACAGCATGCAAAACATCTTAAATGCAAAATGTAACACTTAATATAAAATTGATTAGATAAATATAAATAAATGGGAAATAATTCAAAAATGTATATACTTTATAAATATAAATGTAAACAAATATAAAATACAACAAAACATAAAAAAAAATTAAAATAGGTAAATTCTTTTTTCGCCGTGGGGATTCAAACCCTGGCCGTTTGCATAGGAGTCCGTTATCCGAACAACTAGACCACCGTCGCTGCGCTCAGCGCACGCTAAAATTGCATATTTATTAGCTCAAATGTGTCATATTGTCTTGTATAACAATAACACTTGTACTGGATTGAATGAGATTATTTGTTAAAATTTGATAAATGAAACTAAATTTTATAATGATGAAAAAAAAACTTCTAAATAGCGAAAAAAAAAGTAAATAAATTTCAACCGCCTCTTCTGAGGGTCGAACCTCTATCTCTTCTTTGTTCGATTGACTGCTGCTCAACACATTTGACTATCGCCGCAACTGTTGGCTGTGCGGCTAAATTACTATTTCGATCTCATACACACACAACCATTTTCGCATTAAAAAGATCGAAAACGCACATGGCTGGCAGTAGCTTGCAGGCAAAGACATCACAAATCAATAGAGAACGTTAACTTGCGTAACTTCTATGTTTATTATCCGATCGGGTTGCAATTTATATGATAAGTTCACAACGTATTTATCTAGATATATGCCAAAGAAGAAAGTTAAGAATTCAATACTATGCTTAATAATCGCATATTTAAAATTAATTTCTTATTTACGAGGGCTGTGGGCGTGGTACCCAAAATTTGAAAATGACGTTTACTGCCTAGGATATACACGAATCTTAATTTGGAGTCTCTAGCTTTCTTAATAGCTGAGATTTGTTGTCTCATACAGACAGACGGGCTAGATCGACTCGGCTAGTGATCCTGAGTAAGAATATATATACTTTATGGGGTCGCAGATCTCTCCTTCTGCCTGTTACGTACATTCCGACAAACCTAATAGACCATGTATTTTTTTAAAATCCATGGCCTAAATAGAAAGACAGAGAGGCGAATATATCGAATCGAAACGCATATTGAGTGTGACCATAAATGTATACGCTTTGTGTGTTCTACCTAACATACATTTGCGCAAAGTACTCACTACAAAAAAAATTTACAGAAAAATATAATTACAAATGTTTGGCTTGTAAAATATTATCAACTTAAAGCATTTACCATTTCAATAAATTTACGTTTCTGTTTTAACTTCATAATAGCATGAAAATAAAATATCCGTCGCTAACGGAAACACTTATAACAATAAAAACAGTGTTAGCGATATCAGAAACACACGAGTAGAAAATTATTACAAATTAATCAAAAGACTATCTTAACAAGACTTTATGTGTTATTAAAATTCAGTATGTAATCTGGCTTAAGCGACAAGTCATATATATATTTAATATATATATAGAGATGATGTGCGATATTTTTCCATCGCAATTTTGCTATATAATTTATAATGATTATTTTTTTTTAGTAATAAGTGTTCATTTATTAATTTTTATTTATTTTATAGTAACGTTTTTTGGTTGCACTTAAAACACTTTTGTCGTGGACGATCTTGACGAAATTCGTGTTTTTACACTCAACTTGGTATATTTCGTTTCTTTTATTTTTTATTTGATCAACAGCAACGAAACGTTTTCCAGTTTTTTTTTTCACTCCCTGCCTTAGTCTACCAAACGCGTCGCCATACGCTGTGCAACTGATCTGATCACCGTCCGTTCCAGATCGTCGATCTACGAACCCTTACAGTTTACATACACGCTGTTGGCCTGCCCGACGAAGCAGCCGAGTGTATAGGGGTTGCTTTTCCTGGACATGCAACACAACAATGCTAAAACAGGATCGACTCTAAATTTTTCTCATATGTATGCCCATAATCTCTTTCCCTCATACCATCTCTTTCTCACACTAGAGCTGTATTATGTGTATAAATCTTGGGATGCTCGTTTTGGTCTTTTTGCATTGCATTTTGAGAGTGGGATTTTATCACCCCGGCACATAAACGAAGAGTAAGAAATCCATATTTGGGCTGACGCATTTCCTGATCTTTTTCACAATTATATTTGTCAACTTTCCAGGTAGCAGAGCCAAGAATTTCTACCTATTCTAGTTTAACTTCCCATCTTAGTCGCGAATGTTCGACTGTCATGCTGATACTAAAACAAACTGCAGGGGTTCCTTAATAAATTATCTTTTGGCATTAGTATCCAAATTACTGTTAGGCAATCTAGTTTAATGGATTACATGGTCACAGTTTAAAGAGAAAAACCTGGACAAATTTCCAAAATTTGTTATCACCGAGGTGCATCCGACTATAGAAATTTACTCCGTAGGTAATTGATAAAATATCCATAAAAAACATACATAAGCTTCTTGTTATAAAAAAATAGTTTGCTAGTATTTATGCAGCATTTCAGACATTGTGAACATAAATATTTTTATTATTAATTTTTGATCGAGTTATGAAATTTATGTTGGCAAATTATATTTTTTTATATTTTATTTTGTTATGTTTCATTTGTTGACTCTTATAATAAATTTTGTCCACTTTACAATGCATCTTTGAAAGCATTGACAGGGGAGTTCATATAGCTTAATCTGTCTGTCCGTCCGTCCGTGTGTTGCAATATACTATAGTCTCTCAGTTTTAGAACTATTTTAATAAAACTTTGCAGACATGCTTTTTATTGCTGCAGAATATATATATAAGTAAGTCGAAACGAGCCAGATCGGAGCGGCGTATCTTAATATAGACCAATTTTTTGTTAGTTTTCAAGACAACGTTAGCAAACTTAACATATTATATTGTCATAAATTAAAACTTGTTCTTTACTATTTGCCAACCCTTTTACAGTGCAACTTCCCTTTAACAGGTATACAAGACTTAAATGAAACTATAACCTGGTTTTTTATCTAATTCAGATTGTACAGATCCATTTTCATGACAAAAAAAAAACAGTTTTCAATGGCTTATATAGTGACGAAAAACGTATATAATCATCAGAAACTGTAAAAGTTTTTATTTTTAACAACTTGTTTTATTTTTAAACAACATAAAAAGCCATAATCAATTTTTTCGTTAAAACTAAACTTACTTGCTCATAAACAATATGTACATATGCGTTTGTGGGGTCGAGCACGCCTAGGTGTATTGAATATAGTATACCTAAAATATCAGCGGTCATTGTTGGCAAAGTTAAACCAACTAAGATCGACTTAAGTTAAAGTTTGATTGCATGTGATCTTAGGTACATGTACCATTAAAGTTTGGAGCATATGTATGTTTCATTAGAACACAAAATCAGATATTATTTGTCCGGTCGTCTGAAGCAGAAAGTTTTAACTTTTTAACTTTGTATAATAGTCGCAAATGTCTTTAGTTCTTATTGTTGCGTCGCGTTTATCTGGATAAACATTGAACTGACCATTTAATCTGATCAAGCGTCCTGATACATATATTATACATTTGCACATCATATGATAGAGTACTAATATCTTGTTGTATTTTACTTTTCAGCCAACTTTTGGTCAATAATAATAATAATTTAGTTTAGTATAAGAATGTGTATGTGCTCTAACAAGCTAGCATTAAGATTTGTATGACTGTTGCTCTTACTCTGCGTTCAAGACTAATTTTGAATGTTACAGCTTTACAGCCTTCGCAAACACCACGACTCCTAAAACATCATTCGAATTCTAGCTGAGACGCCATTTTTAAAATTCCAAACAGCAGACTAACAACTGCAGCGGCAGATGATGGCTCTACAATTATTTCCGACCTGACGACAACGTCCCTCTAAGTCCTCTTGCGCTCGTTCTTGCCCTTTCTTCATTCATTGTATTGCACTTTATACTCCAAAACGTATGTATGTGACCTTTCGTCTACGGTCGTTTGGTTTACCTTGTAAATATCGAAACACCTTTATTTTTCTCCCTCTCTTTCCTTTTCCTGTGTGCAGCGCAGACGTTGTTTCGCGTATGCTATATACCTTAAGGTCCAGGTGCAACTTATGTTATGCGCGACTGTGTACGCCTATGTACGTGAATATTTGTGAGCGTGTAAGTGTGTGAGCGTAGAAATGTGTGTGTAAATGTTCATGAATTCGTATTCAACTCTAGAAATACCCCACACCTAGTTTTTTTCACACATCCTACTAGCAGCTGCAACATGCGGTAGCATGAGCTAATTGGATGCTTACATAGATAAATGTATCCGCACCGAACATAAACTACATTTTATCTTCTTTTTAAAGTCTTCAACCATTCAACATTTTACATATTTTAAAAATCCTTAAATTTACAATAAGAAAGGCAATCGAAGACTTAAATATTTTTATTATACCATTTCTAATGGCCAAATTATAATTGTGTTTACAACCAGGGCTGCCAACTACCCTCTTAAATAGATCAAGACGAACAAAATAGAAAACAAGAATGCAAGGCTACCTTCGGCTTGCCGAAGTTTTATACCCTTGCAGTTATACTAAATATAAAGTACATTTGGATTAGAATATAAAATTCAGAGATATTTATATGGAATAACTGAAGGCGGGTTACTGTATAACATTAAAAAGTATTGATAATGTGAGGTATTTCCAAGAACAAAACAAGTTGCATTCAAAAACCCTGATTTCAGCCGATTGTTCCTACGACAGCTGTATATTATAGTGGTCCGATACAATTTTGACAGCACATTAAGAACGTAATAAGAAAGCCAAATCTTGTTGCAATATCTTGAAAAACAACAAAAATCGGCCGATAGCTTCTATGGCAGCTATACGATGTATCGCTCCGATCTGGCTCGTTCTGACTTATTTACTGCGTGCAGCAATAAGAAGCTTGTGTGCTAAGTTTCATGAAGATAGCTCAAAAACTGAGAGACTAGTTTGCATTGCAACGGACAGACGGGCGGACGGACAGACGGACATCGATTTTTCGACTCCTTTGTTGATGATAATTCAGAATATATATACTTTATAGGGTCAGAGATGTCTCCTAAGGTGCGTTGCAAACTTCTGGCTAAAATTAATAGGGTATAATAAAAGGATAAATCTGCGAAAAAATGGACTGAAAACGATTTTTACACAAATTTTGTGGTGATATTTCAATTATAAGGACAATTCAATAGGAACACAAAAAAAAACATTGTAAATAACAATTTATTGGACACACCAAAAAGGACAGATTTCCGGACAGGAAGATTATGAGATTTTTTCAGGCTAGACAAAAAAAAAAGGACAGATCTGTTCGGAAAGAGGCTGACCTGGCAGCCCTAATTACAGCACAAACGAAAGCCCAACCCTTCTTAAAGTTGCCGGAGAACCTAACAGCCGAAAGCAGTTACTTATACTTACTTCGTAAAAATGTATAGTATAACACGTATATATAGCCAAGTTAGGTTATTATTATTATTTAATTATTTATTATTATTATTTATTATATCTAATAGCCTCGCCACCATTTTCTGTAAATTGGTAATTGGCGACAATATCGTAATCCAAGTAGTAGTTATATATGAACATATCCTCCATATTACAATCCATTGGATGAATAAATAAAATGTATAAGTTTAAGTTTTCAGTACATTTATTCGGTACGAGCAGCAGCCTGCGCATAGTAAATAAGGCCAATAGGTTATAAAAAAAATGATGTACAGAATTCTCTGTTTGAAATGTAACGGATTTTGAAAATTGGGCGAAGCATGTCTTACTGATCGGCGCGCTCGGCGGTAGTCTTTTCGTCTAGTTTTAAATGTACATAACTTTATCAAAATCGGCCCACTATAAAATACATGACAACAAATTTCATACCTACACAAACCTTATATAGGTTTATTTAAAATTTTGTATGGTTATGTCAGATATTACAAATATAATGGTTAAATCACAGTGAAAAACACAAGCTAATAAGATAATGCATGACAACATAAATATTGATAAATATATAAAAGTTATGGACCTTCTCCATATACCTTCCCGCCTCTATCGACCGCCGCTCTTGCAACGCGTCAGATGTAGTGTGCTACCGGCCTAACTCCAGGGCTGTATTTTACCTTTCGCATGGATGCGGAGACGCTGTCAAGATTGACAGAAGATGTCTAGATTGACAGAAGAGGTTAGCGTTTTTCTTTCTTTTTAACCTGACGCTTGAGCAATCCACATGTAAAGGGAGAAAAGTTTAGCAATTGAAATCAGTAATAAAAGTATAACGAGAAACAAATCGACGCGACCCTTATTTAACCTAAGTAGAACGAACCAAGGTGATCCAGAACCAAGGGAGTAGATGAACTAGGTGAGCTATGCGGCTGCAAGAGACGAAATAACTTAGGCAAACAAGGTTTGCTTTAACTTTAATATATTTTCTTAAAATACAAAGCCACCTTTCTTTTAAAGCACATCTCGTATAATAACGAAAAGCTAGAAGGGTTTCCTTTTGTTTAAATTAAAACAGAATTTGTATCGTCCCGTACACAAATGACAGATGGCATCGACGAAAAGAAAAAGGGACACAGGAAAAATGATTTGCATACAAGAAGAAGTCCATTTGTATCAAGCTAAGATATAACATTTTCTACACCGTCGCGTTGTCCTGTTCTCGAAAACCGGTAATGCAACTCAGTAGTCGATCATTGCTCTTTTACTCAAATTCTACTGCTGAAAATGTCGTCTCGCTGAATATTTAATTAAAATAGGAACCAACATCTAGATCGAAGCTATCCTTGAAATAAGTATATGTTCAACCCTCTTTTGCTATGCCGAGTTTGAAACAACCACTCATACCTAAGAAAGACCATCCCGACTTGATCGAGTTATTATTTTTGGACGCTACTTCACGCATGGCAGTAGAATTGTAGTAGAAGTTTTAGACTTCTTTGAGCTTAACAAATACCCTATTAAGACCTTAATTTTTAAGTCCTGCGGATAAAACCACCCCTACGACGCAACTCATTCGCAATGTTTTCAACAAACCTAATCGCCTCACAGTGGGCTAAACGTCTGATCTAGCTTCAAACTCAAAATTATTGTATTATTATAATTATTATAATTGAATATTTTATATATTTATTTACTAATATAAAATATGCATTTTATAACTGTTTGGCTACTCACTTTAGTTGAAGAGCGACGTTTACGCTTCCCATTGCTGTTAGAAAAGGAGGAGGTCACATTTCTGTGAGTATCACAAGAGCACATATCTGCCGTTCTGGAAACACTGCTCACAAGTATATTATGATCCGAGGATTTTGTTATTACTGTAGTTATTTTTGTTGCTGATTCCGTTGCTATACCGCTGCTGCTAGGAATACTGGGGGAGACTACTTTGTGCTGGCTGAGTTCATTGTTGCTGCTGGTTCTGTTAGCTCTAAAAAAATATAAAAAACAATTTTAAAGCATCTTAAATTTAAAGAAAATTTAAGCAAAGTATATATACCGGAAATACACACACATAGAGCGTTCCAAAAAAACCAGAAAAAACTAGTCGGACTAGTCATGCGGTGACTGTAATAGGCTATGGATTTTCAGTCATTACCCATTACTCATAGAGTAGAATGAATTTGATAAAATATAATTTTAAAGGGAGTAAGGTAGTATTGTTGTACACACACTGCAATAATATTTGTTTATACCCTTCGACCATTGAAAATGGTCAAAAAAGGGTATACTAACTTTGTGAAATGTATGTAACAGGCATAAGGAGGCGTGGTAGACCCCATAAAGTATATATATTCTTACTCAGGATCACTAGCCGAGTCGATTGAGCCATGTCCGTCTGTCTGTCCGTCTGTCCGTCTGTCCGTCTGTCCGTCTGTTTGTTTGAGACAACGGATCTCAGCTATTAAAAAAGCTAGAGACTCCAAATTTGGCATGGAGGTTCCTATATTTCCCAAGCAGACAAAGTTTATTTCAAATGTTTGATGCCACGCCCACCGCCCCCGCAAATTGGTAATTTGTGATTATTAAGCAAACTATTAAACTTATAAAGTTCTGCTTTGGTATGTGTAAAGCTATATACCATACGAACATATTCTCCAAATTACAATTTGATCGCTCCAATAACACAGAAGTTATTCAAGTCAACGTTTTCGGTACAAACGTACGAGCAGCAGCCTGCGCGCTGCTTTCAGTAGTTGACGCCGACGTCGACGTCACACTTAACGTGCGCCGATGTGTGAGTGTGAGCGAGAAAGCTATATATAGTAGAAGTATTTGTGCAAAATTTCTGTTTGAAATTATGAGTGTGGTTACACGTTTGTAACGGATTTTAAAAATTGGGAGAAGGGTATCTTACTGTCGAGCGCTCGACTGTAGCCATATCCACTTGTTTTGTTCTGCAAAACAATCTTAATGGTCTCATAACAAACTTTTGCCGAACCAATAAAAAATGCGAAATTGGCGTAGCGGTTGTAGTTACAGACTACGAAGTTCAAGTCCACGTAGTTTCAAATTTAAATGTTATTTTGCTTTTCTGTTCTTATTTTTATCTTTTTTATTTAATTTTTTAGTATTGTTAAGGTCAGTTAAAATCGTAATTGTTATTTAGTAGCGACGGACCGACAGACGGACAAAGTTATTTAGCTCCCCTGTCGATGCTGATTCAGAATAACTTTAGCTTATGGGATGCGTTGCAAACTTCTGGCCAAAATTAATGTACCCCCTGCAAAAGTATAAAAATGTATAGAATTTGAAGGGCACCCAACAGATAATTCGACTGCACCAAAAAATGTAAAATACATAAGAGCGATAGGACCAATTTATGCAGACATTTTTGGCTATGAGTAGCGGATCGTAGTCACAGCATTTCAATTTTTTGGTAATCATATCTGGAAGAAAACGACTGAATTCATTACGTAAACACGAGGGCATAAGGCAACATAGGCATGGTAATTTAATAGTAAAATATTTTTCTTAATAATCGCAATTTAACGATTTGAGTGGACGTAGAATCTTTAATATACCTATAATATACATACTTTTTCAAAAGCTGAGATCTTGATGTTCACACGGATAGACAGACATGGTTCAATCGGCTAGAGATCCTGAGCGTAAACCTACCTGTTACATATAGTACATTTGCACAAATACCTTTTTTTTTACCATTTTCAATGTTTTCGAATGTAATAAAAATATAATTATACCATTCGACCAAAGGGTCTAAGGGTCAAAACGGTATACTAACTTTGTGAAAAGAAGGCGTGGCAGACCCCATGAAGTATGTATATTTTTGCTCACGTAGCCGAATCGATTGAGCCATGTCCGTTAGTATGAAAACACAGATCCAGCTATTATAAATGATAGAAACACATAACTCGACATGGAGGTTCCTATATAAGATGATGAAGTTTATATCAAATGTTTGAAGACACTCCCACCGCCCCTGCAAATCGGTAATTTGTGATTATTAAGCAAAATAAGTCATAATATTATTTCAGTACACATAAAGCTGAATGCAATATAAACATATTCTCCAAATTACAATATCATTGGATAAAAATACAGAAGTTATTAAAGTTAACATTTTCAGTACAAATGTTCGATGCGGGCAGCAGCCTGTGCGCTGCTATGAACACTTGATGTCGACGACGACTTCGCGACGTGTCGCTTTACTCACTACGCGTGTGTCTGTGTTAAAGTGAGCGAGTAAGCGTGTGAAATATAAATCTTATTGTGCAATTCTCTGTTTGAAACTTTAAGTGTGGTCACACGCGTGAAACGGATTTCGAAATTTGGCGAAGGGTATTTGACTGTCAGGCGCGCTCGACTTTAACCTTACCGATTTGTTTTTGATGTCCTTAAATGTGTGGAAATTAATTAAATTTATAATATTATACAATAATGTTAACTTATCGAAAAAAGTTTGCTACTGGAATAAACTTTATTTATACAAATTTAAGCTGAAAGTTCAGAAGTTACAAGTACTGTATAAGTACTATATATAAATATTGTTTAGTACACACCTATACTACAGCAGTCATCAAGGATGATACCTTGGAATAAAGGCAACCTTAAATATCTGGCCATGATGAGATAGTGGAACTAAAATTAAGTTATATTTTCCTGGCTCAGCATATTGTATTCGCAATACATATGTACCAATAATTATATTGGACTCTCCTGACCACATATTATTTCCATAAAACTAACTATCACTTAAGTGATCTACGAATAAGCGAGTCAAGCGTGCAAGCGAGTGCGAGTGTTGCAAATACCAAAGACCAAATGACAGGGCAATTATGTATTTTGAAGCGCGCACTGCAGCATAAGCAACGGACTAAATTAGTTTCCCGCCAAGCCAAGGACATGATGAAAAAAACTAAAACTATAAACACGCAATGATAAAATAAACACGGAAAGGAAAGCCAGGAGGCAATACAGTTTATAATGCCGGCAATTATACCAAGCACTTCACCATACGGCGACCTACAGTGTCTAAAAAATTTTCTAATGAGTTTTGAAGCACAATTATTTACTAATGCCATATCGCTCAACAGTAACTGCAAGCAAAGACTTGAACAGGACCCTTTTATTGTTGTAACGGTATGCGATGTGGATGCGGCACAGTTTGATAACCAACTTGTATTTGTTGTTAAACACCCACCACAGCTATTCGATTTCCGAACTTTTAAATATATTTGGAAACATCGTTCACAAGTAACACAACATACATTTTAGACTATCACACTTGGCTTGTCACTCAACGATCGGAATCGTGTCGCGGTAACTACTGCGGCGGTCCCTCCGCCCTTTGCCGAAAGTCGGGCATGACAGAAATGACATTTGATAAATATCATTGGTCGTTTTTGATACACAGGCTGCGGCCTGTGGACTCTGGCATTAGGAAGGGCATGTTGTCGTAACAGGAAATCACATTAAAACTCGCATTATTTCATAAGATTTAGTATTATTAATGGGAAGCATCAAGAGAAGATGTATAGATAAGCTTCGAGATAAACAGGTATGAGCTCGAGCGACTAAACACCTACATTTTCGCGTAAGTAAAAAATAGTTAGTTGTCGAAATGTGCGTAAGGGCATAAGGAGCCATTTTTGACCCCATAAAAAACTTACTCTCAGCTGTTTAGAAAATCGAATCCAAAATCGAATTCGTAAAGTCTGAAACCATTGAATGTAGTCAAAAAAGGGTATCCTAACCTGCTTGACAAAACAGATCTCAGTTAGTATAAACAAGTGGGTAAGGCTCGACAGTAAGATACCCTTTCTTCCAATTTTCTAAATCTGTTACCAGACTCATAATTTCAAACAGAAAATTCTGCATATATACTTCTACTACATATAGCTTTCTCGCTCACACTCACACAGCGACGCGCGTAAAGAGTAAAGCAACACGACGCAACGTCGACGTCGACTATTACTCGTAGCAGCTTTATACATACATACCAAAGCAGAACTTTTAAAGTTTAATACTTTGCTTAATAATCGTAAATTACTGATTTGTGGGGGCGGTGGGCGTGGCATCAAACATTTGAAATAAACTTGATCTGCCTATGATATATAATTTATTATATTGGTGACTTTAGCTTTTTTAATAGCTTAGATCTGTTGTCTCATACATACCGACAGACGGACAGACAGACAGACAGAAAAGTATTGCATTTATAATGTTATGTTTCGGTAAATAATATAGATCTTAAAATTGGTAAACATGTTCTTATTGCTGCAGGCTGTATATGCATAAGTCGGAACGATTTTTGTTAGTTTTCAAGATATCGTTTCAAAATGTAACATCGATTTCCATGAACTTATATATATGCATGCAAAATTTCCTCCGAATCGAACCAATTCAACATAGGAACAATCGGACAAAAATGGACTTTGCATGAAAACCCCATATTTTAAATTATTTATTTGTTAAAAACTGTTCATTACTATTACCCAACCCTTTTACAATGTAACTACCCTTTAACAGTTGTAAAATACATCAATGTAACTTTAAATGAGAAATCTTTGCAAGGGTAAAAGGTAGTTTCGCTTATACACTTAGCATTACTTAACGAGTGAGCAAAGCGAACGCAGGGGAGTGGACAACAGCCTGTTTTTTTATGAATTGTTTTTTTCAATAACTATATTTTTATAGTAAATTTAAAAATTATGCACTGAAAATATAATATAATAAAAAACGTACTTACCTGTCAGCATATGTATCCATAATGTTACGGCCTTTAAATGCCGCTAGAGTTATTAATTAAAATTTAGTAAATTTAACGAAGAAATGCGTTTGACAAGTAAAAACGGATTTGCTAGTTTGAAGAAGGTATCTGAAAAAGGTTGAATAAATTAAATATAAGAAATTAAATGAAAATAAAAAAACAGGTACTTCAACAGTATTTAAGTTCTTTGATAAACAAGCAATTTTTAAAGGAACTTCTATACCTGTGTATACAGGGTTGGGCATATTAGATGGACTCATGTAAATGCTCAATAATTTTGGCGTATAACATCAGATCAACGATTGATATAACTCGTTTGAAGATTTAGCCCTAGGATTTTTTTATGAAGTAGTACACGCCTGTATATCGAAAAATTATCTCCATTTTTTAGCTCAAGTTTTGAAGGAGTAACAAGTGGGTAAGGCTACAGTCGAACGCTCGACAGCAAAATATCCTTCTCCCACTTTTCTAAATCTGTTACAAGCGTGTAACTACACTCATAATTTAAAACAGAGAATTCTGCACATATACTGCTACTACATATAGCTTACTCGCTCGCACTCACAGCGACGCGCGTAAAGACTAAAGCGACACGACGCAACGTCGACGTCGACGTCAACTGCTATTAGCAGCGCTCAGGCTGCTGCTCGTACATTTGTACTAAAAACGTGTACTTGAATAATTTCTGTGTTATTCCGATCAGATTGTAATTTAGAGGATATGTTCATATGGTATTCAGCTTTATACATATCAAAGCAGAACTTTATAGGTTTAATACTTTGCTTAATAACCGTAAATTACCGATTTGCGGGGGCGGTGGGCGTGGCATCAAACATTTGAAATAAACTTTTTCTGCCTATTATATATAGGAACCTCCATGCCAAATTTGGTGTCTCTAGCTTTTCCAATAGCTGAGATCTGTTGTCTCATACAGAAGGACAAACAGACAGACGAACATGGCTCAATCGACTCGGCTAGTGATCCTGAGCAAGAATATATATACTTTATGGGGTCTGCCACGCCTCCTTATGCCTGTTACATACATTTGCACAAAGTTAGTATACCCTTTTTTGACCATTTTCAATGGTCGAAGGGTATAAAAAAAATAGAAAAGAGTTGCCTCAAAGAGCATAACAAAACTAATAAATCCACTCCAAGCCCTTTTAATGATCTAGAAGTGATAATGTAATTTTTGATCTGACCGATCGCGTTTGGAAATAAAGGTTTCAACCAAAAACACTAAATATGGAGGGTTCGTAAAAATGGCTTAGAACACTTCTGGTACCAGTAAGACACTCTACCACCTGAAACAGGTCGAGCTACAATGATTTTTTTCGAAGTCGTTATTCTATTAACGATTGAAAGCAGAAACAGAGATTTTGACAAGGCTCCGATTTTATATGACTTTAGACCATAGGCATTTTTTCTCCGGAGCATTTTAGATGCAATGGTTAATATCAACATACCAAGGACTCTAGGCGATCATAAGGCGGTCCCAAAATTGGAAAATACTAAGGAGCATATTGAAAAACAGGAACATTGCGTTATTTGAGCTGGTAGAGATAATTGCGTATTATCGTCTTTCAAAAGTGATGTAATCAAATGTCCTAAAGCCAAAGCTTCAAACAAGTCCTATTAATCGTTCATCTGAAGCTTCTTGCCAAAGTTATAGAGAATTGACATGTATTGCCAACCCTGTATATTGACAACTACATATGTACACAACAATATTCATTTATAATTGTCCAAAATTATAAGTTTGAAACCGTTCAACCCCATAGTTTTTAAATTATGACGAATTCAAAGTTATTGTGTCATTTTTATACAAAAAATATTTATTTAAATATTCATATATGAATTTAATCTCTTTATTGTCACATTTCTAATTCAAGACTTTCAATCACATTTTAGTTATTTGTCTGTGCACCATGCCTTTGTCACCAGGTGTAACACTTACTATTGAATCAATAACTGGATTTGATTGCGGGTTTCAGTTGCTGGATATTACCCAATAGTGCATTTAATTGATTTTAATAATGTTTAAAACTGCGTCGTATATTTTAACATCAGCACCGTAAAATCTTTACCTAACGAAATAAGAGTCTATAAGGGCTTAAAACTCTTATGCTGTTCTTAAATATTATTTACCACCACATCAATATACATATAAGCTTATAATAAATGTATGTATCACTTTTTAAAAAATGTTCCTACTATTGTTTTTATTTATTATTATTTTGATTCAAGCTGTACATACTTGTATATGCCAAACGAACAATAGCACGAAATGAATTTTTTTGTGATATCTCGCCATAATGATCTTAATTGAAAGTATACTGCAACCACAAACAACTGAAGTCGGCCAACAATATCCTATAGATTCATAGGAACAATTAAGTGAAAATCCAGTGATTTTACAACAGTTGGAGCTCCCAACAATGTGTAAAAACATTAAACTCGTATATGTAACTATAATAGGAATGGAAATGTTCAATAAAGTTTGAAGACGAAAACTAGTTTATGTACTTAATCAATTTTCATTTGACAGTTGAAGTCAAGGGGTATAGTAAGATTTGAAACACTTTATTTTTATCATATAAAGAAATTGATTATATTGACTTTTTTTTTGTGGGCATGTTAAAAACGAGGGAGAGACAAAACATGATTACAAATACACTCATGTTTACACAATTAAGTCAGTCGTTTTCTTGTAGATATTTGTACCAATATATTAAAAACCAGTCACTCTACGATACGAACTTTGTTTTTCTATACAGCTCTGACAATATTAAAAAATAACTAATTACTAACTTTGTGCAAATATATGTAACAGCCATAAGGAGGCGTGGAAGTCCCATAAAGTATATATATTCTTGCTCAGGATCATCGATTGAATGCCTGTTTGTCTGTCTGTCTGTATGAGACAACAGATCTCAGCTATTAAAACTGTTACCACACTCATAATTTCAAACAGAGAATTCTGCATATATACTTCTACTAGCTTTCTCGCTTACACTCACACAGCGACGCGCATAAAGAGTAAAGCGGCACGACGCAACGTCGACGTCGACGTCAACTACTCGTAGAAGTTTTATAGATACCAAAGCAGAACTTTTAAAGTTTAATACTTTGCTTAATAATCGTAAACTACCGATTTGTGGGGGCGGTGGGCCTGGCATCAAATATTTGAAATAAACTTGATCTGCCTATGATATATAAGAACCTCCATACCAATTTGGTGTCTCTAGCTTTTTTAATAGCTGAGATCTGTTGTCTCATACAGACGGACCGACAAACAGACGGACATGTCTCAATCGACTCGGTTAGTGATCCTAAGCAAGAATATATATGTATACTTTATGGGGTCTACCACGCCTCCTTTTGCCTGTTAAATTCATTTACAACAAGTCGGAAAGGCTACAGTCGAGCGCGCCCGACTGTGGTATACCCGCTACAACTTTGCGAAAAAAATACGTCTCACAGTCTCAAATTTGTTTTTAACTCGCCTTATCGTTATCATCGATTTTAAAAGAAGATGTAGCACAATGCTAGAAAAAAAAATAAAAAAAATTATGCCCCTGAGGGGATTCGAACCGTGGACCTCAAAAAGCTTATAATATGCAGTTTGCAACTATAACCACTCCGCCACTAGCACATTATTATTTAAACCGGCAAAGTTGCCTTATGAGACCATTCAGCTTGTCGTACAAGACAAAAACTAATACCAACTAACTTCCCATAAATTCTTTTTAATCAAATGCATTTAATACTAAACTTAAAATATTTAAAATACTTGAAAAAAGAAAATTTCAAAATACCCACTAGAATCGAACCGGATCGAGTAGGATTCGAACCCGTACCCTTTCGCTTCACAGTCAACGACCACATCCACTCAGCCAATGCACCTTTTTTGCATCAACTATAAAATTGCTATGATGAACACAGTGCAAATAATATTAGTTCATAAGATTAAAAAAAAAAATTGCTTGCCGACGGACTTGAGCCTTTATATCTTGCATATCTAACATAATAAAACAAACAAAAACACGTGGTCACATGGGACTCTATTTCTTTAATATCTTCCATATTTATCATCCAATCTTACTGAAAAAAAAAAAAACGTCCGCAATATAATATTTATAACGTATATATAAAACTGTTGCTATTAAGCTAATATTGCGACTGTAATCAATTTTTTTCAATTTATGTGAGCGGGTGGAGGCGTGGCAAAAATCTAAAATAAACTTGATAAGCGTGCAAATATAACACATATTGTTACCAACTTTGGAAACTCTAGCTCTTATAATAGCTGAGATCCAGGTGTTCACACGGACGGACAGACAGACAGACGGACAGATGGACATGGCTATATCGACTCGGCTGTTGATACTGATTAAGAATATATATACTTTATGTGGTCGGAGATGTCTCCTTCTGCCTGTTACATACATTTTCGGTTGGCACAAAGTTATAATACACTTCTACTCTATGAGTAGCGGGAATAAAAAGTTCGTATACCATTTTCAATAGTCGAAGGGTATAAAAAGCACACATTGAGATAGATAATGCTTTTATAGCAGTCTGAATAAAGTAGTGATCCGACACCCGTTATGAAATGTGTTATGGACTAGTCTGTGGTTTTCAGTAGTTTTATTTTAGCAGTTGCATTATAACCAACCGAAACAACAGGTGCATTTAATTGTTAAAATAGACGTTCATATTATATACGTGTATGTCTTGAAACAAAAGAAAAGTCTTAACGTTGACCTTGCACATACATACGCCGTTAAGCGTGGTCTTCCACCCCTATTCATTTCAGATTGAACACTTGGTTATACATATGAACGATCAGAAAAGGGCGGAAGGAAAAGTTGTCCCTTCCTTATCGACCCTCGTGGAAAACTATTTAAAAACTTTAAATATTCAATAGAACAAAATTTAAAAAAAAATTTCTCATCTTTTATAACATTTATGTCTTTTATACATATACTGCAAACACCTGTTAAAGTGTTGCGTGCTGTTTTCCCTTGTGTCCCGCTGTTGGATTCTGAAAAAAGCCTGATTTGACGGGACAAAAGCTGACCTGGCAACACTGTTTAGGACCTAAAAATACTTTAGAGGCATCAGTTTCCACTTAGTCTATAAGAAACAGGCTAATTATACCCTTCGACCATTGAAAATTGTCAAATGGTCAAGGGTATACTAACTTTGTGCAAAATGTATGTAACAGACATAAGGAGGCGTAGCAGACCCTATAAAGTATATATATTATATTCTTGCTCAGGTCCAATAGCTGAATCGATTCAGCCATATTTTTATACCCTTCGACCATTGAAAATGGTCAAAAAAGGGTATACTAACTTTGTGCAATGTATGTAACAGGCATAAGGAGGCGTGGCAGACCCCATAAAGTATATATATTCTTGCTCAGGATCACTAGCCGAGTCGATTGAGACATGTCCGTCTGTCTGTCCGTCTGTCCGGCTGTCCGTCTGTCTGTTTGAGACAACGGATCTTAGCTATTAAAAGAGGTAGAGACACCAAATTTGGCATGGAGGTTCCTATGTTTCCCAAGCAGATAAAGTTTATTTCAAATGTTTGATGCCACGCCCACCGCCCCCGCAAATCGGTAATTTACGATTATTAAGCAAAGTATTAAACTTATAAAGTTGTGCTTTGGTATGTATAATGCTTAATGCCATATAAACGTATTCTCCAAATTACAATCCGATCGGACTAATAACACAGGAGTTATTCAAGTCAACGTTTTCGATACAAATGTACGAGCAGCAGCCGGCGCGCTGCTTGGAGTTGACGTCGACGTCGACGTTGCGTCTCGCCGCTTCACGCTTTACGCGCGTCGCTGTGTGAGTGCGAGCGAGTAAGCTATATGTAGAGAAGTATTCGTGCAGAATTTCTGTTTGAAATTATGAGTGTGGTTACACGTTTGTAACAGATTTAGAAAATTGGGAGAAGGGTATCCTACTGTCGGGCGTTCGACTGTAGCCATATCCACTTGTTAGCTATTAAAAAAGCTAGAAACACCAAATTTGGCATGAACTTGATCTGAATTTTATTTCAAACGATTAATACCACGCCATTCCAGGAATTACACGACTTGAGTAGATGATACTGCCAAACTCGGCAGTGTGCTCTATTGATTATTTAGTTTATATTTAGCAGGGTAGCCTTAAAGGATGTGACACTTAAGTGGGCATTGCAAATACATTCATCTCAAATACATACACACAGAAATGTCAGTTTCTCGGGTGTTCGAATACAAAAATAATTTAAGACTGTATTGTTTCATATCTTGTCTACTTAGGTCTAGTTCCACACTCCTTTTGATTCAACCTTTAGGTTGACTACTACTACTTTAGAGCATAAAAATTCCCTCCATATCATGCGATTGCTACTAAATAAATTACAAACATTTCTTTCGGCTAAATGGGATGGTGATGACAATATGAGATAAATGATTTATATAAATCAAAGCCAGAAAAACAACAAAAAATCTTCATTTTTTTGGCTCAACTGAATAGGTTTTACGCTTTTGACTTCACTTTTTGTTTGCCGATTATTAAGCAAAGTATTGAATTTAGTATACAAACAAGTCGGTAAGGCAACAGTCGAGCGCGCTCGACAGTAAGATACCCTTCACCCAATTTTATATATCCGTTACAAACGTGTAACTAAACTGATAATTTCAAACAGAAATTCTGCACAAATACTTATCTACATATAGCTTACTCGCTCGCAGTCACACAGCGACGCGCGTAAAGAGTAAAGCGACTCGACACAAAGTCGCCGTCGACGTCAAATGCTCGTAGCTGCGCGCAGGCTGTTGCTCGTACATTTGTATTAAAAACGTGTACTTGAATAACTTCTGTGCTATTGATCCGATCGGATTGTTATTTGTTCATATTGCATTCAGCTTTATACATATCAAAGCAGAACTTTATAGGTTTAATACTTTGCTTAATAATCGTAAATTACCGATTTGCGGAGGCGGTGGGCGTGGCATCAAGCATTTGAAATAAACTTTTTCTGCCTATTATATATAGGAACTTCCATGCCAAATTTGGTGTCTCTAGCTTTTCCAATAGCTGAGATCTGTTGTCTCATACAGACGGACAGACAGACAGACGAACATGGGTGAATCGACTCGGCTAGTGATCCTGAGCAAGAATATATATACTTTATGGGGTCTGCCACGCCTCCTTATGCCTGTTACATACATTTGCACAAAGTTAGTATACCCTTTTTTGACAATTTTCAATGGTCGAAGGGTATAAAAACTGAATACAATATAAACATATCCATCGAATTGTTAACGTTCCCAGTATAAATACTCGGTACCGCCAGCAGCCTGCGCTTTGCTAAGAACAATCCTATATTTTTCGGCATTATGCTTATTTTCAGTTAATTTCAGTTTCAAAGTTATTTCATAGTCTGTTGAAAATCAAAAAATCAAAAAATTTTATTTCGATATGTTAGTCCTCTGCCAGCAAAATCCGTGAAGACACATTTCAGCAGTAAAAGAGACGTTAAGCGGAAGCAAACCAAAAAAACAAGTATCGTTGTTCTTCTCCCTTGTCTCCTGACGGATACAAAACTCGCAGCAATTTTAAGAGTCCTTTATCGGTGTGTATATGTGTGGATCAGATTTATAAAAAATCATATGTATATTGTACATTTATATTTCATATATTATTCTCGCAGTTGCACACATTTCGTACTTCGTTGGCACAACTAAAAAATTCATTACTGAGAGTATCCCTTTATGTATTTAGTATTCCTTGTATATATTTATGTACATATCATACACATAATCTCAACATTTCCAAAACAATTACGCAACACATTTTCTCAGTGTATACATGCATATGTATGTATATATGTATGCATATACATATATGAACATATGTATGTGCTTCTGGGTCTGCCCGGTCACCGGTCACAAGTTCGAGACAGTATTTAAGGGTATGCCATTCCAGGAATTACACGACTTGAGTAGATGATACTGTCATACTCGGCAGTGTGCTCTATTGATTATTTAGTTTATATTTAGCAGGGTAGCCTTAAAGGATGTGACACTTAAGTGGGCATTGCAAATACATTCATCTCAAATACATACACACAGAAATGTCAGTTTCTCGGGTGTTCGAATACAAAAATAATTTAAGACTGTATTGTTTCATATCTTGTCCACTTAGGTCTAGTTCCACACTCCTTTTGATTCAACCTTTAGGTTGACTACTACTACTTTAGAGCATAAAAATGCCCTCCATATCATGCGATTGCTACTTAATAAATTACAAACAATTCTTTCGGCTAAATGGGATGGTGATGTTGACAATATGAGATAAATAATTTATATAAATCAAAGCCAGAAAAACAACAAAAAATCTTAATTTTTTTGGCTCAACTTAATAGGTTTTACACTTTTGACTTCACTTTTTGTTTGACCGCGTAATTAAAAAGAGTTGAATTCTTTTGTATTCTTAAATTTTAATCATCTTTCATCATTTTTTTCTAAAATGGGCCGCGGAAAACCTTTATCCGATTTTGAAAAAGATCAAATCATTGAATCTGGCTTAAAACACTGTGTAATAGCCAAGAAAATCGGTCGAAGTCAAAACGTTGTGAGTAATTTCCTCCGTAATGATGCCGACTTTGGAAAAAAAATGAAAGGAGGAAAAAAATATGCAACAACACCATCAGAGAGGCGACTTATTCTACGAACTGCCTCAAATTCTCACCTTTCTGCAGGAAACGGCCATTTAAAGCGAATTATTTAAAGTTCTAAATACTTGAAGAGATTAAAAATTAAAAAAAAAAAACCACCTCTCAATGATGCTCGTAAGGAAGCACGAATGCGATTTGCCCGAGAACACATGACGTGGAACAAGGAGTGAAAGACGGTGGTTTACTCCGATGAAAAGAAGTTCAACCTCGATGGACCGGATGGCTATAAATTCTATTTCCATGATATAAGAAAGGAAGAATGTTTTTTAAGCCGTCAGCACACTTGTGCAGGTGGTGTAATGATGTGGGGAGCCATATCTTTCTATGGAACATGCGAGCTCCAGTTTGTCAGTTTTTGTGTTCTCGGGCAAATCGCAGTCGTGCTTCCTTACGAGCATCATTAAGAGGTGGTTTTTTTTAATTTTTAATCTCTTCAAGTATTTGGAGCTGTAAATAATACGTTTTACCGTAGCCGTTTCCTGCAGAAAGGTGAGAATTTGAGGCAGTTCGTAGAATAAGTCGCCTCTCTGATGGTGTTGTTGCATATTTTTTTGCTCCTTTCATTTTTTTTCCATAGTCGGCATCATTACGGAGGACATTATTACACAGTGTTTTAAGCCAGATTCAATATAGCCTTTGATTTGATCTTTATCAAAATCGGATAAAGGTTTTCCGCGGCCCATTTTAGAAAAAAATGATACAAGATGATTTGAATTTTAGAATACAAAAGAATTCAACTCTTTTTAATTACGCGGTCAAACAAAAAGTGAAGTCAAAAGTGTAAAACCTATTCAGTTTAGCCAAAAAAATTAAGATTTTTTGTTTTTGAAAAAAAAAAAAAAAAAAATGATATAAAAACAAAACTATGAGATCAGAAACTTTGCTATTTAACAAATAACTGATCTATTCATACATACAAATTTATTTCGCTTAAATCAGATTGCATATAACTAAGTTAAAACGTTTCAAACCTAAACAAATAGTCAAACCAATTCAGTTGAGCGACACTGTATTTAGAGTCGTTGAATTCGAATCCAGAGTCGGAATTTCGCCATCATGTCTGCATTTCAACCTTAGCTTACACAACTGAAAAATTTTAAAATTTCCCTAATAATATATAGAATCTGGTCATGTGACATATGTTATCTCGTGTATTTTGACCTTCTAAATTCGATTCTTCAATCAAAATGTATTCTGTACGTCTAAGTTTCGACTTAACCTCAAAAACACATGAAAAATCTTCAAAGACCCAAAAAACAAGTCGAAAAGGCTACAGTCGAACGTGCCCGACTGTGGTATACCCGCTACAACTTTGCGAAGAAACACGTCTCACAGTCTCAAATTTGTTTTGACTATGAAAGTTGCACGTTGTTCTTATTGGATTTGTCATCATTGCTTTCATTGCTTTCCAGTTAGAACTTTTTAGAGGGCTTTTAATTATGAATGTCTAAAAGAGACGCCTATATAATGCTTCAAATATTTATTGAGAAATGCAATAATCCAACCAGATATTGTATGTTGCTGCCAAATATCACTTTAGATTCGAACTTGCCTTAAATATAGTAAAAACTTCGTTATCATAATTTTGAAATAAACGTAAATTTTAATGCAAAAAAAGAAAATTACAATAAGAACATAAGGAAAAACAAAAAAATGTTTTCATGTGAGGGGGGATTTGAACCATGGACCTCAAAATACTTGTACTATGCACCTGCAACTATAGCCGCTCTGCCATTAGCGCACAATTATTAGAATCGGCAAAATTGCATTATGAGACCATCCAACTTACAGGACAAAAACTTTTATCAACTCACTGCCCCTAACATTTTTTTAATCATATGCACTTAATACTAAACTTTAAATATTCTAAGTGCTTGAAATAAAAGTAAAATTCAGAAAACCCACTTGCACGCATAGTTTGACATAGCTCTTGACATAACCTAAAAATGTTTTCAACATTTTGTTTTAATTGGGTTTTTTAGTTCTGGAATCAGCTTAACGATTTTTAATGATCATTCATGAACCAACCTAAAATCTTAAAACATTAGAAAAAATTACATGATAAACAATGACACCTTAAGGGTGCCTATTGCAAAAGCCTTTGAAACAGTATTAAAAGCGGTATTTTAGAATTGAAGTTTGGATTAAGAACAGTAATATGCTACACTTTAAAACCAAATTTATAAAAAAAAGACCAGATAATAATTTTATAACTTTTTGGTAACATTTTAAAAAATGTCAGTTGTGTGAGGTTGTATATATCGATCCGATCCAACTCGTTCTACCAAGTTTCATTAAAATCACTGAGCGCCTAGAGTGTTATATGAACTCCATAGTCGATGTCTTCTATGGTGCGTTGCAAACTTCTGGCCGAAATTAACATACCCTCTACAAGGTTATAAAAACTGTTTGATTTTTATAAAACTAATCAACTAATAGCAACAAGTGTGAAACTAAAGATTTAAACACATAAAGTCAACATGGTCTAGCATAATTGAACCAAATTAAAACGGAATACTATATGTAACAGGCAGAGGGAGAAAATACCCACAAGTACATAAATACATACCATGTGTTATAAATTTTTGGGAACACTAATTTAAAAGCCGAGGCAAACAATGCTCTTGCACCATTTTTGCCACAGTTCATTGTTTGCTTACCAAATTGTAAAACAAGAAAGCAGGGCTACCTTCGGCTTGCCGTTTCATGAAGATAGCTCAAAAACTGAGAGACTAGTTTGCGTTGCAACAGACGGACGGACGGACGGACAGACGGACATCCATTTTTGGACTCCTCTGTTTATGCTGATTCAGAATATATATACTTTATAGGGTCGGAGATGTCTCCTAAGGTGCGTTGCAAACTTCTGGCTAAAATTAATATACCCTCTGCAAGGGTATAAAAAAACTGATTCTGTCTGTTATTCATTTTCAATTATGTTTGCTCTTTGTCTTGCGTGTTTGGATAACTCTCCTAACGTTTTTAAAAATTTCGACTCAATGTCTGACTTAATTTTAATTATTTTTGCTTTAACTTTTTTACGTTGTCACATATCTCAAAAGAGTGAACACAAACGACAAAGCTTACGTCGACGGTATTTTGTTGTTGTTTTATTTTTTGTACGCAGCGAATTGCGCAGTCAGCTTCGACGTTGAACTGTAACTCTTGGCGATGGCTGAGACGCTCCATTCCTCTCGTTATTCTGATTGGAACGGAAGAGCGAATATCGTGGTGTGCGTATGGCGGGAGAGCGTTGTCAGAGAGCGTAAACATATGTGTATGTATTCTAGTGTGTGTACCATTGCTCGTGGGGAAAATGGAGAGCAGACAAGTAAAGTGGCGCGAATAGAGCATTTAGTTGCCACATTTTTTACCGCCTAAAATCCATTTTGATGGCGCGAAAAATTGCAATCGAGCGGGACATAAGGTACAAATTAATTGGGCACTAAATTATGTGAGCGAAATTCAAGAAATGCATGATAATTTAATAAAAATTTTATTTTCAGAATACTCGAGCCCTTTCGTACCAGTGATACGATACCAATGAATTAATGCGATATTGTTATTACCATGTCTAGTAGGCTGATTGCACTGTATCTAATTAGAGTGCAACGTGAATTCTGCGATACATGTACATTTTTTAACAGAAACGATCTAGTAACTTTTGGTTTTTTATCGATGGCAATTTTTTTTTGTATGCTGAGTTATTGTATTTATACCAAAAACTGCAGATACGACGACATACTCACATATTTGAACACACTTACATAGACTACATATAAAGGCACTGACACACGGCAGTTTCTATTTCACACTTATCACACGCGTAATTTTTATGTATCAAATTCACAGCATTTGTTCGTAGTTTTTACCTTAAATTATCAGTATTTATGTCGAACGGATTTACTTATTCTTAAGCAAACATAATACTACCATTTGCATTTGAGAATCTAATTTTATTTGCACTTGAAAATATTAAATAAGCCATACGCCAACTACGAACTTTACTAAGCAGCGGCTGAGCAGTGATCAGAAAGAATTGGTGGTAAGGCAACAGCAACAACGATGACGACTTGTCAGTGAAAGAGAACCGGCGTCGACAACGGCACTGGTAGCGCGACATACATACATAAGTGCTAGTCTGTGCATGTAAAACCCGACAAATCAAACACAGCCAACGCCAAAAAATACAACTAAAACACTGGCAAGTAGGTTTTGTTTTTATGCCAATAAACATTTACCAAGAGACCGAAAAAAATTAACGAAACATTAAACCACTGCAATTTGTACCGATTTATTGAATGAAACTGACGAAAGTGACTCTCCTGTTAACCCGACAAGCAGCCAGTTGACCTGTATGTGCATGAGAGGTGTGAGGTGAACAGCTGTTCTGTGGCGCCCATTGCGCGCGCCATAACTGTTTATAAGCTGCCACCTGGGCGAAATTTGCTACAAATATTAAGAATCTAGTATTCCGACCTTACCATTTTAAAAATAATAAATAAAGTACTAAATAAAATATAAATAAGAAATGAGATTAAAATTTGATTTCACTTTTCATTGCTTCATAATTAAAATTATTGTAAATTAAATATATCAAGACTGGTACGCAGCTATTTGAGACTTTCTGGCAACGCCACCTTCAACACAAACAACGATTGTTTGTTGTGTAAAGCGCGTTCAGGTATAACGTTTTAACACCAACTTTAATCACTTACAATATTAGTTTTCTGAATGATACTTTATGAGTCTTGTTATTTTGCAAAGAGTTCAGACCACGCAGTACCTAATTTCATTAGTTGGACAAAAATCCATTCAAAATGGCGTAAGGTATTAATAAAGAAAGTTGTAGGTTTCCCGCGCGCGGGAAGCTACGTCGACGTTTATCCAAAGTGACAGCTGAGCTGGCGAGGGAAAGAGAGCAACAGACAACATTAACAGTGACACCTACTTCGCCGTCGGCGGAATTTTATAAAATTTTGTAGAACACAAAAAAAAGAAATTTACCACATGTGTCATGATTGAGGCGAGGGCGGTATTCAAGGTAGTCAAGTGTGGACTCACCTGTTTGGAAAAGATCTCGATATGTTATAGCAGTAGTGTAGTGATTTGTAAGGCTGGTAATGTGAAGTGCTGGAGTGAAATTGAATATTGGTAGATTTGCTAGCGATCCACGCGCAGTGTGACGACAGCAATTAATTGCCAATGTGATCCACGCGGACGAAAAATAAACTGCCCACACACATGCAGCGGCTCAACTTCCAGTATTTTTTCGCCGTTTAACCTTTGCGGCCGAATATTAAAAAGTAAAGTGCGTTTTAATTCAAGCTGAAATGGAGTAGAATGCTTGTCTTTGCCGCCACTGAAGCTTCTATAAAACACCAACAAACCTTTCCAATTCTAATAAAATAAGATGAACTGCCGTTGCGAGAGAACCTTGTGTTTTTTCTCTTTATCGTTATCGTTTTATAACAAAGAGCAAATTTCTAGTGATGATCGATTTCTGACAGTGCATTCATACGAAAACGATGTTTTATAATCACATTGTCAAATTGCCGTTCACAGCGAAATGTATGTTTTTTGTAATTAAAGTCAACGTCAAAAATAGTAACGAGGGTTTTCACATAACAATAGTGATTAAACATAAAAAAGTACTTAACTTTAGTTTCTTTTTAACAAATGCGCTTGTTGGCTAACTGAAGCATAACCCGGCGGAAGGAAAAGTGTGATTACCCTTGCGTTTTTTAAGTTTTCATTTATACGAGTATATCGTACATATTCATGTTTAAAACAAGAAAGCAAGGCTACCTTCGGCTTGCCGAAGGTTTTATACCCTTGCAGTTGTACACAGCTATATGTAATATTACTCAGATTTTTATAAAATTGCAACAGGTACCTTCATTAGGCCGATCGTTGATTGTTATAAGTTATAAAACTTCGATTTTGATGAAACTTTATTATTAAGGATGTCCTTAATAATTAGATTTGGATGTGGTAAGCCTGATAGCTATATCTTGAATATATAACGAAAATCGACCGATAGGCTCCATGACAGCTGTTCGATATATCAGTCCGATCTGGCCCGTTCCGAATTATTTAATGAAGGCAGAATTAAGAAGCTTGTGAGCCAACTTTTATGAAGATAGCTAAATAACTGGGGGACTAATTTGCGTTGCAACAGACAGACGGACTGACTGCTTGTTCCTATAACATCTATAGAATATAAACGTCTGAGATATTTAAATGGAAAAACTAAGGACGGGTTACTGTATAACATTAAAAAATATTGATAATGTGCTGTATTTCCAAGAACAAAACAGGTTTGCATACAAAAACCCTAATTTCAGCCGATTGTTCCTATGGCAGCTATATGTTATAGTGGTCCGATTTTGATACAATTTTGACAGCATATTAGGAACGTAATAAGAATAAGATTTCCCAAATCTTGTTGCAATATCTTGAAAAACAACAAAAATCGGCCGATAGTTTCTATGACAGCTATACGATATATCGGTCCGATCTGGCTCGTTCCGACTTATTTACAGCGCGCAGCAATAAGAAGCTTGTATGCCAAGTTTCATGAAGATAGCTCAAAAACTGAGAGACTAGTTTGCGTTGCAACAGACGGACGGACGGACGGACGGACAGACGGACATCCATTTTTGGACTCCTCTGTTTATGCTGATTCAGAATATATATACTTTATAGGGTCGGAGATGTCTCCTAAGGTGCGTTGCAAACTTCTGGCTAAAATTAATATACCCTCTGCAAGGGTATAAAAAAGCCATGAACAGATATAGGGAGGATTTTATGGTCCAGACGACCCCCCACACCCATCACAGCTTTGGATAGTTCTTTTTGCATTACAGGGCAAAAAAAAAAACGATTTTTTATAAACATACTACAAAGTCGTTAAAAAAATTAACTCAAATAAGTTAAATATACCCTTCAACCCTTCAAAATGGCCAAAAAACAGTTATATGGAGGCGTGGCAGACCCCATTAAGTATATATGTACATATATTCTTGCTCAGGATCACTAGCCGAGTCGAGCCATGTCCGTCTGTCTGTCTGTTTGAGACAACAGATCTCAGCTATTGAAAGTGCTAGCCACACCAAATTTGGTATGAATGTTCCTATATATCATAAGCAGATCAAGTTTATATCAAATGTTTCTTGTTCTCAAGCTAATCGGTAATTTACGAATATTACGCAAATTATTTAACTTATACGTTCTTGGTACATACATATAGCTGAAAACAATATGAATATATTCCTCCAAATTACATTCCGATTGGACCAATAGCACTAAAGTTATTCTAGTCAGCGTTTTTAGTAAAAACGTTCGGTACGAGTAGCAACCGGCGAGCTGTTGACGTCGACGTCGCGTCGCTTTACTCTTTACAAAATAAAGAGCGAGTAATCCATATGTATGTATATTAGAATATGTTGTGCAGAATTCAGAAATCATGAGTATGTTTACATGTACGAGTACGTATGTTTAAAATTGGGAGCATATCTTACTGTCGGGCACACCCGACTGTAGCCTTACCCACTTGTTATACCCTTGCAGAGGGTATATTAATTTTAGCCAGAAGTTTGCAACGCACCTTAGGAGACATCTCCGACCCTATAAAGTATATATATTCTGAATCAGCATAAACAGAGGAGTCCAAAAATGGATGTCCGTCTGTCCGTCCGTCCGTCCGTCTGTTGCAACGCAAACTAGTCTCTCAGTTTTTGAGCTATCTTAATGAAACTTGGCATAGAAGCTTCTTATTGCTGCAGGCTGTAAATAAGTCGGAACGAGACAGATCGGACCGATATATCGTATAGCTGTCATAGAAACTATCGGCCGATTTTTGTTGTTTTTCAAGATATTGCAACAAGATTTGGCAAATCTTATTCTTATTACGTTTCTAATGTGCTATCAAAATCGGACCACTATAACATATAGCTGCCATAGGAACAATCGGCTGAAATTAGGGTTTTTGTGTGCAAACCTGTTTTGTTCTTGGAAATACCGCACATTATCAATACTTTTTAATGTTATACAGTAACCCGCCCTTAGTTTTTCCATTTAAATATCTCAGACGTTTATATTCTATAGCTGTTATCGGAACAATCAGTCAATCCGTCTGCAACGCAAATTAGTCCCCCAGTTATTGAGCTATCTTCATGAATCTTGGCTCATAAGACTCTTATTTCTGTCCTCTTTAAATAAAACGGAACGGGCAAGATCGGACCGATACATCGTAAGGCTGTCATGTTACATATTAGCCAATTTTGTTTATATTTCAAGATATAGCTATCAGGCTTATCACATCCATATCAGAATTTGGTCATTCGATGTACTGTTACAATTATTTAATTAATACCACGGAAACCGGCAGCAATCCAAATTTATCTTATATTTAGTATAACTGCAAGGGTATAAAACCTTCGGCAAGCCGAAGGTAGCCTTGCTTTCTTGTTATACCCTTCGACCATTGAAAATGGTCAAAAAAGGGTATACTAACTTTGTGCAATGTATGTAACAGGCATAAGGAGGCGTGGCAGACCCCACAAAGTATATATATTCCTAGCCGAGACGATTGAGACATGTCCGTCTGTCTGTCCGTCTGTATGAGGGAACGGATCTCAGCTATTAAAAAAGCTAGAGACACCAAATTTGGAATGGAAGTTCCTATATATAAGAGGCAGGTGAAGTTTATGTTAAATGTTCGATGCCACGCCCACCGCCCCCGCAAATCGGTAATTTACGATTATTAAGAAAAGTATTAAACTTAGAAAGTTCTGCTTTGGTATGTATAATGCTAAATGCCATATGAACATATCCCCCAAATTACAATCCGATCGGACTAATAACACAGAAGTTATTCAAGTCAACGTTTTCAGTACAAATGTACGAGCAGCAGCCTGCGCGCTGCTTTCAGTAGTTGACGCCGACGGTGACGTTACTCTTAACGTGCGTCGCTGTGTGAGTGTGAGCGAGAAAGCTATATGTAGTAGAAATATTTGTGCAAAATTTCTGTTTGAAATTATGAGTGTGGTTACACGTTTGTAACGGATTTTAAAAATTGGGAGAAGGGTATCCTACTGTCGGGCGTTCGACTGTAGCCATATCCACTTGTTTTTATACTATATTAAGTGTGATACCTTGCAGAAATTTATGGCAGTTATGTTTAGTTTAGTTTCTTTGTTAATACTATTTTTCAATCCAGCTTTGTTCAAATATCTCTACTACGAGGTGGCCTAAGACCTTTCTTGAATCTTAAGATGTTTGTATACAAACTAGTTGCTAATTCCTTGAATTCACTGCGACGCTGCTAGTAATAATAGCTTCGAGCGAACGATAATTCTTATAGTCTTCAGGGGTAGGAGTAGCCTTTAGGGTATATAATTTTTGGCCAGAAGTTTGCAACGTACCTTAGGAGACATCACCGACCCTATAAATTATATATGTATATTCTGTTTGTACTAGCACTGCTAATCAATCACAAGTGATCGAATAAACATCTAAATTTAAGTGCACTGCGAATACTGGTTTGAATTTCTATGATGATATAATACAACAAACATTTTAACTTTTTTTATATGTCAATGTATTATATTTCACAAAGAAACTTAACCATTGCATATCAAAATTGATCCGCAACTGTATACAAACTAGAGTTAAAATACAGAACTAACTTTTCATACAATTTCTCAGTTTTAAACAAAATTAATAGGATTTGCCTTCAAAGTACTCGATATACAAATATTAAGTCGTAAAATTGTATCGAATGTAATTTCCGATTTTTCGAAATTCGACTTCATCTCAAAAATATCTGACTTCATATTCCGAATCATTCGATAAATTTAAACGAGGATTGATCAAATGCCTTAGGTTAAATTATAATTTAAAACAAATGGGTATGGCTATAGTCGAGCGCGCCGGACAGTAAGAATCCCTTCTTCCAATGTTTAACATCCATACCAAGCATGTAAGCACACTCATGTGTGTTTTTGTGTGTGTTTTTGGTCAAGCTGTGTTTTTGGTCTTTTAATAGCTGAGTCCTTTCGACTGGTTGTTACCCCGGTAGCAATATGTCTCGACTTTAATGAAACTTCGGCGGCATGTTACAATTGTATGTACACAAAAAAAAAAAAAAAAAAAAAAAATAGATGGATTGCAATATTTTGTCCGACGCGAAAGAAAAAGGATGCATTTGTCTTCTTGAAGATAGCCCTAAAACTGAGAGATTTTGTTAATGCTTAATCGGAATTTATTTACTGTATGAGGTAGGAGATGTAAAAACAAACCAGTAAAACGTATTACAAACCTGATGCTGATGACATGACAAAAAATACACTCCCTTATGACTGTTTTTGCGTATTCCAATTTTATTACGAGTTCGCTTTGAAAACATTAGTAAGCAGTAAAGCTTCAAAGTGAAGCAGAGCACGGGACATCATTGTTTTAAACGATGTTTAAATTGGAGATTGCTTAAATCCACGAGCCGCATAATCGGCGGGTGCTGTGCGATCAGAACCACGAGGATATCCTTCATCGCCGGGCACACAGACTTCACGCGACGAAATTACACGCCAACCACCTTTGCGAGTCCAATCCTACATAAGAAAAATTCTGGTGTTGGGCCGAAAATATATAATTAGCATCTTCAAAGGTTTCACTCACATTTTGATTATATTTGAAATAATAGGCAGCAAAATAAATTCCTGACAGTACAATTAGCGCCTTTCCCGTCCAGTAGCGCACTGTGTATGCACGTTGGAAGCCCTTAAATATGAAGTTCCAAAAAGAATAAAACAGATAATAGTTAAAAACAATTTTTAATTACATAACAATATGTCCACTTACCAGCGCTGGTGTAAGTGCCTTAGAAATCACGTCCAATGGTGCCCGATACAGACGTCTAATGGGATTGTTTAGCTCAAGTTCGAGTGCTGGCACTTTGCGTCCGCCATGGTGCAGCTCCTGATCCTTCAGCCACTGTTTGCGCCAGGCTCGTTCATCGGGTGTCATGCCAATGAGTCGTTCGCGTTCACGCACCATGCGTCCAGCAATGGCCATAGGCTTAACGCCGCCTGTATCAGATGCGCCACCAGCAACCATTTTCTATGATTAATTCACTAAAAACTAAATTTAAAAGTGAAATTGCTAAGCAACAAAAATACTTTGTAAAAAAACACGCACCGACGGAAAATCGAAAACAGCTGTTTTATTTGTCATTCAGCATGAAACGTCGACATTTTGTGTTCTCTGTGCATGTTCAATGAACATGTTGCCCGTTTAGCATATTTCAGGCTAGACCTAGCGTATTTGAAAATGCTTATAATATTTGTGAATTGCTTTATAGTCTAAAGAACGAGCTCATAGTTATCCCGGTAATTGTCTAGTTGAGGGACTCATGGTTAATCGCGACGTAAGAATTTTTTGATTTTTCCTACATGTAAAAAAATCACCTCAATCCAAATCCGTATACGCTGAAGTGCTAAGCTAAGTGGTTTAATAGTTATTGACAAAAGAAAATACACATAACTGCAGTAAACAAGAGTTTATCGATAAATACGATACTTTTCGCATGAGTTTGATGTGGGCGTGTTTACACACACATGTGAGACAGTGATAAAGTTCATTGAACAGCACTATTTTGCCGATGTAGCCTACACTTGTCTGGGTAAATGTCTATAAGTCGGCCTTGTCCGAAAGTTAGACTTTTTTTTTCTTGACGAAAATAGGGGTATTTGAGCCTCCTTAACACGAATCCGGTGTCGGAAGACGAAAATTTTGCTTATTTTAGAAGATAATAATAAAATTGGCACTTCACTGCTTTTCTACAGTGAAATATTAAAAATCGTGCGATTTCGGACAAGGCCGACTTATAGACAATTACCCAAAAAAATCTTAAAATAAAAGAAAATATCGCCGTGAGGTGAAAAAATTTTTTAAAAAAATCGCGCGGACTTGCTCTGGGACATGTCCAATATCCAGATGTGTTCCATGTAAATGTGACCTTTTCGTTCTCTTTTTTTTGTAAAGTAGTGGTTCGCCTGCTTTCGCTAGGTGTCCAATTCCTTTAGTCGAGCCAACGTGGTTTTATGACAGGTGACCCGTAAATGCCTAGGATTATTGAGACGGACACCCAGTGAAAGCAGAGCCCATCGAACACCAGCCGCGTCCTTAACTGGCAACTATCAACACGCGTGACAATTAGACCAGTTGACGATCGGCACTGTGTTTTGTTTTACCCAACACAGCAAGGCCCATAACCGTAAAATTCGTTCTAGACTCCAAAGTCGTTCCACATCCCTAATTTTTGATCTTCTGAAAAAAAATCAACAAATTATTCTTTTTGTGGAGTATAACCTATATATACTTATTATACATACATATATTGTTACAGACTGCTTTTTTTCGACCGGACCGCGCCAGCTAGCTCAGCAGCACTTGGGGAGGGGTTTTTCCTCCAGCAGTCCGCACCAAATATCGTCTAACATCGGTATTTAACTCATAAGACACATCACTAACAAAAAAAGGTAAACAAACCAAACGTGTAAAACAGATATTGCACATATTTTTTACATTTTGTTTCGTTTACTTGCAGATAGCTTCTCTCCGCGGGACAACAATACACAACAACGGCCATTGGTGACTGCCAAGCCACCGCGCACCCACCCAACCTTGTGATGCTCCTGCTCAGAAGTTTCGGAGCATCACCCAAAATCGCGG
Source organism: Zaprionus tsacasi (assembly GCA_018904105.1). Lineage (NCBI taxonomy): Eukaryota > Metazoa > Arthropoda > Insecta > Diptera > Drosophilidae > Zaprionus > Zaprionus tsacasi. Next base: position 904,365 of record JAEIFR010000202.1, on the reverse strand, counting down.
AGTCCGTCCTGGCCTACAAAGGCCGCCGAATCTCCCCCAAAAAGGTAATTTAGCACATTATCGTCAATTTAAACATTTATTTAACACTAATTCTCACCTTCATGACTTACCCCCACGTGGGAAACTGAACACTAAACTATTAACTTATTTTCTACTAACAAAATTTTTGATTGCACTAATGAGACATTTTCATTTTTTTCAGGTGGCCACTTCGCCTTTAATTGGGACGGCGAGCGGCAGATGGTGTTGCCGGCTAGCGCAGGCGAAGATTTAGGCCAGTTGTTGGCGCTGCAGTTGTCGGCTGTCTGCTAGCGCCGCTGGAGTTGCCGCAGATTCAGATGCTAAGCTGCCGAGGCGGTAAGGTGCCGTCAAGGCTGCAATTTGGCGGTCACGCCGGGGAAAATCGGCCGGCTACAGGCAGGACGGGATTTTGTCTGTAGCTGGTAAACGTATGCCCCCTTGTGCCAAGCCAGGTGCCCACGACTGCGGCGTTGGAAGGCGCTCGCAAGTTGGGCAGAAGTCACCCTGGCGGATCCCCACAGGAACGGACTCACCAAGGCAGGTATGTTGAATTTATCGCTGGTCCAATCTTCTGTTCAGAAGCTTGCTGCACACAGACAAATAATTTTAAGTTAATAAAAAAATAAAATACATTAAGAAAGAAAAATCACACCACTTATTATTTTCGCAGCAGCTTTACTGCACCGACGGGTCGACTCGAACAAACTGTTCGTTGCGCCCTTCGAAAAGATGTTGGCGGTCATGCTAGTTGGCATTCGGGCATCTGTCGACGGCTCAAACCGCGCTTGCTCAAAACGGGAGCCTTGGGTCGACGACCGATCTGGCTGTTAACGGAGGAGGTTCCTCCGCCCTGCCACCAGATGGTGCTAATCCAAGGTCACCCTTGGCTCGCACTGCTTGTTCCGCCAGCTGATGTTTTTGTACCAGGGCAGCTGTGTTCACCGATACATGCCTATCGACGCTCCAAATAAACACAGCCGATTCGCAGAATGCAACAATATATATATATTTTTTTGTTGCATGTTATTAATATTTGTTGAATAATTAAAAACCAAAAATTCATAATAATTTTAGTGTTAACATATCGTGTATTTATATTATTTAATTATAGTAATTCTTAATTGAAAATACATATTATTAATATTAAGATATACACATATACATTTACATATTTGCACACACACATATACATTTAAATTTTTGCACACACACAGAAAAGTATCACATATGAATATATATATTCAAAGTAAAAGTACATTTTGAAAAATCACCCTTTTGTCACGGTGGTTGCACGTTACCCTGCAACGAAATAAAAATAAAATATACAAGAAAGTAAGGCTATATACCCTTATACCATGCATTTATACTAAATATAAAATACATTTGGGTTACTGTATAACATTAAAAGGTATTGATAATGTGCGGTATTTCCAAAAACAAAACAAGTTTGCATTCAAAAAGCTTGATTTCAGCCGAAACCAAAAACTGAGAAACTAGTTTGCGTTGCAACAGACACACGGACGGACATAGGATTCGACTCCTCTGTTGATGCTGATTCAGAATATATATTCTTTATAGGGTCGGAGATATATCCTTGGGTGCGTTGCAAACTTCTCTCTAAAATTAATATACCTTCTGCAATGGTAAAATACGATTATTAAACAAATTGAAGCGCCGTAAGAAAAAACATTTTGGTTAAAAAAAAAACAAAAATCGCGCGACGGACCCGATAAAGTATATATATTTGTTTGAAACCACAGATCTCAGCTGTTAAAAAAGCTAGACATCAAATTTGTCATGTTTTTCAAAAAAAAAAAACATCGATGTATCGATACATCGAAGTTTGATCTCTTTTTTGGATTATTTTATTGAATTGATAAAAAAAAACGTGTTTAGCTTACCAAGCTCTTTCCCTGCAAAGTAGTAATGGGTACAGCGGAATCATCGATGTTTGAAAAAATCGATGTTTTTGATTTTTCGATGTATCGGTACATCTTCGATGTTTGTTCTATCTCTAATGCTGACCACTAGTGTGCCTTCTTTGTAGGGTTGTCTAATATTTTTAAAATATCGTATCGATAATATTTTTGATATTAAAAAAAATCAATTTGATATAATATATATCATTTTAAAATATCAGTATATCAGATATTTCCGATATTTTTAAATTTTCCTTTAATTCTTCTAAAAATGTGTTCGTCACACGTTAAAAAGATTCATGTACGTGTATTTGTAAATAACAAATTTAATTTATATATTAATTTTATTTGAAACATTAAAGTTTAGTTTAATTATAATTTATAATAAGATCAAAATAAAAGCAGTGTGTATGTAATTTACACAGAACAAGTATGTTTTAAATTTCATTTCAAACTTAGTTAAATGATTAATATAATTAATATTCCATACTTGGATTTTAAAGATTTTAAAAATACACGTTGCATGTTGTGAGAATCCGTGTGTCACATACAACACATTTGATTGCCAAAGCAAGTCGCTCCTTAGGTACCGAACTTCTCGCAGAAATCAGATACTTTGCGGAGACCTTTGACAATTGTGGCTAGAAGCCTTATGTGAGTTCGAGAACGATAAAGGATCGGTCTCGCGAGGAGATTGCGGCAAGCTTAGATATAATTTAAGTTCGCTATCGCCTCGTGCGCTGACAAGCCTTATAATATGGACTTAATATGGATATATCCCAAAAAAATATCGGATATTTGATATATCACCAAAACCAATATCGCGATATAAATATATCGATTTAAAAAATATCATTCGATATATCGATATTTGGATATATTTCCGACATCCCTTCTTCTTTGTTTTGCACTTTTGTTGTATGTAATAATTAATTTAGACGACAGTTAAGATTTGAGATTTAATCTATGCTCAAGTAAGTATATCAGATCAATTGCAAAGAAAATAATAATTTCACAAATATTGTAGCAAATCTAAGACAGTGCCATGACAACACAATAATGATATGTTACTCTTGTTTACAATAGCTCAAAGTTCGTAGCATGGAATCGAAATATTTAATAAGCAGCAATGGAACCACGAGCATGGATTCAGTCTTTCCAATGAAACGTAAGTTGGAAACCATGAGGGAGCAGAACAGCATAAAGAAACCTAACTACAGTACGCCCAGTCTGTTTAAAAATGTTTTACCCAACAAGAAGAGTAGCATTGAGCAGGATCGCAAGTCCTTGCCAGTGTTTAAGTGCCGACAGCGCATACTTAAGGAGCTAGAGTTAAATGACACATTACTTATAATGGGCGAGACTGGCTCCGGCAAGACGACACAAATACCGCAGTTCCTGCTTCAGGCGGGCTATGCCAAAAACGGTATTCTTGGGATTACCCAGCCACGTCGTGTTGCAGCCATAACTATAGCCAAACGAGTTGCACAGGAGCTTTCCACTAATATCGGGGATATCGTTGGGTATACGGTACGCTTCGAGGACACGACATCGGAGCGAACACAAATTCGTTACCTAACAGATGGTATTTTGCTTCGCGAGGCCATTGGGGATCGTCTGCTGCGCAAATATACGGCCATTATACTAGATGAGGCGCACGAACGTACGATAAATTCAGATGTTCTATTCGGCATTGTGAAGACGGCGCAACAGGAACGACGAACATACAAACTTCCCAAGTTAAAGATCATAATTACTTCGGCCACTATGGATATTGACCACTTTGGCAAGTACTTCAATGTCAAGGGTATGTACTTGGAAGGACGCACGCATCCCGTATGTATAATGCACGCCAAGGAGCCGCAGGACGACTACATACATGCAGCATTGGTCACTCTTTTTGATATTCATCGCCACGAACCTATCAATAACGATGTACTCATTTTTCTGACCGGCCAAGAGGAAATTGAGGCTTTAGCCCAGCAAATCCGTCAATTGGCACGGATCCATAATTCGGGACCTTCAGATGTGCGTGTGTTTACACTATATGCCCAGATGGCGCAAGGTAGACAATTGGAATGCTTCCTTCCCGTGCCGCTAAATACACGAAAAATCGTATTGGCTACCAACATTGCCGAAACTTCAATAACAATACCTGGCATCCGTTGCGTGATTGATTGCGGCTATGCCAAAGAGAAGTCATTTAATCCCAGCTCTGGCTTAGATATCTTGAAAACTGTTTGTATCTCACAGGCACAGGCATGGCAGAGAAGTGGAAGAGCGGGTCGGGATGCGCCGGGAAAATGTTACCGAATCTATACAAAAGAGAGCATGGAGAAATTTAAACCTGCTCAACAGCCGGAAATCCTACGTGCCAATCTCACAGCAACTGTTTTAAAGCTTCTGGCATTAGGTATTGATATTGACAGTTTTGATTTTATCGATTCGCCTCAAAAGGATGGAATCCACAGCGCATATAAAGACTTGGAACATTTGGAAGCCATAAAGTTTGACGTCGCTCCAATAATCAACAATGCTGGACTTCAGATGGCTAAGTTTCCACTGGATCCACGGTATGCCAAGTTGCTGCTCTCGGCACCCACATTTGGTTGCATGGAAGAAATGCTTAGCTTGGTGGCGGCAATTTCGAGTGATAATGTATTCATCGCTCACGGCGATAAAAGCGAGTTGGCCGCTCTAGCGCATGCCAAATTTCTTTCAAAAAATGGCGACCATTTGACGCTTCTAAATGTCTTTTCAATCTTCCAAAAAATTGAAAAGCCAAAGGTTTGGTGTCATGACAACTTCTTGAACATAAGGAATCTTACTTATGCTCGCAATGTGCGCAATCAACTAGTTGAAATTAGTTTGAGAATGGGACTGGCCATCAATAGCTGTGGTGACAATACAGACGTCATTAGAAAGTGCCTCTTGACTGGTTTGTTTGGAAACACCGCCTTGCTACAAAAAGAGGGACACTACCTAACCCTAAGAGGTCGCGTCAAGGCGAAAATTCACCCTTCAAGCGTATTGCACGGGAAATACAAGCCGCAGTGCATTGTCTTTACCGAAATTGTTCAAACAGAGCAAAATTTTTTGAGACAAGTTAGCGAAATAAGCGTAGATTGGATTAAAGAAGTTCATCCTAACATGAAGTTTAATAATAAATAAAATCTATTAATATAAAATTTAAGTATTTTTTGTTTTATACAGGGGTGACCCTTATATCGCTTCCGCTTCAATTTGGCTTAATTTTCAGTTCCAGTACAAAATCCCAGTGTTTTTAGGATGAATCAGCGTTTTTTTTTTTGTTAGATAAGAAAGATATGCAGGTCCAACTGTAGCAGCAATCACTTTTTTTCAATTATATGTACCAAAATTATTTGCACGGAACATGACTGCAATTTCATATTCTTGGGTGATAGATGCAGTGGCTAAGTGGATGTGGACGTTGACTGTCAAGCGAAAGGGTACGAGTTCTAATTCTGCTCGATGCAGGAAACTAGCTTTTTTCAAGGACTTAAACTATTTTTAGCTTAATATTTTAAATGCATTCGATTAAACATAATTTTAAGGGGAGTGAGTTGGTGTTGTCTTTAACACACACACACAATAATATTTTTTTTTGTTCTGTACGACAAGCTGAATGGTCTCATAATGCAACTTTGCCAACCTATTTAAGTATGTGCTACTGGCAAAAAGGTTATAGTTCATTCTAACAATCCGATTGGACTTATAACACAGAAGTTATTCAAGTCAACGTTCTCAATACAAATGTACGAGCAACAGCCTGCGCGCTGCTTCGAGCAGTTGATATCGACGACGACGTTGCCTCGTGTCGCTTTACTCTTTACGCGCGTCGCTGTATGAGTGCGAGCGAGTAAGCTATATGTAGTTGAAGTATTTGTGCAGAACTCTCTGTTTGAAATTTTGAGTGTGGTTATACGTTTGTAACGGACTTAGAAAATTGGGAGAAGGGTATCTTACTGTCGAGCGCTGGATTGTAGCCATACCCACTTGTTAATGTCAATTTTATTAGAAAACATTTTTCTGCAGTTTTAAATTCAGTCGGTAGGTTGCAATCTTATCAGTTGTTTTGCCATATCTGAGTTTAGAGACTCGTGTGTAGAACCTACCCTAACACACGTAAAAAACAATGTCCATATAGCAAAGTCTGGTTATACGTTTGTAACGGACTTAGAAAATTGTGAGAAGGGTATCTTACTGTCGAGCGCTTGACTGTGACAAAGTTTTAACTATATTTAAGGTCATTTAGAATCGTCAGTGATATTTCGCAGCAACATACAACATAAACGGCAAATCTGGTTAGATTATTGATTATCTCAATATATATGTGAAGATTAAATATAGGCATTATATAGGCGTCTCTTTTATACATTCATAATTAAAAGCCATGCGATCTGTTCTAATTGGAAATAACTGAATTGAAAGTATCAAAATCCAATAAGAAGCACGTGCAACTTTCATAATTAGAACAAATTTGATATTGTGAGACGTGTTTCTTTCGCTTAGTTGTAGCGGTATACCACAGTCGGGCAGTTCGATTTAGCCTTTTCGACTTTTTGTTAGTTGAAAATAGCCTAAAAGGGCTATACTAATTTTGTGCAAATGTATGTTAGAGGCATAAGGCGGCATGGCAGACCCCAGAAAATATATATATTCGGGGTCACTAACCGAGTCGATTAAAACATGTCCGCCCGTCTATATGATCTCAGCTTTTAAAAAAGCCAGACACCAAATTTGTCATGAAGGTTCCTAAAAATCATAGGATCGGGCTTATTTTAAAAAATTGATAACACGCCAATCGCCCCCGCAAATAAGTAATTACATACATCTCAGGGGCGTCTTTCAGCTAAACCCCTCAGCAAATGCTTATGTTCTTCCTCAAATTCACTCCGATATGGAATCTACACCAACTTCATTTCGGCCGAACGAGATTACAAAAGTCATTAGGGAGCTTAAACCAAAAACGACTTTAGGCGGTGACCTAATTACTACAAAAATGATAATTAAGCTTCTGTACTGTGCTGTTGAGGTATCTGCAAACTCTTCAATGGAATCTTTTCTTTTTTTATAAGTCTCGGCTACTACCCAAGTAAGTAAATGGAAAAAATCAATCATTATAATGATACCGAAGCCCGGAAAAGATCGCACAATTCCGTCATCCTACGGACCAATAAGTTTAGTATCATGCCGTCCAAATTATTCGAAAAATTCTTTTTAACGCGCATAGTACCATATATGGGAGCTCACAACAGTATCCCAGCACATCAATTTGGCTTCAGAGAAAAACACGGAACTATCGAGCAAGTTAACAGAATAACATCAGAGATTCGCACAGCTTTCGAGCTTAGAGAATACTGCAGCGCGATATTCATCGATGTATCTTAAGCATTCGACCGCGTCTGGCTCGAAGGACCTATGCATAAAATTAAAACACACTTCCCTGGGTACACTCATAAACTCCTTGAATCTTACCTCTACAACAGAGCCTTCGCAGTGAGGTGCAATACAACAATATCCGACAACTACACTATCGAAGCTGGAGTCCTATAAGGCAGCGCATTTGGGCCAACTCTATTTGTTCTCTATACAGTGGATATTCCCACGAGTGACCGACTAACATCATCCACCTTTGCTGATAACATGACATAATAATATGACATTTTCGAGCAAATAATGCAATATTATTGAGCGCGGTGCGCAGGGACGGTGGTCTAGTTGTTGGATGACGAACACGATGTCACGATGTGACTCGAAGAAAACACGGTCCATGCCCAATTCTAGATTCAAAAAATAAAAGGAAAGTAAACAAAAAACTCTTATCTATAACTCTTCCTCAAAATTGGACCACTAACGGCAGCGTTTATTTTTTGCTCTCCGAGTTAATTGATATACCAATCGGTGTTTTAAATCCTCATGAAATTACTAACATAATCACTTAACCTGTTGATATACAGAAATCTGTTCACTACGAGAGTGCCTTCTTTCAATTTACCAAACTAATCTTGTTTGCAAAATATATTTTTGCTTTCTTCTTTTAACATAATTTGTTTACGTTTCTATTTTCGTTGTTATTGCTTCTGCAAATTATTCTTACACTTCGTTTTTCGCGAGCATATTCGAATCTATCGGGCTCTCCCTAACTCTATTTTCTACATCTTTTTTGTTGTTCACTGCAACACAAACTCTTTTACCTCGCTCTTCTTATAGCAGTTGTGTGCAATTTTTACAATGGTCACCCTGAACCTGCCGAATTTTCGATCACATCTGCTTAGGCAAGAATTTGTTGCAAATAATCAGCTCAAAAGGAGCAACCGTCAACTAGTCCCATCAGCCTCAGAATGTTGACCAACTCTGCACACCAATAAGATTGCCGCTGCTATCGTTCACTACACCTGTAGCAACACAAAGAAGTTTCTCTATTGACCACGCGGAGCTCGTTTCGCTTTTGCGCGATCGTCCATCTGTGATCTCTATTCCTGTGAGACCGCAAATAATAATTATCCAACCGATTGTCCCCCAGGCAAGCTCGCCCTTGGGATTATCGGCACAACCTGTTCCCACTGGTCATATATCTGTGGGTTAAAAGTGGAACAATTTCAGTTTTCGTATAAAAGGGATAATTATCTTTTTAAATTAGTGTCTCGAACGATTTATGTAACCAGATATGCTCAGCCTACTTCTTGAGAAAACAAGCAAAGCATGGCTACCTTCGGCTTGCCGAAGGTTTTATACCCTTGCAATTGTACACAGCTATATGTAATAGTACTCAGATTTTCATAAAATTGCAACAGTTACCTTCATTAGGCCGATCATTGATCGTTCTAAGTTATAAAAGTTCGATTTTAATTTAATTTTATTATTAAGGACACACTTGGATTTGGATGTGGTAAGCCTAATAGCTATATCTTGAAATATAACGAAAATCGTCCGATAGGCTCCATAACAGCTATACGATATATCAGTCCGATCTGGCTCGTTACTTATTTAAAGAGGGCAGAAATAAGAAGCTTGTGAGCCAAGTTTCATGAAGATAGCTCAATAACTGGGGGACTTATTTGCGTTGCAACAGACAGACGGACTGACTGCTTGTTCCTATAACAGCTATAGAATATAAACGTATGAGATATTTAAATGCAAAAACTAAGGACGGGTTACTGTATAACATTAAAAAGTATTGATAATGTGCGGTATTTCCAAGAACAATACAGGTTTGCATACAAAAACCCTAATTTTAGCCGATTGTTCCTATGGCAGCTATATATTATAGTGGTCCGATTTTGATACAATTTTGACAGCACATTAGGAACGTAATAAGAATAAGATGTGCCAAATCTTGTTGCAATATTTTGAAAAACAACAAAAATCGGCCGATAGTTTCTATGACAGCTATACGATATATCGGTCCGATCTGGCTCGTTCCAACTTATTTACAGCGTACAGCAATAAGAAGCTTGTATGCCAAGTTTCATGAAGATAGCTGAAAAACTGAGAGACTAGTTTGCGTTGCAACAGACGGACGGACGGACGGACGGACGGACGGACGGACGGACGGACGGACAGACGGACATCCATTTTTGTAAATTAAATCAAATAATAGGCAAAGCCTCCAACTTATGGATTGCCCTTTTAAAAATGCCGGTTGCCGTTTTCACTTCGGCCACTCAAGCCTTGCCATCCGCTCCTTTTATGATTGCGTTGACCCTGCAAGTAATCCAATGCTGGGGTGGAGTGTTGGCGTCGTGCACGATGACCAATGCGCCGACCTCGTGATTGGCCGCCTCGACCTGGCACTTGGCCTTGGCTTGCAGCTCCAGGATGTAGTCCCTGGACCACGCTTGCCAAACCGCTGTCTGAGCATTGACAGCAGCTGCCATCTGCGCGTATACTGCCACCCTTTGGTCCACCAGGTGCCCTGGTGTTAGGGCCTCTCCATCGTTGGGGTCTGCGCTGCATGGCGTCAACGGACGCGAGTTGAGGATTGCCTCGACCTCTGCGGACCTCTGCCTCTGTGAGGGAGGCGTCTCCTATTTGCCGCAGCAGCAGACCCTTCGCCGACTTCACCACTGCTTCCCAAAGTCCTCCGAAGTGGTGGGCGGTATGAACTGCCAGTCCATCCCGGTTTCCGCTGCGAACGACTGCAGTTGAGACCTCTGCTCCTCGAATGCCTTCAGAAAGTCCAGGAGCTGGTTCCTGGCCCCTAGAAAATTCGTCGCGTTGTCGGAATATATCCTCAGCCGAACGCCACGTCTTGCGATGAAACTTCTAAGGGAAACTTCTAAGGGAACTCAAAGAGTCCTCTTTAAAAACAGCCTCTCAATTCCACTTCATGCCACATCTGGCGTTCCTCAAGGGAGTCATCTCGGCCCCCTACTTTTTACGCTTTTCATCAATGACCTGCCTTTGGTCATACGTAACTCTCGTACTCTCATGTACGCAGATGATGTAAAGCTTTGTTATCAATTTAAATAAGACCACTGTCAGTCACACTTACAAGCCGACCTAAATAGTTTTCATTCGTGGTGTTGTGCCAATTTTTTAAACCTGAACAGCTCTAAATGCAAGCTGATGACATTCTCTCGAGCCAGTCCAATGTATACTTCTTATTCTCTTTGTGGTTGTGTCTTGGAAAGAATTACCCTAGTTGATGATTTGGGGGTCCGTTTGGACCGAAAACTAAAGTTTTCCAATCATATTTCTAATATGGTCAATAAAGCCATGGGTGTCCTTGGCTTTATTAAGAGATGGTCTAAGGAATTTGACGATCCTTATCTTACAAAGACCCTCTATATCTCACTTGTTCGTCCTATTCTTGAATACGGTTCATGCGTATGGTGTCCCCAGTACACTATTCATAAAGAACGCATCGAGTCCGTACAAAAGAACTTTTTACTTTTTGCTTTACGTGGCCTTAACTGGGATGAAAATTTAAGACTGCCTTCCTATAACAATAGACTCTTATTATTAAATTTGCCTTCCCTAACTAATCGCAGAACCATGCTAGGGGTATTATTTATTAACAACCTTCTGCAAGGTGACATTGACAGTGAAGCCCTTGTAAGACAGCTTCACTTCTCTGTCCCATGCAGAAGTACTCGTAATTATCTTCCACTAATTCTTCCTTATTGTAAATCGAACTATGCACTGCACGATCCGTTCAGGGTATTATGTTCGGACTACAATAAACTTCAACACGTCATAGCTAGCACTAACTCTATTGCTGCTATGAAGTCCTTAATTCTTCTCTATCTAGTACGTAATTAGTAATATTATTTCCTCGATATTCTTTTTATTGCATGCATATTCCATATCGCGTGTCTATTCGCATTTTTACCGCGTTTCCGTGTCGTCCGTTATGCGACGGTGCCTCTCGGTTGGTTAGGCGGGAGGTGGACTTCGTCTGGGTTCCGCGCGCAACAAGCATCGGCTTGGTGTCGTTGGACCACTTGTTAATACATTCATTGTATTCAACGTCCAAAAAAAAAAAAAAAAATAAATAATAAATCAATTAGTGCATAAATCAGTAACCAACTCTATGTGAACAGCCTTCGAAGCAAAACATACGAATATTGGTATATACATTTTAATAGGTGGCCGGCCACGAACTCGTAATGAAATATTTATCGGTCCACAAAAATCAACTCCACAGCTTTTATCGAAAACAATGAATGCATCTCCGAACTATTTGAGTGCATTTCTTCGAGCATTTACGATCCAAATCTCTTGTCGAAGCAGACTGAGCATTGTTTTTGGACCGGCATGGTAATTTTTTGAATGTAAATGTCGAAGATATATTTCAACCAAATGATTTTAGTTTGGCAATAAAATCGGAAATTTAGTGAAATGTGCCACCTACACTGATTAAAGAAAAGCGTCTTTTATTTCAGAAAATTTTTGGACGAAGGGAGCTAATGCCTGTAAACCAGACTGAAGGGGTTTGGCTTTCTTAATCTTGTCATATTCATTTACATACTCGTTTCTTTGAATAATTTCAAATAATTAACGAGGCGAAATGCAGCTCTTCTTGTTTTTGAATGGCCATTACAACCCGTCATCGGGTTACGGCCGACCTCAGCGTCTCGCGCCAGCAGCCTCTGCTCTTTGCGAGCCTCCTCCAATTGGTTACACCATGGCGTATCCATCGGAGCCATGGTCGTCCCCTTCGCCGTCCAACGTCGACTCTTGCCTCGAACACCTTTTTTACTGGAGCTTCTTCGTCCATACGCACAACATGCCCGAGCCAGCGCAATGTCGCCGTAGAGCTCACACAGTTCGTGGTTCATTTGAATGCGAAAGTCGTTCCCGGACCAAAGATCTTACGGAGAATTTTTCTCTCGAATACTTCAAGCGCTGCTGCATCCGTTTGTGATAGTACCCATGCTTCTGCGCCATATAAGAGCACGGGTAGGATGAGCGTCTTGTAGAGTGTCTGCTTACTGAGCCCATAGTAACACCTGTTGGCAGATGTGATTCTCCGCTTGATCTCTATGCTAATGTTGTTGCTTGAGTTGACGGCGGTACCAAGGTATATAAAATCCTTGACAACTTCAAAGGTATAGCTGCCAGCTTCTACTTGGGATCCTAGGCGCTGGGATTCCTTGCTACTAGACAGCATATACTTTGTTTTACCCTCATTTATCTCCAAACCCACTTTTGCTGACTCCTTTTCGATCGCGGAAAATGCTGCTGTAACATCTCGCTTGCAACGTCCAATGATGTCGATATCATCGGCGTATGCAAGCAGTTGGATACTTTTATAAAAAATAGTGCCATTTCGATGCACCTCAGCATTTCGCAGCACCCCTTCCATCACCAGGTTGAAGAGGTTGCACGATAGGGGATCGCCTTGTCTGAAACCTCGCACGGTGTTGAAAGGTTCGGAGAGGTTCTTTCCTACCTTGACAGAGCTTGTAGTGCTGCTCAATGTCATTCTGCACAGCCGAATCAGCTTCGCAGGAATACCGAACTCAGACATGGTAGCAAATAGGCGATCTCTAATCGGGCTATCGAGAGCAGCCTTATAGTCGACAAAGAGATGGTGTGTGTCGATCTGTTTCTCGTGGGTCTTCTCCAGGATTTGGCGTAATGCAAAGATCTGGTCTATGGTAGATTTACCAGGTCTAAAGCCGCACTGATAAGGTCCAATCAGTGTGTTGGCATACGGCTTCAGTCTTTCGCAGATTACGCTGGCTAGGACCTTGTATGAGATGGCGATGAGACTGATTCCCCGGTAATTGGCACAAATCGTCGGGTCACCCTTCTTAAGGACAGGACAAAGGACACTGAGATTCCAATCGTTGGGCATGCCTTCCCTTAGCCATATTTTGCAAAGGAGCTGATGCATGCACCCTATTAGCTCGCTGCCGCCGGCCTTAAACAATTCCGCAGGTAAGTCATCCGCTCCGGCTGCTTTGTTGTTTTTGAGTCGCATTATTGCGTCTCGGACCTCGTCATGGCTAGGTGGTGGAATATCCACGTTGTCGCTGATTGGTGTCATCAGTGTGTTTTGTCCAGGGATGTTGTTGCCATTAAGCAGCTTGGCGAAGTGCTCTCTCCATATTCGCAACTTATCCTGCGTATCCGTAACCAGGTTTCCATCCCCATCTCGGCAATTCAGTGCACCGGTCTTAAGACCTTGGGTCATGCGATTGACCCGTTGGTAGAATTTCCGGGCATCGGTCATGTCTCAAGACATCTCAATTTCCTCACACTTGCGTCTTTCGTGCTCCTGTTTCTTCCGTCTGAAAAGACGCCTCTCTTCCCTCCTCTTTTTTCGATAACCGTCCCGCGTTGCGGCGGCCTGAAGCGTTTTTCTATAGGCCGTGTTCTTCGCAATCTCTTGAACCCAATGGTTTCAACTACGGCGGTGCGCATGGAGTGGGATATGTGTGACCAGTATCCGTCTGCGTCTTCGGATAAAGATTCAGGCTGGTGGAGCAATTCCGAGAGGTGAGTGGAGAAGGCTTCGGCTGCCTGTTGTGATCGCAGCTTAGCGACGTCCAGCTTTCGCTGTGTGCTGGAGTGTACGTTTTTTGCATTGCAGAGTCGCATGCTTATCTTGGAAATGCAGCTCATCGGAACTTAATTGTTGCGATCGTTTCTGTGTTTAACACAATTTTAGAAATGTATAAATATAAGCGAGAATACGAGTTAGCTTTGTATACGACCTAATGCGACTTATCCATTTTACCAAAATGTTTTCTCCAGTGGCACTAAAGACATTTACAATTTTCTTAAATTCGAAATTTAGCATGCCGGCTGGAATCGCTATATGATTATTTTTGGGCCAATATTCTTCATTTTCTAATAAAAAGTTAGGTCTATTGAACCAAAGAGAATACTTCAGTTCCTGAACAATACATCCGCGAGACGCAATATCTGCTGTATTAAATTTAGTTGGTACATGTTGCCAGGATATTCTCTGAGATAATTCTTGAATTGTAGCAATACGATTGGCTACGAAAGTTGCAAGCATGGATGGCGAAGTATTTATCCAATGTAGTGTGATTTCAGAATCTGTCCAAAAATGCACACTCTCGATTCTACAATGGTCAAGTACATTTTATTGAAGACCAAAATTGAGCCAACATTGTGGCCGCACGTAATTCAAGCCTTGGAATTGTTTTTGTTTTTAATGAAGCTACCTTTGCCATAGCTGCGAGCAGCTGGCATTGAATTTTTCATTTATAAAGTGCTCGAACATATAAACAACAACCATAAGCGTGGCTGGATGCGTCTGCAAATCCATGAATCTGAACTCTTGAGGATCCACTAGCATATGGGTATCTTGGTACTTCAATAGTATGAATGTCCTGCAAATTTTGCGTGAAATTTGACCAACTTGTAGTCAAAAACATGGAGATGGACTCATCCCAATCTAATTTCAATTGCAATATTTCTTGCAACTACATTTTTGCAGTGACGCTTATTGGACTCAATAGTCAAGTGGATCGAACAAACAAGCACTGATCGAAAGTATTGTGCGCTTTGTAGGAATTATATCCTAAAATTGTTTGTAAAAGCGATATTGAAATATAATATATCAGCTTTTGGAATCCACGTCATTCCTAAGGTCTTGGTAGAATCGGCATCATTGAAGTTAAAGGATTTTTCAAATTTAATAATTGTGGACGGTTAGAAAACCGTTTTTTAATTTTTGTCCGCCTGAAGCTAAGACTTCCGACACTTGTTTACATATTAAATTTAGTGTGTCAAGGTCGTGAGCTCCTGTGAGCATGTCATCCACATAAAAGTCATTGCAAATCACTTCCGCTCCAGTGGCATACGAATCCTTATGGCGAGAACCAAATTCTTGCAAGGATCGTATTGCCAAAAATGGAGCTTCTGATGTGCCATAATCTCGGTTTTTAACCGAAAGACTTGCAAATCATCAGTTGGTTTTTCTCGACACAAAACGAGTTGAAAGTTGCGCTCTTTTTCAGCCACCATTACTTGTCTCTACATTTATTCTACATCGGCTGTCAGTGCGTGCCGATTCAAACGAAACGGAATTAAAGACAAAATTAGTTCCCTCTGAATAGTAGGACCCAACATAACCATATAATTTAATAATTTCTGTGATGTTGTCTTGCACGAGGCATAAAAAACAACTCGAAGTTTGGTGGTTTGGTGGCCTCAGGACACACTGATGTGGTATGAAATAATGTGGTACTGGTGGAATCTGATTATTTGTAGCTGACATATGACCTAACTCAAGGTACTCTTTCATAAATTGAGTGTACATTGAATAGAGCGTAGAGTCTTTAGACTTTCTACGCTCTAATGATAAAAATCGACGGTAAGCTGCGTCAAATGAAGACCCCAAACCAAACGGGTCAGATTTAAATGGCAAACTAACCTCCAACCTACCTGAAGACAACTGGCGTATATTTTTCTTAAAATGATCCTCACATGCAAGTTGCTCAGCTGAATATTCAACATTTGAACTTCTTCTATCTCCCAAAGTCCTTCTACAAGAGCTTCTAATGTACAAGATACCGGGTGAATGTTTAATTGTTTCCATCGACCCGCTACTACCCATCCTAACAATGTTTTTTTGGAGTAAAGGTGCATCTTCGGATAGTTTAATTTGTCCCGAACACAGCATCTCAAAAAGTGATCAACTCCAATTAAGAAGTCTATCTTCTGAACTTGTGGATTTTCAATTTGCTGATCGGGAGGTTATATCTGGCTGATCTGACGTAATCGATTTTAGAACCCCAAAATCTGCACTAAACTGGTTGTTATTTACTCGAGAGTGCACTGCAGCATTGACTTCACCTTTGGCTACTAAATTTGACTTGCCCATTACTGACACAGTCAACCTACTATTGGTTCTTGAGAGACAAAGGGTTTGTGCAAAACTCTCTGTTATAAAATTAGCTTGAGAGCCTACATCTAATAAAGCTCTGGCGAAATGAACCTGCCCGAACCCATCATGTACTTTGAAAGTGTGGATTGCTCATTATCACTGGCAATGTGCTTTACTTGAGCGCTAAGAACTGGCTCAGTCTGTTGACTATGGGACTGATTCTGAGCTATGTACCTGTGCAATAAAGTATGATGCGATTTAGAGCAAACTCTGCACTTAGAGTATGTGCACATTGATGTTTTATGTCACTGATGAAGACAGTTTATACATAACACTTTACCTTTGGAAAATTCAAACCGTTCCAGAACAGGCATAGCTGCAAACCCTTGACAGTTGACAATACTATGGTTGGATTTGCAATACCGACAACTCGCATCAACAAAAGCAAGGTAGAAACGTGCGAACGAAACAGAGAGAATTTTTGCCGCCACTTGTCAAACCTAACTATCCGCTTATTCCGTTTTGGTTATATGCGAGGGTTGATAAAAAAATTTTTTGGCAAGCGGGATGATTTCAATTTGTTTAAATAAATACTCGTATGTTTTAATTTAATTTTAGATATTTTGATTAGCTCAGATTTTTTTTCTTTGCTTCGAATTTTTTTCACACTTTTTATACCCTTCGACCATTGAAAATGGTCAAAAAAGGGTATACTAACTTTGTGCAATGTATGTAACAGGCATAAGGAGGCGTGGCAGACCCCCTAAAGTATATATATTCTTGCTGAGGATCACTAGACGAGTCGATTGAGCCATGTCCGTCTGTCTGTCCGTCTGTCCGTCTGTCTTTTTGAGACAACGGATCTTAGCTATTAAATTTGGCATGGAGGTTCCCATATTTCCCAAGCAGATGAAGTTTATTTCAAATATTTGATGCCACGCCCACCGCCCCCGCTAATCGGTAATTTGTGATTATTAAGCAAAGTATTCCACTTATAAAGTTCTGCTTTGGTATGTATAAAGCTGAATGCAATATGAACATATTCTCCAAATCCAAATCCGATCGGATCAATAACACAGGAGTTATTCTAGTCAACGCTTTGAATACAAATGTACGAGCAGCAGCCTGCGCGCTGCTTTGAGCAATTGACGTCGACGTCGACGTTGCGTTGTGTCGCTTTACTCTTTACGCGCGTCGCTGTATGAGTGCGAGCGAGTAAGCTATTTGTAGTGTAGTTACACATTTATAACAGATTTAGAAAATTGGGAGAAGGGTATCTTACTGTCGAGCGCTCGACTGTAGCCATATCCACTTGTTAATAAAATATGATGTCTCAATGCCAATACAAAGATGCAAACATGAGCTGCCAATGCTTCAAGTCTACTTTTAAATTTTTTTTTTTTTTTTTTGTTTTGGCAATGTTACCTGTTCATCAGACTTATCCACTTCCCTAGAATCCAAGTTAATTTCCATTGGGTTGCAAGACATTCCAGATCAATCCAAAGGAAGAACACCAGGGGCAATCCAAACGAGCTTAATTAATATGGTTGGTTAATTCCAGGCACAGGTCACTCTCAGGCGAAGATTGACCGCACCAAATATACAATACTCAATGTATTGTGAACGCGACAAATAGAACCGGGGTGATACCGCGAGCAGCCAAGCAATTTTAAAACTATCTTTAATTATAAAAAAAAATGTTTTTAACTTATATACAACAACAAGTTCAAAAGACACTTTCCGATAGTCCCTGCTCGGGCGAACTATTTCACTATTTGAACGAATTTCAAAACCGAAAAGTAGAATAATACGTTTTATAGTGCGTTAAATTAATAAGCAATTTAATTATTACTATTTTCTGATGGAACTTTGCGGAAAGTAAAAATTAGCTAGGCTGCTACGAATTAAAAACGAACACTACCAGGTTCAATGAACCTCGAATCTCGATTAAATCTATTTTTAACAAAATGAGAAGGCAAGAGCACAAAGTAAAGACTTACAACTAGCTTATGCTAATTAACAGCGTAAGTTTTCAGTTATGTTATGTTAAAGTGACTTCAAGTTATATGTATGTATGTATACTACTAATACTACTTAATATAAAAAAGCTACTACTTAATATGAAAGTACATTTTGGTTATAATACTAAATGACTCGGATCCAACACAAGGCATTCATGTAAACCCCCATGGTTTACTAAAAAACTATCCAGTCTTAAAAATCTAAAGTCTAGACTCTTAAAAAATTTACTAGATGTTATTCCTCGTCTATTTTTTCTAGATATCTTATTGCTCGGTATATTTTTGTTGCTCTCAATGCTGTAGCGTCGCTACAACAATTATTTGACTCGTTGCGGGATCCAGTTCCGACAGAATCCCAGGTCCTAACGGATTTCTTAGTTGCATTCTTCGATACTGTGCCGATCCTCTATATAAGCTGTTGCTCAAACTTTCTGTCCCTGTTGTCCATATGGAAGGAATCTTTCAATTTACCGCTTCACAAAAAGGGCAGGAATTCTGATGCTTTAAATTGTAGAGGTATCTCAAAAAAGAATGTCTTAACTCCTCACTTCAGCATTTCTGATGATCTGTCATATCTCTTTGCCAGCACGGATTTTTAAAACGTCGTTCAACCACGACGAATCTGCTTGAGCTGACATCCTTTATCATAAAAAGTTTTCAGAAAAATCTTCAAACTGACATAATTTATACTGATCAGTAAAGAATTTGACTCAGTAAATCACTCTTTCCATGCACATCAAGTAAATCTTATTGGTTTCTCACCAAATCTTTTGGCCATGGATTTTAAAAAATAAATGGTCTATTAGTATTGAATTTAATATAATAAAATACGATTAAGTATCGTATATTATAAGCCAGCCCATCAACCAAATAGTGAAACACTTTTATTGTTGTTTGACACTTCAATAATTATTTTATTTAAGCAACCGTTTGAACCAACCGCACTGTCTCGTTGTCTGCAAGCGAATAGAACGATTACTCTATAACATGTGAATGCATGTGAATGGTAAACCATGCCATGTGAATGACAAATAACGACATGGTCGTCTTAATTCACAATTATGCATAAGTGTGACTTTTGTATTTTCAACATGCCACCTCAAAAATCACACTGATACAAACTGATTAAAAATTAATGAAATGAAAAATTACTTTCAGACGAGTGCATGCGTTTTCTAATGGTTGTATTCTTATTCTTTTCTTTTTTCTCTTGGGCTACTTTTATTGAACCAGCATTTGCTGCAAAGAATTGGGGAAACCCAGTAAAACCCAATTAGTTCAATCAAATAAAAATTTAACAAGATTCACTTAAATAAACATAGTAATAGTTAGTCTTATTGTTTTGGTTTGATTATGGTTATATATATATAAAAGATTTAGACTTTATATAAAAATTCATTTTGCTCATTTAGATTATTTTGATCATTCAAGATTCAGCAAGATAAACATAGTAATGATTAGACTAGTAATTGTTTGATTTGATTATGGTTATACATATATAAAAGATTTAGACTTTATATAAAAATTCATTTTGCCCATTTAGAATTTTTTAATCATTTAAGATTCGGTTAGGCCCAGTTGGTCTCGCAGTACAATGAATCTGGCAGTTGGTAGTGGCTTTGTCAAAATATCAGCCAATTGTAAATCTGTGGAAAGATACTTAACACAAATTAGTTTGTTTTCAATTTGTTCTCTGGTAAAATGATATTTGATATCTATGTGCTTAGTTCTCTTGTGGCATGTGGGATTATTGGCTATACTTATACAACCTTGGTTATCCTCGAAAAGTTATTTTCGAGTTATATTGGACCATTTAATTCTAATTTCATTACATTTGTTAATGATTTTAGCCATAATGCTTCCCTTACTCCTTCAAATAAGGCCATATATTCAGCTTCGGTAGATGAAGCAGCAACAGATTTTTGTTTCATAGTACTCCAGCAAATTGAACAATTTTCAAACATTTAAAATATATACCCTGTAGTACTTCTTCTGTCAGTCTCATTTCCGGCCCAATCAGAATCAACATACCCAATAAGAATTTTATTTACTTTCAAATTCCTTTTAAATGATAACTTTAAATTGACAGTTCCTTTTAGATATCTTAAAATTCTTTTAAGACATTGCCATAATTCTCTATTATTGTAGTTAGTATATCGACTTAAGATACTTATCGATGTACTTAAATCCGGTCGTGTACATAACATTACGTACATTAAACAACCAATCAAATTCCTACATGGTGCTTCATATGACTCTTCTACTTGCAAAGCCTCATAATTTATTTTGCTTGGAAGTGGAGTCCCAACTGGATTACAATCTTCCATATTGAATTTTTTTAAAACATTTTTAATATATGCAGATTGACTGAGACAAATTTGATCATTTTTTCTTTCAATTTTTATGCCAATAAAATATCGTATTTCATTTAGATCAGTCATTTGAAACTTATTCAAAAGATATGTTTTAAATTTAGACATTCTTTCAGAATCACTAATAGAAATTATTATATCGTCAACATATAAGAGTACATATATATTTTTATGTATATCTCCGAGTCCTAGACTCCGAAATCCATAATTTTGCAATGCACTTTCAAATATCTCATACCAGCATCTTGCAGCTTGTTTAAGACCATAAATGGCTTTATTAAGTTTACATACTTTATTTCCATCATACTGTATTAAACCTTTTGGAATTTTCATATAGATTTCGTATTTTAGTGCTCCATTCAAAAAAGCTGTTTTGACATCCATCTGATGGATCAATAAATCATAATGATTTGAAAAAGCTAAAATATATCTAAAACTAGAAATTCGTGCAGCTGGTGCAAAAGTCTCATCATAATCCATCATATATTCTTGGGTGAATCCCCTGGCTACCAATCTTGCCTTATATTTAAGTAAATTACCATTTTCATATTGTTTTATACTAAAAACCCATTTGCAATCTACTATATTTTATCCTTAGGCATTTGCACTAAGCACCATGTATTATTTACTAAATGAGAATTCAGTTCGTCTTTAATGGCATCCTCCCACAAGGTTCTGTCATCACGAGTTTTAATCTCTTCATATGTATTGGGAATATCATTTAAACACATTTGGGTATTCATCAAACACTTTTCTAAAAATCTATATGATACGAGGGTCGTTTGATAAGTCCGTGACTTTTTGAATAAAATATATTTTTTTCGTCAAAGAAGCGTTTTATTTCTCAACATAATCTCCTTTTAGCTCTATACATTTAGTCCAGCGTTTTTCCAATTTTTTTATTCCTTCCAAATAATAGGTTTTCTCAAGGCCCTCAAAATAGTCGTTTGTTTCTGTGATGACCTCTTCATTTGACCCGAATCTCTTACCGCCGAGCCATTTCTTCATGTTTGGAAACAAAAAATAGTCACAGGGGGCTAAATCTGGAGAATATGCTGGATGGGGTAGCAGTTCGTAGCCCAATTTATGAAATTTTGCCATGCTGACTACACACGTGTGCACCCGTGCATTGTCCTGATGGAACAGCACTTTTTTTCGCCAAATGCGGTCGTTTCTGCTTCAAATCAATATCGAATCTGTCCAAAAGCTCTGAATAATATTCGCCGGTGATCGTTTTACCCTTTTCAAGGTAATCGATGTGAATGATACCTTGTGCATCCCAAAAAACTGTGGCCATGACCTTGTTGGCCGACAGACCCACCTTGGCCTTCTTTGGTGCACGTTCACCCGGAGAAACCCACTGTCTTGATTGTTCTTTGGTCTCTGGTGTGGTGTGGTGGATCCATGTTTCGTCTACGGTAACGAAACGGCGCAAAAATTCGTTTGGATTGCGGTTGAACATCGCCAAACACTCCTTTGAAATGGTCACACGGTTGCGCTTATGGTCGTGTGTGAGCAATCGCGGCACCCATCGCGCGGAAAGCTTTTTCATGTCCAAATATTCATGTAAAATGTGATGTACCCGTTCAGTTGAGATGCCTACAGCCTCAGCTACCTCACGCACTTTCATTCTCCGATCATCCAATATCATTCCATGGATTTTGTCGACGATTTCTGGCATGACGACCTCTTTTGGGCGACCTGAACGTTCGGCATCACTTGTACTGGTACGACCACAACGGAACTCAGTAAACCATTTCTTAACCATTGAAATTGATGGTGCAGAGTCCCCATAATATTTATCAAGTCTTTCCTTGGTTTCGGTGATGGATTTTTTACGCAAAAAATAATGCTTAATTAGCACACGAAATTCACTTTTTTCCATTTTCGTTAAAATTCACGAGATCGTCTGCTTTCAATGCCTATAAAACGCAAACCAAAAAACGCAGCTTTCTCAAAATTTTACAGTCAGTTTACTGTTAATCGATAACTGCTGACAGGAGCAGTGTTGTATTTAGAGCAGGTGCGCGGCAAATACAAAAAGTCACGGACTTATCAAACGACCCTCGTAACTTTGGCTTATCTTTAATTCTCTCACTGCGTCTAATTTGTTCTTGATTTTTATTTTCTTTTATTTTATCACCATTTTCAGCCACTGGATCGGTATTCTCGAGACAAGTGGAATTTTCATTTAGATTTTCATCAGACTTCGAATCCGTAGATTCACAATTTTCCTGCAATGGAAAATTCGACTCTTCATTCTCTTCAATTAGAGAATCACTGTATTGGTCAAAAACATCATGTTTTTCCACAGAGTCATTTTCATTTGAAGTCACCGATTTCATATTTATTTCATCCACCACTACATCTCTAGCTGTCATAAATTTTTTTAAGTTCTCATTCCACAACTTATAGCCATTTGGCTCATACCCGACAAGTATAGTTTTGATCGATTTCTCGTCAAATTTTCTCTTTCGCACTTTATTTAGTGCATATACTGTCGAGCCAAATATCTTTAGATATTTCAATACTGGCTTCTTTTTATGCCACATCTCAAATGGTGTTTTTCTTATATTTTTTAAAGCTCTACTTGGGGACCTGTTAACTAAATATGTTGCTGTCAAAACAGCTTCACCCCAAAATCTTTTATTTAGTTTAGTACAGCTACTCATAGAGCGAGCTTTTTCAGTGATTGTTCTAATCATCCGTTCTGCAACACCATTTAGCTGTGGGGTATGAGGAACCGTTAAATGATAGCTGATACCTTTTTCGACACAAAATTCACGCATTTCATTAGAGAGATATTCTCTTCCATTATCAATATATAGATTAACCATTTTTAAATTGAAATGAGCCTCACTCTTTGCTACAAAATCTTTAAATACAAAGAACACGTCTGATTTATAAGTTATTAAATACGTCACACAATAATGTGTATACTATATTGATCAATAAATACTACATAGTAGTTTTTATTATCAATAGTTGAGGGCGTAATCGGACCGCATACATCCGAATGAATTACAAATAGTGGGCGTTCAATATTTTCTTTATTTTTGTGTTTTTCAAATTTTAGTCTTGATTGCTTTCCGTTAATACACGCCCACATAATTTACTACTATTTACTTGTACGTTTTTTATAAATTCAATATCTTCAAACAAGCCATCTCGTTTAATTTCTAGGAATTTTCCAACACTTATATGTCCCAATCTTTCATGCCACAACCGATACTCTACATCATTTGATATTGCAGATGTATATACCTTACTATTTAAAGTAAATTTAACAGTCGGTACATTATACTCACATAGTCCTTCAAATACCAAGTTACCGTTCTTGATGACTTTAATGCCATCCTTCTTAAATTCGACGGACATTTCAGCATCTATCATCTTCTTTACGGATAGCAAATTGTGCGGGATTTCCTTACAATACAGCACGTTGTATAATGTAATGTTGTTTCCAGAATTGTGAAGTTTAACTTGTCCTTTTGCAGTAGCATAAACAAATTCTCCACGCTTTGCAATCTCAATAGCCACGTTTAAACTTAAATTCTCATACTCCGAAAATAAATTAATATCATTCACTAGGTGATCTGATGCCCCCGAATCTAATATAAAATTTACTTCGTCTGGCTTTTCAGTGTAATTGGCTTATTTCACCATAAATGCAAATGCGAATTTTTGCTGCGTTTCTACCTTCTTCTTCTTTTCTCTTCTCTTTCTATCTTCTGCATTCATCAAAAATGCAAACGCACGTGGCTGTGTTTCTGTTGCCATCTGAGCCTGTCTCTCTCTAACATTATTTCCATCGGGAACATTCTGGTTTCCTGCCTGCCTTTTTAATTGAAAACAATCTTTCTTTATATGACCCAATTTCTTGCAATGAAAACATTTTAGTTTAGACTTATTCTTAAAAGGTTTCTTCATAGATTTCCTAGCTTTGTTTTTGTATGTGTTTTCCCTAGACTCTCGATCGCCTATAGCTTGCAGCACTTTAGCACTTGTGTCTTTGTTAATTCCTTTTAACTTAATCTCATGATCGAGTAGCCGTGTCTTAACAAAGTCTAATGTCAAATTGCTCTCAGTAAGAGTTTCTATAGCTGTTATTACTCCTTCATAGTTAGTCGAAAGTGTATTAAGTAGGTGAGCAATTTTGTCCATTTCGTCCAACTTGGCTCCGGCCGCAACTAACTCAGTTATCAAATCATCAAATAAGTGAAAATGGTTTACTAGCAGAGTATCACCTTTTAGTTTTAAAGAGAATAATTGCTTGCGTAGTGACAGTTGAGATGCCAAGCTTTTACGTTCATAAATAGTATCCAATTTTTCAAAAATCTGCTAGGCCGAATTTTCATTGTTGGCAAAACTTAGAAAAGAATCACTCAAATATTCTATTATGATTCCCTTTGCACTTCTTTCTGCCCGTTTTACTTCCTCGCTTACTTCTGTTTGTTCTTTCTCAATTACATTTAATTCATTCCGAACTCTTAAGTCCCAACGCCAACTACGTGTCCACTTTATTTTTGTAATCTCAAGAAATAAGCGAATTTTCAAAAATGCATACTGTGCTTACCCGTGGAAATGCAACTGTAGCATATTCCCTCAGCGTTTTGGCCTGCCTAACATTCTGTTGCTTCATATCCACGGTTTTCCTGGACTACACAACCGATGCAAACATAAATACCGTAAGGGTGTTGGTGAAAAATGTTCCTGATTATGGTGCTTCGCGGGAGAAACATGATCTCGGCTTTCTGACATTCAACTTGGAGACAAACCTCACAAACATTTTCAACTGGAATGTGAAGCAATTGTTTATCTATTTAACGGCCGAATATAAATCACCATCGAATCAATTGAACCAAGTTGTACTGTGGGACAAGATTATACTGCGAGGTGAAAATGCCGTGCTCGATTTTAAGAACATGAACACCAAATACTATTTCTGGGATGATGGAAACGGTCTGAAGGATAACCGCAATGTAACACTTTCATTGTCATGGAACATCATACCCAATGCCGGACTACTGCCATCGGTGCAATCGACCGGAAAGCATACGTTCAAATTCCCGGCCGAATACTCCACATCGATATAAGTTGCATTTGATATACATACCACATATATATATATAAAGCCTGTATATTTTAATGTACTTGTACCAAAACAAAACTTCTTTATGTTAGACAGGAATACCAACAATTTGCTGGAGTATTTTAATAATAAACAAATCGTTCTCCTCTAACAGTGCCCTAACTCGAAACTTCCAAATTGAATATTTTTCCCCGTTAAACGGTTTTATATTCCTCTTTCCTTTATCCATGTCTTTTTTTTTCTTTTGACTTTTGACCACGTGTAGTCGCTATGGCAAAACTAACTGTTCTTTATTCTTATTCTTCTTCTTTATTCCTCCGTTTGCTTTGCGCTTCTTAGAATCACTTTTCGTTGCTGTACTGATTTTTTTTTTTTACTTACATATATACAACCAAACGTTTATGTGTATCGCTATACATACATATGTATGTATTTCGCAAAGCTCTCTATGTATTTGTGTTCAATAAATACATATATTTAAATAAGAAAAATCACTTATATTTATTTTAATTTTTCTTATTTGCACAATTAAACTATTTCACCACTTGGCCGAAAATGTGACTGGGCCCATAACCTATTGAATTTAATATAATAAAATACGATTAAGTATCGTATATTATAAGCCAGCCCATCAACCAAATAGTGAAACACTTTTATTGTTGTTTGACACTTCAATAATTATTTTATTTAAGCAACCGTTTGAACCAACCGCACTGTCTCGTTGTCTGCAAGCGAATAGAACGATTACTCTATAACATGTGAATGCATGTGAATGGTAAACCATGCCATGTGAATGACAAATAACGACATGGTCGTCTTAATTCACAATTATGCATAAGTGTGACTTTTGTATTTTCAACAATTAGGTTGGTCGGAATGTGCGTAACACGCCCACCGCCCCCGTAAATCAGAAATTAGTTTTCTTATGCGATTATTAAACAAGTTAAAGTCTTAACTTTCTGCTTTGGCATACATCTAGATAAATATATTGTGAATTTATTCTATAAATTGCAACCCGATCGGATAATAAACATAGAAGTTACGCAAGTTAACGTTTTCTATTGATTTGTGATGCAAGCTACTGCCAGCCATGTGCATTTTCGATCTTTTTAACGCGAAAATGGTTATGTGTGTGTATGAGATCGAAATAGTAATTTAGCCGCACAGCCAACAGTTGCGGCGATAGTCTAATACGTTGAGCAGCCGACCATCAAGGGCCATCAAGGAAAGAGACGGAGGTTCAATCCTTGAGAAAGGCAGGCGGCGGTTTTATGTTTATTTTTTTCACTTCTAAGTAGAAGTTTTTTTTTAATCATTATAAAATTTAGTTTAATTTATCATATTTCAACAAATTATCTTATTCAATCCAGTAGAAGTGTTATTGTTGTACAAGACATAAGACATATGACACATTTGAGCTAATGGTCTAAATATGCAATTTTAGCGTGCGCGGAGCGCAGCGACGGTGGTCTACTTGTTGGGATGACAAACTCTTACGCAAAAGGCCAGGGTTCGAATCCCCACGGCCACGGCGAAAAAAAATTTACCTATTTGAATTTTTTTATGTTTTGCTGTATTTTATATTTTTATACCCGTGCAGAGGGTATATTAATTTTAGCCAGAAGTTTGCAACGCACCTTAGGAGACATCTCCGACCCTACAAAGTATATATTCTGAATCAGCATAAACAGAGGAGTCCAAAAATCGATGTCCGTCTGTCCGTCCGTCCGTCTGTTGCAACGCAAACTAGTTTCTCAGTTTTTGAGCTATCTTCATGAAACTTGACATACAAGCCTCTTATTGTTGTACGCTGTTAATAAGTCGGAACGAGCCAGATCGGACCGATATATCGTATAGCTGTCATAGAAACTATCGGCCGATTTTTGTTGTTTTTTAAGATATAGCTATGAGGCTTACCACATCTAAATCTAAGTATGTCCTTAATAATAAAGTTTCATTAAAATCAAAGTTTTATAACTTATAACGATCAACGATCAGCCTAATGAAGGTTCTTGTTGCAATTTTATGGAAATCTGAGTACTATTCCATGTAGCTGTTAAACAAAAAATCATATAGCTGTTATTCAAACGCGTTTTTGAATGATGTTTCCGCCAGTCCTTTTCCCGCTCAGAATATTCTCGAGATCACGCAAAAACTTAACACGTCTGGTACAAGCAACTTCGGTTTAATTTCTATTTCTTTTTTGGTCATGGACCATTCGTTTTTTTATCTTACATATCGATGTTTATCTTACATATCGTATCGTACAATTCAATTATAGCATTCAGCTTTGATACATACTGTCGCGGAACGAACGAGTTGGCTATCGATAGTTATTTAAGTAATTCGTCGCCGATAGAGGGCATCTAGATTTAGTATTTTAAAGCATGCGTTTTTATCGTTGTGATAATTGGTCACACAGATTTAACTAAGACTTAAGCTATGCTTGGCGCGTCAGATCAGTTGCGGTATGTAGACTTGGGACTATATTTAAGGTTAAAGTCGTGTAACTGTATTATTTCCCTATAGAATAAAACACTATCATACATTTGCCCTTCATTTGTCTGATGTACATTTGCCAGCGGCGGTGAATGGTTGTTAAAGGCATTCCCTGGATATTTTCGGCGGCTCGACATTTCTTTTTCTCGCACTCTTTATTCGCACTCTGTGACTTGAATTCGCATCATGCCGACGCCGAGGCGGAGCCCTAGACTAGATCAGTCCAAGAGGCCTACGACGGTAACAACCACACAAACTGGCACTTCAACCAGATCTACGAGTGTGGCCTGTGATGTGCAGCAGAATCCGACCAGTACTCCGCAGTCTGACAAAGCAGAGCGGAGTACTAATTCCACGACTGTAGAGGTGGCGAACCTTTTGGAAAGAATCGCAACCTTAGAAAGAGAACTATCCAAGGCAAAGGCAAACGAAGGGCAAGCAGAGACCGTTGGAATTGGGCTAAGCGGCAACGGTAACGGTGCGGCGAATACACCGTTAAGTATGAGTGAAACGTCGTCAGCTATGAGTGCAGCGACAATGCAGATATTGAGTGGAAATCCGCAACGGGAACGTGAAGTGACGCCATCTTTGAATGAACCGTTGCCCGCACGGTTGAGTGCAAATTTGCAGCCACAATTGAGTGAAAACTTGGCACCAACGCAGGACAGCCATTTTGCAATTGGGCAACCAGTCACACGGACCACTAACTGCACAACAGTGAGCCCATCTCCGCCTTGCTACGTTACGGCCACGGTGCAACCAGAAATGGGCTATGTTCATGCACTACGGGAGCCTCAACGCAGCTTAGTGGTTACTGCGCCTGGTTCCTACGGGACAGCATCGGCAAGTAAACCAAATGGATGGACGCCACGTAGATTGCCTGATCTTCCAGAGTTCGAAGGTCAGCCTGAGGAATGGCCAATATTCCAGTGCGCGTTCATGGAGACGACGGAGGCATATCAGTGTACAGCCCTAGAGAACAATCAAAGGCTAGTGAAGGCTTTGAAGGGTGAGGCACGAGCAGCAGTAAAGGCACTGCTCATCCACACGAACAATGTGCAAGCAGTTATGGAGCAGCTTCGATTCCGATACGGACGCCCGGAGCAACTGATTTGAAGCCAATTGGAGATTGTGCGAGATGTACAGCCTATCTCGGAGCAGAACATAGCCAGGATCGTGCCGTTCGCCACAAGGGTGAGCAACCTCGCCGCGTTTCTGAACTCAACGAGGAACGGCATTCAGCATTTAGGAAATCCTACCCTGATGGAGGAGCTGATTGCCAAGTTGCCAATAAGTAAGAGGTTGGACTGGGCGAAACATGCGGCTTCGATAGAACCATATCCAACAGTGGCGGATCTCAGCGAATGGCTACACGAGGTCGCTAAATTGGTATGCATTGTCGCGGATACCGGAAGTAAGGATCCGAAGCGAAGACTATTGCACGCAAGCACAAGCTATCTGGAAGGAAAGAATACTGACTCTCACAAATGTTGTCCAATATGTGAGGGGCAGCATGAGATCAAGGACTGCGAGGAGTTTAATCATGCGCCTCCAGCAGCGAGAATCGAGTTAGCGAGGAAACATAGGATCTGCTTCTCGTGCTTGGAGAGTGGACACATGGCCCAATTCTGTAAGAAGGGCAGCAAATGCAGTGTCAACGGATGCCAAAGAAGGCATCACTACCTGCTGCACGATTGAATCGGAAATCCCAGGTCGCTACAGTTGAACGGTGCCCACTCGAGGGAGAGAAGGAGCAGCCACGATCAGGAGCTGCAAAGGGACGACAGCCAGCGACGACGAAACCCCTTTAAGGCAGCGCCTATCGCGTCAGAAGCAGGACGAGCCGAGGATGGCCAGGAATTGCCGCACCGAAACCTTAGCTGAGTCGACCCAAAGGGATGTAATCTGCTATTCCGCATTCTACCCCTCACGTTGTACGGGAAGAATAAGCAGGTGGACACATACGCACTGCTTGATGAAGGATCGTCCGTAACGCTCGTCGACGACGATCCCATCCAGAGCCTGAACCTAAAGGGAGAAAATCGACAACTCAACGTGCAGTGGTTTGGTGGAAAATCCGCCAGAGAGCACGCAACGGTATTTAGCCTGCAGATAAGTGGTATGGGCAAATCCAAGCGCCATGGCCTACGAAATGTGTTCGCTGTATCGAGTTTAAATCTTCCGATGCAAAGCTTACGTCAGGAGGAAGTGAGGGCAAGAAAGGCAAATGCACGCCTACCTGTTAAACCATACTTCGACGCAGCGCCAAGGATCTTGATCGGCTTAGATCACGCACATTTGGGTGTCCCAATGAGAACCAGAAACTTTGGAGCAGGAGGACCATATGCGGCCGCCACCAAACTTGGATGGGTGGTATACGGACCGGTAAAAGGGAATGCCAGTCCATCGGTCCCGAGGTCGTGCCTTTTAGCCGTGTCACAGGATAATCTTCTAGAGAAAATGATCAGCGACTACTTCGAAACTGAGAATTTCGGAGTAAAGCCTGCACCGCCAGTCGCAGCTGGTGACGATGTGCGAGCCTTAAACATTTTGGAGGACACGACTAAACGAGTAGGCCGACGATACCAGACTGGTTTGTTATGGAAAGACAATGAAGTGAGACTACCAGACAGCTACAACATGGCACTCAAGAGACTCGTCAACATTGAGCGGAAAATGAAGCGCGATGAGGTTTTCGCACGGGCCTACAATGGAATTATGGACGACTACATCAAGAAGGGATATGCACGACGACTAGAGCCGCAGGAAGTAGCCCGCACCAGCAGCGGAAAGGTATGGTACCTGCCGCATTTCGGGGTTGAGAACCCAAACAAGCCGGGAAAAATCTGTCTAGTCTTCGATGCAGCAGCCAAAGTGAACAATGTGTCACTGAACTCGGAGCTGATGAAAGGCCCTCAACGCTACAAATCCCTACCAGCAGTGCTCTTCCACTTCCGGGAAGGAGCAGTTGGAGTATGTGCAGACATCAAGGAGATGTTTCACCAAGTATTGATACAGCCACAATATAGATGTGCCCAGAGATTCCTGTGGAGAAATGGAGATGATCATCGGGACCCGGACGCTTACGAGATGCAGGTTATGATATTCGGAGCAGCTTGCTCTCCCTGTGCAGCTGATCATGTGAAGCTCGTCAACGCTTCGCAATATAGCAGTACGGATCCGCGAGCGTTCCTGGCAATAAAGGAGTACCACTACGTGGACGACTATGTGGACAGTTTCCATGAGTAAGGACGAAGCTGTCGCCGTTTCGTCACGGGTGAGAGAGATACACGCAAATGCAGGATTTGACTTGTGTCAATTTTCCTCCAGTTCAGAGGACGTGGTCAAAGCTCTGAACCCACAAGGATCCAACACGGAAGTTAAATGGACCGAATCTGAGGAAAAAGTATTGGGAATGTACTGGCAGCCGGCTACGGATGACTTCAAGTTCAGCATCAAGTACCATCGGGTACCCAGTAGCGTGATGAACGGGAAACGCGTCCCTACCAAGAGGGAGTTTCTAAGCCTTGTTATGTTCACGTTCGATCCGATCGGGTTTTTGAGCTGCTACATGATAACTGCCAAACTGTTGATGCGAGAGATTTGGTGGAGGAGAGTCAAGTGGGATGAGCCGCTACCAGACGAATTGGCCTCAGCATTTGAGTGCTGGAGGCAAGAAATGAAATACATTGAAGAATTCCGATGTCCACGCTACTACTTCGGCGCTGGACGTGTGCGGACACTGCAGCTACACGTCTTCGTGGACTCCAGCCAATCTGCGTTCGCTGCGGCGGCTTATTGGCGGGTCACATACGCAAACGATGACGTGAGGACACATTTCGTGTGTTCCAAAACGAAATGTGCTCCCATGAGGACTATGTCGATTCCACGACTGGAACTTCAAGCAGCTGTACTAGGAACGAGACTGATGGACACCGTTAAACAGGAACACGGTGTAGCGATCAGTAGCTGCACATTATGGATCGACTCTAAGACCGTGCTATATTGGATTACCAGCACTCACCGGAGATACAAACAATTTGTTGGGAACCCGATTCCCGAAATCTTAGAGTCTACGGAGGCTTCCCAATGGAGATGGCTATCATCTGCCGAAAACGTGGTATATGACGCAATCAGGTCGCAACGCCGCGTGCACTTCAATCAAGGTTCGCGGTGGTTAGATGGATCACTATTTCTAAGGGGACCTGAAGAGAGCTGGCCCAAATCTTCTTTAAGCGGTGGATGCGCTCCACAGGCCGCTGAGGAAGAAGAGATGTCATGCGAGTTTGCATTGATCATAGCTAACGCGCCGCTTGTGCCTTGGCAGAGATTCTCGAGTTTCAACCGGCTAGTAAGGACAACAGCATGGGCCCTAAGATTTATTCGACGTTGTCGCGGGCGACGCTACGAGGATGAGGAGAACGGACTTACGTCGGTCGAACGTGCTGACGCGGAGCACACATTGATACGGTTGGCTCAGAGAGAAGCGTTTGCCGAGGAAAACTATGGAGAAACGGTTCGTAAGAGCAGCCAATTGTCAGGACTGTCACCGTATTTGGATAAAGAGGGGATTATGCGTGCCAACGTGAGGATCGACGCAGCGACGTGTGTACCGTACGGTTCTCGCCGCCCGATCATACTGCCCCATAAAAGTACACTGGCAGAGATAATCGTTCGTCACAACCACGAGAGGATGTGCCACCAAAACGTGGAGGCCACCATCGGCGAGATTCGTCGAAAGTTTTGTATAACTAATGTGAGAAGGCTGCTATGGAAGGTGGTGGCTAATTGCAACGTATGTAAGTTGCGGAAGGCACGACCAACGCAACCAGAGATGGGCCCACTGCCGGAGGACCGGCTTGAAGCAAATGGATGGCCCTTTAAGTATACTGGCTTGAACTACTTCGGACCATTGCTCGTGTCAATTGGGCGCCAAACAGAGAAGAGGTGGGTGGCGCTGTTCACCTGCCTAACTACGGGAGCCATCCACTTGGAGATGGCTCATGATTTGTCAACGGATTCGTGCATCATCGCTATGAGAAACTTCATGTGCCGCCGTGGGCCGGTGGTTAGGATAAGGAGCGATAACGGAAAGAACTTCGTGGGGGCCGATAAAGAGGCCAGAAGATTCAGTGACGTATTCGAGCCAGCAAAGATACAGGCCGTGTTGTCGTCCAAAGGAATCGAATGGATCTTCAACTGTCCAGCAAACCCAGCTGAGGGTGGTATCTGGGAAAGGATGGTCCAGTGCGTGAAGAAGGTTCTGGCACACACGATGAAGGAACTTGCGCCCAAGGAGCACGTGCTGGAGAATTTGTTGATCGAGGCGAAGAACATAGTGAATTCTCACCCACTCACGCACCTGCCGATCACAGTGGATCAAGAGGCTCCACTGACACCCAACGATCTGCTGAAAGGAACACCCGACTTGCCGAATCTTCCTGGAGATGATGGATTGGCTTCTGAGAGATGCACAACAAGGAAGCAGTGGCGTATCGCTTGGTTCTGGAAACGATGGGTGCACGAATACTTGCCCACACTTGTTCGCAGAGAGAAATGGTGCCAACGTGTCGAGCCCATGCGCCGTGGAGATCTGGTATACATCTGCGACCCGGCCATACCACGCAGAGAGTAGAACAGAGGCGTCGTCGAAGAAGTGTTCACCGGAAAGGATGGAGTGCCACGACGGGCGGCGGTGAGAACTAGCGATCGAGCCAAAGTAGTGATGCGTCCCGCTTCGAAGTTAGCTGTTCTAGATGTGGTGAATGCTGCTGCTTCACGGGGGAGGGGATGTCGCGGAACGAACGAGTTGGCTATCGATAGTTATTTAAGTAATTCGTCGCGGATAGAGGGCATCTAGATTTAGTATTTTAAAGCATGCGTTTTTATCGTTGTGGTAATTGGTCACACAGATTTAACTAAGAATTAAGCTATGCTTGGCGCGTCAGATCAGTTCGTCTGGCGATATCCAAGAGAGAGGGAAGAGAAACTGCGGTATGTAGACTTGGGACTATATTTAAGGTTAAAGTCGTGTAACTGTATTATTTCCCTATAGAATAAAACACTATCATACATTTGCCCTTCATTTGTCTGATGTACATTTGCCAGCGGCGGTGAATGGTTGTTAAAGGCATTCCCTGGATATTGTCGGCGGCTCGACACATACATAATTATACCCTTCGACCATTGAAAATGGTCAAAAAATGGTATACGAGGGTCGTTTGATAAGTCCGTGACTTTTTATATTTGCCGCGCACCTGCTCTAAATACAACACTGCTCATGTCAGCAGTTATCGATTAACAGCTGACTGTAAAATTTTGAGAAAGCTGCGTTTTTTGGTTTGCGTTTTATAGGCATTGAAAGCAGACGATCTCGTGAATTTTAACGAAAATGGAAAAAAGTGAATTTCGTGTGCTAATTAAGCATTATTTTTTGCGTAAAAAATCCATCACCGAAACCAAGGAAAGACTTGATAAATATTATGGGGACTCTGCACCATCAATTTCAATGGTTAAGAAATGGTTTACTGAGTTCCGTTGTGGTCGTACCAGTACAAGTGATGCCGAACGTTCAGGTCGCCCAAAAGAGGTCGTCATGCCAGAAATCGTCGACAAAATCCATGGAATGATATTGGATGATCGGAGAATGAAAGTGCGTGAGGTAGCTGAGGCTGTAGGCATCTCAACTGAACGGGTACATCACATTTTACATGAATATTTGGACATGAAAAAGCTTTCCGCGCGATGGGTGCCGCGATTGCTCACACACGACCATAAGCGCAACCGTGTGACCATTTCAAAGGAGTGTTTGGCGATGTTCAACCGCAATCCAAACGAATTTTTGCGCCGTTTCGTTACCGTAGACGAAACATGGATCCACCACACCACACCAGAGACCAAAGAACAATCAAGACAGTGGGTTTCTCCGGGTGAACGTGCACCAAAGAAGGCCAAGGTGGGTCTGTCGGCCAACAAGGTCATGGCCACAGTTTTTTGGGATGCACAAGGTATCATTCACATCGATTACCTTGAAAAGGGTAAAACGATCACCGGCGAATATTATTCAGAGCTTTTGGACAGATTCGATATTGATTTGAAGCAGAAACGACCGCATTTGGCGAAAAAAAAGTGCTGTTCCATCAGGACAATGCACGGGTGCACACGTGTGTAGTCAGCATGGCAAAATTTCATAAATTGGGCTACGAACTGCTACCCCATCCAGCATATTCTCCAGATTTAGCCCCCTGTGACTATTTTTTGTTTCCAAACATGAAGAAATGGCTCGGCGGTAAGAGATTCGGGTCAAATGAAGAGGTCATCACAGAAACAAACGACTATTTTGAGGGCCTTGAGAAAACCTATTATTTGGAAGGAATAAAAAAATTGGAAAAACGCTGGACTAAATGTATAGAGCTAAAAGGAGATTATGTTGAGAAATAAAACGCTTCTTTGACGAAAAAAATATATTTTATTCAAAAAGTCACGGACTTATCAAACGACCCTCGTACTAACTTTGTGCAATGTATGTAACAGGCATAAGGAGGCGTGGCAGACCCCATTAAGTATATATATTCTTGCTGAGGATCACTAGCCGAGTCGATTGAGCCATGTCCGTCTGTCTGTCCGTCTGTCCGTATGTCTGTTTGAGACAACGGATCTTAGCTATTAAAAGAGCTAGAGACACCAAATTTGGCATGGAGGTTCCCATATTTCCCAAGCAGATGAAGTTTATTTCAAATATTTGATGCCACGCCCACCGCCCCCGCTAATCGGTAATTTGTGATTATTAAGCAAAGTATTCCATTTATAAAGTTCTGCTTTGGTATGTATAAAGCTGAATGCAATATGAACATATTCTCCAAATCCAAATCCGATCGGATCAATAACACAGGAGTTATTCTAGTCAACGTTTTCAATACAAATGTACGAGCAGCAGCCTGCGCGCTGCTTTGAGCAATTGACGTCGACGTCGACGTTGCGTTGTGTCGCTTTACTTTTTACGCGCGTCGCTGTATGAGTGCGAGCGAGTAAGCTATATGTAGTGTAGTTACACATTTATAACAGATTTGGAAAATTGGGAGAAGGGTATCTTAATGTCGAGCGCTCGACTGTAGCCATATCCACTTGTTCATATATACTATTTAGCTTTTATCCATATTATTTACATTTTAACAGGTAATTCAATTCAATTCATTCAGGCAATTTTAACAAAACAAAAATTAATTTAAAATACGCTTTTGCCCTATTTCGGCGCAATCATTCTCCCGGCCTTGGAAGCTCCTTCCAACAAGTCTTCCTCGTCTTCGAGCTGGACTGCAACGATTCGTTTCCACCGATTTGTGGCACTCATCTTAAAAATGCTCTCGTCGAATGGCTCCGGTAGAGTGTTGAGAGGTCGACCAATTAAAAAATGACCTGGGGTCAATGATTTAAAATCGTTTGGATCGGACGACAAGGCACACAAGGGTCGAGAGTTCATAACTGCTTCTGCTTGGGCTATGACTGTTGCAAGCTCTTTATAGTTTAACGTTGTTCCATTGACGCTTCTGCTCAGTTGCTGTTTTGCTACTTTCACCGCACTTTCCCATAAGCCCCCGAAATGGGGCGATCTTGGCGGTATGAAGTGAAATTTGACGCCGAGCTGACTGCAGTGATCCAATACGTTGTGTCTGCTTTTGTCGTTCCACAAGCGATCGGCTATTTCCTTGAGCTCCCGTGATGCACCAACGAAATTTGTGGCGTTGTCGCAGAACAGCTCTTTCGTTATCCCGCGGCGTGCAAAAAATCGCTTAAGCGCAGCGATAAAAGCGTTTGTGCTAAGATCTGTCACCAGCTCTAGATGGCACGCCTTGGTCAGAAAGCACACGAAGACGCATAAATACACTTTCACTGGACGTTTTCCTCTTTGGTTATAATGCATCCACAATGGTCCAGCGTAGTCTACACCTGCTCTTTCAAAGGGGTGCACTCCTATTTGCACTCGGCCTGCTGGTAGAGAGCCCATTAATCGCTTATGTAATACTGGTCGATGTCGAAAACAAATAATACCGTACTCCGAGATAGTTTTCTAGCATTAATGACCCAGAATCGTTGTCGCACAAAAGCACACAAAGCGTGCGCTCCGGCATGCAGATTGATTCGATGTGTGTACTCAAATAATGCGTTTACAGCAATGTGGTTACCTGGCAAAAGTATGGAGTGCCTCACATTAAATGCTATATTTGCACGAGCTAGTCTACCACCAACACGAATTATTTCTATACCCTTCTAATTAATTATAAACGGGTTAAGCCCTTGTATTTTGGCTGATTTGATTGGCTTTTTCTCTAATAACTTGTACATCTCATTGTGAAAGTTTAAAGCCTGTAAATTGGCAACAATATAAATTAAGCCTCCTTTTAATTCCGTTGCTGTAAGCGTTTCTGATCGAATTGAATTATTTTTACTGATATGATACATATGCAAAGACCCTAATTAATTTTAAAAAATCCCTTGAATATTTGCAGCCAGATATTAAATCTGAAGGCATGAGTCGAACATTTGCTAATAAGCTTAATTGAGTACTGCACTGTTCTGGAAGTTCCTTAGGGACTTGCCATTCTATTAATGGCCAACTATCTTCTGAATGTTGTAAAAATTCTGGACCTCGCCACCACAACGACGAGTCCATTAATTACAACGTATGCACACCACGAGAAACAATGTCTGCGGGATTTTGTTTTGATTCAATTTTATACCATTCCTGTACTCTAGATAATTCTTGAATTATTGAGACCCTACGACTCAACGAATGTATTCCAACGACTAGCATGAGACCCAATCCAATTAAGAACAATAGTAGAATCGGTGAAATAACAAACTCTATCAATTGATTTAGGCGCGCAATTTTTAATTTTAGCCACAATTTGAGTCAAAAGTCGGGCACCTTCTAGCTCTAAGCGAGGTAGCGATACTACACGAACTGGTGCTACTTTGGATTTTGCTGTCAACAAATGTACTGATATGACGCCCTGCATATCTATGCATCGAACATAAACTGCAGCTCCAAAAGCTCGACAAGAAGCATCAGAAAATCCAATTAACTCTACTTTATCAACTGTAGTCTCTACCGGTACTACCGCTCGAGGCAATGAACACTTATGAATAATTTCTAATTCATTTCTATACTTTTTCCATTGAGTTGCATAACTAGTCGGCAATTCTTGATCCCAATCTAACTCTGACAAGACCACACGCTTAGTTATCAAGATGGATTCATTTGCAGTATACGAAAACTGAAAATTGTCAATTTTAGAAGCCCAATAAATTCTAAGAGTCTCTGTGGTGTGAAGTTCTAATGGTTCTGTAGCAGTATTGCTCTCGTTCCACTGTGCATTTGACCGCCATTTGTGAAGTTCAAATCGCCCTAATTGCAATAAGTCTGTTACTTCCTTCTTTAACTGGAGCAGTTGGGCCAACGAATCTGCTCCAGATAGCATATCGTCCATATAAAAATTACGTCTCACTGCTTCATCTGCTAATGGATATTGATTACCAAACTGATCTGCCAAATAGTACAAACATCGCACCGCCAAGAATTGTGCTGAGTTCGTGCCATATGTAACAGTTTTAAGGCGCAGTACTTTAATCGATTCAGTGCTACAAGCCCGCCATAAAATACATTGATAGTCGCAATCAGAGGGATCGACCAAAATCTGACGATACATTTTAGATATATCCGCAGTGAGCGCATACCTATAAAAACGAAAGCGAACTATAGTGTCAAATAAATCTGCCTGCAGGGTGGGTCCTACCAACATCGTATCATTCAAGGCTACACCATTGCTTGTTTTACACGATGCATCAAACACAACCCTCAATTTTGTTGTTCAACTTTCTGGGCGAATTACTGGATGATGCGGAATAAAATATTTCACTTGTCGTACTTCGACATCAGGTATCGTAGCTCTTCCAAGTGATTTAATTCCTTGTATTCATCTATAAATGTCACATAGTCTTTCTTTAGCTCAAGATGCCTGTTAAGTTTTCTTTCCAAATTTAGAAACCTATATAAGGCAATATTATAAGATTCTCCCAGCTTTTCTCGTGGCTGCTTGAACGGCAGACGAACTACAATGCGATTTTCATCTGTCCTTTTTACAGTACTCACGAATTTATCCTCACAAAGCTGCTCTGCTTCAGTAAATTGTTTTGACGAATGAGCAACTCCTTCACAGAGCCAAAATTGTTGCACCAAATTTTGCAGCTGCTCTGTGTCTTGTTGTTTTTGATTACCCACTTTGCTAACCAATAAAGCAACACTCTCATCTGGAATGTATTCTCCTACCACTATCCAACCTAAGAGGGATTTTTGAAGAATTGGTTTGTTTAAGCCCATTTTGATTTGCCCTGCCACGATTAAATTAAAGAATAAATTTACTCCAATGAGCATGTTTATTTCGTCTGGCATATCAAACAATGGGTCAGCAAGTATTATACTGCTAGGTATGAGCGACCTCAATGAGTCTGTAGCTGCGGGATTATACTGCGTGATTTTTGGCAGATACTAAAGTTCGCGACTGCTTCAAAATTGGTTACTCTGGATTTGATGGTAGTTTCCACTTCACCAATGACATTAGATTTGCAGTTTCCTATTCCTATTAGCCATGTTAATGCTCCTGATTATTACAAACTGTGCAAGCAACTTCCAAGAAGGTAACTGAGAATTATTGAATTCATTTTCCCATTTCTCTAGCGTTTCATCATCGAGCTTATCTTGAATAAAGTGGAACAACAATGCTTCTAAAATCTCGCTGTCTTTATTTAATGACCGAAGTGCCTCCAATTGTGCATTAACTCCATCGACCAACAATCTCAAGTCCTCAGAAGTTGGCTGCTTAAGCTTATTGATATTACATAGCTT
Organism: Zaprionus tsacasi; assembly: GCA_018904105.1. Classification (NCBI taxonomy): domain Eukaryota; kingdom Metazoa; phylum Arthropoda; class Insecta; order Diptera; family Drosophilidae; genus Zaprionus; species Zaprionus tsacasi. Next base: position 864,204 of record JAEIFR010000202.1, on the reverse strand, counting down.
GTCTACATAAGCTTGAACTATTATAGACTTGTTCTCAAATCTATCTTTTAACAGTTGCAAGGCCCTTCTGTAATTGTCTGCCGAAAGCTCTAAGCACTCAATAGTTTCTAATGGATTTGGCCCTAAGCACGATTTTAGATGTACAAAATTAGAAAGGTCATCTACTTCTCCATCTGCGTCGATTAAAGTACAAAAAGTATTTAACCAGCTTGTCCACTCTGTGAAATTCCCATTAAATTCTGGTAGCTTTAATTTTGGTAGCTTCGAAGCTCGAGAGTCTACAGTGGACAATGAAGAATTCGGAGATGGACTTGTTGCAGTTATTGAGCGACGTCCTCTGTGTGTCAATTGAGACAATATTCGTGATTTCACTTCGCAATAAATATCTTCTATTTCATGTCGATTTTCAAATTCACTAACATCATCGCTGTTCATTTCAATTTGCTGTTGTACACTGCACAGCTGAGTAAAAACTGATTCAACCAAACTTAAACGTGCTTCCAATTCTGAGGCAACCATTGACACACCGTTATTTTCAATGTAAATTTTAGTGCGATTCAATGAAGACAATAAACTTTAACGAGATGAGTGGAAATCCTCATTATTTCCTCTTTTTGGAGCCATTTTAGTTTTTTCTTCACAGATAATTTAAATATAATTTATGTTTTACTATTCAATAACTACTGTGCTCAAAATTGCACTCAAATAGTAGCAGTTAGAATTTATAAGAACTCAAATATGCACTTAATTATTTCGCACCACTAAATTGCAAATTCACTCAAAGCTGAACGTTAATGTAAAGAAAAACGAAATTAAATCACTCAAAATATACAACAGTAAATTTTTCTTTTCGTTGTTCTCCTTGATTGCGTTGTTGCAGCACCTCTTAACATGTGAACGCATAAAAGAGAGAGATTAACTTTCGCAAAAAATGTAACAGTTAATTTTTCTCCTTCTGTCGTTCTCCTCGACTTCTTTTATGTGTTACTGTTTCTGGCTGATGATCATTTGAAGGTCACACGTGTTCTTCTACTTAAGTATGCAACTATAATAGATACAACAACATCTGCACCTACATATGTAATTTACCCTGTCAATAGAACCTAGCCGTTCACTGACTATGATTTTTCCAGATAACCGCACACTTTTGCCAACTTTTTATTTTTTTTTTGTTGAATTTAACACTTATTGAAGCGCACACACCAAACTGTACCCTATATGCCGTGCAATCCACTCTGGGAGCACCAAGCTATATTCAACTCACAGTAAGATGATGGAGCCGACACTGCTTCAATATTATAAGCAGCTAGCTCCAAGCCTCCTTCTGGTGTCTGCTTCAAGTGCAAATTGAGCTTCAACGATGAGCTCGAATAAGATGAATAGTAGCTCCAACGACGAGCCAATGAAAATGTTGCTCCAACGATGAGCTCCAATTGTTGCCAATGGGACTTGAACTTTCTCCAAGTAGTCCCTGCTCGGGCGCCAATGTTTCCGCCAGTCCTTTTCCCGCTCGGAATTTTCTCGAGATCACGCAACTTCGGTTTCAATTCTATTTCTTTTTTGGTCATGGACCATTCGATTTTTTATCTTACATATCGATGTTTATCTGACATATCGTATCGTACAATTCAATTATAGCATTCAGCTTTGATACACACATAATTCATATATAGAATTTAGCTTTTATCCATATTATTTACATTTTAACAGGTAATTCAATTCAATTCATTCAGGCAATTTTAACAAAACAAAAATTAATTTAAAATACGCTTTTGCCCTATTTCGGCGCAAACAAATGAGAACTTTCCAAATTTAGATTTTATGATCAACAGATCTTTTACACAAAGACATTTCCTTACAACATTTTGTATAAGAAATCCAGGTATATACAAAAGCATTAAAAAGGAACAATTATTTTTGTTCGATGGAGGTGTATTTGTATCGCCTTAATGGTAATCAGGTAAAAATCTCGACTTCCTACATTTTAACGCAAAAATTATGTAAACATTGGTACCTGTAATGTACCTTAATGACAAATAGGAACATCATAAAAAGGTTAAGCAAAAAAGGTAAAGCAATTTAGTTTCCTTTCTTTTTATACCCTTCGAATGAAAATGGTCAAAAAAGGTCAAAGTTAGTAGCAATGTATGTAACAGGCATAAGGAGGCGTGGCAGACCCCATAAAGTATATATATTCTTGCTCAGAATCACTAGCCGAGTCGATTGAGCCATGTCCGTCTGTCTGTCCGTCTGCCCGTCTGTATGAGACAACAGATCTCAGCTATTAAAAAAGCTAGAGACACGAAATTTTGTATGGAGGTTCCTATATATAATAGGTATATATCATAGATTTATTTCAAATGTTTGATGCCACGCCCACCGCCCCCGCAAATTGGTAATTTACGATTATTAAGGAAAGTATTAAACTTATAAAGTTCTGCTTTGGTATGTATATAGTTTAATTATTTAATAATAATATGAACATATCCTCCAAGTTACAATTCGATCGGTACAAATGTACGAGCTGCTACGAGCATTTGACGTCGATGTCGATTTTGCGTCGAGTCGCTTTACTTTTTACGCGCGTCGCTGTGTGAGTGTGAGTGAGTAAGCTATATGTAGAGAAGTATTTGAGTAGAATTTCTGTTCGTAATTATCAGTGTAGTTACACGTTTGTTACGGATATAGAAAATTGGGAGAAGGGTATCTTACTGTCGAGCGCGCTCGACTGTAGCCTTACCGACTTGTTTTTTTTTTTTATTTTTTAATGACACTGGTAAAAATATAAATAAATAAAACAGGCACATAAGTATATATGTTCATTCATAAAGATCTCACACCACAGTTGATTTTTGTCACTTTAACCGACAAGAAGTAAAATTTTACGTGCTTAGTGTGAAATTACGGTCAAAGCAAAAAATTGCAATATTTTAGTGAAGGTTAAAAATTAAAATAACATTTTTTACAAAATGCCGCGAGTATCCTCCTTGTCTCAAGAGCAAAGACGTCAGGCGGCAAGAAATCGCATTCGAGCGTTCTATGAGCGAAACTTTTCTCTCATACGAGTGCGAAATGGCATTCGCTTAACCGAGTTACGCCAAGAAAATGATGGGTTTCGTCAGGAAGAGCGAAAGTGCGACGATTTGGGACGCGCGCAAAGAAGGAGAAATTCCGAACGCCGTAGACAGGAGCAGTTCGAAAATACTGCTCAGCATCGACAACGGCGCCAAGTCCCCGAACGCCGTAGACAGGAGCAGTTGGAAAATACTGCTCAGCACCAACAACGGCGCCAAGATCCCCAACGCCGCAGACAGGAGCAGTTAGACAATACTGCTCATTACCAACAACAGTGCCAAGATCCCGAACTCCAGGAGCAGTTGGGAAACACTGCTTCACGTTATACAATCCGGGAAGATGAGGCATTTCGTCAGGTAGAACGGGAAAGCGATGCTGCCGCACGCCGCAACAGGAGAAATGACCCTATTGTTAAGGCAAGAGAAAGGACCATAAACTCTTCACAGCGTCGTGAAACTCGACTACAACGTCGCCTACGAAATGAGCAAATTCAGGAAATGGCAGAGGAACGACTCATTACATACAGAAACAATCCCGAAAATAGACAGGAGGAATCTAGAAGACAATCGCAAAGGAACATGGAGAACAGAGAACAACAGTCGCCAGAAGCCAGGGAAGAAGCTTTAGAAAATCAACGCCAACGAAGACGGGAGACAGCGAGGGAACAATACCACCAAAGAATTAAGGAAGGACCAACGGAAAGGTGCACTTCCTGTGGTGGAACATGGTTTCCGGATAAGGTAAGTGGCTTGAACAGATTAGTTATAGCAAGTAAGTTCCTAAATTTGAATACAGATAATGCATTTTACCTATCGAGAAAGTTTCCAAACAATGAGTCCGATAAATATCTATTTTGTAGAACTTGCCGCCAGGCAATATCATCAGGTCGAATTTCTGTCGCTGATACAGTGATTGCGCTTCCGCGCACTTTCGACAACTCTCATGTTATACAGGTACATTTAAGACGCAGGCTTGAATACGCCCACAACTTCATGACGAAGACTATCCGTCCTGCTCGTGTGCTTGAAGCTTTACGTTACTTGGTAACTACGGAGCTATACAGAAAACACGAAATCACCGTGTCTGCTGAATGGCTCACTCAATTTGGCACTTCCGAGCAAGTTCCTTTTGTTGCCGATCAAGCTGATCAAGCAATAGTAGAACAGCTCATTCGTGAAGCAAACCTAAGTGCTCAAATTGACAATGCTGAGGATCAAGAAGAAATTCTTAATCCTGGTGGACACGAGACCTTGCCGGATGCCATAGACAATAATGCAATCACTGATCGTATTGCATTGGCACCTGGTGAGGGTCGGCGACTTGCTGACTTAATTCTTGATGCTGATGCGGAGGAACTTTCGTGTTCTACAATTTCATGTGGTGAATGCTTTAAGGCCAAGACAACTGTTGTCTGTAAAGCCCGATCTCAGATTCGATCTTATGATCGATGTTGCGCAATCGTACCTAAAGTTCTCTATATGTACAAGCGCTATGAACTCGATCGTATTAAGAATTCTATTTCCATCTGCTTAAGAAAGAAGTCCAGCTTAAATAATGTGACTGTGGCCGATATGTGCAACGAGACCTTCGTCGACCGCCTAGTGCAGCACGACGACGGATATCAAATCTTAAAAGGTTTACGGTCTGCGCCAGCCCACTGGGAGGCTGAAAAGAAAAAAGTGCTTGATTAGGCAATTTGGATTGCCTACATTCCTTATTACCCTTTCCGCTGCTGAAACAAAATGGACAGAGCTCTTAGTAAATTTAAGTAATCTAGTGGATAATACATGTATTACGGAGGAAGAAGTAGCCAGTTTACCTAGCTCCGAAAAAGCACGGCTTATCAAATCCGACCCAGTAACTTGCTCTCGATACTTTGATAACAGATTTAGGCAACTAATGAAGTCGTTTAAATCTGATATTTTCGGAGAATTTCAATTTTTTTTTTTTTCAAACTTATTGCGTTATTTATTGTGAGACTAACAATAATTATTCAAATCTTATTATATAACTTATATTAATTACAATATGAAGTAATTGTATTAGTTAGAGACGGCCCTAGGATTTCTTTGCTGGGCTGGAGAATCTTTGCGCTTCGGTCGGCTCTGACTGTAGACTCACGTAAGCGACTTCGCGAGAGGATTTTCGTGTGCGGCGAGCTTTGCTTGATGTTTACTTTTTTTCATCTGAATTTCCTCATTGACAAGATTTATGTGGTGGTCTCTATGGATGCTTTCGCTGCGTAGGTACCTTGGTGGCCCAGATAGTTCGTAGAATCGTGGACTGAGCTCGCTGTATGATTTCAATGTTGGTTTTTGAAGCGTTTCCCCATAGTTCACAGCCGTATGTCCAGATGGGTTTCAGCACGGTATTGTAGAGGAGTACTTTGTATTCCAGACTAAGGGGAGAGTTGTAATTAATAAGCCAGTGAAGATTGGCTGCTTTAAGCTTCATATGAGTCCTCTTAGATTCTATATGTCGCCGCCAGGTGAGGCGTCTATCTAGGTGAACGCCGAGATATATTACTACGTCTGCTTGTGGGATAAATGTATTGTTCAGGGTACAGGGTGGGCAGGTTTGTCTGTTCAGTGTGAAGGTTACATGTCTGCTTTTGGTCTCGTTTATCTTAATGCGCCAGTCCGCAAACCATCTTTCCACTATTTTAAGATGGTAGGCAAGTTGCTCTGTTGCCTAGATCGGCTAAGTATTGCGGTATCGTCAGCAAACGTAGAGGTTGTGAGCTGATAGTTTGTAGGTATGTCTGCTGTGAATAGGGTGTAAAGAACGGGGCCCAGTACACTACCTTGGGGGACTCCAGCATTGATAACGCGGTCGTGTGAAGTCGAACTGTTACACCTGGTTGAGAACACTCTTTTGAAGAGATAAGATTCGAACACTTTGTGCGTGTTCTGGGGAAGCAGTTTTGTTATCTTGTACATTAGTCCTTCCAGCCAGACTCGGTCAAATGCTTGTGCAACATCTAAGAATATAGCTGAACAGTATTCCCGGTGCTCAAAAGCGGTACGAATTTCGTTTGTGATGCGATTGGCCTGTTCGATCGTTCCGTGATTTTTGCGAAAGCCAAACTTAGTTAGTTGTTTTAAAAATGCCTTTTCAAACAGTTTCGAGAGACACGTTAGGAGACTGATTGGTCTGTAGGATGAGGGTTGCGTTTTGTCTTTGCCTGGCTTGGGAATCATTACTAAAACCGCCTTTTTCCACCTTTGGGGATAGTATCCAATTTTCGTAATAGCGTTGAAGAGATGGCATAAGGTCAGAACCGCACACGGTGGGAGTTCTATGATCATTTTTGGTGTCACCAAGTCATGACCAGGTGATTTTTTGGGCTTAAGATCTTTTATGATAGATGCTATCTCACTTTGGCTGAATGTTACTGGATTTATAGAGGGCAAGCTTTTAGTTACTACAGGGAGGACAAATGAGTTGCTAGCAGGATTTGGTGCGAATACTTTCTGAAGGTGATCGGCGAACGCATTAGCTCTATCTTCGTCGCTGCGTATCCAGCTTCCAGAGGGACCTCGCAGTGGAACGACTGTTTCTGCCGGTGGCTGTATGCCTTTGTGTGCTTTCAACAAAGGGTTCCTTTTGCTGGTGGGCGATAGTTGTTTGATATATAGATGCTGGGCGTTGGCTTCCTCAAGCTTAAGTGCCCTGGTTAGTTTACGTGTTGCTATTTTTAGATGTTCTTTAGCCGTTGGGGATCTATGATTCTGCCATTCTCTTCTTAGTCTTCGTTTTTCAAGTACTAGCTGTTCGATTTCACGATTTGTCTTGCTATGATTTGTCATTTTGTGTGTGTCTGGAGGTGTAGAGGCCTTGGCTGCAGCAACAAGTGTTTCCTCTATCTCAGGCGATCAACATCCTCGTCGGTGAATACTGTTTGAGTTGGTTCCATGTGAGTACAAACATATTTCGCGTACCTTGCCCAGTTGGTCCTGTTGCCTATCAGCCTGTAGGGCCGCTCAGTTATATGTGGTCGGTGCCAGAGAGTAAGTAGAACTGGAGAGTGATCAGATGATAGTTCTGCAAGTGACTCGGCCGTAATATTATTTCTTGGAATCTTTCTTGTTATTGCGAAGTCAATGAGATCCGGTAGCTTATTTGGATCTGCTGGCCAGTATGTAGGCCTACCCGGAGTCACATGATCGAGCTTGTTTCGCGGCTTAATGAGCGCGTTGTAAAGTTGTTTGCCCTTTGGGGTCAAAAGACGTGATCCCCAGTGCGTATGCTTGGCATTGTAGTCACCGGCCGCTATGAATCGCTCACCGAGTGAGTTGAAAAATTCCAAGAATTGGTCTAGTGTAGGACGGGCCCGATTGTGGCGGAGTGTGAGCGATGTGGGTGGTCTGAGCGCGTATTGATTCTCCGCGTTTGTTAAGGCGGTTCTTCAGTTCCTTGTATACTACACAGCCACGCCAGTTCGCTGTGTGACTTTCACCGCAGTTGCTGCACATTTTAACAGAGATGTCTTCCTTGTTCTTATGGCAGTTCGCTGTGCTATGAGCTTCACTACAGCAATTTTAACAAAACAAAAATTAATTTAAAATACGCTTTTGCCCTATTTCGGCGCAAACAAATGAGAACTTTCCAAATTTAGATTTTATGATCAACAGATCTTTTACACGAAGACATTTCCTTACAACATTTTGTATAAGAAATCCAGGTATATACAAAAGCATTAAAAAGGAACAATTATTTTTGTTCGATGGAGGTGTATTTGTATCGCCTTAATGGTAATCAGGTAAAAATCTCGACTTCCTACATTTTAACGCAAAAATTATGTAAACATTGGTACCTGTAATGTACCTTAATGACAAATAGGAACATCATAAAAAGGTTAAGCAAAAAAGGTAAAGCAATTTAGTTTCCTTTCTTTTTATACCCTTCGAATGAAAATGGTCAAAAAAGGTCAAAGTTAGTAGCAATGTATGTAACAGGCATAAGGAGGCGTGGCAGACCCCGAGCCGAGTCGATTGAGCCATGTCCGTCTGTCTGTCCGTCTGCCCGTCTGTATGAGACAACAGATCTCAGCTATTAAAAAAGCTAGAGACACGAAATTTTGTATGGAGGTTCCCATATTTCCCAAGCAGATGAAGTTTTAGGTCAAAAAAGGGTATACTAACTTTGTGCAATGTATGTAACAGGCATAAGGAGGCGTGGCAGACCCCATAAAGTATATATATTCTTGCTCAGGATCACTAGCCGAGTCGATTGAGCCATGTCCGTCTGTCTGTCCGTCTGTCCGTCTGTCCGTCTGTCCTGCTGTCCGTCTGTCTGTTTGAGACAACGGATCTTAGCTATTAAAAGAGCTAGAGACACCAAATTTGGCATGGAGGTTCCCATATTTCCCAAGCAGATGAAGTTTATTTCAAATGTTTGATGCCACGCCCACCGCCCCCGCAAATTGGTAATTTACGATTATTAAGGAAAGTATTAAACTTATAAAGTTCTGCTTTGGTATGTATATAGTTTAATTATTTAATAATAATATGAACATATCCTCCAAGTTACAATTCGATCGGTACAAATGTACGAGCTGCTACGAGCATTTGACGTCGATGTCGATTTTGCGTCGAGTCGCTTTACTTTTTACGCGCGTCGCTGTGTGAGTGTGAGTGAGTAAGCTATATGTAGAGAAGTATTTGAGTAGAATTTCTGTTCGTAATTATCAGTGTAGTTACACGTTTGTTACGGATATAGAAAATTGGGAGAAGGGTATCTTACTGTCGAGCGCGCTCGACTGTAGCCTTACCGACTTGTTTTTTTTTTTTATTTTTTAATGACACTGGTAAAAATATAAATAAATAAAACAGGCACATAAGTATATATGTTCATTCATAAAGATCTCACACCACAGTTGATTTTTGTCACTTTAACCGACAAGAAGTAAAATTTTACGTGCTTAGTGTGAAATTACGGTCAAAGCAAAAAATTGCAATATTTTAGTGAAGGTTAAAAATTAAAATAACATTTTTTACAAAATGCCGCGAGTATCCTCCTTGTCTCAAGAGCAAAGACGTCAGGCGGCAAGAAATCGCATTCGAGCGTTCTATGAGCGAAACTTTTCTCTCATACGAGTGCGAAATGGCATTCGCTTAACCGAGTTACGCCAAGAAAATGATGCGTTTCGTCAGGAAGAGCGAAAGTGCGACGATTTGGGACGCGCGCAAAGAAGGAGAAATTCCGAACGCCGTAGACAGGAGCAGTTCGAAAATACTGCTCAGCATCGACAACGGCGCCAAGTCCCCGAACGCCGTAGACAGGAGCAGTTGGAAAATACTGCTCAGCACCAACAACGGCGCCAAGATCCCCAACGCCGCAGACAGGAGCAGTTAGACAATACTGCTCATTACCAACAACAGTGCCAAGATCCCGAACTCCAGGAGCAGTTGGGAAACACTGCTTCACGTTATACAATCCGGGAAGATGAGGCATTTCGTCAGGTAGAACGGGAAAGCGATGCTGCCGCACGCCGCAACAGGAGAAATGACCCTATTGTTAAGGCAAGAGAAAGGACCATAAACTCTTCACAGCGTCGTGAAACTCGACTACAACGTCGCCTACGAAATGAGCAAATTCAGGAAATGGCAGAGGAACGACTCATTACATACAGAAACAATCCCGAAAATAGACAGGAGGAATCTAGAAGACAATCGCAAAGGAACATGGAGAACAGAGAACAACAGTCGCCAGAAGCCAGGGAAGAAGCTTTAGAAAATCAACGCCAACGAAGACGGGAGACAGCGAGGGAACAATACCACCAAAGAATTAAGGAAGGACCAACGGAAAGGTGCACTTCCTGTGGTGGAACATGGTTTCCGGATAAGGTAAGTGGCTTGAACAGATTAGTTATAGCAAGTAAGTTCCTAAATTTGAATACAGATAATGCATTTTACCTATCGAGAAAGTTTCCAAACAATGAGTCCGATAAATATCTATTTTGTAGAACTTGCCGCCAGGCAATATCATCAGGTCGAATTTCTGTCGCTGATACAGTGATTGCGCTTCCGCGCACTTTCGACAACTCTCATGTTATACAGGTACATTTAAGACGCAGGCTTGAATACGCCCACAACTTCATGACGAAGACTATCCGTCCTGCTCGTGTGCTTGAAGCTTTACGTTACTTGGTAACTACGGAGCTATACAGAAAACACGAAATCACCGTGTCTGCTGAATGGCTCACTCAATTTGGCACTTCCGAGCAAGTTCCTTTTGTTGCCGATCAAGCTGATCAAGCAATAGTAGAACAGCTCATTCGTGAAGCAAACCTAAGTGCTCAAATTGACAATGCTGAGGATCAAGAAGAAATTCTTAATCCTGGTGGACACGAGACCTTGCCGGATGCCATAGACAATAATGCAATCACTGATCGTATTGCATTGGCACCTGGTGAGGGTCGGCGACTTGCTGACTTAATTCTTGATGCTGATGCGGAGGAACTTTCGTGTTCTACAATTTCATGTGGTGAATGCTTTAAGGCCAAGACAACTGTTGTCTGTAAAGCCCGATCTCAGATTCGATCTTATGATCGATGTTGCGCAATCGTACCTAAAGTTCTCTATATGTACAAGCGCTATGAACTCGATCGTATTAAGAATTCTATTTCCATCTGCTTAAGAAAGAAGTCCAGCTTAAATAATGTGACTGTGGCCGATATGTGCAACGAGACCTTCGTCGACCGCCTAGTGCAGCACGACGACGGATATCAAATCTTAAAAGGTTTACGGTCTGCGCCAGCCCACTGGGAGGCTGAAAAGAAAAAATGCTTGATTAGGCAATTTGGATTGCCTACATTCCTTATTACCCTTTCCGCTGCTGAAACAAAATGGACAGAGCTCTTAGTAAATTTAAGTAATCTAGTGGATAATACATGTATTACGGAGGAAGAAGTAGCCAGTTTACCTAGCTCCGAAAAAGCACGGCTTATCAAATCCGACCCAGTAACTTGCTCTCGATACTTTGATAACAGATTTAGGCAACTAATGAAGTCGTTTAAATCTGATATTTTCGGAGAATTTCAATTTTTTTTTTTTTCAAACTTATTGCGTTATTTATTGGATCTTCTCTTTTTGTGAGACTAACAATAATTATTCAAATCTTATTATATAACTTATATTAATTACAATATGAAGTAATTGTATTAGTTAGAGACGGCCCTAGGATTTCTTTGCTGGGCTGGAGAATCTTTGCGCTTCGGTCGGCTCTGACTGTAGACTCACGTAAGCGACTTCGCGAGAGGATTTTCGTGTGCGGCGAGCTTTGCTTGATGTTTACTTTTTTTCATCTGAATTTCCTCATTGACAAGATTTATGTGGTGGTCTCTATGGATGCTTTCGCTGCGTAGGTACCTTGGTGGCCCAGATAGTTCGTAGAATCGTGGACTGAGCTCGCTGTATGATTTCAATGTTGGTTTTTGAAGCGTTTCCCCATAGTTCACAGCCGTATGTCCAGATGGGTTTCAGCACGGTATTGTAGAGGAGTACTTTGTATTCCAGACTAAGGGGAGAGTTGTAATTAATAAGCCAGTGAAGATTGGCTGCTTTAAGCTTCATATGAGTCCTCTTAGATTCTATATGTCGCCGCCAGGTGAGGCGTCTATCTAGGTGAACGCCGAGATATATTACTACGTCTGCTTGTGGGATAAATGTATTGTTCAGGGTACAGGGTGGGCAGGTTTGTCTGTTCAGTGTGAAGGTTACATGTCTGCTTTTGGTCTCGTTTATCTTAATGCGCCAGTCCGCAAACCATCTTTCCACTATTTTAAGATGGTAGGCAAGTTGCTCTGTTGCCTAGATCGGCTAAGTATTGCGGTATCGTCAGCAAACGTAGAGGTTGTGAGCTGATAGTTTGTAGGTATGTCTGCTGTGAATAGGGTGTAAAGAACGGGGCCCAGTACACTACCTTGGGGGACTCCAGCATTGATAACGCGGTCGTGTGAAGTCGAACTGTTACACCTGGTTGAGAACACTCTTTTGAAGAGATAAGATTCGAACACTTTGTGCGTGTTCTGGGGAAGCAGTTTTGTTATCTTGTACATTAGTCCTTCCAGCCAGACTCGGTCAAATGCTTGTGCAACATCTAAGAATATAGCTGAACAGTATTCCCGGTGCTCAAAAGCGGTACGATTTCGTTTGTGATGCGATTGACCTGTTCGATCGTTCCGTGATTTTTGCGAAAGCCAAACTGATGGTATTGTATTTCGCCTTTTTAAGTAGGGAGTTAGTTGTTTTAAAAATGCCTTTTCAAACAGTTTCGAGAGACACGTTAGGAGACTGATTGGTCTGTAGGATGAGGGTTGCGTTTTGTCTTTGCCTGGCTTGGGAATCATTACTAAAACCGCCTTTTTCCACCTTTGGGGATAGTATCCAATTTTCGTAATAGCGTTGAAGAGATGGCATAAGGTCAGAACCGCACACGGTGGGAGTTCTATGATCATTTTTGGTGTCACCAAGTCATGACCAGGTGATTTTTTGGGCTTAAGATCTTTTATGATAGATGCTATCTCACTTTGGCTGAATGTTACTGGATTTATAGAGGGCAAGCTTTTAGTTACTACAGGGAGGACAAATGAGTTGCTAGCAGGATTTGGTGCGAATACTTTCTGAAGGTGATCGGCGAACGCATTAGCTCTATCTTCGTCGCTGCGTATCCAGCTTCCAGAGGGACCTCGCAGTGGAACGACTGTTTCTGCCGGTGGCTGTATGCCTTTGTGTGCTTTCAACAAAGGGTTCCTTTTGCTGGTGGGCGATAGTTGTTTGATATATAGATGCTGGGCGTTGGCTTCCTCAAGCTTAAGTGCCCTGGTTAGTTTACGTGTTGCTATTTTTAGATGTTCTTTAGCCGTTGGGGATCTATGATTCTGCCATTCTCTTCTTAGTCTTCGTTTTTCAAGTACTAGCTGTTCGATTTCACGATTTGTCTTGCTATGATTTGTCATTTTGTGTGTGTCTGGAGGTGTAGAGGCCTTGGCTGCAGCAACAAGTGTTTCCTCTATCTCAGGCGATCAACATCCTCGTCGGTGAATACTGTTTGAGTTGGTTCCATGTGAGTACAAACATATTTCGCGTACCTTGCCCAGTTGGTCCTGTTGCCTATCAGCCTGTAGGGCCGCTCAGTTATATGTGGTCGGTGCCAGAGAGTAAGTAGAACTGGAGAGTGATCAGATGATAGTTCTGCAAGTGACTCGGCCGTAATATTATTTCTTGGAATCTTTCTTGTTATTGCGAAGTCAATGAGATCCGGTAGCTTATTTGGATCTGCTGGCCAGTATGTAGGCCTACCCGGAGTCACATGATCGAGCTTGTTTCGCGGCTTAATGAGCGCGTTGTAAAGTTGTTTGCCCTTTGGGGTCAAAAGACGTGATCCCCAGTGCGTATGCTTGGCATTGTAGTCACCGGCCGCTATGAATCGCTCACCGAGTGAGTTGAAAAATTCCAAGAATTGGTCTAGTGTAGGACGGGCCCGATTGTGGCGGAGTGTGAGCGATGTGGGTGGTCTGAGCGCGTATTGATTCTCCGCGTTTGTTAAGGCGGTTCTTCAGTTCCTTGTATACTACACAGCCACGCCAGTTCGCTGTGTGACTTTCACCGCAGTTGCTGCACATTTTAACAGAGATGTCTTCCTTGTTCTTATGGCAGTTCGCTGTGCTATGAGCTTCACTACAGACTACGCAAATAGATTTCAGCGTACAGTACGCCTTAGTGTGGCCATATTCTTGGCAGTTAGTGCACTGCACTGGGCGATTGCGCTTGTGTGGCTCTTCCACTGTGATACGCCGATGCAGTAGGAGCTGTAACTTGTAGATTGGATGAACTTCATTTTTTTCCTGTGTCTGGCGCTCTGGCTCCAACTCGATTTTGAACATTGGTTGTGGTTCCTTATTTTTGTTTAATATGTTCATGAACATTTTTTCACTAAAGTTCTTTTTCTTGAGCGCTTCTACGATTTCAGTGGTCGAAACAGTTGCCTCAATCCCTTTGAGAACAACCTGTAGGCCCCTTGCGCTTTTTAGTTGGTATGTATAAAAGTTTTTTCGTGCTTCATCCAAGAATTTGGTTAGTAGACGATGGCTATCCTCGGTTTCAGTTTGAACCTTTGTTTCATTTATGTTCCCTTTTCTTAAGGGTATTACGTAAAATGAGTTTTCTCCTATAAGTGTGGCTATTTTGTTCACTAATATATATTGGAGGAGACTTGACCTTCTTAGGTGATTTTGCCGGTTGTATACTTTCATCAGTAGAATTTGCCAGCAGCTCAAATCTGTTGGTGTTTTCTGGCGTTTTGTTAGTGAGCATGTTAGCATTGTCGCGTGTAATTTTTGATTTGTTTTCTGTTTGTTGACTTTTGTAATTTTGAGGGCTAAGTTTTCTTTTTATTGTTATGTAGCGATCCATTCCAGTCTGTATGGTGGACCCGGCGTTCTTGTTTACGTTTTGGCTTGCTGATAGCGCAGCAGAACCGTTAAATTGTGTTTTTGTTTTGATCGCTGGCTCAGTAGGAGCAAATGCTTGCGTCGACGAAATTGAGCGAGCTGACGATACCGTTCCAGTTGTTGTTGTGATTGCAGTTGCAGTGGTTGTTGTTGTCACAGTACTAGTCACCGTAGGTAAGCGTAAAGAAATTTCGCAAGTGTTTGGAGATTGGGGGTTTTGTGACAGTAGTGAGGGAGAGCAAGAACGCGCTCTTTCTTGAGTTGTTGGCAATGGTAAACTTGTCGGGTTATGGGTGATTGACCGCTCGCTGTCTGCAGAAGTCGCGGAGACATAAGAGAAGTACGCGTTGTTTCGTTGCAATGAGAGCCGGCGATCGTCTTGCTCGCGTTGTCGCTGAACGCGAGTGTCGTTCTGGCTCATAGTGTTTTTTTTTTTTCTTTTTGTTTTGTTTTTTGGTATTTTGTTTGAAGGTGTAAAACTACTTGCTTATACTATTTCAAACACAGAATATGTATTCGAGCGATGGTGCATCGCACAGAGCGTCTCTTTCGCTTTCGATTTATTTGTTTGTATTATATTAATAACCATTCACTTCACTAAAAACAACCGATTTTATACGGAGCTCGATGAAAACACGTCTTCACACGTCAGGGACCATGCAAGGTTTCATTTCAACTGACCCACTATTATTGGAGAATCGAGTTTCAACATAGAGGATCACCACACTCCCATGGTATATACTGGCTTTCCGGTGCTCCCAAACTGGATATCGGAGATTCATCGAATATCCAGCAGGTGGTACATTTCGTTGATAGATTTATCAACACTGATGGAGATGATCCGGAACTGCAAGAAGTAATCCAGTATCAACGCCATAGGCATAGCTCATCATGTCGGAGGGAGCTTCGGGGTCAGGAATTCTGTCGCTTTAATATGCCGTATCTTCCAATGCCACAAACGGAAATACTTTATCCACTAGAAGAAGGTCAAGACAACACTCGACAGCATAACGCGATGTTCAAAAACATCAAGGAGTTCTTAGTTAGCTCTAATGATGGTAACTTGAACATATTTAATAATGTTCTTACCCATCTTGGTGTCACTTATGAGGGATATAAGCTAGCTTTGCGATCCAGTTTAAAAAAGCCACAAATTTTCCTCCGACGCAAGTTTACAGATAGTCTTTTAAATGCGTATAACAGCGATATTTTAGGGCTTCACAGAGCAAATATGGATATTCAATTTATCCTTGATGCATACGCCTGTTGTAGTTATATTATTAACTACATCAACAAATCAAACAGAGGCGTATCCCAGTTGCTCCGTGAAGCCATGCTTGAAATTAGTGGAGGAAATATCCCTGTTAAGCGGAAACTGCAGCATATCGGTAACAAATTTATAAACGCAACAGAGATATCAGCACAAGAAGCAGCCTATGCATATGTAGCATATGTCAGAAGCGAGTAATGCAGAAATTTTTATAAACACATCGCATCCAAATAATAGAGTTCGAATGGTACAGCCTAGAAGAGTGCTAGAGTTATTACCAAGTGGTTCAACTGACATATTTGTTGCAAATTTAATAGATCGATATGCTCAAAGACATCAGAGAACTGCAACATGCATACATTTACACCAATTACAAATGAATGAGATTTAACAGATTAACAGACGCATAAGTAGGTATAAAAAAAGAAACCCGAGGGCAATGCATTTCAATTTCTACTTGTTCCGTTGCCGTTACCCCTTCCACAAAATAAGCGAGGCACGCGCTAGCAGAAAGGGAAAACCGAACGTTCACGAACCCTTGTGCTGCTGTCTCTACCTACCGAGTCGGTACTACCGAACCTACCGAGCCGAGGGCAATAGTCTCTTCGGAAAACGGCTCTTGTTTTCTTTCCCAAAACGTTCTTGTTTGTTGCGTCTCCTGCCGTTTACAGCTCTTGCTTGTCGAGTCTCCTGCTACTTCTGGCTCTTCCCATCAGTGGGTTACGTGGCTTGAGGCGTGGGCTATGTGCGGCCCGTGCAAAATGATAATCGAGTGGCAAAAATCTTATTCATTTTTGAGTGGCTTGTTGTGCATGCATGCAAGTTGCAGTTCTCTGAAAGACATACTATTTTAGACAACACTTGCTTGGCGGACTTTGCGGCTTTTTATGAATTTAAGAAAAATACGGCACGTACAGGGGATAATGAGAATTATGGTGAACTTGAAGAGGAAGTAGAAGCTGAAGCGGTTTTAACTGAGCTAAGATACAATCAGCTTGATGGTAATGGCTCTGTTAAGAGACGAAAGGAGCCCAAAATTACCTGGTGGCGCCGCTTCAGCTTAATGATGAGTTTAGGGCCTTAGCTGTGCCAAATGTTGATCGCAACGTAAATGTGTTGCAGGACGACAACGATGCGATGAATAATGATGAGGAATCTGGAATTCGCATGATAAAGCTGCCTCCATTAGTGTCCCAAGATACACTTTGTTCCCTGGTTCGCTCTCTTAACTTCAAGCAACGCCAATTCTATGCACACGTTATGCATAACGTGTGCAATCAGACAACATTTTATGAGTATGTTGGTGGTGGTGCTGGAGTTGGTAAGAGTAGATTGATTTCTACAATTTATCAATCAGTCACTTGGCGAGCAAATAAATTACCCGGTGCAACCGATTCCTCTAAAGTATTAATGTGCGCACCAACAGAAAAAGCTGCATTCGGTATAGGAGGGCTCACCCTACATTCCTTATTTTCCCTACCCACCAATCAGTCAGCAGGAACTTTACGGCCCTTAAACAGTGATGTGCTTAACAGTATCCATTGTAAACTGATTGATGTAAAGCTTATAATTATAGATGAGATTTCTATGGTAGGATCCAGAATGTTATCATATCTGGATCAAAGACTCCACCAAATATTTAGAAATAATGATCTATCTTTGGTGGCGTATCTATAATTGTCTTTGGGGACTTAAAGCAGCTTTCCCCAGTTGGTGATAGTTGGATCTTTTCAGATAGAACTAATAATCCATATAGTGTTATAGCTGAAACATATCTTTGGGACAATTTTAAATTTTTCGAGCTCACAGAAATAATGCGACAGCGCGGTGATCGTGAATTTGCTGTAGCACTGAACAATATGTCCGAAGCAAACATGTCTCAATCTGACATTGAGCTCCTAAAACAAAGAGTGGTTTCAGTGCCTTCGGATGCTCCAATGATGAGGTCGCCCATTATAACACCATTAAATTAGCCCAAATTGAAACTGAAGAGTTTGTGTCGATTGTAACTGATACCATCAAAGCAGCAAACATATCAGCGGCAAACAGGCAAAACACCATGAGACACGCTCAAAATATGGCAACTGCAAAAACTCAAGGTCTTGCCGACCGTCTTCATTTAAAAACTATGGCTAAATATATGGTCACCGTCAATATCGATACAAACGACGGTCTAGTAAATGGTGCGACTGGTCAGTTGATGCAGATTGATCACAGTACAGTGAATGGCTTAGCCATTATAAACACACTATGGATACAGTTTACTGAGCCTTCGCTTGGTACCATTGCCAGGCCCAAAGTTAGGTTAAGTCCAAACGCCGCGTGGACACCAATAATGAAAGAAGCAAGAGCTTTTCAGTGTGGTAGATCCGCGCATGCTTCGATTGACCGCAAGCAGTTTCCCGTTGTTGCTGCCTATAACAAAGTAGTAGTGCATTTGCAAAGAAGCATTAGCCGAGCATCACTTTACGTAGGTTGTAGCAGGGCCACAAGGGCATCTGGTCTTTTCCTATTAAGTGAATTCGTTGCTCCAACTAGATTCGGAGCAGGAAGTGTCCAGACGGAGTTAGACAAACTTCGAGGAGAAAAGGCTTTGACTACGCAATATGAATTTCTGCACAATCAAGCGAATTTAATTTCCGTATATTACCAAAATGTTGACTCTCTTCGTGCATATCGCGAAGGAATATCTAACGATACAATTATTTCTTCAGCAGACATTTTATGTTTTGTTGAAACCTGGACTCTTCCATCGGAAGAGTACAACTCTATCTAGCGTCTATCTAGGTGAACGCCGAGATATGTTACTACGTCTGCTTGTGGGATAAATGTATTGTTCAGGGTACAGGGTGGGTAGGTTTGTCTGTTCAGTGTGAAGGTTACATGTCTGCTTTTGGTCTCGTTTATCTTAATGCGCCAGTCCGCAAACCATCTTTCCACTATTTTAAGATGGTAGGCAAGTTGCTCTGTTGCCTAGATCGGCTAAGTATTGCGGTATCGTCAGCAAACGTAGAGGTTGTGAGCTGATAGTTTGTAGGCATGTCTGCTGTGAATAGGGTGTAAGGAACGGGGCCCAGTACACTACCTTGGGGGACTCCAGCATTGATAACGCGGTCGTGTGAAGTCGAACTGTTACACCTGGTTGAGAACACTCTTTTGAAGAGATAAGATTCGAACACTTTGTGCGTGTTCTGGGGAAGCAGTTTTGTTATCTTGTACATTAGTCCTTCCAGCCAGACTCGGTCAAATGCTTGTGCAACATCTAAGAATATAGCTGAACAGTATTCCCGGTACTCAAAAGCGGTACGAATTTCGTTTGTGATGCGATTGACCTGTTCGATCGTTCCGTGATTTTTGCGAAAGCCAAACTGATGGTATTGTATTTCGCCTTTTTAAGTAGGGAGTTAGTTGTTTTAAAAATGCCTTTTCAAACAGTTTCGAGAGACACGTTAGGAGACTGATTGGTCTGTAGGATGAGGGTTGCGTTTTGTCTTTGCCTGGCTTGGGAATCATTACTAAAACCGCCTTTTTCCACCTTTGGGGATAGTATCCAATTTTCGTAATAGCGTTGAAGAGATGGCATAAGGTCAGAACCGCACACGGTGGGAGTTCTATGATCATTTTTGGTGTCACCAAGTCATGACCAGGTGATTTTTTGGGCTTAAGATCTTTTATGATAGATGCTATCTCACTTTGGTTGAATGTTACTGGATTTATAGGGGGGCAAGCTTTTAGTTACTACAGGGAGGACAAATGAGTTGCTAGCAGGATTTGGTGCGAATACTTTCTGAAGGTGATCGGCGAACGCATTAGCTCTATCTTCGTCGCTGCGTATCCAGCTTCCAGAGGGACCTCGCAGTGGAACGACTGTTTCTGCCGGTGGCTGTATGCCTTTGTGTGCTTTCAACAAAGGGTTCCTTTTGCTGGTGGGCGATAGTTGTTTGATATATAGATTCTGGGCGTTGGTTTCCTCAAGCTTAAGTGCCCTGGTTAGTTTACGTGTTGCTATTTATACCCTTCGACCATTGAAAATGGTCAAAAAAGGGTATACTAACTTTGTGAAATGTATGTAACAGGCATAAGGAGGCGTGGCAGACCCCATAAAGTATATATATTCTTACTCAGGATCACGAGCCGAGTCGATTGAGCCATGTCCGTCTGTCTGTCCGTCTGTTTGTTTGAGACAACGGATCTCAGCTATTAAAAGAACTAGAGACTCCAAATTTGGCATGGAGGTTCTTATATTTCCCAAGCAGGTGAAGTTTATTTCAAATGTTTGGTGCCACGCCCACCGCCCCCGCAAATCGGTAATTTGTGATTGTTAAGCAAAGTTTTGAACATATAAATTTACGATTATTTAGCAAACTATTAAACTTATAGAGTTCTGCTTTGGTATGTATAAAGCTATATATCATACGAACATATTCTCCAAATTACAATTCGATTGGACCAATAACACAGAAGTTATTCAAGTTAACGTTTTCAGTACAAATGTACGAGCAGCAGCCTGCGCGCTACTTTAGCAGTTGACGTCGACGTCGACGTCACTCTTAACGTTTGTAACGGATTTTTATAATTGGGAGAAGGGTATCCTACTGTCGGGCGTTCGACTGTAGCCCTACCCACTTGTTTTTGATGTTCTTTAGCCGTTGGGGATCTATGATTCTGCCATTCTCTTCTTAGTCTTCGTTTTTCAAGCACTAGCTGTTCGATTTCACGATTTGTCTTGCTATGATTTGTCATTTTGTGTGTGTCTGGAGGTGTAGAGGCCTTGGCTGCAGCAACAAGTGATTCCTCTATCGATTTGACCAGGCGATCAACATCCTCGTCGGTGAATACTGTTTGAGTTGGTTCCATGTGAGTACAAACATATTTCGCGTACCTTGCCCAGTTGGTCCTGTTGCCTATCAGCCTGTAGGGCCGCTCAGTTATATGTGGTCGGTGCCAGAGAGTAAGTAGAACTGGAGAGTGATCAGATGATAGTTCTGCAAGTGACTCGGCCGTAATATTATTTCTTGGAATCTTTCTTGTTATTGCGAAGTCAATGAGATCCGGTAGCTTATTTGGATCTGCTGGCCAGTATGTAGGCCTACCCGGAGTCACATGATCGAGCTTGTTTCGCGGCTTAATGAGCGCGTTGTAAAGTTGTTTGCCCTTTGGGGTCAAAAGACGTGATCCCCAGTGCGTATGCTTGGCATTGTAGTCACCGGCCGCTATGAATCGCTCACCGAGTGAGTTGAAAAATTCCAAGAATTGGTCCTCAGAAACTACAAAACGAGGTGGGCAGTAGACTGCGGCCAGAGTGACGGGGCCGCTGCTGGATTGCATGCTTATGGAAGTGGATTGCAGGTAGTCCATTTCAGTTCTGTTATAAAGGTGGTGTTTGATGCGACTTCTGATAAGTATACCAGTGCCCCCATGGGCTTTGCCGTCCGGATGGTTTGTGGCGTAGAATAAGTATCCTGGTATATGGAAGTTGTGCTTGTCTGTTAGATGTGCCTCGGAGAGGAGCATGACGTCAATATTTTTTTCGAATAAGAACTGGGCAAGTTCGTTTTTATGCCGTGAAACGC
The DNA here is from genome assembly GCA_018904105.1 of Zaprionus tsacasi. NCBI lineage: Eukaryota > Metazoa > Arthropoda > Insecta > Diptera > Drosophilidae > Zaprionus > Zaprionus tsacasi. The sequence continues at coordinate 842,831 of JAEIFR010000202.1, read as the reverse complement.
CATTCACGTTCCACATAGATATTTGAAGTGGAGACATTATATTGATTTGGATGACAGAAGAAGCTGTATCAGCATATTTTGGTTTCGCATAAGCTCTTGCATTGTGGTTTGCATGAATGTCATAAACTCTTTTAGGGTTTGCTGGAGTGAGATCATCATCGTTTCAATGCCAGTTGATATATGCTGCGTTTGTTCGTTCAAGGTAGTTATTTTCTGTTCTTCCCGAGTAGAAGTCGACTTTTGTGTTAGCGGATTCACAGATTTAATTCCCGATTTTAAGGCACTAGCGAAGGAAACGGGGGTGCAGTGTTGGACGGGCCCGATTGTGGTGGAGTGTGAGCGATGTGGGTGGTCTGAGCGCGTATTGATTCTCCGCGTTTGTTAAGGCGGTTCTTCAGTTCCTTGTATACTACACAGCCACGCCAGTTCGCTGTGTGACTTTCACCGCAGTTGCTGCACATTTTAACAGAGATGTCTTCCTTGTTCTTATGGCAGTTCGCTGTGCTATGAGCTTCACTACAGACTACGCAAATAGATTTCAGCGTACAGTACGCCTTAGTGTGGCCATATTCTTGGCAGTTAGTGCACTGCACTGGGCGATTGCGCTTGTGTGGCTCTTGCACTGTGATACGCCGATGCAGTAGGAGCTGTAACTTGTAGATTTGATGAACTTCATTTTTTTCCAGTGTCTGGCGCTCTGGCTCCAACTCGATTTTGAACATTGGTTGTGGTTCCTTATTTTTGTTTAATATGTTCATGAACATTTTTTCACTAAAGTTCTTTTCCTTGAGCGCTTCTACGATTTCAGTGGTCGAAACAGTTGCCTCAATCCCTTTGAGAACAACCTGTAGGCCCCTTGCGCTTTTTAGTTGGTATGTATAAAAGTTTTTTCGTGCTTCATCCAAGAATTTGGTTAGTAGACGATGGCTATCCTCGGTTTCAGTTTGAACCTTTGTTTCATTTATGTAGTTAGTTTCTTTATAAGTGTTACTTTATTTATTAATGACAATTGTTCTTGATTATTATTATTATTATTTAATTGTTTAATGACAATGGTTTAGCTCTAGTTGTATAAGTATAAGTAAAATAGCGCGATTGAAAAAACGTCCGACTGCTCTCGTTCACCATTTAACTCCATTTAATAAGCGTTGCCACTGCGCGTTACTCTCTTGCTCTCTGTTTTATCGTTCATTTTAGTTCCCTGATCTGGTTCGTTTCCCACAATCGGCCATCCTACATTCATAATCGTCCTTCATGTATTCTGCCACAGTATTTGTTTTGTTAGGCCCCTCATCCTCTCCAACTTTCTCTACCGCATACCTGCCATGCCTTAGCTTTCTTACGACTTTGTACGGACCTAGATATTTCTTCTTTAGCTTTAAACCTGGACCAAACTGTGTCCGCTTGATAGCAACCAAATCATTAATGTCATATTCTTTCTCGTTCGTTCTATTCTTATCAAATGCCTTACGGTTCTCTGCCTGAATACTTGCTATATTTTCCTTAGCTACTCTACGGATTTCGTCCTTCTCTTCCTGTAACTCATTTAGCACATCTTCATCTAAAATGTCTTTGAGCTGTTTGTCATACTTTGTCCTCATTTCCAATCCTGTTAAAATTCTGAAAGGCGATATTTTCGTGCTTCTGGGGGGTGATGAATTGATAAACTGCTGAACTCTACCTACACTCTTATACCAGGCCTTAGAATCTTCTGCGCAAAGCTTGGTCAACAATGAAATAACAATTCGGTTTATGCGCTCTACCTGACCATTTCCTCTTGGTACTCCAGTTGCAATCAGCAAATGCTTAATATTATTCGATTCACAATAGCTCTCAAATGAACTTGAAGTAAATTCAGTACCGCGATCAGTAACAATGCAACTAGGATCACCAAAAATTTCAGCTTGTCTCTGCAAACGATCAATAGCCTCTTCCGAACCTGTGCTTTTAGTAGGATACAACCATACGAACTTAGAGAATGCGTCAACTACTACCAAAATATGATTGTATAACTTTTTGGTTAAATCCATTGGACCAACGTGGTCAATGTGGTACGTTGTTAACGGCTTATCTCCCTTGCTGATAACGTTCAAGAATCCTTCCTTACGCCCTGCTTTAGTATCACTCATTATACACTCAAGGCACGATTTAACAATATTTCCAACCTTTTCCGAAATCTGTGGTATAAAATATTCCCTCTCTATTAGATCGACTGTCTTTTTCACTCCAAAGTGTCCTTGCCGGTGAGCCAACGTAATAATTTCATTTTCCATACTGGCGGGTATTACAATTAATTCCTTAAGGGGATCCTTGCATAACACGCCATTCTGCATATAAAAGTCGTCGTACACAACCTGTTCTAACAATTTAATGACAACAGCGGTCCAATTATCAGAAACCTGAGCCTGTACAATCCTGTTTCTCAAAGAATCTTGCATCAGAAGACAATACACTCTGCTAAGAGCGTCAACGTGCTTCATTTTCGTGCCCGAACGATGCTCTACTGTGTATTCAAAGTCTTGCAAGAAAATTGCCCAACGAGCAACTCTCAACGGAACGTTTTTTTTTGTTTAATGTCATGGCAAAGGCATTACAATCAGTGACAATTGTAATCTTCATGCCCAGCACATAAACTCGCCACTTCTTAAGAGCTTGCACAATAGCCAAAACCTCCAACTCATACGACGGATATTTCTCTTCTGCTGCACTAGTCTTACGGCTCATGTACTCCATTGGGTGAAAACTTTGATCTTCTGAGTCTTTCTGCAATAACATCCCGCCATAGCCATGCATACTCGCATCACAATGGATCTCTGTAACGGCTTTTGGATTAAACAATCGTAACAACGGTGGATTCGATAAACAAGTCTTCAGTTGATTAAACGATGCTAACTGTTCATTATCCATTTTAAACGTAACGTTTTGGCGCAGCAAATTAGTCAATGGCTTAGCAGTCACTGCAAAATCCTTGACAAATCTGCAGAAATATGAAGTAAGGCCCAAATAACGCTGAAGCATCTTCCTATTTCCTGGTACTGAAAAGTTTTCTACTGCCGAAGTTTTCTCCTTTGATGGCTTAATTGTCGAGTTTTCAATTATATACCCCAGAAACTGAACCTTACGCATCAGAAATTGACATTTAGCCCACTTTATCTTTAAACCCGATATTCTTGGCAAACTCAAAACTCTGGGCTGGGGAATTACTAATTCCAAATGGGACAAAATTAAACTCGTATTGGCCGCTTTGTGTCACAAACGAGGTGAACTTACGCGATTCCTCCGATACAGGAACGTGAAAGAACCCGTTACACAAATCTAACGTAGTAAAGACATTTCCCTTTTGCAATTTATGCAACACATCATCGATAAGGGCTGTTGGAAAGTTGTCTCGCACTATCTTTAAATTCAACTGCCTATAATCACTACACAATCTATGCTTGCCATCTTTCTTCGAAACCAAAACAACAGGGGAAGCGTATTCAGAAACACTATTTCGAATGATCCCTTCTACCATCCAATCCTGTACTTGCTTATTCACTTTCTCCTGATCAGCATACGACAAACGTCTGGGTTTATGAAAAACTGGAATATCATCAGTTAGTATAATTTTCATCTCTACTGGACTTTTATCTGGTTTAATTGGTTCATAACTTTTAATTAAACTTAGAACTCTCTCCTTGTCTTCTTTTAACAAATGTGCTAAATCTATCTCGGAGTTTCCATCAAAAGTGTCTACTGCCATCATCAGCTGTAAAGCTTCCTGCAAATCTGCTGCTTCTGACCCTAAAGCAATTTCGTCTGTCTGGATACCATCATCTGACAACTCTTGATTCTTGCAACAAAAGGTTGCTCCGTTCTTACCCATCTTCACATCCACAAACTCAAAAACATCGTTGCCAATAACACCATTATAGAGAGTATCCAAATCTCGCACTACATGAAAACATATTCTTAATGGAATACGATCCAACTGTGTGTCAATTTCAAACGATCCTAAAGTGTAAATCTTCGAATGCCCTATACCAACGAGCTCTTTAATATCTGTGTTCAACTTGACAGGATGGGCTTTCTTATAGGAACTCTCACTTATTGTACAGATATCACTGCCTGTATCTATAACGGCTGATATAGTCTGGTTACCAATTTGAACATCCTTGAAAACTCTATTAAACATCGACTGTGCCACCTGTTGTATGTTAGCCTTCGCTTTCTTATCAGAATTCTCTTCTTTCATAGGTGTAGCATCGCATTGATTTGCCTTATGCCCTGGCTTCTGACATTTAAAGCAAACTGGTTCTTTTCGGCAATTTCTAGCTAAATGATCTTTGTCTCCGCATTTATAGCATCTAAACTCTTTTTTTGCACTACCTGAACTTTCTGCTTTCTCTTGTTTTACTTTTGGTTTATTTTCCACGCTTGCAGACATCTTTGAATAAACATTCAGTTTCTCTTTTAACTCTTTTAAGTCATTTGCTTGATATAGTACGAGGGTCGTTTGATAAGTCCGTGACTTTTTGTATTTGCCGCGCACCTGCTCTAAATACAACACTGCTCCTGTCAGCAGTTATCGATTAACAGCTGACTGTAAAATTTTGAGAAAGCTGCGTTTTTTGGTTTGCGTTTTATAGGCATTGAAAGCAGACGATCTCGTGAATTTTAACGAAAATGGAAAAAAGTGAATTTCGTGTGCTAATTAAGCATTATTTTTTGCGTAAAAAATCCATCACCGAAACCAAGGAAAGACTTGATAAATATTATGGGGACTCTGCACCATCAATTTCAATGGTTAAGAAATGGTTTACTGAGTTCCGTTGTGGTCGTACCAGTACAAGTGATGCCGAACGTTCAGGTCGCCCAAAAGAGGTCGTCATGCCAGAAATCGTCGACAAAATCCATGGAATGATATTGGATGATCGGAGAATGAAAGTGCGTGAGGTAGCTGAGGCTGTAGGCATCTCAACTGAACGGGTACATCACATTTTACATGAATATTTGGACATGAAAAAGCTTTCCGCGCGATGGGTGCCGCGATTGCTCACACACGACCATAAGCGCAACCGTGTGACCATTTCAAAGGAGTGTTTGGCGATGTTCAACCGCAATCCAAACGAATTTTTGCGCCGTTTCGTTACCGTAGACGAAACATGGATCCACCACACCACACCAGAGACCAAAGAACAATCAAGACAGTGGGTTTCTCCGGGTGAACGTGCACCAAAGAAGGCCAAGGTGGGTCTGTCGGCCAACAAGGTCATGGCCACAGTTTTTTGGGATGCACAAGGTATCATTCACATCGATTACCTTGAAAAGGGTAAAACGATCACCGGCGAATATTATTCAGAGCTTTTGGACAGATTCGATATTGATTTGAAGCAGAAACGACCGCATTTGGCGAAAAAAAAGTGCTGTTCCATCAGGACAATGCACGGGTGCACACGTGTGTAGTCAGCATGGCAAAATTTCATAAATTGGGCTACGAACTGCTACCCCATCCAGCATATTCTCCAGATTTAGCCCCCTGTGACTATTTTTTGTTTCCAAACATGAAGAAATGGCTCGCCGGTAAGAGATTCGGGTCAAATGAAGAGGTCATCACAGAAACAAACGACTATTTTGAGGGCCTTGAGAAAACCTATTATTTGGAAGGAATAAAAAAATTGGAAAAACGCTGGACTAAATGTATAGAGCTAAAAGGAGATTATGTTGAGAAATAAAACGCTTCTTTTACGAAAAAAAATATATTTTATTCAAAAAGTCACGGACTTATCAAACGACCCTCGTACCATCTTGTTATGTTTGGAATCCTGAATACCCTCGATAATATACTCAATAATGCTGTCTTCATTTAGATTCGATTTTTTAGGAATACCTTTCATTGTATAATAGTATTCTATTAACGATTCATTCTGCTTCTTCTTCCTGTTCTCGAGCTGTTTATGTATCTGCTTGGCTGTTAATTTTACAGTAAACTCCTCTGCTAAAGCCTCTTTCAGTGTTGCCCAATTCGTAAGACCATCTTGACTGTTTACAAACAACTTAGCTGCTCCCTTTAACAACTGTCGCCCATATATGAATTTTTGCAAATCGTTCCACTGTACAGTCACGGCAATACTTTCGAAGTCTGTTAGCCAATCGTTTACATTTCTTTCATTACTGCCGTCAAAATCCGCTAACGAATCTTGGATATCTTTCAGTGTGAACGTGTTTGGTATCACTGGCTCTACTATATCCTCTAAATTTTCAGCTACAGAATCTTCGTACACTGATTCGTTGAGATTATCTATTCCAAAATGAGTCAACAAACGATTTTGTAATTGCTGCTTACGTCCCTGTACTGATAAACCTAACCCTCTAAGCTTGTCTTTTAACTCTAGTAGTGTTAATCGTGTGATCTGTTCTTGCAGCATCTTAACACTTGATTAATTGGAAAAGAATGAACATTTACCTTAATGTATAAATAAAAATCAATATCTTAACCTCTTAATATACTATACTTATGCCAAACTTATTAATTGCGTTTCGTCGAAGTCTTCTCTTCCCATTCGTCGTCACTCGTCTGCGTAGCAGTCACGCCTCTATTGTTGTTGTCGTTGCCGCACACAATTCTCTGCCTTGCATATACACACGCAGCTCGTGTGTATACCCTCTGCTTCGTTTACGTCGATTTTGTTTTATCCGTTATACGCACTCGTACACTTTTCGTCTCTGCTTTGTTTTACGCCTTCCATAAACTTAGCGTCGCAAAATCTCCAGCATAGTTTTCGCAGCGTACTTTCGTCGTTGCAATAAGCGAATTCGCCCTGATGTTCCGCTCCCGAAACTTCGTCTCGATTCGCCGTCTTTTATGCGCTGACCTCTTCTCTCTCTAGCAATTCTAAGCGTTCTCTCTCGCTTGTCGTTGCTATCCTCTATTTGCTGCACCGCTCTCCTCTATGTATGTGATCTCGCTCCCGAAACTTCGTCTATGTTGCGCCGTATTTCGATGCGCCGTTATTCTTCTTCTGTTTCTCCTGCCACTGATGCCACTGTCGTTTTTCTGGTTGCTTCACCTTTCTTCTACTTCTGCCGTCGTTTTGCCATTCTTCTTCTGCCACTGATGCGACGTCACTATCGTCTTTCGGTTTTTCGATTATTAGCTTGCAATTTCTACGGCGTGGCCTTCAACTTTTGGTCACCGCTGTTGTGCTTTTGAATAAACGCAGCGTCTCCAACTCCTTTTGGCTGCTGCCGTATTTCTTCGAGCACTAGATTGAATTCCAATTGCTTCAGCTTCACCGTGACTTTTTGCGTCGTTGTCGTTTTCCTTATAATTGATCCGGCGTCACGTTCTTTCTCGCTCGCACTCACTATGTTCGCACTTATATACAGGTATACACAACTTGGGCCAATCCCGGTTGAGCCCCCAAAATTGTAGTTAGTTTCTTTATAAGTGTTACTCTATTGTTTAATGACAATTGTTCTTGATTATTATTATTATTATTTAATTGTTTAATGACAATGGTTTAGCTCTAGTTGTATAAGTATAAGTAAAATAGCGCGATTGAAAAAACGTCCGACTGCTCTCGTTCACCATTTAACTCTAAACCCCTTCTTTTTGTTTTTTCGTTAATAAGCGTTGCCACTGCGCGTTACTCTCTTGCTCTCTGTTTTATCGTTCATTTTAGTTCCCTGATCTGGTTCGTTTCCCACATTTATGTTCCCTTTTCTTAAGGGTATTACGTAAAATGAGTTTTCTCCTATAAGTGTGGCTATTTTGTTCACTAATGCACTTGAGCTTTTTTCGCGAATGTAAATTAAAAGAAGTCTCTTTTATTATTAGAGAAGAATCTTTATTAATTTAATTCGTTTTTTTCTAAGTTCGTTTGAACCTTAGGAGAACAAATTCTAAACTGCCTTCTAGGGCAAGCTGCATCGAACCGTGAAGCCGTCGCTGCCGGCTGGAATGCCGTCTGAGTGCTGAGTCGGCGTCTCCAACGGGCGATCAGGCTGCTTGCGCGTGCGAGTTTCGGATTTCGGCTGCAACTTTGTCGCGACGGCATCCGGCGCAACAGCGTTGTCAGCAAACTCAAGCTTGCGCGTGTTAACTCCTCCCCTACTAGGTTGAAACGCGTCCTCGGGTTTCCTCTGTCTCGTTCTGCGCTGATATAATTTCCAGGCGCCAACGAAAAGTAGTAGTATGGCGATGAGTGTCAGGCAGCCATAAGATCGTAAAGACACTCCCGATCTAAGATCCCCGATATGCTGGAGATTCTTCATGGTCAGATCATGCAAGAATGGGAGGCTCAGATGTTCTCTGAAGAGGGTGACGTTGACCACGGCTGCCGTGGATACAGCAGGTTTCTTCTTCAGGATGCCTCGGTGGTTCACGTAACGGGTGCCATTTAGTGAGATGTGGTCGTCGTAAGTGGCGAGGAAGGTTCCCGCGACTATCTGGCTGTTCCCAGTGCTGTCCACTACATTCATGGTCGCGCTGTTTATTACTGCAATGCCCTCGCCAATTACTACCACGGGCGCCAGGTGTCCGGGGCGTGTAGCGCATTGTGCGACGGTTCCAGATACCAGTTGTTGGGCGCATGAAGTGTTTTGTAGTCTTCTGCAGAAAGTAGTGCTCAGAGTGGCAGCGCAGTCACGTACAGCGAAGGTCTTTGTTCCACAGTCGGCCACCGTATTACCTTCTTCTAGATCTAATATTATGTTATTATGTTGAACAGGAAGAATATCTATTTTTTTTACAATTTATCAAAGGTTTGGGATATTTAATCAGAAAGTACAGTAACTCAGAATTTTGAAAAGCTTTTATATAAGAAACTTCTAATAGGTCGGTTATACTAGTATTTGTGAGTTGTTCATTTAATAATTCTTTTATGTCGATGCTGTCTAGTATAAGCGGGCTGATTAAATTAATTTTTGCAAGTGTAACGGTGAGGATTAAGTCCTCAAGGTTTGTAATTATCATTCTATTCTTTGCCAAAATTGTTGCATAAAAATGTTCGACCTCTGCATCTGGTTTCAAGATTTCGTTGAGGGCCTTTGAAACGGCATTAAGTCTCTCCTGAAATTTACTGTTGATTTCTATCTGCTTGCTCTCGGAATCTATTAACTGACCTTGTTTAAACTTTATTTGTTCCCAGTCATCAAAATCTGGGGTTCCTGCAATTACCTTAAGGGCACTACCTATCATGTTAATGCTACGCGCTTGTCGGTGGTGAACGGTCAAAGAAGCTATTAAGGTGGCTATGTGTTGTACGTCAGTTTTCAGTACCTGTATCATGTGGTCTTTGGGTAGTTTATCTATCAATTTCAATGTCTCATCGATGTAGGTTTCAAAAGATGTTTAGTTCGTCGTGTGTCCCATGTAAGTGTACGAGTCCCAGATTGTTACGTCTCCGTCAACTATGGGTATGTAGTCCGCGTGGGAGTAGTCGTTGAGTCTCAATGTCGCGTCGGTCAAGGTCATGGTTGCTATTGTTAAACTGAAAAGATATCTTAACCTAAAAAGTAATTTGTTAAAATAATTGTCATAATTTTTTTTTTAAATGTCAAAAGCCTACTTAAGATTGTCCTTATGGACCACCCTCCCTTTAATAAGAACCGTCGTACCTAGGTCTGCTCCACTATAGCTTCTGTGAATATGGGTGATAGTTTATTTCCCAGTCTCTTATTGTTTTTTATCCAAACCCTATCGCCTACCAAATATGACTTATAGACCCTATTTTTATTCATTTGGTCAAGTGTCTTTTGTTGTGCTGATGCGATTTTTTCGCTAATTCGCACAGTACTGTCTCTGGTGGCTGCGTGAATTACGTCTATCGGTCTCTCGTTTGTCACCGAATGGATTGACCGGTTGTACTTTATGGTTGCAAGGAGAATGTTTTCGACAGTGTCCTCTACCTGTTTTTCTAACTTATAAGAACGTGCTATATCCCCAAGGGTGCCATGGAACCGCTCGACTTGTCCATTAGAGGAGCTATACAGGGGTGGGGCGTTTGAAATCTCAATGCCAAAGTTATTGCTGAGCATAGATTTAATGGTTTCTGAGTTCAAGGATTTCTCGTTGTCGCAGTAAATCGCTTTTGTTTTGGGGAAAATGTTGAGAAGTTGCAAAAGTGGAGCTTTTATATCTACGATTGCGCGAGACCGTATAGGCTGTACTACTGCAAACTTGGAAAACTTGTCGATGCAAGTTAGAAAATATTTGCCAGCAGTGGAGTAAACATCTATATGCAACATTTCTCCGGCATACGATGGTATCGGGGTTTTCCCTATTTCTTGTTTTTTTGGGTGCCGATCATGTTTACTCATAGCACAAATTCTACAATTTGCAGCTATTTCCGACGTTAAGCGACCTATCTTTGGAAAAAAATAGTCTCTAAGTATTTGTTTCGCATTTTCTTGCGCTGCTCTGTGCGCACGGTTATGTTCAGTTGTCGCAATTTCCCTTTGTTCCGTTGGGTTTACAATATCTGTAACCAAGTTCTTACAATATCTAAAGGTGGTAGAAGGGAATGCCTCAACTAGTCCGTGTTGGATGAAAGCCAGTATGGGTAACTCGCATTGAATTGCGTTGGTTACGTTAGCATTTACTGCATCTTTGATGCCTTGCAGTAATGTGCTGCGATCAGAAAAATTAATTACGTGTCGAGTTTTTGTCTTGAACAAAATATACGTCTTTTGTTGGGCGATAGGCCCTTCTTCCAGAATAATCTGGTTCCGAAAGCAATTCACCGGCTTGTCTGTGGCTTCAATGGTATATGTGAGGGATTGTTCACTGTGGATAGTGGCAGCATCCGAGTCTGCTGAATCCTCTAATGCATTGACGTTTTGGCGAGACAGAGCGTCCGCTACCAAATTCTCTTTTCCGGGTTTATAAATGATGTTTGCGTTGTGCTCATCAATGAAGGCTTTCCAACGCTTTATTTTGGCATTCGGGTTTTTGTCCGATACCGAAAAAGTTAATGGTTGGTGGTCTGTATGAATGTTAAGATTCTTAACACCATACAAGTAATTTCTGAGGTTTTTGAGTGCCCATACAATGGCGAGAAGCTCACGCTCATTTGTGGCAAAATTTACCTTGTTACCTCGCAATGTTCGCGAGATCATTGTTATCGGGCGGCCGCCTTGTGACAGTACCGCTCCCAGTCCGTAGCCAGACGCATCTGTTGTTAGGTCAAAAGGCTTTTTGTAATTTGGGTAGGACAATATTACATCTTCTGAGGCCAGTATATTTTTAAGCCTATCAAAAGCTTCATTTTGCTCTGGTGTCAATTCGATTATCACCTTTCTTGAGTAATTGGCACTTACTTTGCCATTTTCGCCTTTCAAGATATCTGTTAGGGGCCTTGCGATGCTGGCAAAATCCGTTATGAAGCAGCTATAGTAGCGTGCTAGACCTAAAAATGACCTAAGAGCGAATAGGGTTTTCGGTGGGGGAAAGTCCTTAATAGCTTTTACTTTATCGGGCGAAGACTGAATACCACCTCTGCATACTGTAAATCCCAGATATTACACGCTTTTTTTGAAAAACTTGGATTTTTCTTGAGACACTCGCATGCCTGCGTCCCTAAGGTTTTTCAAGACCCACTCAATATCTCCGATATGATCTTCTTTGGACTTGGAGAAGATTATTACGTCATCGACGTAAACATGACATATCCTACCAATTTGTTCGCGGAGCACATCATCAATGGCTCGTTGAAAAATACTTGGGGCATTTTTCAGCCCAAAGGGGAGTCTACAAAACTCATACTTCCCGTTGTTGACAGAGAACGCTGTCTTTTTCCGATCTCTTTCAGCCAATTCTATTTGGTGAAACCCTGACTTGAGGTCCAGCGTTGTGAAATACTGAGCCTCGCCCAAGTTTGATAATATAGTCGAAATAGATGGGTATTTATCATCGGTTGTCTTATGATTTAGTTTCCTAAAATCAATAACCAGACGCTTTTGCTTGTGCCCTGCTTCGTCGATGCTTTTTTTGTCGACGACCCAAATCGGGTTATTATAAGAGGACTTTGACGGTCGTATTATGCCATTCGCTAGAAGTTGTTTAACCTCTGCATTGACAAAGTCAGACACGCCCTTCGGATACGGATAAAGTTTTGAGTAAACTGGTTCGTCGTCCGTTGGTATAGTGGCAACCGTATTTATGTTGTACGGTAGGGACTCGTTAACGTCTGCGAATGCTTTTATCATTTTGTTGATCATACTATCAAAGGTGGATCTGACAGCAGGAGGGACATCTGTGTCATTAATCCGAATATGATTTACCTGTTGACATTTAGTGAACTCGATTTTTTCTATCCCATAGTCATGTTTAATGACGTTGTTTGTCAGATCTATTTGGGCGTTGATCTGTTTTAACAGGTCAAGGCCAATTATGCCATCGAAGTCATTAAGTGACTCCAGCACGAAAAAGTAGGACTTTACGTCGAAAAGGTGTATGAGGCATTTCTGCTCAATCTTAGTGTGCCCATGAATTGATTTGACTTGAAAAGGGCTGTCAACTGGCTTCCAATGTGCCAATTCGGGAAGGGGCTTTATGTAATTTTTTGATGCCCCTGTGTCTATCAGAAGTCTGATAATTCGCCCTGCAACCATTCGGCTTATGAACGGAAGCAGGGAGCTCCCGCTAAAAAATTACAACTTTCGGCTCCGGACAAATCGTCCTCAACTTGTGTCGTTTCATGCTGTGATCGGGACTCGTAGTCACCGTTACTCTCATCTTGTGGTAGATGATTCAGGCTTTGTAGGGTCCTCATAGACTGGTCCCCGTAACCTTGATTGTTCTTGTAACACTGTGTAGGTTGCCTGAAGCGCGAGGAGGAGTCCACCTCCATTGGCTCGGGACCCCTCCCTTGAGGCTTTTGGTTGTTATAGCGCTGTTTCGTGCTATTTGGTTTTTGCTGGTCGTTTTTGTCTTTTTGATTCTTTTGGAAGTGGGGTTCTTGTTTTGAGAATTGTCTTCCGTTCCCTGTTGGGCGTTCTGACGCCAGTTCTGTGACTTTTGCGAATTTTGCTTTTGGGGTTTTTCCTCAAGGTGTTTTGCAAAATTTGCTGCAAAGATGCCTCTCTCATTGCTTGATTCGGCTTCTTGGGCTAAAGCTAGGGCTGAGGGAAGGTCTATAGGTTGTGCCGGGAAGACTGCCCACTTCAGGGACTTTTTTAATCCTGAGATGAAAACGTGAAGCGCGTCGTTTCTATATTTCTCATTTAATACAGCTGCTGCGACGGAATCGTGCGTCATTAGTGTTTTATTTGTTAATAAGTTGAGTTTTTTTCGACCTCGTCGAAGTATTGTAGCAGTGGCAGGTTGCCCTGCTGAAGCGTGCTTAGTTGCTGTTGTATTACATGTACCGGTGTTTTGTCGGCGTATGTAAAATCTAGCCTAGCAATAATGGCTTTAAAATTCAACACTGTGTTGAATGAGGCCAGCACAGCATCTGCTGATCCCCTTACTTTATTTCTAATTATAGCAACTGCCTGATAGTGTCTTGAGATGCCATTGTATGGCTCGAACACTTTGTAGGCTGCGGAAGCAGCTTGCCTCCACGACACATAGTTTTCTATTTTACCGTCGAACTCGGGGATGGATTTTATAATGTCTAGGGGCTCGTTGCAAATGGTTTCTGGCACGATTTCTATTTCGCGGAAAATTTCTATCTGTGGTGCAGAAACTGTGGTTCTACTAAGCTGGTTTGTCAGGAAGGCTATCTTTTCCTCAAGTAAACTGGCTTGTTTGTCAAGGGCTGCCTGAACCTTTGCCTCCAGCTGGGCAATTTGTTCCTCATTCATTTTTTTTGTTTTTTCTATAGACCGCTGTTCTAAGTATGAAGTTATCAGTTCGTCGCCACTACTGTCCGCGTCGGTGTGGTTTTGCAATGGGCGCAACATAAAACTTTAGACCGCTACGAAATTAATTTTAATTTCAACTTATGCTCGTAAAGGTTCCTTAACACTTTATTGCAACAGGCAGGGTTATGCTTATATATTTTGTAACAATGCAATCTCACACTAAACAGCCCTGATTATTCTTTATTGATTTGATTTGAATTTTAAATAAATGAACATCTCACTTACATTTTGGAGTATGAAATATGAGCCTCAATTCAATGGTGTGGTGGCCGCTGAGGTATGTAGTTCTCCCGTTGAATTTCCGTTGGACGCTCGTATTTGTTGGTTTGTTTTAACTCTCTTAGCTCCCTTGGCTGGGGTTTTTTTTTTTTTTAAATTTTTTTTTGTGGTTTTTTAGTCACTTTGTTTTGTTGGTTTGTTTTAACTCTCTCAGCTCTCTTGGCTGGGGTTTTGGTTTGGGGTTTTTAAGTCACTTCGTTTTGTTGTGTGTGTGTCTTTCTTATTTTTTTCACTGTTTTGTTCTAACACTTAATTGTTGCTGTGTTTTTTCACTTTGTCTTTTTTTTGCCGTTTAAGTCACAAAAATAAAAATTGTGCTTTTTATTCACTTTATAGTTTGTACCGCGACTCTTGGTTTTAACTAAAGAGTTATTACGGTTGGTCTAAACGAAAGCGATTTTATGATCGCTGATAACTGGGTTATTTCCCGTTTGGGCGCCAATTAAAAGAAGTCTCTTTTATTATTAGAGAAGAATCTTTATTAATTTAATTCGTTTTTTTCTAAGTTCGTTTGAACCTTAGGAGAACAAATTCTAAACTGCCTTCTAGGGCAAGCTGCATCGAACCGTGAAGCCGTCGCTGCCGGCTGAGTGCTGAGTCGGCGTCTCCAACGGGCGATCAGGCTGCTTGCGCGTGCGAGTTTCGGATTTCGGCTGCAACTTTGTCGCGACGGCATCCGGCGCAACAGCGTTGTCAGCAAACTCAAGCTTGCGCGTGTTAACTTGTATATTGGAGGAGGCTTGACCTTCTTAGGTGATTTTGCCGGTTGTATACTTTCATCAGTAGAATTTGCCAGCAGCTCAAATCTGTTGGTGTTTTCTGGCGTTTTGTTAGTGAGCATGTTAGCATTGTCGCGTGTAATTTTTGATTTGTTTTCTGTTTGTTGACTTTTGTAATTTTGAGGGCTAAATTTTCTTTTTATTGTTATGTAGCGATCCATTCCAGTCTGTATGGTGGACCCGGCGTTCTTGTTTACGTTTTGGCTTGCTGATAGCGCAGCAGAACCGTTAAATTGTGTTTTTGTTTTGATCGCTGGCTCAGTAGGAGCAAATGCTTGCGTCGACGAAATTGAGCGAGCTGACGATACCGTTCCAGTTGTTGTTGTGATTGCAGTTGCAGTGGTTGTTGTTGTCACAGTACTAGTCACCGTAGGTAAGCGTAAAGAAATTTCGCAAGTGTTTGGAGATTGGGGGTTTTGTGACAGTAGTGAGGGAGAGCAAGAACGCGCTCTTTCTTGAGTTGTTGGCAATGGTAAACTTGTCGGGTTATGGGTGATTGACCGCTCGCTGTCTGCAGAAGTCGCGGAGACATAAGAGAAGTACGCGTTGTTTCGTTGCAATGGGAGCCGGCGATCGTCTTGCTCGCGTTGTCGCTGAACGCGAGTGTCGTTCTGGCTCATAGTGTTTTTTTTTTCCTTTTTGTTTTGTTTTTTGGTATTTTGTTTGAAGGTGTAAAACTACTTGCTTATACTATTTCAAACACAGAATATGTATTCGAGCGATGGTGCATCACACAGAGCGTCTCTTTCGCTTTCGATTTATTTGTTTGTATTATATTAATAACCATTCACTTCACTAAAAACAACCGATTTTATACGGAGCTCGATGAAAACACGTCTTCACACGTCAGGGACCATGCAAGGTTTCATTTCAACTGACCCATTATTATTGGAGAATCGAGTTTCAACATAGAGGATCACCACACTCCCATGGTATGTACTGGCTTTCCGGTGCTCCCAAACTGGATATCGGAGATTTATCGAATATCCAGCAGGTGGTACATTTCGTTGATAGATTTATTAACACTGATGGAGATGATCCGGAACTGCAAGAAGTAATCCAGTATCAACGCCATAGGCATAGCTCATCATGTCGGAGGTAGCTTCGGGGTCAGGAATTCTGTCGCTTTAATATGCCGTATCTTCCAATGCCACAAACGGAAATACTTTATCCACTAGAAGAAGGTCAAGAGAACACTCGACAGCATAACGCGATGTTCAAAAATATCAAGGAGTTCTTAGTTAGCTCTAATGATGGTAACTTGAACATATTTAATAATGTTCTTACCCATCTTGGTGTCACTTATGAGGGATATAAGCTAGCTTTGCGATCCAGTTTAAAAAAGCCACAAATTTTCCTCCGACGCAAGTTTACAGATAGTCTTTTAAATGCATATAACAGCGATATTTTAGGGCTTCACAGAGCAAATATGGATATTCAATTTATCCTTGATGCATACGCCTGTTGTAGTTATATTATTAACTACATCAACAAATCAAACAGAGGCGTATCCCAGTTGCTCCGTGAAGCCATGCTTGAAATTAGTGGAGGAAATATCCCTGTTAAGCGGAAACTGCAGCATATCGGTAACAAATTTATAAACGCAACAGAGATATCAGCACAAGAAGCAGCCTATGCATATGTAGCATATGTCAGAAGCGAGTAATGCAGAAATTTTTATAAACACATCGCATCCAAATAATAGAGTTCGAATGGTACAGCCTAGAAGAGTGCTAGAGTTATTACCAAGTGGTTCAACTGACATATTTGTTGCAAATTTAATAGATCGATATGCTCAAAGACATCAGAGAACTGCAACATGCATACATTTACACCAATTACAAATGAATGAGATTTAACAGATTAACAGACGCATAAGTAGGTATAAAAAAGAAACCCGAGGGCAATGCATTTCAATTTCTACTTGTTCCGTTGCCGTTACCCCTTCCACAAAATAAGCGAGGCACGCGCTAGCAGAAAGGGAAAACCGAACGTTCACGAACCCTTGTGCTGCTGTCTCTACCTACCGAGTCGGTACTACCGAACCTACCGAGCCGAGGGCAATAGTCTCTTCGGAAAACGGCTCTTGTTTTCTTTCCCAAAACGTTCTTGTTTGTTGCGTCTCCTGCCGTTTACAGCTCTTGCTTGTCGAGTCTCCTGCTACTTCTGGCTCTTCCCATCAGTGGGTTACGTGGCTTGAGGCGTGGGCTATGTGCGGCCCGTGCAAAATGATAATCGAGTGGCAAAAATCTTATTCATTTTTGAGTGGCTTGTTGTGCATGCATGCAAGTTGCAGTTCTCTGAAAGACATACTATTTTAGACAACACTTGCTTGGCGGACTTTGCGGCTTTTTATGAATTTAAGAAAAATACGGCACGTACAGGGGATAATGAGAATTATGGTGAACTTGAAGAGGAAGTAGAAGCTGAAGCGGTTTTAACTGAGCTAAGATACAATCAGCTTGATGGTAATGGCTCTGTTAAGAGACGAAAGGAGCCCAAAATTACCTGGTGGCGCCGCTTCAGCTTAATGATGAGTTTAGGGCCTTAGCTGTGCCAAATGTTGATCGCAACGTAAATGTGTTGCAGGACGACAACGATGCGATGAATAATGATGAGGAATCTGGAATTCGCATGATAAAGCTGCCTCCATTAGTGTCCCAAGATACACTTTGTTCCCTGGTTCGCTCTCTTAACTTCAAGCAACGCCAATTCTATGCACATGTTATGCATAACGTGTGCAATCAGACAACATTTTATGAGTATGTTGGTGGTGGTGCTGGAGTTGGTAAGAGTAGATTGATTTCTACAATTTATCAATCAGTCACTTGGCGAGCAAATAAATTACCCGGTGCAACCGATTCCTCTAAAGTATTAATGTGCGCACCAACTGAAAAAGCTGCATTCGGTATAGGAGGGCTCACCCTACATTCCTTATTTTCCCTACCCACCAATATGTCAGCAGGAACTTTACGGCCCTTAAACAGTGATGTGCTTAACAGTATCCATTGTAAACTGATTGATGTAAAGCTTATAATTATAGATGAGATTTCTATGGTAGGATCCAGAATGTTATCATATCTGGATCAAAGACTCCGCCAAATATTTAGAAATAATGATCTATCTTTGGTGGCGTATCTATAATTGTCTTTGGGGACTTAAAGCAGCTTTCCCCAGTTGGTGATAGTTGGATCTTTTCAGATAGAACTAATAATCCATATAGTGTTATAGCTGAAACATATCTTTGGGACAATTTTAAATTTTTCGAGCTCACAGAAATGATGCGACAGCGCGGTGATCGTGAATTTGCTGTAGCACTGAACAATATGTCCGAAGCAAACATGTCTCAATCTGACATTGAGCTCCTAAAACAAAGAGTGGTTTCAGTGCCTTCGGATGCTCCAATGATGAGGTCGCCCATTATAACACCATTAAATTAGCCCAAATTGAAACTGAAGAGTTTGTGTCGATTGTAACTGATACCATCAAAGCAGCAAACATATCAGCGGCAAACAGGCAAAACACCATGAGACACGCTCAAAATATGGCAACTGCAAAAACTCAAGGTCTTGCCGACCGTCTTCATTTAAAAACTACGGCTAAATATATGGTCACCGTCAATATCGATACAAACGACGGTCTAGTAAATGGTGCGACTGGTCAGTTGATGCAGATTGATCACAGTACAGTGAATGGCTTAGCCATTATAAACACACTATGGATACAGTTTACTGAGCCTTCGCTTGGTACCATTGCCAGGCCCAAAGTTAGGTTAAGTCCAAACGCCGCGTGGACACCAATAATGAAAGAAGCAAGAGCTTTTCAGTGTGGTAGATCCGCGCATGCTTCGATTGACCGCAAGCAGTTTCCCGTTGTTGCTGCCTATAACAAAGTAGTAGTGCATTTGCAAAAGAAGCATTAGCCGAGCATCACTTTACGTAGGTTGTAGCAGGGCCACAAGGGCATCTGGTCTTTTCCTATTAAGTGAATTCGTTGCTCCAACTAGATTCGGAGCAGGAAGTGTCCAGACGGAGTTAGACAAACTTCGAGGAGAAAAGGCTTTGACTACGCAATATGAATTTCTGCACAATCAAGCGAATTTAATTTCCGTATATTACCAAAATGTTGACTCTCTTCGTGCATATCGCGAAGGAATATCTAACGATACAATTATTTCTTCAGCAGACATTTTATGTTTTGTTGAAACCTGGACTCTTCCATCGGAAGAGTACAACTTAAGCTGTTTCGACATTCTAAGAAGATTGGATGGAAATCGACCAAATGGTGTTTCTAAGAATGGTATACTGATATATGGGAAACAAAATATATCGGAAAACATAATATTCTTATATGAAACAGTTACAGTTCATAATGTTAGAAATATATACCAATCCATAACATTTAAATACTTGCATACAATATTCATAGTTGTTTATAGGAATCCAGCTTTTCCTATTTCAAGATTTCATAATGAAATCAGAAATGATGTTGAAAGGCTAACGTCAGCTGAAAATAATACAAAATTGGTAATATTAGGAGATTTTAACATTTGCCCATCAATAATAAGGGGTTATATCCATTGTTAAATGTGCCAACAACAAAACATTTAACTCAAATTGATTGGGTATTTTGTGATAACATAGTAAGCGGTGCTGCCGCAATCACTTATCAAACTCCATATAGTCACCATGACGGCATGTTCCTTAGCTATAATCACTAATTTAATAATTTATTTTTAAATATTTAGTTAATTAATTTATTTCATTATTGTAAAAAAAGATATATGTGCAATGCAGTTTAAGGTATTGTAAATATTCCTCCTCGAGGATCGCGACCTTGTCGTGGTGAGGAGGCTGAGTATGTGAAATTATGAGGATGATATAATCGATGTACTGTTATTATTGTTCAATAAATACCACAGAAACTAGCAGCAATCCAAATGTATTTTATATTTAGTATAACTGCAAGGGTATAAAACCTTCGGCGAGCCGAAGGTAGCCTTGCTTTCTTGATTTACATTTATATTTCTAAAGCATATACATTTTTGAATTATTTCCCATTTATTTATATTTATCTAATCAATTTTTTATTAAGTGTTAAATTTGCCTTTTAAGATGTTCTGAATGATGTACTTATGCGTACATGGATGCGAAGCTCACACATGCATACATACATGCGTGTGAGGCAATACACAAAACGTGTAACGGACTTTTAACGGACGTCTAAATTAAGGAAGAAGCAGTTGACTCTGGTGTTTGTGAGTGTGCAACGAGTCTTAGCACGCGCCAAAAATGCATATATCTCTCTCGTTTTAACTTATGCTATCGACTCTCATCTATTCTGCTTGTTTTGTCCCTTCACTACTTTTTTTTATGGTTTACTTTAAATATATATGTACACTGATATATATGTCACCGCGTGACTGTCATTCTTCCCTTCAAGCCGACCTTGAGAGTTTTAACAGTTGGTGTGGTGCAAACCTATTAAATATGAACAGCTCCAACTGAAAGCTGATTACCTGTGTGGACGACCTTGCAGTACGCCTGGATGCTAAACTCAAGTTCTCCGAACACATTGCTTCCATAGTCAATAAGGCTATTAGTGTACTCGTAGGCCATGGATTTTAAAAACATACATGATCTATTAGGTTTGTCGCAATGTGCGCAACAGGCAGAAGGAGACATTTGCGACCTTGTAAAGTATATATGTATATTCTTACTCAGGATCACTAGCCGAGTCGATCTATTCATGTCTGTCTGTCCGTCTGTCTGTTTGTCCGTCTGTATGAGCGTCTGATTCTCAGCTATTTATTTATTTAACGTCAACTAAGGCCGGCACAAATCCTCTGACTGAACCCTCCACTAGGGTGCCGGCTGGGCAATGAGCTGTGTATTGACTCAAACTTTAGAGTCAGACACTGTTTTGTTGCTTGGGCCAATACACGGTCCAGCTAAGGCAAGGACACAACAACATACGGACTATCAAAGTCTGGTGCTGTGGTGTCTGATGTCATGGTCAGAGCTGCCTGGCAGATAGGCCTGGGATGTCAGCCCAAACGTCGGTGGAAGGCGTGACTGCTACCACCGGCGGGCACGGGGGGTGAACACCCCTCTACGTGTCGCCAGCGGTCACACCTCTGTACTGGTGGGGAGCAGGCCAGGACAGTTGTACAACTGCCTCAACGTCCAAAAATGCCAAGATGTGGCGCGGTACCAGAGTCCATCCAGACTCGAAAGCCTCTTGCGCTCCCCAGTCAAGGGTTCCAACACCCCTAGTAGGGAAGGGCCCAAAAAGACGAAGGAGGGCTTGAGAGCCAAAGCCCAGTACAAAGCAGCCTTGAACATCAAATTTCGGCTCGCTGGCAGCAGAAAACTCACCTCTGAGGAGAGGAAAAAGCTGGAGTGAGTCGAAGAGAAGATAGAGGAAGGCCGGAAACATTTTGAAAGCAAAATGGCAATGAAGGCAACTTCTAGCCAATACGCCAACAAGGTCGAGGAGTTGCTGCTCACCAAAAGGCAGCGGTCTGAAGACCACGACAAGGCGGATCTGCTCGTGAGCAACGGCCAAAAAATAGAGAAAGCCCCCAAAAAGCCACTGCCGAAAAGGGTGACGGCGAGCGATGTGGGGCGTCGACACTTAGTCGTCGCGCTCATCGACCGCAGTAACCCCCAAGGTGAAATAACACCTGAAAAGTGAAAGATGGTAGAGCTGAGGCTGTTGGACGCCCTATTTAAACGAATGGAGGAGCCAGAGTCTCAACCTACCACCTTTGACGGAGCGGGGTGGCTCAATGGGGTAAAGATATTGAGCTGCAAGAATGACCTCACCCTGAAGTGGGTCACCGAAACCGTTGCCAAGATGGACGCCACCTGGGAAGGTGCTAAGCTGGAGGTAGTTGACAGAAATAGTATTCCGTCAGTACCAAAAGCGAAGGTACTCTTCCCAAGGGTCGTACCGAAGGAACAAGCGCTCAAACTACTCCAATGGCAGAATCCGGACGTGCCTACCGCTTACTGGATGGTACTACACATTGGCAAGCCGGAAGGCAACGGCCAATAAATGGTCCTCCAGATCAACAAAGAGGCAGACGATCTGCTATACCCAAGGTTTGGGAAGATGGCGTGGGGAGTAGGCAATGTGTACCTACGACTTAAGAAACGCCACCCGAGCGCCACCAATGCCAACATGCTGGAGGCCGGCGAGGTGGAAAAAGACTTCGAAGCTTTGACCGACGCGGCCAACAGCCTCGACATAAGGGATGAAATGGAGGAGGATGGTGACCTGACGATCACAGCCAACCCATCCAAGCAGAAGGAATTCGAAAATAGCAATGAAGCTACGGATCCTTCAGCTAAACCTCCATAAGAGCAAGTTGGCGTCGGCGGAGCTCCTCTTAACCCTGGAGGAGGAGTCCGTCGACGTTGCCCTAGTCTAGGAACCCTGCATCGCATCAGGCAACAAGATCGCCGGGCTAGGGTCGATTAACTACTACATCTTCTACCCAACCACCGTAAGTAAAGCTAGAACTGCAATTCTGGTAAGAAAAGGCATCTATGCATATCTTATGTCTAATTACAGTACAGACGACATCACGGTGATAGCGCTAGAGGGATGCAGAGACGAACCACTCCAGAAGAGGCAAGCCTTGGTGATAGGCGCTGACGCCAACGCTCATCACACTCTATGGTGCTGCAAAGATGTAAACAATAGAGGTGAGTCACTCTTAGAATTCATTCTAAAATTTAACATTAAGATCGCTAGCAGGGGAGTGGAACCCACCTACGTAGGTCCCACCTCATCCAGCGTTATAGACTTAACACTCGCGTCTGGAACAAATACCGAAGTGACGGAATGGAAAGTTCTCAGCAGACCTTCCTTCTCTGACCATAGGTATATCCAGTTCGAAGTTCAACTTGAGTGCAAAGTGACAAAAAGTCTTTTCAAAAATTCCCGGAACACCAACTGGGATACGTTTAAGACTAAAGTGACAAAGACACTCCCATCCCCAATACCAATACTATTAACGGTGGACATTGAGAAGTCCATGAAGACTCTCTGTCATCACCTAATCTCAGCCTTCAACGCAGCGTGCAAGACCTCAACAACAAGGAGGAAACACAGGCCACCCTGGTGGAACCTGTAACGACCGAAGTCCAATAACGTCCCCTGCACACCCTGTCTAAGTAACAGCCGGCTAAGCTCAGGAAAAATGGGCGGGGTTTTGTGTGCAGGTTCGATTATCGGTGTTACGAGAAAATATCGACAGGTTATAGGACTGCTAGAAGGGGGAATGGCAATAAAAGGGAAGGCCAAAATAAGCGGACGGACTACCCCTAACGAACAATCTACTCGGAGAGCTAGATGTAATGCTCTCCTTCTTCACCCTGTTATGCTACCGCCCTTAGTGCCTCAAGAAAAAATTTATTCCATTTTAAATTTTATTAACGTTATTTAATGATAAACAAGTATAGCGGATGCAGCTTCGTGCTGCATGACGAATTCGATAAATCTAACTTTAGTTCCCTAATTTTTAATCCTTTTTGATTTACCCTTTTCTTTCTATTTAATCTCAATTTAATTTGATTTTTCTTTTTCTACCCTTCGACCATTGAAAATGTATACTAACTTTGTGCAATGTATGTAACAGGCATAAGGAGGCGTGGCAGACCCCACAAAGTATATATATTCTTGCTCAGGATCACTAGCCGAGTCGATTGAGACTTGTCCGTCTGTCCGTCTGTATGAGGGAACAGATCTCAGCTATTAAACAAGAAAGCAAGGCTACCTTCGGCTTGCCGAAGGTTTTATACCCTTGCAGTTATACTAAATATAAAATAAATTTGGATTGCTGCCGGTTTCCGTGGTATTAATTAAACAATTATAACAGTACATCGAATGACCAAATTTTGATATGGATGTGATAAGCCTGATAGCTATATCTTGAAAAATAAACAAAATTGGATGATATGTAACATGACAGCCTTACAATGCATCGGTCCGATCTTGCCCGTTCAGTTTTATTTAAAGAGGGCAGAAATAAGAGTCTTGTGAGCCAAGTTTCATGAAGATAGCTCAATAACTGGGGGACTAATTTGCGTTGCAGACGGATTGACTGATTGTTCCGATAACAGCTATAGAATATAAACGTCAGAGATATTTAAATGGCAAAACTAAGGGCGGGTTACTGTTCAACATTAAAAAGTATTGATAATGTGCTATATTTCCAAGAACAAAACAGGTTTGCATACAAAAACCCTAAATTCAGCCGATTGTTCCTATGGCAGCTATATGTTATAGTGGTCCGATTTTGATACAATTTTGACAGCACATTAGGAACGTAATAAGAATAAGATTTGCCAAATCTTGTTGCAATATCTTGAAAAACAACAAAAATCGGCCGATAGTTTCTATGACAGCTATACGATATATCGGTCCGATCTGGCTCGTTCCGACTTATTTACAGCGCGCAGCAATAAGAAGCTTGTATGCCAAGTTTCATGAAGATAGCTCAAAAACTGAGAGACTAGTTTGCGTTGCAACAGACGGACGGACGGACGGACGGACGGACGGACGGACGGACGGACGGACAGACGGACATCCATTTTTGGACTCCTCTCCTCAGAATATATATACTTTATAGGGTCGGAGATGTCTCCTAAGGTGCGTTGCAAACTTCTGGCTAAAATTAATATACCCTCTGCAAGGGTATAAAAAGCTAGAGACACCAAATTTGGTATGGAAGTTCCTATATATAATAGGCAGGTGAAGTTTTTGTTAAATGTTTGATGCCACGCCCACCGCCCCCGCAAATTGGAAATTTGTGATTATTAAGAAAACTATTAAACTTTTAAAGTTCTGCTTTGGTATGTATAAAGCTATATGCCATACGAATTCGATCGGACCAATAACACAGAAGTTATTCAAATCAACGTTTTCAGTACAAATGTACGAGCAGCAGCCTGCGCGCTACTTTAGCAGTTGACGTCGACGTCGACGTCACTCTTAACGTGCGTCGCTGTGTGAGTGTGAGCGAGAAAGCTATATGTGGTAGAAGTATTTGTGCAAAATTTCTGTTTGAAATTATGAGTGTGATTACACGTTTGTAACGGATTTTAAAAATTGGGAGAAGGGTATCCTACTGTCGAGCGCTAGACTGTAGCCCTACCCACTTGTTTTTTAAATATTTTTTTCTTATTTGGGTGTCGATAGTAATTTTTTTTAAACGATAGGCAGACGATATTTTTAGTATTTCATTTCGATACGTTTACTCACGATAGGCAAGCGATAGTTTAATATTATTTGGTTTCGATACTTTGAAATTGTTATCCACTCACCCGTGATCCGTTGGGGCCCCGACGAAACAGCTGGAAAAATAATAATGGCAACAATAACAAAGGCACCAATAATACCCAAACACAAAAAAAAATCTTCTGACCTATCACTCAATCCTGCTTTATTTTTACGTTACAAATTTTTGCTATACGCATACGTGTGTATGCGAATGAATGAATGAAAGAGATGTGAAAAATAAAAAGATGAAATCAAAAAGGATGAACAAAAAAAAATATAAATGAAATCTAACAAAACAAGAAAGCAAGGCTACCTTCGGCTTGCCGAAGGTTTTATACCCTTGCAGTTGTACACAGCTATATGTAGTAGTACTCAGATTTTCATAAAATTGCAACAGGTACCTTCCTTAGGCCGATCGTTGATCGTTATAAGTTATAAAACTTCGATTTTGATGAAACTTTAATATTAAGGACATACTTAGATTTGGATGTGGTAAGCCTGATAGCTATATCTTGAAATATAACGAAAATCGACCGATAGGCTGTACGATATATCAGTCCGATCTGGCCCGTTCCGACTTATTTAATGAAGTCAGAATTAAGAAGCTTGTGAGCCAACTTTTATGAAGATAGCTCAATAACTGGGGGACTAATTTGCGTTGCAACAGACAGACGGACTGACTGATTGTTCCTATAACAGCTATAGAATATAAACGTCTAAGATATAGTATTTAAATGGAAAAAATAAGGGCGGGTTACTGTATAACATTAAAAAGTATTGATAATGTGCTGTATTTCCAAGAACAAACAGGTTTGCATACAAAAACCCTAATTTCAGCCGATTGTTCCTATGGCAGCTATATGTTGTAGTGGTCCGATTTTGATACAATTTTGACAGCACATTAGGAACGTAATAAGAATAAGATTTGCCAAATCTTGTTGCAATATCTTGAAAAACAACAAAAATCGGCCGATAGTTTCTATGACAGCTATACGATATATCGGTCAGATCTGGCTCGTTCCGACTTATTTACAGCTCGCAGCAATAAGAAGCTTATATGCCAAGTTTCATGAAGATAGCTCAAAAACTGAGAGACTAGTTTGCGTTGCAACAGACGGACGGACGGACGGACGGACGGACGGACGGACGGACAGACGGACATCCATTTTTGGACTCCTCTGTTTATGCTGATTCAGAATATATATACTTTATAGGGTCGGAGATGTCTCCTAAGGTGCGTTGCAAACTTCTGGCTAAAATTAATATACCCTCTGCAAGGGTATAAAAATTTAAAATAAAAATTATAGAAAAATGAATTAAATGAATGAGTGTGAAAACTAGGAATGAATGAGAATGGTGTGTATATAAACGTGGCTGTGAATGTTTTTGTGTACTATAAGTACATAAGTGTTTGAAATGTAAATGTGTGTATGAAACTTGAATGTGTATGTGTACTGCAAGTACGTGTTTGTGTATGAACTTGAATGTGTATGTGCACTGCAAGTACGTATGTGTGTGTGAACTGTATGTGTTGGTGTACAATTAGTTAATGTTTGAAAGAAAATTTTGTAGATGTGTCCGATGCTCCTTCCAGAAGTCCCCGGAATTTTACGTGCTGTCTATAATCTGCCCTCGACTGGCTCTCTGTTACCCGAGGTTCAGCTTCGGAAACCATAAAGGCTATGAGAGAAAAGGATATAATGCACATAAGGTGGCTGCCTAAGCACAACTTTTGTTTTACCACTCACCCAAAAACAGCAAAAAACTCTATAGGTAGCCGAGCGATCACGGCACCAGCAAAGATAGGAGCAAATATGCACGCCTACCAGAAGAAAAGGCGCGAGAGCGCAAGCGCTCGTCTGGGCACAAGCGGTTCGCTGGAAAGCAAGACGAGGTTAGAAGCTGCCAACAAAGCTTTGGAAAGCTTATACTCACGTCAAGCCTCGAACACCCACAATATAAACAGCACCAAAAGCTACGTTCCACCGACTCAACAATTATTATGTTGACTTATACACTTTTTGAGTGATCACTTTAATTTCTTCCGATTTGAAAATTTTGCACCGACGCGTGTTCTCCAAGTTTTTCTCAATTAGTGAAGAGAAACAAGTGGATATGGCTACAGTCGAGCGCTCGACAGTAAGATACCCTTCTCCCAATTTTCTAAATCTGTTATAAATGTGTAACTACACTACATACAGCTTACTCGCTCGCACTCATACAGCGACGCGCGTAAAGAGTAAAGCGACACGACGCAACGTCGACGTCGACGTCAATTGCTCAAAGCAGCGCGCAGGCTGCTGCTCGTACATATGTTTTAAAAACGTTGACTAGAATAACTCCTGTGTTATTGGTCCGATCCGATTGTAATTTGGAGAATATGTTCATATGACATTTAGCATTATACATACCAAAGCAGAACTTTATAAGTTGAATACTTTGCTTAATAATCACAAATTACCGTTTTGCGGGGGCGGTGGGCGTGGCATCAAACATTTGAAGTAAACTTCATCTGCTTGGGAAATATGGGAACCTCCATGCCAAATTTGGTGTCTCTAGCTCTTTTAATAGCTAAGATCCGTTGTCTCAAACAGACAGACGGACAGCAGGACAGACGGACAGACAGACAGACGGACAGACGGACAGACGGACAGACAGACGGACATGGCTCAATCGACTCGGCTAGTGATCCTGAGCAAGAATATATATACTTTATGGGGTCTGCCACGCCTCCTTATGCCTGTTACATACATTGCACAAAGTTAGTATACCCTTTTTTGACCATTTTCAATGGTCGAAGGGTATAAAAAGAATATCGAACACGATAGGTGAAAATATTGATATATCACCACTCCACCTACCAACACTGATCGAGCAGGTCGGCCGATATTTGAGTTGCCAGACTCGTTTCGATTCAGAGTTGCCAGATCGGGTGTGGTGATAACCATTATTTGAATTCAAATTTGAATTTGAATTCATTTATTTCAAATCCTATCTAGTGATTAAAATTACCCAAAATTAAAATTTATACACGGGCCTCACAAACCCACAACTGAAGGCACATCGCACTGACCTACAAGAAATCTACAAACTAGCTAAACAATCAAACGAAGATTTTGTATGGGACGAATACAAGACAAGGATTCGTGACCGCCAGACTTAGGAAGCTTCTATCGAGCCAACCGGCAATTTACAGCCAACTAAGAACTGGCGGTGGCCAATGGACGATTAGCAGCAGGGAAGCGACTAATAGCCTTCTGAGAGAGCACTTCCCCGGATGCACAGATGTACTCGATTCACAACAATCAGTGCACACAAACCCAGTGTCTGACGTACCTGGGAACATAATAACACCAAAATCCAGTGGGCTATAGACTCCTAAATAAAGCTACAGATCCCCTGAGATTTGTCCTGGAGGACAGCATGTGTAGTGTTCCTGCAAAAAGCAGGAAAATGCAGTCACATCAACCGAAAGACTACAGACCGATAAGTCTCACCTCCTTCCTTCTTAAAACCTTTGAAAAACTCCTTGGATCTACACATAAGAGGCGGCACGAACCGACTCGTAGAACCCAACCAACACGCCTTCACAAAAGTGAAATCGGTGGAAACAGCGTTACACTCCCTAGTAGCAACCATCGAAAAAACCCTACACCACAAGGAATTTGCCTTAGGAGCGTTCCTGGACATCTCAGGTGCATATAATAATGTATCTACGGAAGCGATCATGCGGAGCCCAAGAGCTGCAGAAACCCACGAAGCCGTAAACCGTAAACCGCTGCTGTGGAACTTAGTGGTAAATGACGTCTTATGGAAATTTAAACGGACAGCCCCAAAGATAACCGCCTATGCAGATGACATAGCCATAATTATCGTGGGCAAATGTCCAGTGACAATCAGCTCTGTCATGAACAGTACACTTAAAGAAGTACTGAAGTGGGCGATGAATGTCGGACTCAGTATCAATGCGGACAAAACGGATCTAGTTCTCTTTACCAAGAGATAAAAGATACCGCAATGGAGTCCGCCGTCTATAAACGGTGCAATGCTCGAGCCAAAAAAGAGCGTGACAGCAAGTTGAGCTGGAAAACCAACGTCGAGGAAATGGTGAAGAAAACCACAAATGCACTTTATGCATCACAAAAGATGCTAAGTAGCACGTGGGGTCTGTCTCCCAGACTGATGCACTGGATCTTCATCTCAATTGTTCGTCCAATACTACTCTACGGTGCCCTAGTACGGTGGAAGGCCACTAAGAAATCCACATACTTCCTAACAATGGAAAGGGTACAAAGACGTGCACTGATGTGAATTACTGGGGCACTGAGATCTACTCCAACAAAGGCCTTGGAAGTGATACTTGGAGTTCTCCCCATCGACATACAGGCTAAACTACTTGCACAGAAGACCGCGCAACGTCTCTGTGCTACAGGAAAAATGGCCCCCGCAAATTATGGGCACAGTAAAGTAGGAGGAGGGTCGCTCAATAGCACAGACTATATGACCCCAATAAACTACTTCTCAAGAACGCCTACTCTAATGGGACATGAATTGGAAAATCGGCATGGACGAAAACGCAACAAAGATATTTACGGATGGATCTAAAATGGAGACCGTTGTGGGCGCCGCGGTCTACTGTGCAGATCCGCTCATTCAAGTGTCTTATAAGTTGCCGGACTACTGTAGCATCTTCCAGGCGGAGGTCTTCGCTATAAAGAAGGCTGCAGAACTTGCGACAAAGATCAACAAGAATCGGGTCAGCATCTTTGTCGACAGTCAGGCGGCTATCAAATCTATGCAGTCCTTTGTCATCAGCTCCGAAAGTGTACTGGCAAGCAGAGAAGCATTATATGCACTAAGCACCCGCTCGAAGGTGCGCATCTTTTGGGTTCCCAGCCACCAAGCATCGACCGAAACGAGAGGGCAGACAGGCTAGCAAAGGAGGGTGCCGAATATAGACAACTGACGGTTGAAGACTTGAAGATACCGCTACGATCTATAAGCTACAGCTTAGAAGAAAGCGCTGCTGTAATAGCAGGAAGAAGATGGCACAGCACAACAAACTGCAAGATAGCCCGCACTATGTGCAACCGTACAAACGCGAAATTAGCCCAATATATTATTCAGCTCCCGAGAAGAGACTAAAGAATAATGTTGGGTCACGGGTCACTGCCTGACCGCAACTCATGCTAAGAAGTTGGGCATCACCGACAACGAAGAATGCAGGAAATGCAAGGTACCAGAAGTAAAAGAAACTCTGGAGCACCTCATCTGCGACTGCCCCGCACTTGGAATCCCCCAGCTTACATCACTTGAAGAAGCAGCGGGCCTGGCCCCCCCAAAAACTCCTGGCTTTTCCCAAACTAACCAGCACACTAGACTGGGATAATTAAATCGACATAACCTAACCTAACCTAACCTAACGTCAACTAAAAGCAGTCGACTCAAAGATTAAAATAAAATAAAATTACAAATATAAAATTAAATTAAAAATATAAGAATAATTTAAGTTAAGTTAAGTTAAGTTAAGTAAGGATATTATTTAAGATTTTTATAAAAATTATTTTATTATTAATTAATCATTTAATTATTTATTTAATTTAATTTAATTTAATCTGGGAATAAAATGATAATTTTAGTTGATCCAACATTTGTTGCAAAGGGTTGGGGAAACCCAGAAAACCCAATCAGATCAAAAGTAGTGAGTTAATGGATTAAAGCGCTCGTAACGCCCGAAGAGCGCAGTTAACGAATAGGAAGGTCGCGAGGTTAAGGTTTAAGGTTATTAGTCGATTAGCTGTTAGATATAATAAAGTAGTATTCGTTGTAGTCCGAACATAATACCCTGATCGGTTCGTGCAAGGCATAGTTCGACCTACAACTAGGAAGAGTTAGTGGAATATAATTTCTTGTTAGTCGACAAGGGACAGAGAAGTGTAACCGGCTAACCAAGTCATCACTGTCAATGTCGCCTTTAATAAGGTTATTAATAAAAACTACACCAAGCATAGTACGCCGATTGGCTAAAGAAGGTAGATTTAGTAGAGAAGTCTGTTAGTATAGGAAGGTAGTCTTAAGTTTAAATCCCAATTTAGTCCACGCAATGCGAAAATCAAAAAGTTCTTTTGAACGGATTCAATGCGGTTGAAAGCTGAGGACTCCAAAAACATTATCCATACTCGAGAATAGGACGCACAAGTGAGGTATAAAGAGTCTTAGTTATATAAGGATCGTTGAATTCCTTAGCCCACCTCTTAATAAATCAGAGTACACTCATAGTGCTCGGAGAACTCGAGTTTAGCGTCCAGGCGTACTCCAAGGTCGTCCACAGAGGTAATTCTTTCCAGAGGACAACCACATAAAGTGTAAGATTCGTACTTAGGACTGGCACGAGAGAATGTCATCAACTTGCATTTTGAGATGTTCAGATTTAATAGGTTTGCACCACACCAACTGTTAAAACTATTGAGGTCGGCTTTAAATTGAAAACAAAGCTTTACATCATCTACATACATAAGAGTACGCGAGTTAAGTATGACCGAAGGAAGGTCATTGATGAAAAGCGTAAAAAGAAGGGGACCTAAATGAGGAACACCAGAGGTAACTTGAATAGGGTCAGAAAGAACATTTTTAAAGAGGACTCTTTGTGTTCTGTTGGTCAAATAACTTATAAGCCAGCTTAAAAGATTAGGTGAGAAACAATAATGTTTAATTTATGTGCAAGAAGGGAGTGATTTACTGAGTCAAATGCTTTACTGAAATCAGTATAAATGACGTCAGTTTGAAAATTTTTCTGAAAGCCCTTTATTATAAAGGATGTAAGCTCAAGTGAATTTGTCGAGGAGGAACGACGTTTTAAAAATCCGTGCTGGTAAGGAGATATGACGGATCTACAGAAATGCTGCAAGTGAGGAGTTATGATATTCTCGAAAAGTTTTGGAATAGCCGACAATTTTGAGATACCTCTATAGTTTAAAGCATCAGACTTGCTGCCCTTCTTGTGAAGCGGTAAAATGAAAAATTCCTTCCATATGGAAGGAAAGGTGGAAGTTTTCAGGGACAGCGAGAAAAGTTTGAGCAATAGCTAAGATAGAGGATCGGCACAGTATCGAAGTACGCAACTAGGAATTCCGTCAGGACCAGGTGAGAAAACTGGTTTTAACAAACATAAATCCCTGAAAATCGAACTTTCGTTTAATTGTGGGGCGAAAATGCCATTTGAACTGAGAATGGTGAAAGGATAAAAATTTACATCGCGTGTTGAAATTGAGTAGGTCGTTTGAAAGAACTTTGCAAACAGATCAGCCATGTCCTGGCCAGTGTTTGCATTTGCACCTTCAAACGATAGCTCAGATGCTTACGCTTCATGTTAACAAAATTATAGAACTGTCTGGGATTCTGCCGGAACTGAATCCCGCAACGAGTCAAATAATTTTTGTAGCATGTAGCGTTGATAGCAACAAAATTAGACCGAACAATAAGATATCTTAAAACAAATGGATATGGCTACAGTCGAGCGCTCGACAGTAAGATACCCTTCACCCAGTTTTTAAAATCCGTTACAAACGTGTAACCACACTCATAATTTAAAACAGAAATTTTGCACAAATACTTCTACTACATATAGCTTTCTCGCTCACACTCACACAGCGACGCACGTTAAGAGTGACGTCGACGTCGACGTCAATTGCTCAAAGCAGCGCGCAGACTGCTGCACGTACATTTGTACTGAAAACGTTGACTTGAATAACTTCTGTGTTATTGGTTCGATCGGATTGTAATTTGGGGGATATGTTCATATGGCATTTAGCATTATA
This sequence comes from Zaprionus tsacasi, assembly GCA_018904105.1. Taxonomy (NCBI): domain Eukaryota; kingdom Metazoa; phylum Arthropoda; class Insecta; order Diptera; family Drosophilidae; genus Zaprionus; species Zaprionus tsacasi. The sequence goes on along the minus strand of JAEIFR010000202.1, from coordinate 809,818 downwards.
CATACAGAAGCAGAACAGCAGAACTTTCTAAGTTTAATACTTTGCTTAATAATCGTAAATTACCGATTTGCGGAGGCGGTGGGCGTGGCATCAAACATTTAACATAAACTTCACCTGCCTATTATATATAGGAACTTCCATACCAAATTTGGTGTCTCTAGCTTTTTTAATAGCTGAGATCCGTTCCCTCATACAGACGGACAGACGGACAGACAGACGGACATGTCTCAATCGACTCGGCTAGTGATCCTGAGCAAGAATATATATACTTTGTGGGGTCTGCCACGCCTCCTTATGCCTGTTACATACATTGCACAAAGTTAGTATACCCTTTTTTGACCATTTTCAATGGTCGAAGGGTATAAAAATAGACGAGGAATAACATTTAGTACATTTAGGCCATGGATTTTAAAACAAGAAAGCAAGGCTACCTTCGGCTTGCCGAAGGTTTTATACCCTTGCAGTTATACACAGCTTTATGTAATAGTACTCAGATTTTCATATAAAAATACATGGTCTATTAGGTTTGTCGGAATGTGCGTAATAGGCAGAAGGAGACATCTGCGACCCCATAAACTATATATATTCTTACTGAGAATCATTAGCTGAGCTAGCCATGTCTGTCTGTCCGTCTGTCTGTCTTTCTGTATGAGACAACGGAACTCAGCTCTTAAGAAAGCTAGAGACTCCAAATTTGGCAGAAAGATTCATGTACAGTAAAATTCGGTTACAACGACTCCGCTTATAGCGTCAGTCCGGTTATTGCGACGAAACCTCGATGGTTTGGTTGGTCCCCACACAAAGTTATATGAAAGAACCTCTGGTTAGGGACAAGCGGCTTATAACAACGAGATTTTTCATAATTCAACCGGATATTGCGACGTGACAAAAAAAAATGCAGAAAAATAATGCCAACAAATATTAGCATCAAACGACTCTGTTAGAAATGTATGTAAATATCAGTGACCGACGTCACAAAAATGTTTACAGCGTGCGTGTGCAGACCTAATGCCTATATTCCATGAGATGTCCCGTTATATTTCTAGTTTTTTCTGCTTTTTTCCAAAAAACCTAATGCGTAAAATGTGAGTTAATACACTAAATGCGCACGATGAGCTCATTCAGTTTAAGCTCGACATTTGTGCATTAGTTAGGCCCACAAAATGTTTTTAAAACAAAAGTGCTTCTCCGTCGAAGAAAAAATGAAAATTATTCGGCGCTTGGAAGCTGGTGAGCGCAAGATTACTCTGGCTAAAGAATTCTGCGTGAGTCACACAACAATTGTGTCAAATTTTTTGTTTGATTGAAAAATTAATTTGTTTTATGTTAAAACATATTCAAACATATTACGAACATGGCATCTATAAAATAAACAAAACAAAAAAAATATTTTTCCACTTTTCGGTTAGTGCGTCTTCCGGGTATAACGACGTAAAATCGTCGGTCCCTTGAAAGTCGCTATAACCGGATTCTACTGTATATCATTTTAAATTTTGGGTACCACGCCCACCGCCCCCGTAAATCAGAAATTAGTTTTCTTATGCGATTATTAAGCAAAGTATTGAAGTCTTAACTTTTTGCTTTGGCATACATCTAGATAAATATGTTGTAAACTTATTCTATAAATTGCAACCCGATCGGATAATAAACATAGAAGTTACGCAAGTTAACGTTTTCTATTGATTTGTTATGCAAGCTACTGCTAGCCATGTGCATTTTCGATCTTTTTAACGCGAAAATGGTTATGTTTGTTTATGAGATCGAAATAGTAATTTAGCCGCACAGCCAACAGTTGCGGCGATAGTCAAATGTGTTGAGAGGCCGACCATCAGGGGCCATCAAGGAAAGAGATAGAGGTTCAATCCTTGAGAAAGGCAGGCGGGGGTGATATGTTTATTTTTTTTTTCACTTCTAAGTAGAAATTTTAGTTTAGTTTAATTTATCATATTTCACACACTCAGGTATTTAAAGTCGCCAACGACTATGAGGTGTTCTTTGTTAGATAACAAATTGAAGACATACTTTATTGCAAGCAAATGTTGAGTGTTGATAAGAATATCAGAAGGTGGGATGTACGAGCAGGTTATAAAAACCTGGAAGCCGGGAAGGTGTAATTTTACACAAATGAATTCAATATCATATTGAATCCCCGGATGTACATGTTCTGACGCGATATTGGAGTTTACCGCAATAAGAACACCGCCGCCCCGCCGATCATGTCGATCAAACCTATAAGTTGTGAACTTGCTTGGAAAAATTTCAGAGTATAAAATCTAAAGTTTTAACCAAGTCTCAGTGAATACAAGCACATGGGATTCAAACGTAAGGATATTTAAGAATAATGTAGGTAGCTTGCTACGCAGGCCCCTTACGTATTGGTAGGTTAAAGTTAAAATTATCAGTTTTTTGAGGTCGCATTTTTGGAAGTGGTGGCCTGGTTTGGCAAAGGTAGTCTAATCGGTTGACGATTATTTTTTTTCTTTGATTCGAATTCTTTAACCACAATATGATCAGGCCAGCATATTTGGTTAAATAAATCGTTCGAGACACTAATATTAAAGGATGATGTATCCCTTTCATATGAAAACTTAAATTGTTCCACCTTTAAATCTTGGGCTTGAGAGCTGGCTTGGAGATAAGCCATGACATCTGAAGATGTGAGATAAGGGGCTAGCCTCGAAACAAATATGTGCTTCTTCGGTGGAATTCCGGTGACAGGTTTAGGTCCCACAGATATAGGACCAGTAGGAACAGGTTGTGCCGATAATTCCACAGGCGAACTTGCCTGAGGGACTATCGGTTGGGTAATTTGTATTTGCGATTTCACGGGAATAGAAATCGCAGATCGAGTATTGGGAAAAGGCGAAAGCGAAATGAGCTCCACGAGCTCAACAGAGACATTTTTCTGTGCTGCTGACCTCGTAACTACAGGTGTAGTAACCGATAGCAGCGGCAACGTCACTGGTGTGCTGAGTTGGTCAACGTTCTGAGGCTGATAGGCACTAGTTGACGGCAGCTCCTTTTGAGCTGATTTTTTGCGCTTGGGAGATTCATTTATTAGCTTAAGGCTATTTAATGAAGTGTCCAGCGCGGAGAACTGATCGGCAAGTTTGCGAAAACTACCAAGCAGTTCTCTCTATCCCGTCCTAGTTTGGCGCATGAATGATACAAAATCGTTCTCAACCTCACGACACGCATCACAACAATAGTGCAGCCCGTTTCGCTTGGCTACAGCATCGGCCATTGGGCCACTGAAACCCGCTCATTTTGCATGAGCAACGCTGTTGCAGATCCAACAACAAATACTGGCCTGAGCAGATGTAATCTGCTTTTGGCAGGTTTTCTTAAAACATGTAATTCCTCCTTCCATTATTAGGGGTGACCACTATCAAAAATGCACACAACAAAAATAAAGAGAGAGGAAAGGTTAGGCACACACAGAAACTGTGAAAAGAAGAGCGCGGTAAGAGAGTTTGTGCTGCAGCGCACAACAACAAACATCAAAGAAAGAGTTAGTGAGAGCCCGAGAGAGTCGAATTCGCTCACGAAAGTCGATGTAAAAGAAATATTTTGCGGAAGCAATAATCTAAAAATAGAAACGTGAACAAATGAAATTGAAAGAAGAAAGCGAAAAAACTCTTTTACAAACAAGATTAGTTTGGCAAATTAAAAGAGTGCACTCGCGTAGTTAACGGATTTCTGTATATCAGCAGGTTAAGTGATAATGTTAGTATTTTAAGAGTTATTAAACACCGATTGTTTTATAATTTAACTAAGCTTCGGAGAGCAAGAAAAAAAAATGCGTCCGTTCACTTTGAAAGAGAATGATATTTTATTAAGTCTCCAAATTTGGCATAAAGATTCATGTTTATCCTAGGCAATAAACGTCATTTTTAAATTTTGGGTACCACGCCCAACGCCCCCCGTAAATCAGAAATTTGATTTCATTTGCGATTATTAAGCAAAGAATTGAACTCGGATAATAAACTTAGAAGTTACGCAAGTTAACGTGTTTTATAGATTTGTGATACGTTGCCTGCAAGCTGCTGCCAGCCATGTGCGTTTTTGATCTTTTTAATGCCAAAATGGTTATGTGTGTGTGTGAAATGCAAATGGTAACTTAGCCGCAAAGTGAATAGTTGCTGCAATGGTCAAATGTATAGAGCTGCCCGAGTTATAGATGGGCCGTAGCTCTACGTGGACAGTAGGTTTAATTATATGTTTTACTTCCAAACAGAGATTAGGTAACAAATATTTCTTTTATGACTTTTTTTTTATTAAAAATTTACATTAAAGGTGTAGAGTTAATGTTCCGGTTTTTAAGTGTGTGTCTTCGTACGATCAAAATGCAAGTGACAATGCAAACGAAACTGCGCTAGGCATCGGCTACAACGCCTCGCTATAACGGTCCTTTCAAAGCTACAAATGTAAGCACAACGCACAATTAGAGTCTGATGCAACATTATCGTTATGGTGAAATCTATTTCTAGAATTTTTGAGACCATGTACGCTCAAAGTGTGTGTTTAACATGTGTATGAGCTTATTTTATAATATGTGGTTATTCGTGTATTTTGACTGCTGAGCTGTTGTTGTTGTGGCCCTCCCCTCCAAGACTGAAGAGAGGGCCATAACGAAGGAATTGCGGGATCGGGTATGACAGGTGATGAAGCCGGGTTGAAGATTGTCATTCATTGTTATTGCAAAGGTAAAATTCCAGCGGAGAGAAAAAAAAATACACTCAAACATGCGTATGGTACTTTAAGGTGTGTTCCATTCTATCGTGAGCTCCGTATTTGTCTTCCATAATCCTTGTCGAAATTGGTACCAGTTTGTGACAGATTGTTGAGTAAGTTCGGTAGCTCCGGGGTCGTGATGTTGACGATGTCCTCATGGTAAGATGTATTGAAGATAGCTTTTTGCAGGTCTCACATATTTACATGATGAATTTGATTATATTCTTCCTTAAATTACAATATTTGTGTGTTCTTACTCGCTATAAAGTAATACAGTTTGATGTAACAATAATTTGTGTGTTATTAATAGGTACGGAATGAATTAATTTGTTAACTGATAAATGTCTAATGTCAACACAGGTATTTTAATCATTATTTTTATTGCGCTTAGGGAAATTAAATTGTAAACAATTTCTTATTTTGATTTCATGATTTTTTTTTGTATTTTAATATAAATTAAGGAATTATTTATTATTATAGTCAAAAAAGGGTATACTAACTTTGTGCAATGTAACAGGCATAAGGAGGCGTGGCAGACCCCATAAAGTATATATATTCTTGCTCAGGATCACTAGCCGAGTCGATTGAGCCATGTCCGTCTGTCCGTCTGTGCGTCTGACCGTCTGTCCGTCTGTTTGTTGAGACAACAGATCTAAGCTATTAAAAGAGCTAGAGACACCAAATTTGGCATAGAGGTTCCTATATATCCCAAGCAGATGAAGTTTATTTCAAAAGTGGGCGTGGCATCCCACCGCCCCCGCAAATTGGTTATTTGTGATTATTAAGCAAAGTATTGAAGTCATGATGTTGTGCTTTGGTATACATAAAGCTTACCGCCATATGAACATATGTATCTTCCGATCAACAATCCGATAACAATCCGATCGGACCAATAACACAGAGGTTATTCAAGTCAACGTTTTCAGTACAAATGTACGAGCAGCCTGCACGCTGCTTTAGCAGTTGATGTCGACGTCGACGTTGCGTCGTGTCCCTTTACTCTTTACGCGCGTCGCTGTGTGAGTGAGACGAGTAAGCTATATGTAGAGAAGTTTTTGTGCAGAATTTCTGTTTGAAATTATGAGTGTGGTTACACGTTTGTAACAGATTTAGAAAATTGGGAGAAGGGTATCTTACTGTCGAGCGCTCGACTGTAGCCATATCCACTTGTTTAAGCGTAACATAGTCAAATCTATATTAGCGCTTACTCTAATCGTACATTCCAAAATTTTTTTCTTGATATTTACATTATTTATTTCTTTAGCTATTTGAGTTTTCTGTTTATCGTATCCATGTATGTTTGTTATTATTCAGGTTATATTTGGAATTCTCTACTTGCGTCCTAATTGGGTATTAATTTTAGATTTATGAATTTTTATACCCTTCGACCATTGAAAATCTGGAAATGTATGTAACAGGCATAACGAGGCGTGGCAGACCCCAAAAAGTATATATTCTTGCTCAGGATCACTAGCCGAGTCGATTGAGACATGTCCGTCTGTCTGTCCGTCTGTTTGTTTGAGACAACAGATCTTAGCTATTAAAAGAGGTAGAGACACCAAATTTGGCATGGAGGTTCCTATATATCCTGGGCAGAACAAGTTTATGTTAAATGTTTGATGCCACGCCCACCGCCCTCCGCAAATCGGTAATTTACGATTATTTAGCAAAGTATTAAACCTATAATGTATGAACATATCCTCCAAGTAACAATCCGATCGGACTAATAACACAGAAGTTATTCAAGTCAACGTACTCAGTACAAATGTACGAGCAACAGCCTGTGCACTGCTTCGAGCAGTTGACGTCGACGACGACGTTGCGTCGTGTCGCTTTACTCTTTACGCGCGTCGCTGTGTGAGTGCGAGCGAGTAAGCTTTATGTAGTAGAAGTATTTGTGCAGAACTCTCTGTTTGAAATTATGAGTGTGGTTATACGTTTGTAACGGACTTAGAAAATTGGGAGAAGGGTATCTTACTGTCGAGCGCTGGATTGTAGCCATACCCACTTGTTAATGTCAATTTTATTAGAAAACATTTTGCTGCAGTTTTAAATTCAGTCGGTAGGTTGCAATCTTATCAGTTGTTTTGCCATATCTGAGTTTAGAGAGTCGTGTGTAGAACCTACCCTAACACACGTAAAAAACAATGTCCATATAGCAAAGTAAAGGAAGAAAAGGATAGCGATATATATATATATACTTGGTTTTAATGTTTTCTTGTCATGCAACGCAAACTAGTCTCTCAGTTTTTAAGCTATCTTCATAAAACTTGGCACACAAGCTTCTTATTGCTGTACGCTGTAAATAAGTCAGAACGAGTCAGATCGGAGCGATACATCGTATAGCTGCCATAGAAACTTTCGACCGATTTTTGTTGTTTTTCAAGATATTGCAACAAGATTTGGCAAATCTTATTCATATTATGTTCTTAATGTGCCGTCAAAATTGTATCAAAATCGGACCACTATAACATATAGCTGTCATAGGAACAATCGGCTGAAATCAGGATTTTTGTATGCAAACCTGTTTTGTTTTTGGAAATACCGCACATTAATAGTTTTTAATGTTATACAGTAACCCGCCCTCAGTTTTTCCATTTGAATATCTCAGATGTTTATATTCTATAGCTGTTATAGGAACAATCAGTCAGTCCGTCTGTCTGTTGCAACACAAATTAGTCGGCCAGTTATTGAGTTATCTTCATGAAACTTTGCTCACAAGCTTCTTATTTTTGCCCTCTTTAAATAAGTCGGAACGGCCAGATCGGACTGATATACCGTATAAATGTCATGGAGCCTAGCGGCCGATTTTTGTTATATTTCAAGATAAAGCTATCAGGCTTACCACATCGAAATCTACGTGTGTCCTTAATAATAAAACTTTTATAACTTATAACGATTAACGATCGGCCTTATGAAGGTACCTGTTGCAATTTTATGAAAATCTGAGTACTATTACATATAGCTGTGTACAACTGCAAGGGTATAAAACCTTCGGCAAGCCGAAGATAGCCTTGCTTTCTTGTTTTTATGTATTATTTTTATTTTATTTTTATTTGCAACACTTAAATAATAAGTTGCTGCACAGAAGAACACACAATTGTCAGCTGAACACACATACACATACACATACACATACATATACACAATTTCGTGTAAAATGCGTCATTTTGTGTACATATCGAACTATCGAATAGTGTAAAAAAGCAGTGAATTGCCATTTTTCGTTCGCTTAAATCTTTTTTTTTTTCAATGTTTTTCTTATATATTGAATCTTCCCTTTTACTTAAGAGACTAACAATAAGTTTTCAAATCTTATTCTAATCTAACTAAATATAATTTTATGAAATTATTCGTGCTGTGTGGCCTAACAAATTTAACGCTGGGCTGGTTGGTCGTTCCGGTGCAGTCGGCTTTGGCTGCATACTCGAATAAGTTTTCTTGCAAGAAGATTTGGATATGAGGCCAGTTTTTCATTGTATTTTACATTTTTCTCTGCTATTGTCTCAATGACAAGTTTTATTTGTAAGGTCTGTGTATATTCTCGTTCCGAAGATACCATGGAGCTCCAGTAATGATTCTCAGAATCCTAGACTGTGCTCGCTGTACTATGTCGATGTTGCTTCTCGGTGCGTTTCCCCATAGCTCGGAGCCATAGCTCGGAGCCATAGCTCGGAGCTATGGGTTTTAAGACGGAGTTATATAAGAGGACTTTGTACTCTTAGCTTAGGGGAGAGCGAACGTTTATAAGCCAGTGTAGATCCCTTGCTTTTAGTCTGAGGTGCGTCGTCTTGGCCTCTATGTGTTTCCGCCAGGTGAGCCGCTTGTCCAGATGAATACCTAACTATGTTACGTTATCAGCTTGTGGGATGCGCGTGTGGTTCATTACCAAGGGCGGGCAGCTTTGTTTGTTAGGGTAAATGTTACCTATTTGCACTTTTCTTCGTTTACTCGTATGCGCCAATCTGCAAGACAATAGTACAATCGCTTGAAGTGCTTGAACTGCATCTAACCGCGAACACTCTTTTATATAGCTAAGACTTTAGAAGCTTATGTATGTTTTGAGGCTTATTATTATTTTAAACATAAGTGCATCTAGCCATACTCTATCGAATGCTTGTGCAACGTCTAAGAATAGAGCTGTGCAATTTTCACGATGTTCAAAGGCAGTGCGAATTTCTATTGTGATGCGGTTAACCTGATCAATGGCTCCATGTTTTGCCCAAAAACCAAATTGGTGCGATGGGAGTGTGTTGTGTGTTTTGAGGTGGCGACTGATGCGTAGCAGCAGCACTTTTACAAATAACTTGGAGAGACAAGTAAGTAAGCTTATTGGCCTGTATGACGATGGCTATGTTTTGTGTTTCCCAGGCTTAGGGATCATAATTATAACTGATTTCTTCCACTTTTGAGGGAAGTATCCAATTTTAGTAATTACGTTGAAGAGCAAGCAGATTCGTAGAACTGCACATATTGGGAGCTCGATGATAATTTTCGGGGCTATAAAGTCGTAGGCAGGCGATTTTTCAGTCTTCAGTTGCACTTTAATGACTTTCGTTATCTCGCTTGGCCGAAATTCTACAGGACCTTGTGATGCTAAGTCAGATACAGTTAAAGGCGGGCGAGTAAATGAGTTAGTGGCTGGATTTGGTTGAAATACTTTTTTAAGATGATCAGCGAAGACTCTTGCTCTCTCCGTGTCACTGCGAGACCAGTTTCTGGTAAAGTTACGGAGAGGTACAACCGTTTCTGTTGGTGCCTGTAGGTTCCTGTGGTCTTTTCACAACGAGTTCTTTGTGCCTGTGGGCGTGAGATTCTCGATGCACCTTAGTTGTTTATCCGCTTCTTCTTTCTTAAGCGCTTTGTTAAGTCTGCGAGAAGCTGCATTTAATCTACTCTTTGCGCCAGGTGATCTGTGCTCCTGCCACTCCCTTCGAAGTCGTCGTTTTTCAAGCACAAGCAGTTCAGTATCTCTACTTGTCTTGTTAAACATGGTTGTCTTGTGGAGTTGACGCTTTTGCTGCTGCAACAAGTATTGATTCTTTATCACCAGCAATTTGATCAATGTCTTGCTCGGTTTCCAGGGGGCTAGCAAAGCCGGTATGGGAAGAAACATATTTTTTGTACCTCGCCCAGTTGGTCCTATTGCTAGTACGCCTATATCGCTCGATGTGTTGTAGCTGGTACAAAAGATGAAAAAGCACCGGACAGTGATCAGATGAGAGTTCTGGAAGTGCCTCAGCTGTAATCATTGATTGGGATATCCTTTTTGTGACGGCAAAGACAATCAAATCTGGAAGCCTCATGGGATCTGCTGGCCAGTGTGTAGGCTCTCCCGGGGAAACATAGTTTAGTTTGCGTTGCGGTTTGATGATTGCGTTGTACAGCTATTTTCCTTTAGGGTTCGCTATCCGAGATCCCCAGTACATGTGCTTGGCATTCCAATCGCCTGCTGCAACAAACTTTTCACCAAACGAGTCAAAAAGTGTTGTGAATTTTTCCTCAGAGCAGCCAGAGTGAAAGCACCGTTATGGCATTGGAGGTTTATAGAGGTACATTGTAAGCAGTCTTCTTCCCACTTACCAAGAAAGTGGTGCTTATAAGGATAAGGATAGTCATGAAGTCTTTCATGCTTTGCTGCAGCGAAAGCATAATCGCTTCAACGCCAATTGGTGCTGTTGCATGTTCTGTGTGTTTAATTGTTTATTTGTGTTTATTTGGTTAGTTTTATGCTTGACGCTGGAGCTGACTGCTGTTGGTACTTGGATCCCTGATTTTAGTACAATTGCAAAGGATCAATTTGACATTGTTCGGTGGCTGGCAGGCGAAGGGATGTTAGTTGTAATCGGTTCCATTACTTTGTGAATTGTTGGTGTGATACAATCTCGAGCTGAATCCACTCGTTTGTTTAGGCGACTCTTGAGTTCCTTGTACACAATGCATCCTCGCCAGTTGGCTGTGTGTTTTTCGCCACATTTGCTGCACAACTTGATTAAACTGTCGTTTTTATTCTTAGGACAGTTTACAGTACTGTGGGCATCGCTGCAAACGACGCAGATGGATTTTAGGGTGCAGTACGATTTGGACGTTGAATACAATGAATGTATTAGCAAGTGGTCCAACGACACCAAGCCGATGCTTGTTGCGCGCGGAACCCAGACGAAGTCCACCTCCCGCCTAACCGACCGAGAGGCACCGTCGCATAACGGACGACACGGAAACGCGGTGAAAATGCGAATAGACACGCGAAAGGAAATTAACGCGATAAACATAGAAAACGCGGATAGGAGATAGAATATGCATGCAATAAAAAGAATATCGAGGAAATAATATTACTAATTACGTACTAGATAGAGAAGAATTAAAGACTTCATAGCAGCAATAGAGTTAGTGCTAGCTATGACGTGTTGAAGTTTATTGTAGTCCGAACATAATACCCTGAACGGATCGTGCAGTGCATAGTTCGATCTACAATAAGGAAGAATTAGTGGAAGATAATTACGAGTACTTCTGCATGGGATAGAGAAGTGAAGCTGTCTTACAAGGGCCTCACTGTCAATGGCACCTTGCAGAAGGTTGTTAATAAATAATACCCCTAGCATGGTTCTGCGATTAGTTAGGGAAGGCAAATTTAATAATAAGAGTCTATTGTTATAGGAAGGCAGTCTTAAATTTTCATCCCAGTTAAAGCCACGTAAAGCAAACAGTAAAAAGTTCTTTTGTACGGACTCGATGCGTTCTTTATGAATAGTGTACTGGGGACACCATACGCATGAACCGTATTCAAGAATAGGACGAACAAGTGAGATGTAGAGGGTCTTTGTAAGATAAGGATCGTCAAATGCCTTAGACCATCTGTTAATAAAGCCAAGGACACCCATGGCTTTATTGACCATATTAGAAATATGATTGGAAAACTTTAGTTTTCGGTCCAAACGGACCCCCAAATCATCAACTAGGGTGATTCTTTCCAAGACACACACCACAAACGTGTTTTTTTCATCGAGCTCCGTATAAAATCGGTTGTTTTTAGTGAAGTGAATGGTTATTAATATATAGTAATACAAAGCAAAAAATAAATCGAAAGCGAAAGAGACGCTCTGTGCGATGCACCATCGCTCGAATACATTTTCTGTGTTTGAAATAGTATAAGCAAGTAGTTTTACACCTTCAAACAAAATACCAAAAAAACAAAACAAAAAGAAAAAAAAAAAACACTATGAGCCAGAACGACACTCGCGTTCAGCGACAACGCGAGCAAGACGATCGCCGGAGTTACCACTACACCTTCAACACTGCCCCGAAACCGTCCAGATTCCGCAGAATGACAACGGCATCAAGGGCCACAACAACAACAGCTCAGCAGTCCACATACACAAATAACCACATATTGTGAAATAAGCACATACACATGTTTACACACACACTTTGAGCGCACATGGTCTCGAAAATTCTAGAAACAGATTGCAACATAATGATAATGTTGCATCAGCCTCTAATTGTGCGTTGATTGGTCAGCTTACATTTGTAGCTTTGGAAGGACCGTTACAGCGAGGCGTTGTAGCCGATGCCTAGCGCAGTTTCGGCGTCAAGCAAAGAAGTTTTTGCGACGCATTATTAGTGGCATTTTGATCGTGGTTAGACACACACTTAAAACGGAGCGTTAACTCTAAATGTAATTTTTGAACAAAATAAGAAGTCAAACAAAAACATTGTTACTAAATCTCTCTTAAGAAATAAAACATACATAAAAATAATTAAAACAATTGACTACGTGGAGGTACGTCCCATCTATAACTGGCGCAGCCAATAACCAGGAGCGAATTGCATATTCCTGGGGAAACAACCTACGACGTGTCTTAAATAAAAATTTGTAAGTAGAGTGATATTTTAAAAGACGCAAGAGTCATTTAACTACACTTAAAAGAAAAACGAAAATTTTTTTTTCACCAAAGAAAATGAAACAAAAACAAAAAAAAAAAATATATATATATATATATATATATATGTTAAATAATAATAAATATATCATTAACAAGTGGATATGGCTACAGTCGAGCGCTCGACAGTAAGATACCCTTCTCCCAATTTTCTAAATCTGTTATAAATGTGTAACTACACTACATATAGCTTACTCGCTCGCACACATACAGCGACGCGCGTAAACGACACGACGCAACGTCGACGTCGACGTCAATTGCTCAAAGCAGCGCGCAGGCTGCTGCTCGTACATTTGTATTGAAAACGTTGACTAAAATAACTCCTCTGTTATTGGTCCGATCGGATTGTAATTTTGAGAATATGTTCATATGACATTTACCATTATACATACCAAAGCAGAACTTTATAAGTTGAATACTTTGCTTAATAATCACAAATTACCGATTTGCGGGGGCGGTGGGCGTGGCATCAAACATTTGAAATAAACTTCATCTGCTTGGGAAATATGGGAACCTCCATGCCAAATTTGGTGTCTCTAGCTCTTTTAATAGCTAAGATCCGTTGTCTCAAACAGACAGACGGACAGACGGACAGCAGGACAGACGGACAGACGGACAGACGGACAGACAGACGGACATGGCTCAATCGACTCGGCTAGTGATCCTGAGCAAGAATATATATACTTTAGGGGGTCTGCCACGCCTCCTTATGCCTGTTACATACATTGCACAAAGTTAGTATACCCTTTTTTGACCATTTTCAATGGTCGAAGGGTATAAAAACTAAATAACAACAAATAAAAACTAAATATATTAAAAAAAAAAAAAAAATGGAACAAATGAACGAAAGTCAAAAATTGTACGGGGAACACATAACAAGCAGATGCCGCTCTAAATAAGAAGCACTGTAATACAAAACAATCAGATGCCGCTCTAAATAAGAAGCACTGTTATACATAAAAAAAAAAAAAAAAAAAGTGGATATGGCTACAGTCGAGCGCTCGACAGTAAGATACCCTTCTCCCAATTTTTAAAATCCGTTACAAACGTGTAATAATTTCAAACAGAAATTTTGCACAAATACTTCTACTACATATAGCTTTCTCGCTCACACTGACACAGCGACGCACGTTAAGAGTGACGTCGACGTCGACGTCAACTACTGAAAACAGCGCGCAAGCTGCTGCTCGTACTGAAAACGTTGACTTGAATAACTTCTGTGTTATTGGTCCGATCGAATTGTTATTTGGAGAATATGTTCGTATGCCATATAGCTTTATACATACCAAAGCAGAACTTTCTAAGTTTAATAGTTTGCTTAATAATCACAAATTACCGATTTGCGGGGGCGGTGGGCGTGGCATCAAACATTTAACATAAACTTTATCTGCTTGGGAAATTTAGGAACCTACATACCAAATTTGGTGTCTGCAGCTTTTTTAATAGCTGAGATCCGTTGTCTCAAACAGACAGACGGACAGCCGGACAGACGGACAGACGGACAGACGGACAGACAGACGGACATGTCTCAATCGACTCGGCTAGTGATCCTGAGCAAGAATATATATACTTTGTGGGGTCTGCCACGCCTCCTTATGCCTGTTACATACATTGCACAAAGTTAGTATACCCTTTTTTGACCATTTTCAATGGTCGAAGGGTATAAAAAACAAGGGGCTACGAACATACATACATACAGAAAGTGACGAGACTACAGATAGAATGCAGCGTAGAAGCAGACAACTGGGAAGTGCTGTGAGAGGTTCGATGCGAACATTATGTTCGAACAAGTCAGTGGTACACGATTGATCACAGTGTTGACATGTAGTGGAGGGAGGTTCCGTCAAGTTGGACGCGAACAATTATGTTCGAACAGGTCACTGATACGCGACGGAACCACACAAACGTACAGACGTAACATAAGCTCACAGAAATTTGTGCAAAAACCACAACCTTTGCAGTTGCAACGTGTTGCAAGACAGTTGTCGATTTGTAGTGGGGAGGAGGTTCCGTCAAGTTGGACGCGAACAATTATGTTCGAACAAGTCACTGATACGCGACGGAACCACAGAAACATACATATTTCAGATCAGCCTACACAAACTAGTGTAAAACTGCAAGCTAGTTACAATCAAACAAGTATTAACCTTACATTGGTGATATACGATACAACCATATCGGTCATTTGGTAGCTGTGTTGTAATCTCTCGACCGCTGTAGTGAGTCGATTGCCTTCACAGAGTCAAATACAATGAAATTCTCATTGGCGACCTTTGAGGCTGTTAGTATGTCATGAATGTGAAAGATAACAAATCAAGAAGTTAAAACGAATCAACACATTAATACAATGTAACCTTGCCTCCGTGTTAAAATATCAAATGAAATATATTCCACACAATACATATATTAATCCAAGTATCATTACAGGTATTGAACGTATAATAAAAGCATTCATCACACACCAAACCACACTGTATATTAAGATAATTATAAGATAATATTAAATGTCAAAAAAATTTAAGCATAAGACTAAATCTACTATTCCTAATTTAACTCGGACTACCAGACAGACAACCAAAAGACCCACCCTTACAGGAAACATAACCGAAACTAACCCAACAGACATAACTACAAGCTCAAGAATGAGTACCCCTTCTCAAAATACATCGGGGTCCGGCATATATGAATTGTCTGCTGGACTCCCAGACGTTATTAAGTACCTTCCGACATACGACGGTAACCCTTACGCACTTAAGAGATTCATAGAAAGTGTAGAAGAGATTTTACTGATGTTTAGAGACACAGACCAAACTCCAAGAGGGAAAATGTATTTAAGAGCGATCAGGAATAAAATAGAGGGCAAAGCGAGTGAATTGTTAGATAGATTGGATACCCCATTAAACTGGGATGAAATTAAGAGGAATCTAACAAGAAAGTTACTAGATAACAGGGACGAACTGACTTTAATAGAGGAACTACATGAGGTTCCTTTTAAAAAGCTGCCAATAACAAAACTGTATGATACCATTTTGGATCTGAAACGGGTATTGACATGCATGGCCGATTCAAAGGAACTATCAGCTTCAACTATTCTAGAAAAAAGAATTTCTATATGGCTCTTTGCCTGAAAACCTTTATTAAAGGCTTAACGGTACCACTCCGGAATGCAGTCAAAGCTTCTAGACCAAATACGTTGGATGAAGCATTTGATATAGCCATTCAGGAGAGGGATGAGTACTTGCAGGAGAGACGACGGTACCCAGCAAATCAACATAATAATAGTCTTTCAGACTACCAGCAGGGTAGAGGACAGTATAGAGCTCTTCCTTACTCAACCGGGAATCGTTACGGGCAGGACCATCGCTCTAACAACGAGGTTAATGGACATAATAATTTCTCTAGGGCAATTATGCCACCTAAGACCGAATCAATAGATAGTAACTCACGCCAATATAGAGGTGGAAAATCCAATAGTTTCTCACGTCAGACAAACACTAGCAGATTTAATAATCTGGAAGCCTCTTCTGAGCAACCAGCACTTCACAATTTAGAGGAAACTGTAAATTTTCAAAGACCAGCCTCAGAGACCAGACAGGGTACCTAAAAAGTTATAAGGATAAACACGGATCGACACTACCCTATATTTTGATTAGTTCACCGTTTGGTAGGAAGCTACGCTTTCTAATCGATACAGGGGCATCGAACTCTTTTATCGATCCTAAATTTGTTCCGCTCCAGCAGAGAGAATCCTTAAGCACAAATACAGTCATTAAAACTGTATTAAAGGAAATTCAGGTCACCGAAAAGGTCGAATACCCAGCATTTTCCGAATTTAATTTAAAAGACACATTTATATTTTTACTCCTCAAATTTCACGAATATTTCGACGGACTAATAGGTCTTGACATCTTATCTACTATAAAAGCAAATATAGATCTTAAAATGTTAATTTTACAAACCCCTGCGGCAACTATTCCCATTCATATTGAACGAAATAGAGCTACGGATATATTTAATATTGAAGCCAGTTCGGGAATGATAGTACAGATACCAGTCGAATGTGAACAGGGACCATTTTTACTTGATTCCGTAGAGTTAGCAGATAATGTTTACATTCAACAAGGACTCTATACAGCTGATAATTACAACGCATGGATAGAAATGGTTAACTATTCTGATCAGGATCAGACGATTTGTTTAGAATTTCCATTATCCACAACCCAATTCATTCAAGAGAAATATGTAGAATTGAACTTTCATTGGTGCGACGAAGACCCCCCAACAGACATGAAAAACGACGCGAATTTTCACAAACGAGTCAATACGGACCACCTTTCTGACGATGAAACAGACCAACTTAAACACTTATGTTTGCAATTTCCCTTCCTTTTTCACGACCCGTCCGATAGATTAACATTCTCAAATACAAACAAACACAAAATAGAAACTACAGACGACATACCCCTGTATGCCAAACCCTTTAGATACTCCTACCAAGAACAAAAAGAGATCAATGACCAAATTCAAAATATGTTAGAACAAAACATAATTAGAGAAAGCCATTCACCTTGGAGCTCACCTGTTTGGTTGGTTCCGAAGAAATCCGAAACACGAGAACAAAAATGGAGATTAGTTATTGACTATAGAAAACTGAACGAAAAAACCGTTAAAGACAGGTATCCCATCCCTAATATTAACGAAGTACTTGATAAAATAGGTAGAGCTAGATATTTTTCGACTTTAGATTTGGCTAGTGGTTATCATCAAATACAAATGGAACCAAAAGATATTCCTAAAACAGCCTTCACGGCGTTGGACGGACACTACGAATTTATCAGAATGCCATTTGGTCTGACAAACGCCCCTGCAACATTCCAAAGGGTAATGAACAACGTTTTAGGTAACTTAAAAGGGAGATGTTGTTTAGTTTATCTTGACGACATAATAGTTTTTTCTGGTTCATTGCAACAACACATATCAGACTTAAAAGAAGTATTCACCAAAATAAGTAACGCCAAATTAAAGCTCCATTCACAGAAATCAAAATTTTTAAAGAAAGAGACAGAATTTTTAGGACACATTGTTACGGACCAAGGTATTAAACCAAATCCGGACAAGATTATCGCCATTAAGAAATTTCCCTTGCCTCGTTCTAAAAAACAAATTAAATCCTTTTTAGGTTTACTAGGCTATTACAGGAAGTTTATTAAAGATATGGCCAGAATAACCAAACCACTTACAGCCCAATTAAAAGGCAATCTTAAGTCTGTAACAATAGACCAGGAATATATTGATACATTTGAAAAATGCAAAACCCTTCTTTGCAATGATCCCCTACTACAATATCCCGACCTTTCTAAAAGATTTATCTTAACAACAGACGCAAGCAACGTTGCCCTTGGAGCGGTGCTATCACAAGGGCCCTTGGGTTCGGACAAGCCCGTCTGTTTTGCAAGTAGAACATTGTCCGATACAGAACGTAATTATGCCACTGTCGAAAAAGAAATGTTAGCAATAATATGGGCAGTTAAATACTTTCGCCCTTACTTGTTTGGAAGCAAATTCGTTATAGTAACGGATCATAAGCCACTTACATGGCTAATGAGTTTTAAGGAACCGACCTCCAAAATAGTTAGATGGAGAATACAATTATTAGAATATGATTACGAAATTTTGTATAAGAAAGGTTCTCAAAATTTGGTAGCGGACGCATTGAGCAGGGTAGAAATCGACATGAACATAAATGATAGTAACTCAATAACAGGGACGTGTGGAGATACAGTCCACTCAGCAGACGAACACATGGATGATCACATCCATATCTCAGAAAAAACCCTTAAACGATTTTAACTACCAAGTAATATTGAAATATGGTGCTCCTATAGAATCTAAAACTGAAGTTATATTTAAACGAAAAACGAGACAAGTAATTTCTGAACTGTCTTTTACAGAAGAACGAATTACAGATATTTTAAAGAAAACCTTGAAGCCAAACAGGACTGTTGCAATTTTTGCACCCGACGATATTTTTCAACAAATACAAGAGAGTTATAAGAAATACTTTTCAAACAATAACATTTATAACATTTTAAGATGTACTATCTTCTTAACCGATTTACTAGAAACACAGGACCAAGAGTTTCAAATTAACAGCTATCACACAAATAATTATCATAGAGGTACGGACGAAACCGTTGCACACATGAAAAGACAATTCTATTTTCCAAATATGAAATCAAAAATTGCTCAGACTATAAATAATTGCGATGTCTGTCACACCTTGAAATATAACCGCCACCCCCCAAATATTAAATTCCAAGTAACCGAAACACCTACCATGCCCTTAGATATACGAGGGTCGTTTGATAAGTCCGTGACTTTTTGTACTTGCCGCGCACCTGCTCTAAATACAACACTGCTCCTGTCAGCAGTTATCGATTAACAGCTGACTGTAAAATTTTGAGAACGCTGCGTTTTTTGGTTTGCGTTTTATAGGCATTGAAAGCAGACGATCTCGTGAATTTTAACGAAAATGGAAAAAAGTGAATTTCGTGTGCTAATTAAGCATTATTTTTTGCGTAAAAAATCCATCACCGAAACCAAGGAAAGACTTGATAAATATTATGGGGACTCTGCACCATCAATTTCAATGGTTAAGAAATGGTTTACTGAGTTCCGTTGTGGTCGTACCAGTACAAGTGATGCCGAACGTTCAGGTCGCCCAAAAGAGGTCGTCATGCCAGAAATCGTCGACAAAATCCATGGAATGATATTGGATGATCGGAGAATGAAAGTGCGTGAGGTAGCTGAGGCTGTAGGCATCTCAACTGAACGGGTACATCACATTTTACATGAATATTTGGACATGAAAAAGCTTTCCGCGCGATGGGTGCCGCGATTGCTCACACACGACCATAAGCGCAACCGTGTGACCATTTCAAAGGAGTGTTTGGCGATGTTCAACCGCAATCCAAACGAATTTTGCGCCGTTTCGTTACCGTAGACGAAACATGGATCCACCACACCACACCAGAGACCAAAGAACAATCAAGACAGTGGGTTTCTCCGGGTGAACGTGCACCAAAGAAGGCCAAGGTGGGTCTGTCGGCCAACAAGGTCATGGCCACAGTTTTTGGGATGCACAAGGTATCATTCACATCGATTACCTTGAAAAGGGTAAAACGATCACCGGCGAATATTATTCAGAGCTTTTGGACAGATTCGATATTGATTTGAAGCAGAAACGACCGCATTTGGCGAAAAAAAGTGCTGTTCCATCAGGACAATGCACGGGTGCACACGTGTGTAGTCAGCATGGCAAAATTTCATAAATTGGGCTACGAACTGCTACCCCATCCAGCATATTCTCCAGATTTAGCCCCCTGTGACTATTTTTTGTTTCCAAACATGAAGAAATGGCTCGGCGGTAAGAGATTCGGGTCAAATGAAGAGGTCATCACAGAAACAAACGACTATTTTGAGGGCCTTGAGAAAACCTATTATTTGGAAGGAATAAAAAAATTGGAAAAACGCTGGACTAAATGTATAGAGCTAAAAGGAGATTATGTTGAGAAATAAAACGCTTCTTTGACGAAAAAAATATATTTTATTCAAAAAGTCACGGACTTATCAAACGACCCTCGTACTACACACCGACTTATATACTATAAACGGAAAATATGTTGTTACTGTCATTGACAAATTTTCTAAGTTTGCCCTTGGATACACAATCCCTACAAGAGACGCAATAAATATAGTGAACGCTATTAGGCGATTCATAGTAGCGAACGGCATACCTAGGAAAATTGTTTACGATCAAGGGGCTGAATACAATTCAAACCTTTTTAAGGATTTTTGCAAACAATATAATATAGAACGGCATGTCACGTCCTTTCAACAATCTTCTAGTAATGCCCCAGTCGAAAGACTACATTCTACACTCACTGAAGTGTATCGAATCATTCTGGAAGAAAAGAAAAAGAGAAAAGTACAGATAGACCACGAGGAGATTCTAACAGAAACTTTCATTACATATAACAACGCTATACACTCGGCTACTAAGCTAACTCCTTATGAACTGTTTTCGGGACGTACACATGTTTTCCAGCAAACCATTAAATTTGACGATGAGCATGACTATCTGCAAAAATTGAACGAATTCCAAAAGACAATATACCCTAAAGTATGTGAACTAGTTCAAAACAACAAGGTTCATAACATTGGAAAGTTAAATCAAGAAAGGAAAGACGCTATCCAGGTAGAAACAGAAGACGTAGTATTTCGTAAGGAAAATAGACGCAATAAGCTTACCCCTAGATTTTCAAAACAGACTGTAAATACTGATGAGGGCGTTACTTTTACTACAAACAAAAGACAAAAAATACATAAATCTAAAATTAAGACTCAATTAGGAAGCAAGTAGAGAATTCCAAATATAACCTGAATAATAACAAACATACATGGATACGATAAACAGAAAACTCAAATTGCTAAAGAAATAAATAATGTAAATAACAAGACTAAATTTTTGGAATGTACGATTAGAATAAACACTGATATAGATTTGACTATGTTACATTTGAATAAAACTGCAGAAACCTTATTAGTGCGAAACTAAAAATAATCCCAAGTTATATTAAAATACAAAAAAAAAAAAAAAAAAATCATGAAAAACCAAATCGAAATAAGAAAATGTTTACAATTTAATTTCCCTAAACGCAATTGAAATAATGATAAAATCTTCGCTATTAAAATACTTATGTTGACATTAGACATTTATCAGTTAACAAACTAATTCATTCCGTACCTATTAATAAGACACAATTATTGTTACACCAAACCGTATAACTTTATAGCGAGTAAAAACACACAAACATTGTAATTTAAGGAAGAATATAATAGAGTTCATCATGTAAATATGTGAGACCTGCAAAAAGCTATCTAACCATGAGGACATCGCCAACATCATGACCCCAGAGCTACCGAACTTACTCAACAATCTGTCACAAGCTGGTTTCAATTTCGACAAGCTGATTATGAAGGACTAAATGACAATCTTCATCCCGGCCACTTCACCCGTCATACACGATCAGGCCATTCCTTCGCTATGGCCCTCTCTTCAGTCTTGGGGGGGAGGAGTTACCACTACACCTTCAACACTGCCCCGAAACCGTCCAGATTCTGCAGAATGACAACGGCATCAAGGGCCACAACAACAACAGCTCAGCAGTCCACATACACAAATAACCACATATTGTGAAATAAGCACATACACATGTTTACACACACACTTTGAGCGCACATGGTCTCGAAAATTCTAGAAACAGATTGCAACATAATGATAATGTTGCATCAGCCTCTAATTGTGCGTTGATTGGTCAGCTTACATTTGTAGCTTTGGAAGGACCGTTACAGCGAGGCGTTGTAGCCGATGCCTAGCGCAGTTTCGGCGTCAAGCAAAGAAGTTTTTGCGACGCATTATTAGTGGCATTTTGATCGTGGTTAGACACACACTTAAAACGGAGCGTTAACTCTAAATGTAATTTTTGAACAAAATAAGAAGTCAAACAAAAACATTGTTACTAAATCTCTCTTAAGAAATAAAACATACATAAAAATAATTAAAACAATTGACTACGTGGAAGTACGTCCCATCTATAACTCCGGCTCTCTTTGCAACGAAACAACGCGTACTTCTCTTACGTCTCCGCGACATCTACAGACAGCGAGCGGTCAATCACCCATAACCCGACAAGTTTAGCATTGCCAAAAACTCAAGAAAGAGCGCGTTCTTGCTCTCCCTCACTACTGTCACAAAACCCCCAATCTCCAAACACTTGCGAAATTTCTTTACGCTTACCTACGGTGACTAGTACTGTGACAACAACAACCACTGCAACTGCAATCACAACAACAACTGGAACGGTATCGTCAGCTCGCTCAATTTCGTCGACGCAAGCATTTGCTCCTACTGAGCCAGCGATCAAAACAAAAACACAATTTAACGATTCTGCTGCGCCATCAGCAAGCCAAAACGTAAACAAGAACGCCGGGTCCACCATATAGACTGGAATGGATCGCTACATAACAATTAAAAGAAAACTTAGCCCTCAAAATTACAAAAGTCAACAAACAGAAAACAAATCAAAACAAGTGGATATGGCTACAGTCGAGCGCTCGACAGAAAGATACCCTTCTCCCAATTTTTAAAATCCGTTACAAACGTGTAACCACACTCATAATTTCAAACAGAAATTTTGCACAAATACTTCTTCTACATATAGCTTTCTCGCTCACACTCACACATCGACGCACGTTAAGAGTGACGTCGACGTCGGCGTCAACTACTGAAAACAGCGCGCAGGCTGCTGCTCGTGCATTTGTACTGAAAACGTTGACCTGAATAACTTCTGTGTTATTGGTTCGATCAGATTGTAATTTGGAGATGTTCGTATGGTATATAGCTTTATACATACCAAAGTAGAACTTTATAAGTTTAATAGTTTGCTTAATAATCACAAATTACCGATTTGCGGGGGCGGTGGGCGTGGCATCAAACATTTAACATAAACTTCATCTGCTTGGGAAATTTAGGAACCTCCATACCAAATTTGGAGTCTTCGCTGATCATCTTAAAAAAGTATTTCAACCAAATCCAGCCACTAACTCATTTACTCGCCCGCCCTTAACTGTATCTGACTTAGCATCACAAGGTCCTGTAGAATTTCGGCCAAGCGAGATAACGAAAGTCATTAAAGTGCAACTGAAGACTGAAAAATCGCCTGCCTACGACTTAATAGCCCCGAAAATTATCATCGAGCTCCCAATATGTGCAGTTCTACGAATCTGCTTGCTCTTCAACGTAATTACTAAAATTGGATACTTCCCTCAAAAGTGGAAGAAATCAGTTATAAAAATGGATTACAACTGCAATATTAGCTCTACAGTAACAGTTTTTTATATACGTCATAAATACCATATTGCGGACGTTTCGTGAAAATTTCAGTAAGATTGGACTATAAATATGGAAGATATTAAAGAAATAGTAGTGCCATGTGACCACGTGTTTTGTCTGTTTTGTTATGTTAGATATGCAAAATATGCAGGTTCAACTCCGGCAGCAAGCACTTTTTTTTTTCAATTATATGCACTAACGTTATTTGCACTGATTATTATTGCAATTTTATAGTAGATGCAAAAAAGGTGCAGTGGCTGAGTGGATGTAGTCGTTGCCTGTGAAGCGAAAAGGTACGGGTTCGAATCCTACTCGGTCCGGTCCGATTTTAATGGGTTTTTTCTGAAATTTGCTTTTTTCAAGTATTTAAAATATTTTAAGTTTAGTATTAAAATGCATTTGATTAAAAATAATTTTATGGGAAGTGAGTTTGTATTAGTTTTTGTCCAGTACGACAAGCTGAATGGTCTCATTAAGCAACTCTGCCGGCCTAAATAATGATGTGCTAATGGCGGAGTGGTTATAGTTGCAAACTGCATTTTACAAGCTTTTTTGAGGTCCACGGTTCGAATCCCAACAGGAGCATGCATTATTATACCCTTCGACCATTGAAAATGGTCAAAAAAGGGTATACTAACTTTGTGCAATGTATGTAACAGGCATAAGGAGGCGTGGCAGACCCCATAAAGTATATATATTCTTGCTCAGGATCACTAGCCGAGTCGATTGAGACATGTCCGTCTGTCTGTCCGTCTGTCCGTCTGTCTGTTTGAGACAACGTATCTCAGCTATTAACTGCTCTCTCCGTGTCACTGCGAGACCAGTTTCTGGTAGAGTTACGGAGAGGTACAACCGTTTCTGTTGGTGCCTGTAGGTTCCTGTGGTCTTTTCACAACGAGTTCTTTGTGCCTGTGGGCGTGAGATTCTCGATGCACCTTAGTTGTTTATCCGCTTCTTCTTTCTTAAGCGCTTTGTTAAGTCTGCGAGAAGCTGCATTTAATCTACTCTTTGCGCCAGGTGATCTGTGCTCCTGCCACTCCCTTCGAAGTCGTCGTTTTTCAAGCACAAGCAGTTCAGTATCTCTACTTGTCTTGTTAAACATGGTTGTCTTGTGGAGTTGACGCTTTTGCTGCTGCAACAAGTATTGATTCTTTATCACCAGCAATTTGATCAATGTCTTGCTCGGTTTCCAGGGGGCTAGCAAAGCCGGTATGGGAAGAAACATATTTTTTGTACCTCGCCCAGTTGGTCCTATTGCTAGTACGCCTATATCGCTCGATGTGTTGTAGCTGGTACAAAAGATGAAAAAGCACCGGACAGTGATCAGATGAGAGTTCTGGAAGTGCCTCAGCTGTAATCATTGATTGGGATATCCTTTTTGTGACGGCAAAGACAATCAAATCTGGAAGCCTCATGGGATCTGCTGGCCAGTGTGTAGGCTCTCCCGGGGAAACATAGTTTAGTTTGCGTTGCGGTTTGATGATTGCGTTGTACAGCTATTTTCCTTTAGGGTTCGCTATCCGAGATCCCCAGTACATGTGCTTGGCATTCCAATCGCCTGCTGCAACAAACCTTTCACCAAACGAGTCAAAAAGTGTTGTAAATTTTTCCTCAGAGCAGCCAGAGTGAAAGCACCGTTATGGCATTGGAGGTTTATAGAGGTACATTGTAAGCAGTCTTCTTCCCACTTACCAAGAAAGTGGTGCTTATAAGGATAAGGATAGTCATGAAGTCTTTCATGCTTTGCTGCAGCGAAAGCATAATCGCTTCAACGCCAATTGGTGCTGTTGCATGTTCTGTGTGTTTAATTGTTTATTTGTGTTTATTTGGTTAGTTTTATGCTTGACGCTGGAGCTGACTGCTGTTGGTACTTGGATCCCTGATTTTAGTACAATTGCAAAGGATCAATTTGACATTGTTCGGTGGCTGGCAGGCGAAGGGATGTTAGTTGTAATCGGTTCCATTACTTTGTGAATTGTTGGTGTGATACAATCTCGAGCTGAATCCACTCGTTTGTTTAGGCGACTCTTGAGTTCCTTGTAAACAATGCATCCTCGCCAGTTGGCTGTGTGTTTTTCGCCACATTTGCTGCACAACTTGATTAAACTGTCGTTTTTATTCTTAGGACAGTTTACAGTACTGTGGGCATCGCTGCAAACGACGCAGATGGATTTTAGGGTGCAGTACGCTTTGGACGTTGAATACAATGAATGTATTAGCAAGTGGTCCAACGACACCAAGCCGATGCTTGTTGCGCGCGGAACCCAGACGAAGTCCACCTCCCGCCTAACCGACCGAGAGGCACCGTCGCATAACGGACGACACGGAAACGCGGTGAAAATGCGAATAGACACGCGAAAGGAAATTAACGCGATAAACATAGAAAACGCGGATAGGAGATAGAATATGCATGCAATAAAAAGAATATCGAGGAAATAATATTACTAATTACGTACTAGATAGAGAAGAATTAAAGACTTCATAGCAGCAATAGAGTTAGTGCTAGCTATGACGTGTTGAAGTTTATTGTAGTCCGAACATAATACCCTGAACGGATCGTGCAGTGCATAGTTCGATCTACAATAAGGAAGAATTAGTGGAAGATAATTACGAGTACTTCTGCATGGGATAGAGAAGTGAAGCTGTCTTACAAGGGCCTCACTGTCAATGGCACCTTGCAGAAGGTTGTTAATAAATAATACCCCTAGCATGGTTCTGCGATTAGTTAGGGAAGGCAAATTTAATAATAAGAGTCTATTGTTATAGGAAGGCAGTCTTAAATTTTCATCCCAGTTAAAGCCACGTAAAGCAAACAGTAAAAAGTTCTTTTGTACGGACTCGATGCGTTCTTTATGAATAGTGTACTGGGGACACCATACGCATGAACCGTATTCAAGAATAGGACGAACAAGTGAGATGTAGAGGGTCTTTGTAAGATAAGGATCGTCAAATGCCTTAGACCATCTGTTAATAAAGCCAAGGACACCCATGGCTTTATTGACCATATTAGAAATATGATTGGAAAACTTTAGTTTTCGGTCCAAACGGACCCCCAAATCATCAACTAGGGTGATTCTTTCCAAGACACCACCACAACGTGTTTTCATCGAGCTCCGTATAAAATCGGTTGTTTTTAGTGAAGTGAATGGTTATTAATATATAGTAATACAAAGCAAAAAATAAATCGAAAGCGAAAGAGACGCTCTGTGCGATGCACCATCGCTCGAATACATTTTCTGTGTTTGAAATAGTATAAGCAAGTAGTTTTACACCTTCAAACAAAATACCAAAAAAACAAAACAAAAAGAAAAAAAAAAAAAAAAAACACTATGAGCCAGAACGACACTCGCGTTCAGCGACAACGCGAGCAAGACGATCGCCGGCTCTCTTTGCAACGAAACAACGCGTACTTCTCTTACGTCTCCGCGACATCTACAGACAGCGAGCGGTCAATCACCCATAACCCGACAAGTTTAGCATTGCCAAAAACTCAAGAAAGAGCGCGTTCTTGCTCTCCCTCACTACTGTCACAAAACCCCCAATCTCCAAACACTTGCGAAATTTCTTTACGCTTACCTACGGTGACTAGTACTGTGACAACAACAACCACTGCAACTGCAATCACAACAACAACTGGAACGGTATCGTCAGCTCGCTCAATTTCGTCGACGCAAGCATTTGCTCCTACTGAGCCAGCGATCAAAACAAAAACACAATTTAACGATTCTGCTGCGCCATCAGCAAGCCAAAACGTAAACAAGAACGCCGGGTCCACCATATAGACTGGAATGGATCGCTACATAACAATTAAAAGAAAACTTAGCCCTCAAAATTACAAAAGTCAACAAACAGAAAACAAATCAAAACAAGTGGATATGGCTACAGTCGAGCGCTCGACAGAAAGATACCCTTCTCCCAATTTTTAAAATCCGTTACAAACGTGTAACCACACTCATAATTTCAAACAGAAATTTTGCACAAATACTTCTTCTACATATAGCTTTCTCGCTCACACTCACACATCGACGCACGTTAAGAGTGACGTCGACGTCGGCGTCAACTACTGAAAACAGCGCGCAGGCTGCTGCTCGTGCATTTGTACTGAAAACGTTGACCTGAATAACTTCTGTGTTATTGGTTCGATCAGATTGTAATTTGGAGATGTTCGTATGGTATATAGCTTTATACATACCAAAGTAGAACTTTATAAGTTTAATAGTTTGCTTAATAATCACAAATTACCGATTTGCGGGGGCGGTGGGCGTGGCATCAAACATTTAACATAAACTTCATCTGCTTGGGAAATTTAGGAACCTCCATACCAAATTTGGAGTCTTCGCTGATCATCTTAAAAAAGTATTTCAACCAAATCCAGCCACTAACTCATTTACTCGCCCGCCTTTAACTGTATCTGACTTAGCATCACAAGGTCCTGTAGAATTTCGGCCAAGCGAGATAACGAAAGTCATTAAAGTGCAACTGAAGACTGAAAAATCGCCTGCCTACGACTTAATAGCCCATCATCATCGAGCTCCCAATATGTGCAGTTCTACGAATCTGCTTGCTCTTCAACGTAATTACTAAAATTGGATACTTCCCTCAAAAGTGGAAGAAATCAGTTATAAAAATGGATTACAACTGCAATATTAGCTCTACAGTAACAGTTTTTTATATACGTCATAAATACCATATTGCGGACGTTTCGTGAAAATTTCAGTAAGATTGGACTATAAATATGGAAGATATTAAAGAAATAGTAGTGCCATGTGACCACGTGTTTTGTCTGTTTTGTTATGTTAGATATGCAAAATATGCAGGTTCAACTCCGGCAGCAAGCACTTTTTTTTTTCAATTATATGCACTAACGTTATTTGCACTGATTATTATTGCAATTTTATAGTAGATGCAAAAAAGGTGCAGTGGCTGAGTGGATGTAGTCGTTGCCTGTGAAGCGAAAAGGTACGGGTTCGAATCCTACTCGGTCCGGTCCGATTTTAATGGGTTTTTTCTGAAATTTGCTTTTTTCAAGTATTTAAAATATTTTAAGTTTAGTATTAAAATGCATTTGATTAAAAATAATTTTATGGGAAGTGAGTTTGTATTAGTTTTTGTCCAGTACGACAAGCTGAATGGTCTCATTAAGCAACTCTGCCGGCCTAAATAATGATGTGCTAATGGCGGAGTGGTTATAGTTGCAAACTGCATTTTACAAGCTTTTTTGAGGTCCACGGTTCGAATCCCAACAGGAGCATGCATTATTATACCCTTCGACCATTGAAAATGGTCAAAAAAGGGTATACTAACTTTGTGCAATGTATGTAACAGGCATAAGGAGGCGTGGCAGACCCCATAAAGTATATATATTCTTGCTCAGGATCACTAGCCGAGTCGATTGAGACATGTCCGTCTGTCTGTCCGTCTGTCCGTCTGTCTGTTTGAGACAACGTATCTCAGCTATTAACTGCTCTCTCCGTGTCACTGCGAGACCAGTTTCTGGTAGAGTTACGGAGAGGTACAACCGTTTCTGTTGGTGCCTGTAGGTTCCTGTGGTCTTTTCACAACGAGTTCTTTGTGCCTGTGGGCGTGAGATTCTCGATGCACCTTAGTTGTTTATCCGCTTCTTCTTTCTTAAGCGCTTTGTTAAGTCTGCGAGAAGCTGCATTTAATCTACTCTTTGCGCCAGGTGATCTGTGTTCCTGCCACTCCCTTCGAAGTCGTCGTTTTTCAAGCACAATCAGTTCAGTATCTCTACTTGTCTTGTTAAACTTTACACTGCATACATGGTTGTCTTGTGGAGTTGACGCTTCGGCTGCTGCAAAAAGTATTGATTCTATATCACCAGCAAACTGATCAATGTCTTGCTCGGTTTCCAGAGAGCTAACAAAGCCGGTAACATATTTTTTGTACCTCGCCCAGTTGGTCCTATTGCTAGTACGCCTATATCGCTCGATGTGTTGTAGCTGGTACAAAAGATGAAAAAGCACCGGACAGTGATCAGATGAGAGTTCTGGAAGTGCCTCAGCTGTAATCATTGATTGGGATATCCTTTTTGTGACGGCAAAGACAATCAAATCTGGAAGCCTCATGGGATCTGCTGGCCAGTGTGTAGGCTCTCCCGGGGAAACATAGTTTAGTTTGCGTTGCGGTTTGATGATTGCGTTGTACAGCTATTTTCCTTTAGGGTTCGCTATCCGAGATCCCCAGTACATGTGCTTGGCATTCCAATCGCCTGCTGCAACAAACCTTTCACCAAACGAGTCAAAAGTGTTGTGAATTTTTCCTCAGAGCAGCCAGAGTGAAAGCACCGTTATGGCATTGGAGGTTTATAGAGGTACATTGTAAGCAGTCTTCTTCCCACTTACCAAGAAAGTGGTGCTTATAAGGATAAGGATAGTCATGAAGTCTTTCATGCTTTGCTGCAGCGAAAGCATAATCGCTTCAACGCCAATTGGTGCTGTTGCATGTTCTGTGTGTTTAATTGTTTATTTGTGTTTATTTGGTTAGTTTTATGCTTGACGCTGGAGCTGACTGCTGTTGGTACTTGGATCCCTGATTTTAGTACAATTGCAAAGGATCAATTTGACATTGTTCGGTGGCTGGCAGGCGAAGGGATGTTAGTTGTAATCGGTTCCATTACTTTGTGAATTGTTGGTGTGATACAATCTCGAGCTGAATCCACTCGTTTGTTTAGGCGACTCTTGAGTTCCTTGTACACAATGCATCCTCGCCAGTTGGCTGTGTGTTTTTCGCCACATTTGCTGCACAACTTGATTAAACTGTCGTTTTTATTCTTAGGACAGTTTACAGTACTGTGGGCATCGCTGCAAACGACGCAGATGGATTTTAGGGTGCAGTACGATTTGGACGTTGAATACAATGAATGTATTAGCAAGTGGTCCAACGACACCAAGCCGATGCTTGTTGCGCGCGGAACCCAGACGAAGTCCACCTCCCGCCTAACCGACCGAGAGGCACCGTCGCATAACGGACGACACGGAAACGCGGTGAAAATGCGAATAGACACGCGAAAGGAAATTAACGCGATAAACATAGAAAACGCGGATAGGAGATAGAATATGCATGCAATAAAAAGAATATCGAGGAAATAATATTACTAATTACGTACTAGATAGAGAAGAATTAAAGACTTCATAGCAGCAATAGAGTTAGTGCTAGCTATGACGTGTTGAAGTTTATTGTAGTCCGAACATAATACCCTGAACGGATCGTGCAGTGCATAGTTCGATCTACAATAAGGAAGAATTAGTGGAAGATAATTACGAGTACTTCTGCATGGGATAGAGAAGTGAAGCTGTCTTACAAGGGCCTCACTGTCAATGGCACCTTGCAGAAGGTTGTTAATAAATAATACCCCTAGCATGGTTCTGCGATTAGTTAGGGAAGGCAAATTTAATAATAAGAGTCTATTGTTATAGGAAGGCAGTCTTAAATTTTCATCCCAGTTAAAGCCACGTAAAGCAAACAGTAAAAAGTTCTTTTGTACGGACTCGATGCGTTCTTTATGAATAGTGTACTGGGGACACCATACGCATGAACCGTATTCAAGAATAGGACGAACAAGTGAGATGTAGAGGGTCTTTGTAAGATAAGGATCGTCAAATGCCTTAGACCATATGTTAATAAAGCTAAGGACACCCATGGCTTTATTGACCATATTAGAAATATGATTGGGAAACTTTAGTTTTCGGTCCAAACGGACCCCCAAATCATCAACTAGGGTGATTCTTTCCAAGACACAACCACAATGACTGATGGTCGCTGACGTGTGAAGACGTGTTTTCATCGAGCTCCGTATAAAATCGGTTGTTTTTAGTGAAGTGAATGGTTATTAATATATAGTAATACAAAGCAAAAAATAAATCGAAAGCGAAAGAGACGCTCTGTGCGATGCACCATCGCTCGAATACATTTTCTGTGTTTGAAATAGTATAAGCAAGTAGTTTTACACCTTCAAACAAAATACCAAAAAAAAAAAAAAAAAAAAAAAAAAAAAAAAAAAAAAACACTATGAGCCAGAACGACACTCGCGTTCAGCGACAACGCGAGCAAGACGATCGCCGGCTCTCTTTGCAACGAAACAACGCGTACTTCTCTTACGTCTCCGCGACATCTACAGACAGCGAGCGGTCAATCACCCATAACCCGACAAGTTTAGCATTGCCAAAAACTCAAGAAAGAGCGCGTTCTTGCTCTCCCTCACTACTGTCACAAAACCCCCAATCTCCAAACACTTGCGAAATTTCTTTACGCTTACCTACGGTGACTAGTACTGTGACAACAACAACCACTGCAACTGCAATCACAACAACAACTGGAACGGTATCGTCAGCTCGCTCAATTTCGTCGACGCAAGCATTTGCTCCTACTGAGCCAGCGATCAAAACAAAAACACAATTTAACGATTCTGCTGCGCCATCAGCAAGCCAAAACGTAAACAAGAACGCCGGGTCCACCATATAGACTGGAATGGATCGCTACATAACAATTAAAAGAAAACTTAGCCCTCAAAATTACAAAAGTCAACAAACAGAAAACAAATCAAAACAAGTGGATATGGCTACAGTCGAGCGCTCGACAGAAAGATACCCTTCTCCCAATTTTTAAAATCCGTTACAAACGTGTAACCACACTCATAATTTCAAACAGAAATTTTGCACAAATACTTCTTCTACATATAGCTTTCTCGCTCACACTCACACATCGACGCACGTTAAGAGTGACGTCGACGTCGGCGTCAACTACTGAAAACAGCGCGCAGGCTGCTGCTCGTGCATTTGTACTGAAAACGTTGACTTGAATAACTTCTGTGTTATTGGTTCGATCAGATTGTAATTTGGAGATGTTCGTATGGTATATAGCTTTATACATACCAAAGTAGAACTTTATAAGTTTAATAGTTTGCTTAATAATCACAAATTACCGATTTGCGGGGGCGGTGGGCGTGGCATCAAACATTTAACATAAACTTCATCTGCTTGGGAAATTTAGGAACCTCCATACCAAATTTGGTGTCTCTAGCTTTTTTAATAGCTGAGATACGTTGTCTCAAACAGACAGACGGACAGACGGACAGACAGACGGACATGTCTCAATCGACTCGGCTAGTGATCCTGAGTAAGAATATATATACTTTATGGGGTCTGCCACGCCTCCTTATGCCTGTTACATACATTGCACAAAGTTAGTATACCCTTTTTTGACCATTTTCAATGGTCGAAGGGTATAAACAAGTCGGAAAGGCTACAGTCGAGCGCGCCCGACTGTGGTATACCCGCTACAACTTTGCGAAAAAATACGTTTCACAGTCTCAAATTTGTTTTTCTAACTCGCCATATCGATGTTAAAAGAAGATGTAGCATAATGCTAAAAAAAAAAATAAAAATAAGAACAGAAGAAAAAAACAAAAAAAAAAAATGCATGCTGGATTCGAACCGTGGACCTCAAAAAAGCTTGTAAAATGCAGTTTGCAACTATAACCACTCCGCCATTAGCACATCATTATTTAGGCCGGCAGAGTTGCTTAATGAGACCATTCAGCTTGTCGTACTGGACAAAAACTAATACAAACTCACTTCCCATAAAATTATTTTTAATCAAATGCATTTTAATACTAAACTTAAAATATTTTAAATACTTGAAAAAAGCAAATTTCAGAAAAAAACCATTAAAATCGGACCGGACCGAGTAGGATTCGAACCCGTACCTTTTCGCTTCACAGGCAACGACTACATCCACTCAGCCACTGCACCCTTTTTTGCATCTACTATAAAATTGCAATAATAATCAGTGCAAATAACGTTAGTGCATATAATTGAAAAAAAAAAGTGCTTGCTGCCGGAGTTGAACCTGCATATTTTGCATATCTAACATAACAAAACAGACAAAACACGTGGTCACATGGCACTTCTATTTCTTTAATATATTCCATATTTATAGTTCAATCTTACTGAAATTTTCACGAAACGTCCGCAATATGGT
Source organism: Zaprionus tsacasi (assembly GCA_018904105.1). NCBI lineage: Eukaryota > Metazoa > Arthropoda > Insecta > Diptera > Drosophilidae > Zaprionus > Zaprionus tsacasi. The sequence goes on along the minus strand of JAEIFR010000202.1, from coordinate 776,191 downwards.
ATTTATGACGTATATAAAAAATTGTTACTGTAGATTTAATATTGCAGTTGTAATCCATTTTTTTTTCAATTTATAGGAGCGGGTGGAGGCGTGGCACAAATCTAAAATAAACTTGATAAGCGTGCAGTAACAACACATATTGTCACAAAATTTGGTAGCTCTAGCTCTTATAATAGCTGAGATCCAGGTGTTCAAACGGACGGACGGACAGACAGACGGACAGACGGACATGGCTATATCGACTCGGCTGTTGATACTGATCAAGAATATATATACTTTATGGGGAGATGTCTCCTTCTTCCTGTTACATACATTTTCGGTTTGAACAAAGTTATAATACCCTTCTACTCTATGAGTAGCGGGTATAATTACACGCGACAATGCTAACATGCTCACTAACAAAACGCCAGAAAACACCAACAGATTTGAGCTGCTGGCAAATTCTACTGATGAAAGTATACAACCGGCAAAATCACCTAAGAAGGTCAAGCCTCCTCCAATATATATTAGTGAACAAAATAGCCACACTTATAGGAGAAAACTCATTTTACGTAATACCCTTAAGAAAAGGGAACATAAATGAAACAAAGGTTCAAACTGAAACCGAGGATAGCCATCGTCTACTAACCAAATTCTTGGATGAAGCACGAAAAAACTTTTATACATACCAACTAAAAAGCGCAAGGGGCCTACAGGTTGTTCTCAAAGGGATTGAGGCAACTGTTTCGACCACTGAAATCGTAGAAGCGCTCAAGGAAAAGAACTTTAGTGAAAAAATGTTCATGAACATATTAAACAAAAATAAGGAACCACAACCAATGTTCAAAATCGAGTTGGAGCCAGAGCGCCAGACACTGAAAAAAAATGAAGTTCATCCAATCTACAAGTTACAGCTCCTACTGCATCGGCGTATCACAGTGGAAGAGCCACACAAGCGCAATCGCCCAGTGCAGTGCACTAACTGCCAAGAATATGGCCACACTAAGGCGTACTGTACGCTGAAATCTATTTGCGTAGTCTGTAGTGAAGCTCATAGCACAGCGAACTGCCATAAGAACAAGGAAGACATCTCTGTTAAAATGTGCAGCAACTGCGGTGAAAGTCACACAGCGAACTGGCGTGGCTGTGTAGTATACAAGGAACTGAAGATCCGCCTTAACAAACGCGGAGAATCAATACGCGCTCAGACCACCCACATCGCTCACACTCCGCCACAATCGGGCCCGTCCTACACTGCATCCCCCCCTACACATCGTACCAGTCCTAGCGTTTCCTTCGCTAATGCCTTAAAATCGGTGATGAAAGTATACAACCGGCAAAATCACCTAAGAAGGTCAAGCCTCCTCCAATATATATTAGTGAACAAAATAGCCACACTTATAGGAGAAAACTCATTTTACGTAATACCCTTAAGAAAAGGGAACATAAATGAAACAAAGGTTCAAACTGAAACCGAGGATAGCCATCGTCTACTAACCAAATTCTTGGATGAAGCACGAAAAAACTTTTATACATACCAACTAAAAAGCGCAAGGGGCCTACAGGTTGTTCTCAAAGGGATTGAGGCAACTGTTTCGACCACTGAAATCGTAGAAGCGCTCAAGGAAAAGAACTTTAGTGAAAAAATGTTCATGAACATATTAAACAAAAATAAGGAACCACAACCAATGTTCAAAATCGAGTTGGAGCCAGAGCGCCAGACACTGAAAAAAAATGAAGTTCATCCAATCTACAAGTTACAGCTCCTACTGCATCGGCGTATCACAGTGGAAGAGCCACACAAGCGCAATCGCCCAGTGCAGTGCACTAACTGCCAAGAATATGGCCACACTAAGGCGTACTGTACGCTGAAATCTATTTGCGTAGTCTGTAGTGAAGCTCATAGCACAGCGAACTGCCATAAGAACAAGGAAGACATCTCTGTTAAAATGTGCAGCAACTGCGGTGAAAGTCACACAGCGAACTGGCGTGGCTGTGTAGTATACAAGGAACTGAAGATCCGCCTTAACAAACGCGGAGAATCAATACGCGCTCAGACCACCCACATCGCTCACACTCCGCCACAATCGGGCCCGTCCTACACTGCATCCCCCCCTACACATCGTACCAGTCCTAGCGTTTCCTTCGCTAATGCCTTAAAATCGGGAATTAAATCTGTGAATCCGCGAACACAAAAGTCGACTTCTACTCGGGAAGAACAGAAAATAACTACCTTGAACGAACAAACGCAGCATATATTAACTGGCATTGAAACGATGATGATCTCACTCCAGCAAACCCTAAAAGAGTTTATGACATTCATGCAAACCACAATGCAAGAGCTTATGCGAAACCAAAATATGCTGATACAGCTTCTTCTGTCATCCAAATCAATATAATGTCTCCACTTCAAATATCTATGTGGAACGCGAATGGCGTTTCACGGCATAAAAACGAACTTGCCCAGTTCTTATTCGAAAAAAATATTGACGTCATGCTCCTCTTCGAGACACATCTAACAGACAAGCACAACTTCCATATACCAGGATACTTATTCTACGCCACAAACCATCCGGACGGCAAAGCCCATGGGGGCACTGGTATACTTATCAGAAGTCGCATCAAACACCACCTTTATAACAGAACTGAAATGGACTACCTGCAATCCACTTCCATAAGCATGCAATCCAGCAGCGGCCCCGTCACTCTGACCGCAGTATACTGCCCACCTCGTTTTGTAGTTTCTGAGGACCAATTCTTGGAATTTTTCAACTCACTCGATGAGCGATTCATAGCGGCCGGTGACTACAATGCCAAGCATACGCACTGGGGATCACGTCTTTTGACCCCAAAGGGCAAACAACTTTACAACGCGCTCATTAAGCCGCGAAACAAGCTCGATCATGTGACTCCGGGTAGGCCTACATACTGGCCAGCAGACCCAAATAAGCTACCGGATCTCATTGACTTCGCAATAACAAGAAAGATTCCAAGAAATAATATTACGGCCGAGTCACTTGCAGAACTATCATCTGATCACTCTCCAGTTCTACTTACTCTCTGGCACCGACCACATATAACTGAGCGGCCCTACAGGCTGACAGGCAACAGGACCAACTGGGCAAGGTACGCGAAATATGTTTGTACTCACATGGAACCAACTCAAACAGTATTCACCGACGAGGATGTTGATCGCCTGAGATAGAGGAAACACTTGTTGCTGCAGCCAAGGCCTCTACACCTCCAGACACACACAAAATGACAAATCATAGCAAGACAAATCGTGAAATCGAACAGCTAGTACTTGAAAAACGAAGACTAAGAAAAGAATGGCAGAATCATAGATCCCCAACGGCTAAAGAACATCTAAAAATAGCAACACGTGTAGTATTCAGATAGAAACATACTACGGCCTCACTGAGCGCTGATCCTGGAGATCAATGCCTAGCGCATAGAAAGAGTAGGAGGGCGTGCACTTCTAGCGTCGCTCTGACGTAGCTCGTCGGATATGTCGTGGGATCTTTTCCTAACCCGCTCTATACGGCCTCTTGTGGGTAGAAAGAAAGAATAAGTGCACTGTCTGTAAGCTATATGATGGGCCAAATAAAATAAGGTGAATTTTTGTTGAATTGCGCGTTACGTTCGTTAATAGACTGCAAAGGTGGCTGAGCTGATGGTTGCCCCCTCCTCTGTACCCTCCCGACCTAGGTAACGCGATGGATTAGTTTGACGGTTACCCCTTAACAAATGTTTATTTACATTGGTTTAAATTTCATAGTATGTTAGATACATTATAACTTCATTTAGACGGACCATAATTCAAAAACTATCTGATCATCTTGATCAAAAATAGGCTTAACGTTTCAAAATTTAACTTTGCTAAATATATATAAATTCATCGTAACCTCAAACTTGTATATATATATATATATATGTTGAATGACAACTACAGTATACATGTATTCAATAATGGCAAAAAGAATGGGCAATATATGTTATCTTTTTAATTAACTAATTTAGGTATGCCAAATTATATGCACTAGTGCAACATCTAAGACAGTGTTTCAAAAATTCATTTTTTTGTTTAAAATAATAATGTTTTACTTTCATTTACTCACATACATTCCTCCCTTGCGCGTTCGTTGGGTCCTTCGAAGATGCAGGTGATGATGCACTTTAAATTTATGTTGAAAACAGTCGATGATGTTGCATTTGCATTTACAAATGAATGATGTGCACTATATATATATATAAGTGTCTTAATCTAATTGTGTAGAGAAATTATTAATTTAATGTGTGATATGTTTTTTTTTTCTTTTATATAAAAAAAAATGAAATGAAAAGAGTTTTTCTTTAAGTAATCAATAACTTGCGTGATCCAAATGATTGCGCTGGTGAATTCGTACAGATCTACCAAGCGCTAGAGTGAGAGACAAACATTTTGCGTCTTCTTATGTACGTCCAGTGTCAAAGTTCTGCGAGCTTTCGAGAACTGCAGAGCTTTCGAGAACTACAGAGCTTTCGAGAACTGCAGTCAGTATGCTTCTCGGTGTTGAAAATGTACCTTGAGGTCGCAACCCGGGCTGTTGATGCCCTACACGAAAAAGAGGCAGCTTCCCTGCACCATTCACAAGTGTGCGCTATCCAAAATGTAGGTTATGGGGACGGCGAAATAACAATTGGCCGACCGGTTGCTGATTTCGGCGTTACGTCTATGCTGCTAATGCGCGATAGTACTAGTCGCAAACCGGCCGGCAACGATATAAATTATGCTGATCTGCCTGAAATAACGCTTTGTTAGACACACACATTTCAGATATGATAAAATTAATATCACCTTTTCACGGGTTTACTACTTGTACTCAATAATCCAATGCTTTTTATACCCTTCGACCATTGAAAATGGTCAAAAAAGGGTATACTAACTTTGTGCAATGTATGTAACAGGCATAAGGAGGCGTGGCAGACCCCACAAAGTATATATATTCTTGCTCAGGATCACTAGCCGAGTCGATTGAGACATCTCCGTCTGTCTGTCCGTCTGTCCGTCTGTATGAGACAACAGATCTCAGCTATTAAAAAAGCTAGAGACACCAAATTTGGAATGGAAGTTCCTATATATAAGAGGCAGATAAAGTTTATTTCAAATGCTTGATGCCACGCCCACCGCCCCCGCAATTCGGTAATTTACGATTATTAAGCAAAGTATTAAACTTATAAAATTATGCTTTGGTATGTATAAAGCTATATTCCATATGAACATATTCTCCAAATTAAAATCCTATCGGATCAATAACACAGGAGTTATTCAAGTCAACGTTTTCAATACAAATGTACGAGCAGCAGCATGCGCTCTGCTACGAGCAGTTGACTTCGACGTCGACGTTGCGTCACGCCGCTTTACGCGCGTCGCTGTGTGAGTGCGAGCGATTAAGCTATATGTAGTGTGGTTACACGATTGTAACAGATTTAGAAAATTGGGAGAAGGGTATCTTACTGTCGAGCGCTCGACTGTAGCCATACCCACTTGTTTAGTTATGCGGAGTTTAAATATACTTTGTAGAAAATAAAATATTAACTAGCGCGTGTTAACCTTTGCAGGTTTTAAGGTTAATTGTATCAACTTGTACTTGCAATTCAGAATGCAGTAATGCATCTGCGAGCTGAGACCGTTCAAATCAAAGTGAACATGTGCTTCAATATTTTTCGCTCAGGTAGCGGAGTTTTTTTCCAATTTGCATTACCTCTTCATGGAATAACTAACTGTAAATGTTTATCTCATCTTTTCCCTTCAGTTTCGTCGCCTCGATTGTAGTGTATAGGTAAGGGATAAAACATGTTAAAGCTCATCTTCTATAAGAGTGACAGAGCAAGCAAATGAGAAGAGCGAATGAGGTGAATTGCAGGGGACTGAGCTTTTATCTCTTATACAATAATCTTATCGCATGCGATATTTAATTCGATTATCAGTAGGTGGACAGTTTCCTATTGGATTTGTTAACTGACCACTACAGCGCAGTTAATTTCAGCGAGAGTCTCATCTCGAGAAGGTGTTAACTTAAAAAAGGTCAGTATACGAAAAAAATCAGGTTTGTATGTCCTTCAAATGGTATATTCCTATTGACTTATCCTGTTCGTTTGCTAATTCATAATAAATAGGACTTATCTTTCTGATTACTGTGGCTTTGTTAAATACTGGCGCCAATTTGCTGCTAAACTTCTTTCCGGCGTTACTTTGCGCAAAACTACGAGCATGAACAATATCACCTATTTTCAGATGAACAGTTCTACTGCGTAAGTTATATCTCCTGGCATTAACATCATGAGCATTACCTATGTTTTCTTTGGCTTTACTTCGAGCTAAGAGTAACTTATCAGCAGTACTAATATTGGTGTCCTCTGACAACAAATTCAATTTTCTCAGTAGGTCATAATCTTGTCCATTCATTACCATATTTTGGCCGAAACATAAGAAATATGGGGAAAAGCCTGTGCTTCGATGCAAATTTGATCTCAACGAGCCGCTGATTTCATTTAAATACTGATCCCAATTCGTGTGGTCTGTGCCTATGTATGCACGTATCGCGGCTAAAACGGATCTATTTAATCGCTCGCTCGCGTTTGCTTGGGGAGAGTAAACAGCTGTGCATCTATGCGATACGCCAAAACGTGTTAAGAATGCTTTAAAATGCCCCGATCGGTATTGTGATCCATTATCGTTTAAGATTGTTTCGGACACGCCGAAAGTATAAAATACATGGTTCTCCAGATAATCACAAATACGATGAGTCGTAAATTTCTTTAAGGGGTGAAGAAAATGGAACTTCGTGTTATGATCTACGATGATCAAAAGTCCGATATTACCATGTTTAGATCTAGGATAGGGACCTAGGAGATCCATGTACAGTTTTTGGAATGGCCTATCTGAAGTCATGGGTTTGCCCATGGGTGGTCTGAGAATGGTGTTTGGGCTTTTTGTTGACTTGCATACAGAACATTTTGCAACATAACTACGAATCTGGACTATCATTCCGGGCCAATAAAAATATCGTTTCAATTTTTCGGCTAACTTGCTCATGCCAACATGAGATGAGTCGGGGGGATAGTGTGCGCGATGCAGGACTGTTTCTCTTAATTTGACAGGCACCCACAATTTCCAAGATTCTGACTCTTGAATTGCATCGCCAGTGGGATGCTCGGTCCTTTTATAGACGAAATCATCTACTATTCTCAAATCTGGTAGTCTTGATTGGTTTTCTTTAACCCGCTTAATTAAATCGAGGTATTCGTCTGAACGGAATTCTTTTGAAGTCAAATCAATAATTGGCCCGATGTCGGAAAGTTCACTGACATCAACTTCGTGACGCCGTGACAGTGCGTCAGCTACAATGTTATGCGATCCGCTTCTATGTGTTATTATGAAAGAAAAACCCTGCAATCTAATTGACCACCTGGCAAGACGTCCTGACAAATCCTTTTGCTTCATAAGCCATTTTAAGGATGCATGATCTGTAACTACCGTGAATTCTTGGCCTTCTATATAAGCTCTGAATTTGTTAATACCCTTTATGACCGCTAAACATTCGAGTTCGGTTACCGTGTAATTTCGTTGAGCTTTCGTTAATTTCTCGGACATGTATGCGATTGGCAATTCTATGCCGTCTTCGTTCTTTTGGGCAAGCACACAACCAAGACCATGTAAACTAGCGTCGCAAAGCAGAACGAAAGGCTTCGAAAAATCAGGTGTCATAAACAAGGGTGCACTTGTTAGTTTGGATTTTAACAAGTTAAAAGCGTTTTCCGCGTCCTGATTCCAATCAAATATTTTGTTCTTCTTTAAAAGATCCGTAAGTGGGCAGGTGATTGTTGCGTAATTCTCAACGAAACGCCTGTACCACCCTGAGAGTCCTAAAAATCTTCTAAGTTGCCTGACGGAAGTCGGAGGAGGAAATTCTTTAATAGCGCTTACTTTCTGAGGATCTGCTTTTATTTGGCCGTATCCTATAATAAATCCTAAGTATTTGATCTCTAACATGCAAAACTTGGATTTGGCTATGTTAATCGTTAACTTAGCCTGGCGAAGGTAAGATGCGATTTCTTCTAACAACTTCATATGTAAATCAAAATCGTCTGAAAGAACTAGAAGGTCATCTAAATAAACAAATACTCTGGTTCGTAGATGGGCAGGAATGACTTGATCCATCAATCTGCACAGAGTTTGCGCCGCGTTACACAAACCGAAAGGCATGACCTTGTACTGGTATAGCGGTCGATTTGGTACAGTGAACGCAGTATACGGACGAGATTTTTGCTCCAGTGGAATTTGCCAGAAGGCGTGTTTCATGTCTAGTCCGGTAATGAAACGTGCTGAAGGTAGCCTACTGAGGATGCCGTCCACATGGGGTAAGGGATAAGCGTCTTTCAGTGTCACTTTATTTACTTCTCTCGAGTCATATATCAATCTGTCAACGAGTTTTTCTACATGGAATTGATATTCCTCAAATGATTCTTTATCTCCTTGATGTCTACTATTAATTGATTCCCAGATGTCCATATCTGAGTCGATATCCCTGAATTTCTGCATAAATTCCTTACAAAAATCATCCCAAGTGAGATAGTTGCAGGAACGGTGGTATTGCCAGTACCATTCGTTGGCTTTACCGGCGAAAAACAAATGTAAATGGTCACACAAGAGTTGATAATCTCCATTCAAGTTCTGCTGTGCTAATGATTTAACTCTGTAGAGAAATTCTTCAGCATGAAGACCATCTTTGACTCCATCAAATTTGATGCGCCAACTTTGAATGATGTTTGGAACTTTTTCAGGCTGAACCTGCGTGTTAGACCTAGTCGAGATGTGACTATGTCGACTATTATTCGAGTTTGGGTTCGAACTAATTGTATTATAAATTGGTACTGTTCGTGGTAACTGACTCGGTAAGTCGTTTCTAGTTTCTCTCACGTTAGAAGTGATGTGATGGCCTAAACTCAAGGAAGACAACTGTGTTTGTATGTATGCCGTCAAGTTTTCCAGCATTTGTTGTTGCTGAACCTGCATAGCAGTTTGGATTGCCTTATTAATGTCATCAATATTCATTCTGGTGTTGTTTACGTTGTCATTATTAACCGTACTAGCGCAGCTGTTGTTTACACGCGAGCTTGAATTTAGCTGCCGCTGAGATCTGGTGACCATGCCCCTACGCCTACCTGGATTTTTGCCTCTTATGGACGAGTTTCTACCCCGTGTGGGTTGCTGGTTTGCGTTGGGTTCATTATTAGGTGTTGTATCGTTTTGTGTGTGTCCTGTGGCTAATTGTTCTGCTTGTAAATTATCGTTGGCTAGTAATTCAGATTCTAAGGTGCATGTTTGCCTACATATTGGGCAAATTCGAGAAGTTCTCAAGTGTTCGGTTATACAACGAAGGTGAAATGGATGTCTGCACGGTGTTGCTGCAGTGCGATCAGTTTCATTCAAAGGCTGGTGACAGATGTTGCAAAATGTCTCGTCTCCTCTCAATGCGCTTGCCAAATCTTCGTTGCTGTGACGTACCTACATTTTTAGACTGTTATACGAATTCAGTTTTATTAATTTATCATTTAATAGGTCCGTCTTCATGAAGTATAAGTATAAGTCATACTATTTTATTTTTAAACGCCTATTTTCAAACATAACGTGCATTTATTGTAAACTAATGGAACTGTTGGTTGTTAAAGTAAGGTTTTTCCTTCTGGGTCAAGAATCGAAGCTTCTCCAATAACTTGCATTCTCCACAGAATATCCTGCCAAACTTTCGTTACCTGTAATCTGAAAATATTCGGATCCGCCTACTCTTATGATTCGGTTCACCTTAGTCGACTATTCCGTGAGAACTCGAAATTTAATCGCGATTCTAAATGGCGAAAGTCCGTTATCACTTAATAGCAAGAAGTATATTCCAAATTTCCAGTTACGTTTTCAATTACATGATCTGCCTATTACTAGCGACTTAGTTTCGTTTCGGTCGACCAATCCGGTTATTCGAATTAGGGTCGTTATTCCTGAAGCGAGTTGTAAGCACGCTTACGTAATACCAGACATATAATTGAATTGAATTAAATACGAGGCAAAAAAATGTAAAATGTTAATTATGGATGAATCTTGGAGCAATTTATATGTGGATATATGCCCTTGTTTAATCGCTTGTTCTGTGTATGTGGTTACAAGGTCTAAACTATATCGAGCTGATAACGATCCAGTCTGACTGAATAGCAGCTGCTTGTTGTTGCTTCCAATCAGGTCAGACTCGGGCCCCACGTTGGGCGCCACTTTCTTTTTCTAATCCTCACTTTTGTATATGTAGTATTCAGATAGAAACATACTACGGCCTCACTAAGCGCTGATCCTGGAGATCAATGCCTAGCGCATAGAAAGAGTAGGAGGGCGTGCACTTCTAGCGTCGCTCTGACGTAGCTCGTCGGATATGTCGTGGGATCTTTTCCTAACCCGCTCTATACGGCCTCTTGTGGGTAGAAAGAAAGAATAAGTGCACTGTCTGTAAGCTATATGATGGGCCAAATAAAATAAGGTGAATTTTTGTTGAATTGCGCGTTACGTTCGTTAATAGACTGCAAGGGTGGCTGAGCTGATGGTTGCCCCCTCCTCTGTACCCTCCCGACCTTGGTAACGCGATGGATTAGTTTGACGGTTACCCCTTAACAAATGTTTATTTACATTGGTTTAAATTTCATAGTATGTTAGATACATTATAACTTCATTTAGACGGACCATAATTCACAAACTATCTGATCATCTTGATCAAAAATAGGCTTAACGTTTCAAAATTTAACTTTGCTAAATATATATAAATTCATCGTAACCTCAAACTTGTATATATATACATATATATATGTTGAATGACAACTACAGTATACATGTATTCAATAATGGCAAAAAGAATGGGCAATATATGTTATCTTTTTAATTAACTAATTTAGGTATGCCAAATTATATGCACTAGTGCAACATCTAAGACAGTGTTTCAAAAATTCATTTTTTTGTTTAAAATAATAATGTTTTACTTTCATTTACTCACATACATTCCTCCCTTGCGCGTTCGTTGGGTCCTTCGAAGATGCAGGTGATGATGCACTTTAAATTTATGTTGAAAACAGTCGATGATGTTGCATTTGCATTTACAAATGAATGATGTGCACTATATATATATATAAGTGTCTTAATCTAATTGTGTAGAGAAATTATTAATTTAATGTGTGATATGTTTTTTTTTCTTTTATATAAAAAAAAATGAAATGAAAAGAGTTTTTCTTTAAGTAATCAATAACTTGCGTGATCCAAATGATTGCGCTGGTGAATTCGTACAGATCTACCAAGCGCTAGAGTGAGAGACAAACATTTTGCGTCTTCTTATGTACGTCCAGTGTCAAAGTTCTGCGAGCTTTCGAGAACTGCAGAGCTTTCGAGAACTACAGAGCTTTCGAGAACTGCAGTCAGTATGCTTCTCGGTGTTGAAAATGTACCTTGAGGTCGCAACCCGGGCTGTTGATGCCCTACACGAAAAAGAGGCAGCTTCCCTGCACCATTCACAAGTGTGCGCTATCCAAAATGTAGGTTATGGGGACGGCGAAATAACAATTGGCCGACCGGTTGCTGATTTCGGCGTTACGTCTATGCTGCTAATGCGCGATAGTACTAGTCGCAAACCGGCCGGCAACGATATAAATTATGCTGATCTGCCTGAAATAACGCTTTGTTAGACACACACATTTCAGATATGATAAAATTAATATCACCTTTTCACGGGTTTACTACTTGTACTCAATAATCCAATGCTTTTTATACCCTTCGACCATTGAAAATGGTCAAAAAAGGGTATACTAACTTTGTGCAATGTATGTAACAGGCATAAGGAGGCGTGGCAGACCCCACAAAGTATATATATTCTTGCTCAGGATCACTAGCCGAGTCGATTGAGACATCTCCGTCTGTCTGTCCGTCTGTCCGTCTGTATGAGACAACAGATCTCAGCTATTAAAAAAGCTAGAGACACCAAATTTGGAATGGAAGTTCCTATATATAAGAGGCAGATAAAGTTTATTTCAAATGCTTGATGCCACGCCCACCGCCCCCGCAATTCGGTAATTTACGATTATTAAGCAAAGTATTAAACTTATAAAATTATGCTTTGGTATGTATAAAGCTATATTCCATATGAACATATTCTCCAAATTAAAATCCTATCGGATCAATAACACAGGAGTTATTCAAGTCAACGTTTTCAATACAAATGTACGAGCAGCAGCATGCGCTCTGCTACGAGCAGTTGACTTCGACGTCGACGTTGCGTCACGCCGCTTTACGCGCGTCGCTGTGTGAGTGCGAGCGATTAAGCTATATGTAGTGTGGTTACACGATTGTAACAGATTTAGAAAATTGGGAGAAGGGTATCTTACTGTCGAGCGCTCGACTGTAGCCATACCCACTTGTTTAGTTATGCGGAGTTTAAATATACTTTGTAGAAAATAAAATATTAACTAGCGCGTGTTAACCTTTGCAGGTTTTAAGGTTAATTGTATCAACTTGTACTTGCAATTCAGAATGCAGTAATGCATCTGCGAGCTGAGACCGTTCAAATCAAAGTGAACATGTGCTTCAATATTTTTCGCTCAGGTAGCGGAGTTTTTTTCCAATTTGCATTACCTCTTCATGGAATAACTAACTGTAAATGTTTATCTCATCTTTTCCCTTCAGTTTCGTCGCCTCGATTGTAGTGTATAGGTAAGGGATAAAACATGTTAAAGCTCATCTTCTATAAGAGTGACAGAGCAAGCAAATGAGAAGAGCGAATGAGGTGAATTGCAGGGGACTGAGCTTTTATCTCTTATACAATAATCTTATCGCATGCGATATTTAATTCGATTATCAGTAGGTGGACAGTTTCCTATTGGATTTGTTAACTGACCACTACAGCGCAGTTAATTTCAGCGAGAGTCTCATCTCGAGAAGGTGTTAACTTAAAAAAGGTCAGTATACGAAAAAAATCAGGTTTGTATGTCCTTCAAATGGTATATTCCTATTGACTTATCCTGTTCGTTTGCTAATTCATAATAAATAGGACTTATCTTTCTGATTACTGTGGCTTTGTTAAATACTGGCGCCAATTTGCTGCTAAACTTCTTTTCTGCGTTACTTTGCGCAAAACTACGAGCATGAACAATATCACCTATTTTCAGATGAACAGTTCTACTGCGTTAGTTATATCTCCTGGCATTAACATCATGAGCATTACCTATGTTTTCTTTGGCTTTACTTCGAGCTAAGAGTAACTTATCAGCAGTACTAATATTGGTGTCCTCTGACAACAAATTCAATTTTCTCAGTAGGTCATAATCTTGTCCATTCATTACCATAAACGTAAACTAACCAGGGCACTTAAGCTTGAGGAAGCCAACGCCCAGCATCTATATATCAAACAACTATCGCCCACCAGCAAAAGGAACCCTTTGTGGAAAGCACACAAAAGCATACAGCCACCGGCAGAAACAGTCGTTCCACTGCGAGGTCCCTCTGGAAGCTGGATACGCAGCGACGAAGATAGAGCTAATACGTTCGCCGATCACCTTCAGAAAGTATTCCAACCAAATCCTGCTAGCAACTCATTTGTCCTCCCTGTAGTAACTAAAAGCTTGCCCCCTATAAATCCAGTAACATTCAGCCAAAGTGAGATAGCATCTATCATTAAAGATCTTAAGCCCAAAAAATCACCTGGACATGACTTGGTGACACCAAAAATGATCATAGAACTCCCACCGTGTGCGGTTCTGACCTTATGCCATCTCTTCAACGCTATTACGAAACTTGGATACTATCCCCAAAGGTGGAAAAAGGCGGTTATAGTAATGATTCCCAAGCCAGGCAAAGACAAAACGCAACCCTCATCCTACAGACCAATCAGTCTCCTAATGTGTCTCTCGAAACTGTTTGAAAAGGCATTTTTAAAACAACTAACTCCCTACTTAAAAAAGCGAAATACAATACCATCGCATCAGTTTGGCTTTCGCAAAAATCACGGAACGATCGAACAGGTCAATCGCATCACAAACGAAATTCGTACCGCTTTTGAGCACCGGGAATACTGTTCAGCTATATTCTTAGATGTTGCACAAGCATTTGACCGAGTCTGGCTGGAAGGACTAATGTACAAGATAACAAAACTGCTTCCCCAGAACACGCACAAAGTGTTCGAATCTTATCTCTTCAAAAGAGTGTTCTCAACCAGGTGTAACAGTTCGACTTCACACGACCGCGTTATCAATGCTGGAGTCCCCCAAGGTAGTGTACTGGGCCCCGTTCTTTACACCCTATTCACAGCAGACATGCCTACAAGCTATCAGCTCACAACCTCTACGTTTGCTGCCGATACCGCAATACTTAGCCGATCTAGATGCCCAGCAAAAGCAACAGAGCAACTTGCCTGCCATCTTAAAATAGTGGAAAGATGGTTTGCGGACTGGCGCATTAAGATAAACGAGACCAAAAGCAGACATGTAACCTTCACACTGAACAGACAAACCTGCCCACCCTGTACCCTGAACAATACATTTATCCCACAAGCAGACGTAGTAACATATCTCGGCGTTCACCTAGATAGACGCCTCACCTGGCGGCGACATATAGAATCTAAGAGGACTCATATGAAGCTTAAAGCAGCCAATCTTCACTGGCTTATTAATTACAACTCTCCCTTAGTCTGGAATACAAAGTACTCCTCTACAATACCGTGCTGAAACCCATCTGGACATACGGCTGTGAACTATGGGGAAACGCTTCAAAAATCAACATTGAAATCATACAGCGAGCTCAGTCCATGATTCTGCGAACTATCACTGGGGCACTATGGTACCTACGCAGCGAAAGCATCCATAGAGACCTCCACATAAATCTTGTCAATGAGGAAATTCAGATGAAAACAAGAAAGCAAGGCTACCTTCGGCTTGCCGAAGGTTTTATACCCTTGCAGTTGTACACAGCTATATGTAATAGTACTCAGATTTTCATAAAATTGCAACAGGTACCTTCATTCGGCCGATCGTTGATCGTTATAAGTTATAAAACTTCGATTTTGATGAAACTTTATTATTAAGGACATACTTAGAATTGGATGTGGTAAGCCTGATAGCTATATCTTGAAATATAACGAAAATCGACCGATAGGCTCCATGACAGCTGTACGATATATCAGTCCGATCTGGCCTGTTCCGACTTATTTAATGAAGGCAGAATTAAGAAGCTTGTGAGCCAACTTTTATGAAGATAGCTCAATAACTGGGGGACTAATTTGCGTTGCAAGAGACAGACGGACTGACTGATTGTTCCTATAACAGCTATAGAATATAAACGTCTGAGATATTTAAATGGAAAAAATAAGGGCGGGTTACTGTATAACATTAAAAAGTATTGATAATGTGCTGTATTTCCAAGAACAAAACAGATTTGCATACAAAAACCCTAATTTCAGCCGATTGTTCCTATGGCAGCTATATGTTATAGTGGTCCGATTTTGATACAATTTTGACAGCACATTAGGAACGTAATAAGAATAAGATTTGCCAAATCTTGTTGCAATATCTTGAAAAACAACAAAAATCGGCCGATAGTTTCTATGACAGCTATACGATATATCGGTCCGATCTAGCTCGTTCCGACTTATTTACAGCTCGCAGCAATAAGAAGCTTATATGCCAAGTTTCATGAAGATAGCTCAAAAACTGAGAGACTAGTTTGCGTTGCAACAGACGGACGGACGGACGGACGGACGGACGGACGGACGGACGGACGGACGGACGGACGGACGGACGGACAGACGGACATCCATTTTTGGACTCCTCTGTTTATGCTGATTCAGAATATATATACTTTATAGGGTAGGAGATGTCTCCTAAGGTGCGTTGCAAACTTCTGGCTAAAATTAATATACCCTCTGCAAGGGTATAAAAAGTAAACATCAAGCAAAGCTCGCCGCGCACGAAAATCCTCTCGCGAAGTCGCTTACGCGAGTCTACAGTCAGAGCCGACTGAAGCGCAAAGATTCTCCAGCCCAGCAAAGAAATCCTAGGGTGAAATGACTCCTTTGAGGAACGCCAGATGTGGCATGAAGTGGAATTGAGAGGCTGTTTTTAAAGAGGACTCTTTGAGTTCTGTCAGTCAGATAGCTTACAATCCAACTAAGTAATTTAGGTGAAAAACCTAGAAGGTCAAGCTTATGTGCCAGAAGGGAATGATTCACTGAGTCAAAAGCTTTACTGAAATAGGTATAAATGACATCAGTTTGAAGATTTTCCTGAAATCCTTTTACCACAAAGGATGTCAGCTCAAGCAAATTTGTCGTAGTTGAACGACGTTTAATAAATCCGTGTTGAAAAGGTGAAATAACGGATCTGCATAAATGTTGCAAGTGAGGAGTTATAACATTCTCGAAAAATTTAGGTATGGCCGACAATTGAGAGATACCTCTTTAATTGCTTACTTCAGACTTGCTGCCCTTTTTCAATAATGGGATAATAAAAGATTCCTTCCAAATGGAAGGAAAGAGTGAAGTTTCTAAGGACAGCGAAAATAGTTTGAGCAAAGGTTTACCTAAGGAGTTGGCACAGAACCGAAGTATACAAACGGGAACACCGTCAGGGCCTGGTGAAAAAACTGGCTTAACTAAATTAAGATCCTTGACAAGGGATATTGTGTAGAAGGTGAATAAGTCGTTTGAAAAAACTTTGCAAACAGATCGGCCATGGTTTGGTCGGTATTTGCATTAGCATTTTCAAACGTTAAGTTAGTAGGAAAAGCGGAAGACTTACGCTTCGTGTTAACAAAACTACTAATCAAATTGGGAAATTAAAGTGTTTAATAAATTAAAATCTGCTTTTCTAAAGCAGCGTACGCGTTTACACAGTTTTTCAGGTTTATCCATACAAGCCCCAAAATCAAAAGACACTTCCAGAGTAGGATGGTAAGGATCTTCTGGGAAAGAAAGTGGTTGAGTCTTGACTAAATTCATTTTAGATGGATCGGAGACAAAGCATAAGTCTAACGATCTGTTACTACAGTTTAAGATATGATTGACCTGCGACAATGACATATCAAACAGACCGTCAAAAAGGTCGTGGTGCCGTGAGGGCAGCAGAGAATTTGAATCAACACTTGTTGTCCAATTACAATCAGGGATATTAAAGTCCCCAAGGACTGAAAGGTGATCTCTGTCTGATAACACAACAATTTGTGAAGAAGAAGAAAGACTGTTAATATATAAAGTTGAAAGTTTAGTACATAGACCTCTAACATTTTGATATGAAAGAGTTTAGGAGCATCTTAGTTTTTTTGTTTAATGTTGTTCTTGTTTTTGTTTGGGCTGAAACTAGAGACGGCAAAGGAAGATTAATCGGTGGGCGATTTTTCTTCTTCTTTGTTTCGAACTCTTTGACCATTACATGCTCCGGCCATAATTGAGCCGAGCATATAATGCCCAGGAGTTCGTTGGGAACACCTATTTTGAAGGTTGAGGAATGAATTTTGCCTTAAATATAGGCTGTTACATCATTTGATGTGAGGTCAGGGGCAAGCATGGAAACAAAATTTGTTTCCTTTGTGGATCACCTAGAATCTTTTTAGGCGCCTCAGGTGTAACTCCAGAGCATAGGTTCTCTTCTGATAGACCAGGACTTGAACACGCCTTCGGTAAAACTATTAACTGTGGCACGGGCAACGACACCACAGCGGACTTGTCGGAAATTATGGGCATCACAGGTTGCACACACTCAATGACATTTTCGGGAAGCGAAACCGATTGAGCCGAAGACCTCGTTACTATTGGGGGATTGGTGAACGAAATCGACGGCTGGGTCGCTGGCGTGCTTGGCTAGTCAATAAGAGGGAGATGGGTGGCGCTAACTGAAGACTTTTGATTTCGCGAGGATTTCTTGCGCTTTGGTGATTAATTTGGTGAATAACTTAAGATTATTGAAAGACGAATCAAGCGCTGAGAACTGGTCGAAAGTTTGCGAAAACTTCCAAACAAATCCCTAAATCCAGTCTTCGTTTGACGCATAAACGAACACATTTCGTTCTCCACCTTCCTACACACATCACAGCAATAACGCAACCCAGTACGCTTGGCTACGGCGTCAGCCGTCGGGCCAGTATATCCAGCACACTTCGCGTGTATAACGTTGTCACATAGCCAACACG
This sequence comes from Zaprionus tsacasi, assembly GCA_018904105.1. Classification (NCBI taxonomy): domain Eukaryota; kingdom Metazoa; phylum Arthropoda; class Insecta; order Diptera; family Drosophilidae; genus Zaprionus; species Zaprionus tsacasi. Next base: position 757,974 of record JAEIFR010000202.1, on the reverse strand, counting down.
AGATGCATGCCTGGGCGACAGTCACCTGCTTAAGGCAGGATTTCTTGAAGCAAATTAAAACGTCCATTATAGGGGACACCTACTGTAAAAACAAAATCAGCTAAAATGAAAACAAAACCAAAACAAGAAAAGGGATGAGCGCAAGAGAGAGAAATTAACGCGCGTAAAAGGCAGAGAGCAGAGAGAGCAAATGTAATAAAAAGACAAGAAAGCAAGGCTACCTTCGGCTTGCCGAAGGTTTTATACCCTTGCAGTTGTGCACAGCTATATGTAATAGTACTCAGATTTCCATAAAATTGCAACAGGAACCTTCATTAGGCCGATCGTGGATCGTTATAAGTTATAAAAGTTCGATTTTAATGAAACTTTGTTATTAAGTACACATTTAGATTTGGATGTGGTAAGCCTGATAGCTATATCTTGAAATATAACGAAAATCGGCCGATAGGTTCCATGAAGCTTTACGATATATCGGTCCGATCTTGCCCGTTCCGACTTATTTAAAGAGGGAAGAAATAAGAAGCTTGTGAGCCAAGTTTTATGAAGATAGCTCAATAACTGGGGGACTAATTTGCGTTGCAACAGACAGACAAACAGCTATAGAATATAAACGTCTGAGATATTTTAATGGAAAACTAAGGGCGGGTTACTGTATAACATTCAAAAGTATTGATAATGTGCGGTATTTCCAAGAACAAAACAGGTTTGCATACAAAAACCCTAATTTCAGCCGATTGTTCCTAAGGCAGCTATATGTTATAGTGGTCCGATTGATACAATTTTGACAGCACATTAGAAACGTAATAAGAATAAGATTTGCCAAATCTTGTTGCAATAACTTGATAAACAGCAAAAATCGGCCGAGAGTTTCTATGACAGCTATACGATATAGCGATCCGATCTGTCTCGTTCCGACTTATTTACAGCGTACAGCAATAAGAAGCCAAGTTTCAAGAAGATAGCTCAAAAACTTAGAGACTAGTTTGCGTTGCAACAGACGGACGGACGGACAGACGGACATCCATTTTTGGACTCCTCTGTTTATGCTGATTCAGAATATATATACTTTATATGGTCGGAGATGTCTCCTAAAGTGCGTTGCAAACTTCTGGCTAAAATTAATATACCCTCTGCAAGGGTATAAGAAGTGCTAGGGCGGCAAATCGTGAGAGCAGCTTAGGCACGCTCAAAGAATTAGGAGAGGTAAGAAGTGACAAAAACTAGCGGTGACAAACAACACTAACAATTACGTCGCTTACCGAAAAGAGAATAGATAGAACGAAATGCACCAAGCTATGCAGAACCGATGCACAAAACAGAAAAAAACAAGAAAGCAAGGCTACCTTCGGCTTGCCGAAGGTTTTATACCCTTGCAGTTATACTAAATATAAAATAAATTTGGATTGCTGCCGGTTTCCGTGGTATTAATTAAACAATTATAACAGCACATCGAATGACCAAATTTTGATATGGATGTGATAAGCCTGATAGCTATATCTTGAAAAATAAACAAAATTGGATGATATGTAACATGACAGCCTTACAATGCATCGGTCCGATCTTGCCCGTTCAGTTTTATTTAAAGAGGGCAGAAATAAGAGTCTTGTGAGCCAAGTTTCATGAAGATAGCTCAATAACTGGGGGACTAATTTGCGTTGCAGACGGATTGACTGATTGTTCCGATAACAGCTATAGAATATAAACGTCAGAGATATTTAAATGGCAAAACTAAGGGCGGGTTACTGTTCAACATTAAAAAGTATTGATAATGTGCTATATTTCCAAGAACAAAACAGGTTTGCATACAAAAACCCTAATTTCAGCCGATTGTTCCTATGGCAGCTATATGTTGTAGTGGTCCGATTTTGATACAATTTTGAGAGCACATTAGGAACGTAATAAGAATAAGATTTGCCAAATCTTGTTGCAATATCTTGAAAAACAACAAAAATCGGCCGATAGTTTCTATGACAGCTATACGATATATCGGTCAGATCTGGCTCGTTCCGACTTATTTACAGCTCGCAGCAATAAGAAGCTTATATGCCAAGTTTCATGAAGATAGCTCAAAAACTGAGAGACTAGTTTGCGTTGCAACAGACGGACGGACGGACGGACGGACGGACAGACGGACATCCATTTTTGGACTCCTCTGTTTATGCTGATTCAGAATATATATACTTTATAGGGTCGGAGATGTCTCCTAAGGTGCGTTGCAAACTTCTGGCTAAAATTAATATACCCTCTGCAAGGGTATAAAAATAGAATCTAAAGTTAGCAAACACAGATTAGTTTGACTAATTTACAGAGCATGCACACGCGTCGTAAACGGGCTATAGTTAAACTTTGGGTTTAAAGTTAATTTACGTAAAAACACCGGTTGTTTTTAATAACAAAGCCGAAATATCGAAGCGCAAAAAAAATTTTTCTTCTTTAGTGTCGCGATAATTTCGGATGAGGACACTGATAACTCTATTCCTTTAATGACAACCTGCAATCCTTTGGCACTTTTCAGCTGGTAGGTATAGTAACTCTTCCCAACTTCGTCCAGGTACTTGGTAACTGAGCGGTGGCTAGACTCGTCCTGAGTCTGCACTTTCGTTTCTTATATGTTGCCCTTAGTAAGAGGTAATCCATGGAACTTGTTTTCTCCGATAATTGCAACTAGTTTGTTAACCAGCGTACTTGAGGTTTTCTCACGTATATATATATTGGTGGCGGCTTTATCTTCTTCTGCTCCTGTTTCTGCACTTCACAGTCATCCAATAGTGCAAAACTTTTTGAACTTGAGTCATTGGCAGCGTTGGCGCGATTTATTTTCGGCTGATTACCAGCCTGCTTGTGTTGTGGGCATAGCTTTCGCTTTATTTGGATGAAGCGATCCAGCCCTGTTTGACAAAGTTTTTTGTTTTGTTTTGGAGCTTGTCCGCTTTCGCTTTCAAGAGTCGATGTGAGTGCTCTTGCTTTAGTTGTTGTTGATTCAGCGGAATTGTACACCGCTGTCGGTATTGAGCATATAGTTGATATTGATGTTGCAGTTGTTGTTGCTAAAAGTGCAGTTGCAGTAGATATCGTGATTACTGTGCCGATAGCTAAAGAACTCTCAGTGCGTTCGGGTTCACTTCATGCAGTCATAAGCATTGGTGAGCAAGACCGCGATCGTTTGCATTCTGCAGGTGCTAAGTCATTGACCGGGTGGATGATTTGGCACTCGCGGGCGTCAGACACGACGGTGAAGTATGCATTGTTCCGCTGCAAGGAGAGTCGGCGGTCGTCTTGCTCTTTTTGCCGCTGAGCGCGCAATTCGCGTTGGCTCATTTTAGAACGATCGATTTGTTCGTTGTCTATTTATTTATTAGGTTTACTTTATTATTCCACACACAGAACGTTTTGTAGGATAGCAATTTAACATTGCCAATAGCGTTTCTTTCGCTTTCGATTTATTTATTTATTTTATGTTATTAACTATATACTTCACTAAAATCAAGTGATTTTATTCGGAACTTGATGAAAACACGTCTGACTTCGTTAAAGACGTAAACTCGAATTATATCTTCTAAAATACGCAAAATTTCCGTGCTCCGACAGCGGATTCGTGTTCAGCAGGTCGAAAAACATAGTTCTGCAAAAAAAATATTGAAAATCGTGCGATTTCGGACAAGTCAGACTTATAGACAATTGCCAAATTAAAATATACATACACGCTGCCCGACTTCGACCTCGCTCGACAAAAAATGTGATTTACAAGAAAATGTGAGGAAATTGACAATTTATCCCTACATGCGTCTGGGTCATCGGACCGACGCCTCAGCTGACTGCAGCTGATTCGTAACTTCGTTGAATTGAACCAACACGATTTTATAAGATTGGTCCATCACATGGATGGGAAGAGTTCGTTTCATTTCATCGCTGCTGTTGTCTTCAGTGAATTGAATTGAGCATGTAATTTAGTGTTTGAAGCCATTCAAGAAAAATGTGAATTTTTCCGCTCTATGTTATACACATGGACTTTTATTTCTTAAGCTGCGACCTTTATAATCAGTTATTTTTTAAATTGTGTTACGGACTGCGTTTTTCTATTCAGGGCCGCGCCGACTAGCTCAGTAACACTTGGGGTCGGGTTTTTCCTCCACCCATGCAGACCACACCAAATATCGACTAACATCCGTATTTAACAAATAAAACACATCACTAACAAAAAAAGGTAAACAAACCAAACAGTAACAAGTGAATATGGCTACAGTCGAACGCCCGACAGTAGGATACCCTTCTCCCAATTTTCTAAATCTATTACAAACGTGTAACCACACTCATAATTTCAAACAGAAATTCTGCACAAATTCTTCTCTACATATACATATACATAGCTTACTCGCTCGCACTCACACAGCGACGCGCGTAAAGCGTAAAGCGGCGAGACGCAACGTCGACGTCGACGTCACCTCCAAGCAGCGCGCCGGCTGCTGCTCGTACATTTGTATTGAAAACGTTGACTTGAATAACTCCTGTGTTATTTGTCCGATCGGATTGTAATTTGGAGAATACATTTATATGGTATTAAGCATTATACATACGACAGCACAACTTTATAAGTTTAATACTTTGCTAAATAATCGTAAATTACCGATTTTCGGGGGCGGTGGGCGTGGCATCAAACATTTGAAATAAACTTTGTCTGCCTCTTATATATAGAAACCTCCATACCAAATTTGGTGTCTCTAGCTTTTTTAATAGCTGAGATCCGTTGTCTCATACAGACGGACAGACGGACAGACGGACAGACAGACGGACATGGCTCAATCGACTCGGCTAGTGATCCTGAGCAAGAATATATATACTTTATGGGGTCTGCCACGCCTCCTTATGCCTGTTACATACATTGCACAAAGTTAGTATACCCTTTTTTGACCATTTTCAATGGTCGAAGGGTATAAAAACAGATATTACACAGATTTTCACATTTGTTTCGTTTATTTACAGGTTCAACTACTCTTCGTGGGACAAACAACAAACAACAACGGCCATTGGTGACTGCCAAGTCACCCACCCAACCATGTGATGCTCCCGCTGTTTATAACTAATGGGACATGTTATTTTTGCAGCGTCTTCGCCGCAGCGTCTTCGGCCTGCTAGCGGCGGATGGTGTTGCCGGCTAGATCAGGCGAGGGATGACGCCAACTGTTGGCGTTGGATACGTCGGTTGCTAGCGCTGGGTAAGTTGCAGCAACTTTAAATGCTAGGCTGCCAAGGTGTTAGCGCGTCGTCAAGGCAGCAGTCAGCGCTCACGCCGGGAAAATTTGGCCAGCTACAGGCAGGACGGGATTTGCCTTTAGCTGGTAAGAAGTATGTCTCGCGGTGCCAGATGATTGCGTTTGATGAGCACTGGCAGGTCAGGGACGAAATCACCCGGGCGGATCCCCACCAGAACGGACTCACCAGGGCAGGTATGTTGCAGATCTTGTCTTGCTGCTGGTCCAATCTTCGGGTTGAAGCTTGTTCGAATGTTCTCTAGCAGCTTTACTGCACCGGTGGATCGCCTCAAACAAACTGTTCGTTGCGCCCTTGGTAATGATGTTGGCGGTAAAGCTAGTTGGCATTCGGGCATCTGCTGACGGGTCAAACGGCGCTTGCTCGAAACGGGAGCCTTGGGTCGGCGAGCGATCTGGCTGTTAACGGAGGAGGTTCCTCCACCCGCCACTAGATGGTGCTGATCCAAGGTCACGTTGGCTCGCACTGCTTCTTCTTCAAGCTGGGAGCTATGGGTTTTAAGACGGAGTTATATAAGAGGACTTTGTACTCCAAGCTTAGGGGAGAGCGAACGTTTATAAGCCAGTGTAGATCCCTTGCTTTTAGTCTGAGGTGCGTCGTCTTGGCCTCTATGTGTTTCCGCCAGGTGAGCCGCTTGTCCAGATGAATACCTAAGTATGTTACGTTATCAGCTTGTGGGATGCGCGTGTGGTTCATTACCAAGGGCGGGCAGCTTTGTTTGTTAGGGTAAATGTTACCTATTTGGACTTTTCTTCGTTTACTCGTATGCGCCAATCTGCAAGACAATAGTACAATCGCTTGAAGTGCTTGAACTACATCTAACCGCGAACACTCTTTTATATAGCTAAGACTTTAGAAGCTTATGTATGTTTTGAGGCTTATTATTATTTTAAACATAAGTGCATCTAGCCATACTCTTGTGATGCTTAGTCAGATACAGTTAAAGGCGGGCGAGTAAATGAGTTAGTGGCTGGATTTGGTTGAAATACTTTTTTAAAATGATCAGCGAAGACTCTTGCTCTCTCCGTGTCACTGCGAGACCAGTTTCTGGTAGAGTTACGGAGAGGTACAACCGTTTCTGTTGGTGCCTGTAGGTTCCTGTGGTCTTTTCACAACGAGTTCTTTGTGCCTGTGGGCGTGAGATTCTCGATGCACCTTAGTTGTTTATCCGCTTCTTCTTTCTTAAGCGCTTTGGTAAGTCTGCGAGAAGCTGCATTTAATCTACTCTTTGCGCCAGGTGATCTGTGCTCCTGGCACTCCCTTCGAAGTCGTCGTTTTTCAAGCACAAGCAGTTCAGTATCTCTACTTGTCTTGTTAAACTTTATACTGCATACATGGTTGTCTTGTGGAGTTGACGCTTTTGCTGCTGCAACAAGTATATCTTTATCACCAGCAATTTGATCAATGTCTTGCTCGGTTTCCAGGGGGCTAGCAAAGCCGGTATGGGAAGAAACATATTTTTTGTACCTCGCCCAGTTGGTCCTATTGCTAGTACGCCTATATCGCTCGATGTGTTGTAGCTGGTACAAAAGATGAAAAAGCACCGGACAGTGATCAGATGAGAGTTCTGGAAGTGCCTCAGCTGTAATCATTGATTGGGATATCCTTTTTGTGACGGCAAAGACAATCAAATCTGGAAGCCTCATGGGATCTGCTGGCCAGTGTGTAGGCTCTCCCGGGGAAACATAGTTTAGTTTGCGTTGCGGTTTGATGATTGCGTTGTACAGCTATTTTCCTTTAGGGTTCGCTATCCGAGATCCCCAGTACATGTGCTTGGCATTCCAATCGCCTGCTGCAACAAACCTTTCACCAAACGAGTCAAAAAGTGTTGTGAATTTTTCCTCAGAGCAGCCAGAGTGAAAGCACCGTTATGGCATTGGAGGTTTATAGAGGTACATTGTAAGCAGTCTTCTTCCCACTTACCAAGAAAGTGGTGCTTATAAGGATAAGGATAGTCATGAAGTCTTTAATGCTTTGCTGCAGCGAAAGCATAATCGCTTCAACGCCAATTGGTGCTGTTGCATGTTCTGTGTGTTTAATTGTTTATTTGTGTTTATTTGGTTAGTTTTATGCTTGACGCTGGAGCTGACTGCTGTTGGTACTTGGATCCCTGATTTTAGTACAATTGCAAAGGATCAATTTGACATTGTTCGGTGGCTGGCAGGCGAAGGGATGTTAGTTGTAATCGGTTCCATTACTTTGTGAATTGTTGGTATGATACAATCTCGAGCTGAATCCACTCGTTTGTTTAGGCGACTCTTGAGTTCCTTGTAAACAATGCATCCTCGCCAGTTGGCTGTGTGTTTTTCGCCACATTTGCTGCACAACTTGATTAAACTGTCGTTTTTATTCTTAGGACAGTTTACAGTACTGTGGGCATCGCTGCAAACGACGCAGATGGATTTTAGGGTGCAGTACGCTTTGGACGTTGAATACAATGAATGTATTAGCAAGTGGTCCAACGACACCAAGCCGATGCTTGTTGCGCGCGGAACCCAGACGAAGTCCACCTCCCGCCTAACCGACCGAGAGGCACCGTCGCATAACGGACGACACGGAAACGCGGTGAAAATGCGAATAGACACGCGAAAGGAAATTAACGCGATAAACATAGAAAACGCGGATAGGAGATAGAATATGCATGCAATAAAAAGAATATCGAGGAAATAATATTACTAATTACGTACTAGATAGAGAAGAATTAAAGACTTCATAGCAGCAATAGAGTTAGTGTTGAAGTTTATTGTAGTCCGAACATAATACCCTGAACGGATCGTGCAGTGCATAGTTCGATCTACAATAAGGAAGAATTAGTGGAAGATAATTACGAGTACTTCTGCATGGGACAGAGAAGTGAAGCTGTCTTACAAGGGCCTCACTGTCAATGGCACCTTGCAGAAGGTTGTTAATAAATAATACCTCTAGCATGGTTCTGCGATTAGTTAGGGAAGGCAAATTTAATAATAAGAGTCTATTGTTATAGGAAGGCAGTCTTAAATTTTCATCCCAGTTGAAGCCACGTAAAGCAAACAGTAAAAAGTTCTTTTGTATGGACTCGATGCGTTCTTTATGAATAGTGTACTGGGTACACCATACGCATGAACCGTATTCAAGAATAGGACGAACAAGTGAGATGTAGAGGGTCTTTGTAAGATAAGGATCGTCAAATGCATTAGACCATCTGTTAATAAAGCCAAGGACACCCATGGCTTTATTGACCATATTAGAAATATGATTGGAAAACTTTAGTTTTCGGTCCAAACATCAATCACAATCAAACATCATCCCAAATCATCAACTAGGGTGATTCTTTCCAAGACACAACCACAATGAGAATAATAAGTATACATTGGACTGGCTCGAGAGAATGTCATCAGCTTGCATTTAGAGCTGTTCAGGTTTAAAAAATTGGCACAACACCACGAATGAAAACTATTTAGGTCGGCTTGTAAGTGTGAGTGACAGTGGTCTTTTTTAAATTGATAGCAAAGCTTTACTACATCTGCGTACATGAGAGTACGCGAGTTACGTATGACCAAAGTAAGGTCATTGATGAAAAGCGTAAAAAGTTGGGGGGGTGGGGGGGGGGGGGGGGGTGAAATGACTCCTTTGAGGAACGCCAGATGTGGCATGAAGTGGAATTGAGAGGCTGTTTTTAAAGAGGACTCTTTGAGTTCTGTCAGTCAGATAGCTTACAATCCAACTAAGTAATTTAAATGAAAAACCTAGAAGGTCAAGCTTATGTGCCAGAAGGGAATGATTCACTGAGTCAAAAGCTTTACTGAAATAGGTATAAATGACATCAGTTTGAAGATTTTCCTGAAATCCTTTTACCACAAAGGATGTCAGCTCAAGCAAATTTGTCGTAGTTGAACGACGTTTAATAAATCCGTGTTGAAAAGGTGAAATAACGGATCTGCATAAATGTTGCAAGTGAGGAGTTATAACATTCTCGAAAAATTTAGGTATGGCCGACAATTGAGAGATACCTCTATAATTGCTTACTTCAGACTTGCTGCCCCTTTTCAATAATGGGATAATAAAAGATTCCTTCCAAATGGAAGGAAAGAGTGAAGTTTCTAAGGACAGCGAAAATAGTTTGAGCAAAGGTTTACCTAAGGAGTTGGCACAGAACCGAAGTATACAAACGGGAACACCGTCAGGGCCTGGTGAAAAAACTGGCTTAACTAAATTAAGATCCTTGACAAGGGATATTGTGTAGAAGGTGAATAAGTCGTTTGAAAAAACTTTGCAAACAGATCGGCCATGGTTTGGTCGGTATTTGCATTAGCATTTTCAAACGTTAAGTTAGTAGGAAAAGCGGAAGACTTACGCTTCGTGTTAACAAAACTACTAATCAAATTGGGAAATTAAAGTGTTTAATAAATTAAAATCTGCTTTTCTAAAGCAGCGTACGCGTTTACACAGTTTTTCAGGTTTATCCATACAAGCCCCAAAATCAAAAGACACTTCCAGAGTAGGATGGTAAGGATCTTCTGGGAAAGAAAGTGGTTGAGTCTTGACTAAATTCATTTTAGATGGATCGGAGACAAAGCATAAGTCTAACGATCTGTTACTACAGTTTAAGATATGATTGACCTGCGACAATGACATATCAAACAGACCGTCAAAAAGGTCGTGGTGCCGTGAGGGCAGCAGAGAATTTGAATCAACACTTGTTGTCCAATTACAATCAGGGATATTAAAGTCCCCAAGGACTGAAAGGTGATCTCTGTCTGATAACACAACAATTTGTGAAGAAGAAGAAAGACTGTTAATATATAAAGTTGAAAGTTTAGTACATAGACCTCTAACATTTTGATATGAAAGAGTTTAGGAGCATCTTAGTTTTTTTGTTTAATGTTGTTCTTGTTTTTGTTTGGGCTGAAACTAGAGACGGCAAAGGAAGATTAATCGGTGGGCGATTTTTCTTCTTCTTTGTTTCGAACTCTTTGACCATTACATGCTCCGGCCATAATTGAGCCGAGCATATAATGCCCAGGAGTTCGTTGGGAACACCTATTTTGAAGGTTGAGGAATGAATTTTGCCTTGAATATAGGCTGTTACATCATTTGATGTGAGGTCAGGGGCAAGCATGGAAACAAAATTTGTTTCCTTTGTGGATCACCTAGAATCTTTTTAGGCGCCTCAGGTGTAACTCCAGAGCATAGGTTCTCTTCTGATAGACCAGGACTTGAACACGCCTTCGGTAAAACTATTAACTGTGGCACGGGCAACGACACCACAGCGGACTTGTCGGAAATTATGGGCATCACAGGTTGCACACACTCAATGACATTTTCGGGAAGCGAAACCGATTGAGCCGAAGACCTCGTTACTATTGGGGGATTGGTGAACGAAATCGACGGCTGGGTCGCTGGCGCGCTTGGCGCTAACTGAAGACTTTTGATTTCGCGAGGATTTCTTGCGCTTTGGTGATTAATTTGGTGAATAACTTAAGGTTATTGAAAGACGAATCAAGCGCTGAGAACTGGTCGAAAGTTTGCGAAAACTTCCAAACAAATTCCTAAATCCAGTCTTCGTTTGACGCATAAACGAACACATTTCGTTCTCCACCTCCCTACACACATCACAGCAATAACGCAACCCAGTACGCTTGGCTACGGCGTCAGCCGTCGGGCCAGTATATCCAGCACACTTCGCGTGTATAACGTTGTCACATAGCCAACACGAGATGCATGCCTGGGCGACAGTCACCTGCTTAAGGCAGGATTTCTTGAAGCAAATTAAAACGTCCATTATAGGGGACACCTACTGTAAAAACAAAATCAGCTAAAATGAAAACAAAACCAAAACAAGAAAAGGGATGAGCGCAAGAGAGAGAAATTAACGCGCGTAAAAGGCAGAGAGCAGAGAGAGCAAATGTAATAAAAAGACAAGAAAGCAAGGCTACCTTCGGCTTGCCGAAGGTTTTATACCCTTGCAGTTGTACTCAGCTATATGTAATAGTACTCAGATTTCCATAAAATTGCAACAGGAACCTTCATTAGGCCGATCGTGGATCGTTATAAGTTATAAAAGTTCGATTTTAATGAAACTTTTTTATTAAGTACACATTTAGATTTGGATGTGGTAAGCCTGATAGCTATATCTTGAAATATAACGAAAATCGGCCGATAGGTTCCATGAAGCTTTAAGATATATCGGTCTGATCTTGCCCGTTCCGACTTATTTAAAGAGGGAAGAAATAAGAAGCTTGTGAGCCAAGTTTTATGAAGATAGCTCAATAACTGGGGGACTAATTTGCGTTGCAACAGACAGACAAACAGCTATAGAATATAAACGTCAGAGATATTTTAATGGAAAACTAAGGGCGGGTTACTGTATAACATTTAAAAGTATTGATAATGTGCGGTATTTCCAAGAACAAAACAGGTTTGCATACAAAAACCCTAATTTCAGCCGATTGTTCCTAAGGCAGCTATATGTTATAGTGGTCCGATTGATACAATTTTGACAGCACATTAGAAACGTAACAAGACAGCAAGGCTACCTTCGGCTTGCCGAAGGTTTTATACCCTTGCAGTTGTACACAGCTATATGTAATAGTACTCAGATTTTCATAAAATTGCAACAGGTACCTTCATTCGGCCGATCGTTGATCGTTATAAGTTATAAAACTTCGATTTTGATGAAACTTTATTATTAAGGACATACTTAAATTTGGATGTGGTAAGCCTGATAGCTATATCTTGAAATATAACGAAAATCGACCGATAGGCTCCATGACAGCTGTACGATATATCAGTCCGATCTGGCCAGTTCCGACTTATTTAATGAAGGCAGAATTAAGAAGCTTGTGAGCCAACTTTTATGAAGATAGCTCAATAACTGGGGGACTAATTTGCGTTGCAAGAGACAGACGGACTGACTGATTGTTCCTATAACAGCTATAGAATATAAACGTCTGAGATATTTAAATGGAAAAACTAAGGGCGGGTTACTGTATAACATTAAAAAGTATTGATAATGTGCGGTATTTCCAAGAACAAAACAGGTTTGCATACAAAAACCCTAATTTCAGCCGATTGTTCCTATGGCAGCTATATGTTATAGTGGTCCGATTTTGATACAATTTTGACAGCACATTAGGAACGTAATAAGAATAAGATTTCCCAAATCTTGTTGCAATATCTTGAAAAACAACAAAAATCGGCCGATAGTTTCTATGACAGCTATACGATATATCGGTCCGATCTGGCTCGTTCCGACTTATTTACAGCTCGCAGAAATAAGAAGCTTATATGCCAAGTTTCATGAAGATAGCTCAAAAACTGAGAGACTAGTTTGCGTTGCAACAGACGGACGGACGGACGGACGGACAGACGGACATCCATTTTTGGACTCCTCTGTTTATGCTGATTCAGAATATATATACTTTATAGGGTCGGAGATGTCTCCTAAGGTGCGTTGCAAACTTCTGGCTAAAATTAATATACCCTCTGCAAGGGTATAATAAGAATAAGATTTGCCAAATCTTGTTGCAATAACTTGAAAAACAGCAAAAATCGGCCGATAGTTTCTATGACAGCTATACGAAATAGCGATCCGATCTGGCTCGTTCCGACTTATTTACAGCGTACAGCAATAAGAAGCCAAGTTTCAAGAAGATAGCTCAAAAACTGAGAGAGGTGCGTTGCAAACTTCTGGCTAAAATTAATATACCCTCTGCAAGGGTATAAGAAGTGCTAGGGCGGCAAAGCGTGAGAGCAGCTTAGGCACGCTCAAAGAATTAGGAGAGGTAAGAAGTGACAAAAACTAGCGGTGACAAACAACACTAACAATTACGTCGCTTACCGAAAAGAGAATAGATAGAACGAAATGCACCAAGCTATGCAGAACCGATGCACAAAACAGAAAAAAAAAAATAGAATCTAAAGTTAGCAAACACAGATTAGTTTGACTAATTTACAGAGCATGCACACGCGTCGTAAACGGGCTATAGTTAAACTTTGGGTTTAAAGTTAATTTAGGTAAAAACACCGGTTGTTTTTAATAACAAAGCCGAAATATCGAAGCGCAAAAAAAACACGTCCGTTCACTAGGAAATGAAAAGCGTATATGGTGTGGCCATATTCTTGGCAGTTGGTGCACTGCACAGGTTGCTTGCGCTTGTGTGGCTCTTCTACGGTTATTCTTAGGTGCAGTAAATACTGTAGCTTATATATAGGATGTACTTCATTTTTGTTGTTTTTCTGACTCGATGGCTCCAGCTCGACTTTAAAGAGTGGCTGCGGCTCTTTGTTCCTGTTGAGAATGTTGATCACTGTTTTGGCGTTCAAATTTTTCTTTTTTAGTGTCGCGATAATTTCGGATGAGGACACTGATAACTCTATTCCTTTAATGACAACCTGCAATCCTTTGGCACTTTTCAGCTGGTAGGTATAGTAACTCTTCCCAACTTGTCCTGAGTCTGCACTTTCGTTTCTTATATGTTGCCCTTAGTAAGAGGTAATCCATGGAACTTGTTTTCTCCGATAATTGCAACTAGTTTGTTAACCAGCGCACTTGAGGTTTTCTCACGTATATATATATTGGTGGCGGCTTTATCTTCTTCTGCTCCTGTTTCTGCACTTCACAGTCATCCAATAGTGCAAAACTTTTTGAACTTGAGTCATTGGCAGCGTTGGCGCGATTTATTTTCGGCTGATTACCAGCCTGCTTGTGTTGTGGGCATAGCTTTCGCTTTATTTGGATGAAGCGATCCAGCCCTGTTTGACAAAGTTTTTTGTTTTGTTTTGGAGCTTGTCCGCTTTCGCTTTCAAGAGTCGATGTGAGTGCTCTTGCTTTAGTTGTTGTTGATTCAGCGGAATTGTACACCGCTGTCGGTATTGAGCATATAGTTGATATTGATGTTGCAGTTGTTGTTGCTAAAAGTGCAGTTGCAGTAGATATCGTGATTACTGTGCCGATAGCTAAAGAACTCTCAGTGCGTTCGGGTTCACTTCATGCAGTCATAAGCATTGGTGAGCAAGACCGCGATCGTTTGCATTCTGCAGGTGCTAAGTCATTGACCGGGTGGATGATTTGGCACTCGCGGGCGTCAGACACGACGGTGAAGTATGCATTGTTCCGCTGCAAGGAGAGTCGGCGGTCGTCTTGCTCTTTTTGCCGCTGAGCGCGCAATTCGCGTTGGCTCATTTTAGAACGATCGATTTGTTCGTTGTCTATTTATTTATTAGGTTTACTTTATTATTCCACACACAGAACGTTTTGAAGGATAGCAATTTAACATTGCCAATAGCGTTTCTTTCGCTTTCGATTTATTTATTTATTTTATGTTATTAACTATATACTTCACTAAAATCAAGTGATTTTATTCGGAACTTGATGAAAACACGTCTGACTTCGTTAAAGACGTAAACTCGAATTATATCTTCTAAAATACGCAAAATTTCCGTGCTCCGACAGCGGATTCGTGTTCAGCAGGTCGAAAAACATAGTTCTGCAAAAAAAATATTGAAAATCGTGCGATTTCGGACAAGTCAGACTTATAGACAATTGCCAAATTAAAATATACATACACGCTGCCCGACTTCGACCTCGCTCGACAAAAAATGTGATTTACAAGAAAATGTGAGGAAATTGACAATTTATCCCTACATGCGTCTGGGTCATCGGACCGACGCCTCAGCTGACTGCAGCTGATTCGTAACTTCGTTGAATTGAACCAACACGATTTTATAAGATTGGTCCATCACATGGATGGGAAGAGTTCGTTTCATTTCATCGCTGCTGTTGTCTTCAGTGAATTGAATTGAGCATGTAATTTAGTGTTTGAAGCCATTCAAGAAAAATGTGAATTTTTCCGCTCTATGTTATACACATGGACTTTTATTTCTTAAGCTGCGACCTTTATAATCAGTTATTTTTTAAATTGTGTTACGGACTGCGTTTTTCTATTCAGGGCCGCGCCGACTAGCTCAGTAACACTTGGGGTCGGGTTTTTCCTCCACCCATGCAGACCACACCAAATATCGACTAACATCCGTATTTAACAAATAAAACACATCACTAACAAAAAAGGTAAACAAACCAAACAGTAAAAACAGATATTACACAGATTTTCACATTTGTTTCGTTTATTTACAGGTTCAACTACTCTTCGTGGGACAAACAACAAACAACAACGGCCATTGGTGACTGCCAAGTCACCCACCCAACCATGTAATGCTCCCGCTGTTTATAACTAATGGGACATGTTATTTTTGCAGCGTCTTCGCCGCAGCGTCTTCGGCCTGCTAGCGGCGGATGGTGTTGCCGGCTAGATCAGGCGAGGGATGACGCCAACTGTTGGCGTTGGATACGTCGGTTGCTAGCGCTGGGTAAGTTGCAGCAACTTTAAATGCTAGGCTGCCAAGGTGTTAGCGCGTCGTCAAGGCAGCAGTCAGCGCTCACGCCGGGAAAATTTGGCCAGCTACAGGCAGGACGGGATTTGCCTTTAGCTGGTAAGAAGTATGTCTCGCGGTGCCAGATGATTGCGTTTGATGAGCACTGGCAGGTCAAGGACGAAATCCCCCGGGCGGATCCCCACCAGAACGGACTCACCAGGGCAGGTATGTTGCAGATCTTGTCTTGCTGCTGGTCCAATCTTCGGGTTGAAGCTTGTTCGAATGTTCTCTAGCAGCTTTACTGCACCGGTGGATCGCCTCAAACAAACTGTTCGTTACGCCCTTGGTAAAGATGTTGGCGGTAAAGCTAGTTGGCATTCGGGCATCTGCTGACGGGTCAAACGGCGCTTGCTCGAAACGGGAGCCTTGGGTCGGCGAGCGATCTGGCTGTTAACGGAGGAGGTTCCTCCACCCGCCACTAGATGGTGCTGATCCAAGGTCACGTTGGCTCGCACTGCTTCTTCCGCCAGCCGTTGTTTTCGCACCAGGGCACCTGTGTTCATCGATACATGCCTATCGACGCTCACAATGAACACAGCAGTTTCGCAGAATGCAACTGCAGAGCGACGAAATTATTGGGGCATTCGATCGTCTTGCTGCGCGGCCCACTCATGCAAAGCAGTCCAACAGGCGTCCAACGCGCCAAAAGTCAATGCCGAAATAAGCCGCTTGTTCCAAGTATGGACATATATAAAATGTTTATTTCTTATTTGTCCCTTTGTAATTTACAGGCAACTGCTGTACGCACCTTGGAGAAGTAATGCGTCATTGGCACTCACAACTGATCCACCAGTTCCCGGCTCCCGTGTCCAATGATGCTTACGGATGCTCCGGAATCCAGTAGTCCGACGATGCGCTCGCCCAACACCGAGATTTCTGCAAATGGTCTGGGATCACTCATGGTGTTGCGCAACACGGCAGCAGCCACCTCTCGGCGCGTTGTTTTCCGCTGCTTGAAGTGTAGCCTCGCCTTCTGGACGCGAACTGACACGCGTCGCTTCCCAGACACTTGGTGTTGTTGACTGGTCCTGTTCTTAACCTCGAGGTATTGGCGCATTCTTTCTTCTAGAGGTATTATATTCTTTATGCTCTTGTCTATGTCATTACTAATTATTGTTTGTGTATATATTACAGGCTGCTTAACGTTCATCTCCCACTGTTGGTGTTCCTTTACGGGCGTGTGCCTCCTATTCACTCCCGAATGTCCGTTTCCCGCACAGTTTGGGCATTTTGGCGTCACCGCTCCTGGCTTTCCACAGCGGTTACAGAACAGCTTCCTGGTGTCTGACTCATCCATATGTCCATTGCGTAGACCTTGCGACACTCTCCTTGAGACCCTTTTTTATTATCTTCAACAGGTGTCTCTCCGCCATGGGCTTGTTGAGCCTCGACGCCAGTCTACTCATCTGGTGGACATAATCCTCGAAGCTCTCTCCTGGCTGTTGTTCCCGTTGCAGGAGCTCGTGCATGCGGTCATGCTCCGTCTGGTGGCTGCGGAAGCGGTCCAGCAACGCCTGATGCAGCTGCATCCAGCTGGTGACAGTTGAGTGGAGTACATGCAAGCATTACTATTCTCTCGCTCTCCCGGTAAGGAGCACATGGAAATTGCGAGGAAATCTCGGACGATGGACATTGAAACTGCCTCTGGAGGAACTCAAGCCGGAATATTAATTCCTCTACGGAGTTGTAGCGGTCCTCGGCGTCAAAGGACACGTCCCACTGCTCGACTCTGGTGTTCGGGGTCGGGCTCACGACGTTGACATAATCCGTTTCCGCATAGTCATCCATCCCGTTATGCGGTGAACCCCGGCGTCTATCCGCATCCCTTGGTTACGGTTTTGGAATGCGCAACCCTTTGGAATTGCTCCGTGCGCGTCTTCAGTGGGCACGCTGGGCGCGTCCATTTGTCGTCTTTGCTCGTTTGACCCTCCGACTGATCCAGATGCGGCGTTCATCGGCCTAATAACATCGTTGAGCAGCTTCATCATGGTCATTTGGCTCTGGCGTAAGTCATCCTTCAGTGATTGTGCGACTTCGGTCTTAGAAAACTAACGGTATGTGTTTACATTGAAACGTAGCCGCCAGGGCTCTCGCGCTCTTTTATCCGTAGTTACATTAAGTTAGGCTTAAGCTTACATTGTAATGTAAATGAAGTTAGTATCAAAAATACAAGTGAAGTTAACAGACGCGCCCCGAATTTTCTAATTTTCAAATTGGTCTCTCCGCGTCGGGTTCGTGTTTTTTCAGCCAAATACACCCCAACTACCAGAAAGAAGCCATTGCCGCCACCACCAGTCATTGGTCCTTCGAGCCGGTATGACCATTGTTACTCCATAAACGAGAAACTTGCCTCTCATTTATATGAGAGTATAGAGACCGCAAGTATTCTTCCAGCCACGAAACCACAGGGTTCCACCCTTCGATGCTTAAATTTTCAGTGGAGACTACCTGAAATGGCCCACTTTCCGAGACCTCTTCACAGCGGTCTATATTTCCGATCCCGGTTTAAGCCAT
This sequence comes from Zaprionus tsacasi, assembly GCA_018904105.1. Taxonomy (NCBI): domain Eukaryota; kingdom Metazoa; phylum Arthropoda; class Insecta; order Diptera; family Drosophilidae; genus Zaprionus; species Zaprionus tsacasi. The sequence continues at coordinate 739,779 of JAEIFR010000202.1, read as the reverse complement.
ATCGAGAAATTGTCATCCAAGTTTTCCAAAGCACTATTCAAAGTTGCTTAACGGCTCTAGAACACTCCAAAATCAGCACAGAGAACTGGGATTGCCTTCTAGTCTTCCTCTGTTCGTCTAAGCTACCAAGGCTGACACTGTCACCTTGGGAACAGTCAGTACAGAACGAGGCTGAAATTCCGTCATGGCAAGAAATGTCAGATTTTCTGTCAGAACACTATCGCACACTAGAAGCAATAGAGGATATGCAACCTTGCACTTTATAGGGTCGGAGATGTCTCCTAAGGTGCGTTGCAAACTTCTGGCTAAAATTAATATACCCTCTGCAAGGGTATAATAAGAATAAGATTTGCCAAATCTTGTTGCAATAACTTGAAAAACAGCAAAAATCGGCCGATAGTTTCTATGACAGCTATACGAAATAGCGATCCGATCTGGCTCGTTCCGACTTATTTACAGCGTACAGCAATAAGAAGCCAAGTTTCAAGAAGATAGCTCAAAAACTGAGAGAGGTGCGTTGCAAACTTCTGGCTAAAATTAATATACCCTCTGCAAGGGTATAAGAAGTGCTAGGGCGGCAAAGCGTGAGAGCAGCTTAGGCACGCTCAAAGAATTAGGAGAGGTAAGAAGTGACAAAAACTAGCGGTGACAAACAACACTAACAATTACGTCGCTTACCGAAAAGAGAATAGATAGAACGAAATGCACCAAGCTATGCAGAACCGATGCACAAAACAGAAAAAAAAAAATAGAATCTAAAGTTAGCAAACACAGATTAGTTTGACTAATTTACAGAGCATGCACACGCGTCGTAAACGGGCTATAGTTAAACTTTGGGTTTAAAGTTAATTTAGGTAAAAACACCGGTTGTTTTTAATAACAAAGCCGAAATATCGAAGCGCAAAAAAAACACGTCCGTCAACTAGGAAATGAAAAGCGTATATGGTGTGGCCATATTCTTGGCAGTTGGTGCACTGCACAGGTTGCTTGCGCTTGTGTGGCTCTTCTACGGTTATTCTTAGGTGCAGTAAATACTGTAGCTTATATATAGGATGTACTTCATTTTTGTTGTTTTTCTGACTCGATGGCTCCAGCTCGACTTTAAAGAGTGGCTGCGGCTCTTTGTTCCTGTTGAGAATGTTGATCACTGTTTTGGCGTTCAAATTTTTCTTTTTTAGTGTCGCGATAATTTCGGATGAGGACACTGATAACTCTATTCCTTTAATGACAACCTGCAATCCTTTGGCACTTTTCAGCTGGTAGGTATAGTAACTCTTCCCAACTTGTCCTGAGTCTGCACTTTCGTTTCTTATATGTTGCCCTTAGTAAGAGGTAATCCATGGAACTTGTTTTCTCCGATAATTGCAACTAGTTTGTTAACCAGCGCACTTGAGGTTTTCTCACGTATATATATATTGGTGGCGGCTTTATCTTCTTCTGCTCCTGTTTCTGCACTTCACAGTCATCCAATAGTGCAAAACTTTTTGAACTTGAGTCATTGGCAGCGTTGGCGCGATTTATTTTCGGCTGATTACCAGCCTGCTTGTGTTGTGGGCATAGCTTTCGCTTTATTTGGATGAAGCGATCCAGCCCTGTTTGACAAAGTTTTTTGTTTTGTTTTGGAGCTTGTCCGCTTTCGCTTTCAAGAGTCGATGTGAGTGCTCTTGCTTTAGTTGTTGTTGATTCAGCGGAATTGTACACCGCTGTCGGTATTGAGCATATAGTTGATATTGATGTTGCAGTTGTTGTTGCTAAAAGTGCAGTTGCAGTAGATATCGTGATTACTGTGCCGATAGCTAAAGAACTCTCAGTGCGTTCGGGTTCACTTCATGCAGTCATAAGCATTGGTGAGCAAGACCGCGATCGTTTGCATTCTGCAGGTGCTAAGTCATTGACCGGGTGGATGATTTGGCACTCGCGGGCGTCAGACACGACGGTGAAGTATGCATTGTTCCGCTGCAAGGAGAGTCGGCGGTCGTCTTGCTCTTTTTGCCGCTGAGCGCGCAATTCGCGTTGGCTCATTTTAGAACGATCGATTTGTTCGTTGTCTATTTATTTATTAGGTTTACTTTATTATTCCACACACAGAACGTTTTGAAGGATAGCAATTTAACATTGCCAATAGCGTTTCTTTCGCTTTCGATTTATTTATTTATTTTATGTTATTAACTATATACTTCACTAAAATCAAGTGATTTTATTCGGAACTTGATGAAAACACGTCTGACTTCGTTAAAGACGTAAACTCGAATTATATCTTCTAAAATACGCAAAATTTCCGTGCTCCGACAGCGGATTCGTGTTCAGCAGGTCGAAAAACATAGTTCTGCAAAAAAAATATTGAAAATCGTGCGATTTCGGACAAGTCAGACTTATAGACAATTGCCAAATTAAAATATACATACACGCTGCCCGACTTCGACCTCGCTCGACAAAAAATGTGATTTACAAGAAAATGTGAGGAAATTGACAATTTATCCCTACATGCGTCTGGGTCATCGGACCGACGCCTCAGCTGACTGCAGCTGATTCGTAACTTCGTTGAATTGAACCAACACGATTTTATAAGATTGGTCCATCACATGGATGGGAAGAGTTCGTTTCATTTCATCGCTGCTGTTGTCTTCAGTGAATTGAATTGAGCATGTAATTTAGTGTTTGAAGCCATTCAAGAAAAATGTGAATTTTTCCGCTCTATGTTATACACATGGACTTTTATTTCTTAAGCTGCGACCTTTATAATCAGTTATTTTTTAAATTGTGTTACGGACTGCGTTTTTCTATTCAGGGCCGCGCCGACTAGCTCAGTAACACTTGGGGTCGGGTTTTTCCTCCACCCATGCAGACCACACCAAATATCGACTAACATCCGTATTTAACAAATAAAACACATCACTAACAAAAAAAGGTAAACAAACCAAACAGTAAAAACAGATATTACACAGATTTTCACATTTGTTTCGTTTATTTACAGGTTCAACTACTCTTCGTGGGACAAACAACAAACAACAACGGCCATTGGTGACTGCCAAGTCACCCACCCAACCATGTAATGCTCCCGCTGTTTATAACTAATGGGACATGTTATTTTTGCAGCGTCTTCGCCGCAGCGTCTTCGGCCTGCTAGCGGCGGATGGTGTTGCCGGCTAGATCAGGCGAGGGATGACGCCAACTGTTGGCGTTGGATACGTCGGTTGCTAGCGCTGGGTAAGTTGCAGCAACTTTAAATGCTAGGCTGCCAAGGTGTTAGCGCGTCGTCAAGGCAGCAGTCAGCGCTCACGCCGGGAAAATTTGGCCAGCTACAGGCAGGACGGGATTTGCCTTTAGCTGGTAAGAAGTATGTCTCGCGGTGCCAGATGATTGCGTTTGATGAGCACTGGCAGGTCAAGGACGAAATCCCCCGGGCGGATCCCCACCAGAACGGACTCACCAGGGCAGGTATGTTGCAGATCTTGTCTTGCTGCTGGTCCAATCTTCGGGTTGAAGCTTGTTCGAATGTTCTCTAGCAGCTTTACTGCACCGGTGGATCGCCTCAAACAAACTGTTCGTTACGCCCTTGGTAAAGATGTTGGCGGTAAAGCTAGTTGGCATTCGGGCATCTGCTGACGGGTCAAACGGCGCTTGCTCGAAACGGGAGCCTTGGGTCGGCGAGCGATCTGGCTGTTAACGGAGGAGGTTCCTCCACCCGCCACTAGATGGTGCTGATCCAAGGTCACGTTGGCTCGCACTGCTTCTTCCGCCAGCCGTTGTTTTCGCACCAGGGCACCTGTGTTCATCGATACATGCCTATCGACGCTCACAATGAACACAGCAGTTTCGCAGAATGCAACTGCAGAGCGACGAAATTATTGGGGCATTCGATCGTCTTGCTGCGCGGCCCACTCATGCAAAGCAGTCCAACAGGCGTCCAACGCGCCAAAAGTCAATGCCGAAATAAGCCGCTTGTTCCAAGTATGGACATATATAAAATGTTTATTTCTTATTTGTCCCTTTGTAATTTACAGGCAACTGCTGTACGCACCTTGGAGAAGTAATGCGTCATTGGCACTCACAACTGATCCACCAGTTCCCGGCTCCCGTGTCCAATGATGCTTACGGATGCTCCGGAATCCAGTAGTCCGACGATGCGCTCGCCCAACACCGAGATTTCTGCAAATGGTCTGGGATCACTCATGGTGTTGCGCAACACGGCAGCAGCCACCTCTCGGCGCGTTGTTTTCCGCTGCTTGAAGTGTAGCCTCGCCTTCTGGACGCGAACTGACACGCGTCGCTTCCCAGACACTTGGTGTTGTTGACTGGTCCTGTTCTTAACCTCGAGGTATTGGCGCATTCTTTCTTCTAGAGGTATTATATTCTTTATGCTCTTGTCTATGTCATTACTAATTATTGTTTGTGTATATATTACAGGCTGCTTAACGTTCATCTCCCACTGTTGGTGTTCCTTTACGGGCGTGTGCCTCCTATTCACTCCCGAATGTCCGTTTCCCGCACAGTTTGGGCATTTTGGCGTCACCGCTCCTGGCTTTCCACAGCGGTTACAGAACAGCTTCCTGGTGTCTGACTCATCCATATGTCCATTGCGTAGACCTTGCGACACTCTCCTTGAGACCCTTTTTTATTATCTTCAACAGGTGTCTCTCCGCCATGGGCTTGTTGAGCCTCGACGCCAGTCTACTCATCTGGTGGACATAATCCTCGAAGCTCTCTCCTGGCTGTTGTTCCCGTTGCAGGAGCTCGTGCATGCGGTCATGCTCCGTCTGGTGGCTGCGGAAGCGGTCCAGCAACGCCTGATGCAGCTGCATCCAGCTGGTGACAGTTGAGTGGAGTACATGCAAGCATTACTATTCTCTCGCTCTCCCGGTAAGGAGCACATGGAAATTGCGAGGAAATCTCGGACGATGGACATTGAAACTGCCTCTGGAGGAACTCAAGCCGGAATATTAATTCCTCTACGGAGTTGTAGCGGTCCTCGGCGTCAAAGGACACGTCCCACTGCTCGACTCTGGTGTTCGGGGTCGGGCTCACGACGTTGACATAATCCGTTTCCGCATAGTCATCCATCCCGTTATGCGGTGAACCCCGGCGTCTATCCGCATCCCTTGGTTACGGTTTTGGAATGCGCAACCCTTTGGAATTGCTCCGTGCTCGTCTTCAGTGGGCACGCTGGGCGCGTCCATTTGTCGTCTTTGCTCGTTTGACCCTCCGACTGATCCAGATGCGGCGTTCATCGGCCTAATAACATCGTTGAGCAGCTTCATCATGGTCATTTGGCTCTGGCGTAAGTCATCCTTCAGTGATTGTGCGACTTCGGTCTTAGAAAACTAACGGTATGTGTTTACATTGAAACGTAGCCGCCAGGGCTCTCGCGCTCTTTTATCCGTAGTTACATTAAGTTAGGCTTAAGCTTACATTGTAATGTAAATGAAGTTAGTATCAAAAATACAAGTGAAGTTAACAGACGCGCCCCGAATTTTCTAATTTTCAAATTGGTCTCTCCGCGTCGGGTTCGTGTTTTTTCAGCCAAATACACCCCAACTACCAGAAAGAAGCCATTGCCGCCACCACCAGTCATTGGTCCTTCGAGCCGGTATGACCATTGTTACTCCATAAACGAGAAACTTGCCTCTCATTTATATGAGAGTATAGAGACCGCAAGTATTCTTCCAGCCACGAAACCACAGGGTTCCACCCTTCGATGCTTAAATTTTCAGTGGAGACTACCTGAAATGGCCCACTTTCCGAGACCTCTTCACAGCGGTCTATATTTCCGATCCCGGTTTAAGCCATATCGAGAAATTGTCATCCAAGTTTTCCAAAGCACTATTCAAAGTTGCTTAACGGCTCTAGAACACTCCAAAATCAGCACAGAGAACTGGGATTGCCTTCTAGTCTTCCTCTGTTCGTCTAAGCTACCAAGGCTGACACTGTCACCTTGGGAACAGTCAGTACAGAACGAGGCTGAAATTCCGTCATGGCAAGAAATGTCAGATTTTCTGTCAGAACACTATCGCACACTAGAAGCAATAGAGGATATGCAACCTTGCACAAGCACACAAGCTACCTCCAAACCTGCTCGAAAAGAGCCCCGAGGAAGGTCAACTCCTTTGAAACAAAGGTTGTAGGCAAACCAAAAAACCTGCAACCTCTGTTCAAAGGAGAACCATCCTATACGTCTGTGTCCGCGCTTTCTCCAAATGGCTGTTGATGAAAGGTCCAAATTCATTAAACAGCATCGTGGCCCCCCTCCTCCTGCGCCTTCTTCGAGAACTTCTGCACCAAATACCCAGAATTCTAATATACAGTCCACTCCTCTGACGACTAATATACAGAATTATTTCATGGCGAACACTTAAAATATACTTCTCGGCACTGCTCTCGTAAACGTTTGCCATTTGGGCATGACTAATAAGGCACGTGCACTGATCGATCCAGGATCAGAGCCTACGTTCATCTCCGAACAGATGTTTAATATCATAAAGCCCTCCTACCAAGCCGTGCAAGTTCAAGTAGCTGGCTTAAATCAAGCTGTCTCAGCCAATCCATAAAAGTTGTGCCACTTCCAGATTGGCTCCCTGATCACTCCCAGCCTTTGTTCTTCCTCAATTGGCAGGTAACCTTCCATCCTACTCAATTTCCAAGGATCTTTTGAAGGACCTGCCAAACCTACAACTCGCTGATCCGCATTTCCACCAGAGCCCTCAAATTGACGTGCTCTTAGGACCTTTTTCCATCCATTATAAAGAGTGGCTCTGTATCCAAAATCTGTGGAACTTTGCTCGGTCAAGAGACCATATTCGGCTGGGTCCTCACAGGACCAGTAGCCAAGTCGAATCTTTCGACCGTTTCATCCTTCATCACGAGGATCAAGATCAGCGAAGAGCAAAGGCTTGATGATCTTCTCAAGATCTACCAGCCAAGCTGGTAAAAGTTTCTGACGCAGATATGTCGTTACTCTTCCATTTAAAAACCCTGAAACTTTCGAATTAGGACATTCAAGGTCCATCGCACTGGCTCATTTTGTCAGGAACGAATGTAGTTTAAAGAGGAATTTTCCTTTAAAAGAGCAGTACGACTCTATTATTCAGGAGTATTTAGATTTAGGCCATATAAGGCCAGTCTCTGCAAGTAACGACTGCAACAACTTTTATCTCCCTCATCATGCTGTTTTTAAACCTGAGAGCACTACTACCAAAGTTCGCGTTGTTTTAAACGCCTCAAGTCCGTCCTCTAATGGGAAGAGCTTGAACGATATCCTACATCCAGGATCCGTTCTCCAATCCGATCTGACTATGCAGATCTTGAAATGGCGTCTTTTCCGTTTTGGTTTTTAATGCCGACATCACAAAGATGTACCGGCAGATACTCGTCCACGAGAGTCACACGCCATTTCAACGAATCCTCTTCAGAAACCCAAATGGCAACGTGTGTGACTATGAACTCAACACAGTCACTTTCGGAGTAAACTGTGCTCCATTCTTGGCCATTCGGGTGCTTCAGCAGCTTTCCCAGGATGTAAGCACACACCAGCGACATCATATCCAATTACAAGTGCGTAGACGATGTCCTTGCTGGCGCACACTCCATAAAGCGAGCCACAGTGTCCTTTGAAGAGTTACGCAAAGCTCTTGAGACAGCTGGCTTTCCCTTAAGAAAGTGGACCTCCAACCACAAAGATGTGCTAGCTAAGATCCCCAAGGACCATATATTGGACGCCGATTTCCTCGAACTAGATGAAGCGAGCTTGGCAAAGACTCTAGGTATACGCTGGCTTGCGCGTACGGATGAGTTTCTCTTTGCGCCCTCCGAAGCAGATGTGGGACAGTCTTACACTAAACATCTTACATCGCTAAACTATTCAATCCCGCAGGTTGGCTGGCACCATTTGTGGTCCATGCCAAAATTTTCATGCAGGAGATATGGCTGCAAAATCTTAGATGGGATGAAGCGTTGCCTCTTGAACTTCAACAACGCTGGCAGGATTTCCTATCCAGCTGTTCATCCCTCCAGAAGATTCGGATCCCCAGATGGCTCCAATATACCCCATTAGCAAAGCTCCAAATCCATGGCTTTTGCGATGCATCTCAGCGCGCCAACGGAGCAGCTATCTACATCCGTGTTGAAAACCAACACAATATTTCAAGCCATCTCTATGTAGCCAAAAACAGAGTAGCTCCTGTGAGGACCATCTCCTTGCCACGATTGGAACTTTGCGGTGCATTACTGCTAGCCGAGTTATCATCAACACTCCTTCCTCAGCTCCCAGTCAATAGCTACGAAGAGTACTATTGGACTGACTCTACAATTGTGTTAGTAAGCCTACATGTAAATGGACGACCTTCGTGGCTAACAGAGTAGCTAAAATAACTCAGCTCACTAGTTCGAGCAAATGGTCCCACGTCAGATCTGAGCAGAATTCTGCCGAACTTGCCAGTAGAGGTGTCTCGTCATTGGAACTCATTGATAATAGTCTCTGGTGGCATGGACCCGATTGGCTGATCCTTCCAGCAGAACAGTGGCCTGTTACGATTGATATTGCTCACGAAAAAGACGAAGAGTCTTCCTGTTAAATGCAACTTAACTAAGTTGCCTCCTTCATCCGATTGTATCTTAGAGAGATTTTCCGAGCTCGACAGAACACTGCGGGTGATGACTTACGTATACCACTTTATCCAAAGGTGTCGCAAACCTGATCATGTGCTCTCTCCAGATGCCAGCAGCTCTGAACTCTCCAAAGTCCAAGATTTGCTCATTCGGAACACCTCACGTACTTAATTCCAGAAAGAGTACAACTGTCTGTTGAACAAAGAGCAGATTGCTAGGAGTAGTGACATCATTAATTTAAATCCATTTATTGACACCACCGGAGTTATGAGATCATGCGGTCGTGTGAGAACATCCGCTTCTTTAAGCTATGATGAACGGCACCCGATCATCCTTTCGTACTCATGTACCTTCTCACACCTCTTCGTCCGTTTTACACATCGTATATCCCTCCATGGTGGAAATCAATTAATGATGCGTCTAATAAGATCACGCTACTGGATTCCGAAACTCCGAACTTTAGTGAAAGCCACTATCAATTCCTGTCGAGTTTGCATCCTCCAACGCAAAAAATTGCAAACTCAACTCATGGGTACTTTGCCCTCTGCGAGAGTCTCTCTTTGCAAGGTCGAAGCGTGCCTTAATTCCAGGCCAATTTCTCCAATATCTGAGAGCCCCACCGGTCTTTTAACCTTGACTCCCGGCCATTTTCTGATCGGCGGTCCGCTCATGTCCATCGCAGAGCCTGAAATCCAAGAAGACGCTGTATCCATCATCAATTGATGGCAACGGCTCAAGGCTCTGTACCAACAGTTTTGTTTTCGTTGGAAAGAGGAATACCTCAAAGAGTTGCACAAACGCTCCAAATTGCAACTCCCAACGTGAAATCTCCAAGTCGGCGATATGGTGGTTGTCAAAGAAGACAACCTACCAGTCAACGAATGGCGTCTGGGCCGCATCCAAGCCGTTTATCCTGGCGCTGATGACATTGTCCGCGTGGTGGATATCCGCACCACCCGTGGCGTCATCAAAAGGCCCACCATAAAGGTAGTCCTCCTTCCCATAGAGGACACCGTCCAGACATCCTCCTATCCTTGTGTTGTCCATTAGTGGATATATGTCCGGCAGACACTAATCCATATATCCACCTTCTATTTTCAGATTAGTGAAGGAAAATGGCACCACGCGAGGCGCAAAGGCAGAGGGCAGCAAAGCCTAGCGGACCGAAAGGAGTGAACTTCTTCCGGTGTCGCGTCTGCCGAGGAGTCCATGCGCTGAAGAAGTGCCATCTTGCATCTGGCTGCGGAGAAGCGTCTCAGGGCAGTACTAATCAATAGATACTGCCCGAACTACCTCGCCCATGAGCACTGAGCAGGCTCAAGTCGCAGTGGTGGTACATGTCGCACATGCGGCGAGGATCACCATACGCTCCTCCATCTCCCAAGAAGCCAATCCGAGATGCAAGCCCCCACGCCATCCCCATCTCCTCTTCCACCGACAGAGTCCCTGGCGACTACTCAATCGGCAATAGTCAGCATGTTGCCGACGGCCCTAGTAAGCCTAGACGTAGCCGGCAAAACCTTTGAGGTGCGTGTGCTGTTGGACGCGTGTAGTCAACACAGCCGTATGTCCACCTCACTGGCCACGGCATTTGGCCTTTCCGCCGAAAAAGGGTTTTGCCGTGCCTTGTTCAGGTCGAGGGTTGCCCCAGACTTCGCTACTGCCGTGACTCTGAAGTTGGAAAATGTGAATAAGCGGACTCCGGCACAGAAGGTTGGCAAGGACCTTATCCTATGCTATCCAGGCATCACGCTGGCGGACACCCGGTGCCACATCCTGAGCAGAGTATCCATTGTTCTGGGAGACGACGTCTAGGGTGACGTAATCCTACCCGGGCTTGTTCCATCCCACAGTGGACTGCCGTTGGCCAAGAACGCTCTGTTTGGTTGGGAAATATCCGGAGTCTTAGACGTAGTTCGCCAGCGCCCCTAACGCCCATCCAGCGGCATCCAAAGAAGATTCCGGCTCCATCCGAATACTTGCAATAGTATTGCAAGGGGGGCAGGATGTTTACGTCGAAACGTAGCCCCCTAAAAGTAGACAGCGTTGCGACGTAAACAGTGCGAGAGTCACCAAGGGCTCTCGCGCTCTTTTATCCGTAGTTACATTAAATTAGGCTTAAGCTTAAATTGAAATGTAAATAAAGTTAGTATCAAAAATACAAGTGAAGTTAACAGACGCGCCCCGAATTGTCTAATTTTCAAATTGTTCTCTCCGCGTCGGTTACGTTTTTTTTCCGCCAAATACACCCCAACTACCAGGAAGAAGCCATTGCCGCCACCACAGTCAGTATGTATTCGCTGCTTGTGCAACCGCTACGTTTACCGCCGACCTTATCACACTGTCCAAATTTCCTTCCAGTACGCCGTCAACGCCGTCTTTGCCGTCGGCTGGATCGTCATCCATTTGACTTCGGATTTTGTCGATCCTGCTGGGCGTCCGTAGGAGTCCCTTGTTTCCCATCGACATCTGCGGACGTACCCTCTTCATCGGTGGATCATGTTACGTACCACGCCTCTGGAACTGGCCCCTTCGACCGTAAGTTGTGCCCACCAACATCTTTTTCCTCATTTTTACTCATTTTTATACCATTGGTATATTAATTTTAGCCAGAAGTTTGCAACGCTCCTTAGGAGACATCACCGACCCTATAAAGTATTATATAAAATCAGCTTCAACAGAGGAGTCGAAAAATCGATGTCCGTCTGTCCGTCCGTCCGTCTGTTGCAACGCAAACTAGTCAGGTTTTGAGCTACCTTCATGAAACTTGGCACACAAGCTTCTTATTGCTGCACGCTGTAAATAAGTCGGAAAGAGCCAGATCGAAGCGATACATCGTATAGGTGCCATAGAAACTATCGGCCGATTTTTGTTGTTTTTCAAGATATTGCAACAAGATTCTTATTACGTTCTTAATGTGCTGTCAAAATTGTATCAAAATCGGATCACTATAACATATAGCTGCCATAGGAACAATCGGCTGAAATCAGGATTTTTGTATGCAAACCTATTTTTTTTTGGAAATACCGCACATTATCAATACTTTTTAATGTTATACAGTAACCCGCCCTTATTTTTTCCATTTAAATATCTCAGACGTTTATATTCTATAGCTGTTATAGGAACAATCAGTCAGTCCGTCTGTCAAATAGATTTCAGCGTACAGTACGCCTTAGTGTGGCCATATTCTTGGCAGTTAGTGCACTGCACTGGGCGATTGCGCTTGTGTGGCTCTTCCACTGTGATACGCCGATGCAGTAGGAGCTGTAACTTGTAGATTGGATGAACTTCATTTTTTTCCAGTGTCTGGCGCTCTGGCTCCAACTCGATTTTGAACATTGGTTGTGGTTCCTTATTTTTGTTTAATATGTTCATGAACATTTTTTCACTAAAGTTCTTTTCCTTGAGCGCTTCTACGATTTCAGTGGTCGAAACAGTTGCCTCAATCCCTTTGAGAACAACCTGTAGGCCCCTTGCGCTTTTTAGTTGGTATGTATAAAAGTTTTTTTTCGTGCTTCATCCAAGAATTTGGTTAGTAGACGATGGCTATCCTCGGTTTCAGTTTGAACCTTTGTTTCATTTATGTTCCCTTTTCTTAAGGGTATTACGTAAAATGAGTTTTCTCCTATAAGTGTGGCTATTTTGTTCACTAATATATATTGGAGGAGGCTTGACCTTCTTAGGTGATTTTGCCGGTTGTATACTTTCATCAGTAGAATTTGCCAGCAGCTCAAATCTGTTGGTGTTTTCTGGCGTTTTGTTAGTGAGCATGTTCGCACTAAGGATCATACTGATCTATGTGAGGCCCCCGCACTAGGGGGCCTGCCGATATAACCTAGTGAGCATGTTAGCATTGTCGCGTGTAATTATACCCGCTACTCATAGAGTAGAAGGGTATTATAACTTTGTTCAAACCGAAAATGTATGTAACAGGCAGAAGGAGACATCTCCGACCCCATAAAGTATATATATTCTTAATCAGTATCAACAGCCGAGTCGATATAGCCATGTCCGTCTGTCCGTCCGTCCGTCTGTCTGTCCGTCCGTCCGTGTGAACACCTGGATCTTAGCTACGAGGGTCGTTTGATAAGTCCGTGACTTTTTGTATTTGCCGCGCACCTGCTCTAAATACAACACTGCTCCTGTCAGCAGTTATCGATTAACAGCTGACTGTAAAATTTTGAGAAAGCTGCGTTTTTTGGTTTGCGTTTTATAGGCATTGAAAGCAGACGATCTCGTGAATTTTAACGAAAATGGAAAAAAGTGAATTTCGTGTGCTAATTAAGCATTATTTTTTGCGTAAAAAATCCATCACCGAAACCAAGGAAAGACTTGATAAATATTATGGGGACTCTGCACCATCAATTTCAATGGTTAAGAAATGGTTTACTGAGTTCCGTTGTGGTCGTACCAGTACAAGTGATGCCGAACGTTCAGGTCGCCCAAAAGAGGTCGTCATGCCAGAAATCGTCGACAAAATCCATGGAATGATATTGGATGATCGGAGAATGAAAGTGCGTGAGGTAGCTGAGGCTGTAGGCATCTCAACTGAACGGGTACATCACATTTTACATGAATATTTGGACATGAAAAAGCTTTCCGCGCGATGGGTGCCGCGATTGCTCACACACGACCATAAGCGCAACCGTGTGACCATTTCAAAGGAGTGTTTGGCGATGTTCAACCGCAATCCAAACGAATTTTTGCGCCGTTTCGTTACCGTAGACGAAACATGGATCCACCACACCACACCAGAGACCAAAGAACAATCAAGACAGTGGGTTTCTCCGGGTGAACGTGCACCAAAGAAGGCCAAGGTGGGTCTGTCGGCCAACAAGGTCATGGCCACAGTTTTTTGGGATGCACAAGGTATCATTCACATCGATTACCTTGAAAAGGGTAAAACGATCACCGGCGAATATTATTCAGAGCTTTTGGACAGATTCGATATTGATTTGAAGCAGAAACGACCGCATTTGGCGAAAAAAAAAGTGCTGTTCCATCAGGACAATGCACGGGTGCACACGTGTGTAGTCAGCATGGCAAAATTTCATAAATTGGGCTACGAACTGCTACCCCATCCAGCATATTCTCCAGATTTAGCCCCCTGTGACTATTTTTTGTTTCCAAACATGAAGAAATGGCTCGGCGGTAAGAGATTCGGGTCAAATGAAGAGGTCATCACAGAAACAAACGACTATTTTGAGGGCCTTGAGAAAACCTATTATTTGGAAGGAATAAAAAAATTGGAAAAACGCTGGACTAAATGTATAGAGCTAAAAGGAGATTATGTTGAGAAATAAAACGCTTCTTTGACGAAAAAAATATATTTTATTCAAAAAGTCACGGACTTATCAAACGACCCTCGTATTTCCCTTTTGCTAGTTTGTGTTGTGCAGCATAATTTGTCCGAACTTGGGTTCCATGTAATTCCCAGTGTCTTAATGCTGCACTCCTCATATGCTGCATCTTCCAGATGAACGTTGGGTGTAATGTCTTCTTTAGGCAAACCAAGTAATAATTGATTGTGGTTTGCACACCATTTTCGTAACTTGAATCCAGATTTTGATAAAATCTGGTTCAATTCCCTTTGTTTCTGGAGGGCTTCAGGGATTGTTTCTGCGCCTGTGATACAATCATCCACATAGAAGTCGTTCTTTAATGTTTCGGCTCCTAAAGGATATTCTCGCATCGCCCTTGTTGCTAAATATTGCAGACATTTTGTGGCCAGATATGGAGCTGCCTTTGTTCCATATGTCACAGTTTTTAGTCGGTAGTATTTTATTTCTTCCGATGGTTCACTTCTCCATATAATCATCTGTAGGTGTTGATCTTCTGGGTTCATCCATATTTGACGATACATTTTTTCGATATCCGCTGTGAACACGTATTTGTGTGTTCTGAATCTTAACAGTATAGAGAATAGCGTGCTCTGAACTGTAGGTCCTTTATGTAGAATATCGTTTAATGATTTCCCAGATGATGTTACCGCTGAATACTACTCTTAACTTTGTAGTTTGACTATCTGGCTTGAGTACACAATGATGGGGTATGAAATAATGTTGTTTGGGTATATGTTCCATTGGCACTTGTTTCATATGTCCAAGACCTTCATACTCCTTCATGAATTGGATGTAACCTTGCTTTAGCGTTGAATCCTTTTGTAGTCTTTTTTCTAATGATAGGAATCTTCTTGACGCTATGTCATGAGACTCCCCCAACGCTGATGCATCCTCAATTTGTGGTAGCCGAACAATGAGCCTTTTATCTTTGGCAATTTGTAGGTGCCGCTCAAATTGCCGCTCACATTCCTTGTCCATCGGCGAAAGACAAGGGCCCTTTGTCTGGAGATTGTCCAATTCCCAGAATTTGGCTAGTTGTTCGTCCACCTTCTCCTGTTCTGTAAGCATCGCACATATTGATGATTTTGAGGCCTTATTTTGAATTTTGCCCGCGATGATCCATCCAAGTTTGGTGTCTTGAAGCATGGGTAGTCCTTTTTTCAATGACACTTGTCCTTGATTCAAAATTTGGAAATAGTGTTCGGCTTCTAGAAGAACATCTATTTTTCCAGGTTTTCCAAAGTGTGGATCTGCCAATGTTATATTTTGTGGCACTTTCCAACTATCGGAGGAGATATAACGCGTTAGTTGGTCATTCACAATGTTCGGCAAAACCATTGCTTCCAACCTAGAACTGAAATCTCCAGAATTTGATTTCAGCATGACATTGATGCGAGCGTTGGAGGTGTGAACCTTTCCTCCAATGCCATTGATTTTTATGGTCGAGCGTGTTGATTTAAGACCCAATGTCTTCACAGCTCGTTCGGATATGGCGTTTATTTGAGATCCCGAGTCTAGGAGAGCTCGAAATTCGGCCTTTCGTCCATTGTTGCCCTGAATTGTAACTCGGGCAGTGGCTAACAGAATATAGCTTGACTGTTGTCCACTTGCGGTAGCAGCTGTTGTGCTTTCAGGTTTTAATTCTAAGTGTAGCAATGTGTTATGTTTCTTGTTACACTTAAAACAGTCCCTTTTCGAACATGAACTAGTTTGATGTTCTGAACGGAAGCATTTTGCACAGAGTTTCTGTTTCTGTACCCAATTTAAACGTTCTGCTGCTGTTCGTTTTAGGAAATCATTACATTTAAAAATGCTATGATTCGGTTTTTTACAGAAATAACATATAAAGTTGTGTTCAGCTCCTACTGAAGCACACGTGTTGTGTTTGACTTTATATTTGTCTGTATTAATGGCTTCCAATGTTAGGAACCTTTGCTCCAAGAATGCGAGGAATTCACTAATCGATTGGTTTTGCCGTGTATTTTGTATGGAATGTTCATACAAAACATGATTCTGTCTATCCATCTTTTTTGTAAGAATGCATAGCAGAAGTGGATCCCATTCGTTTGTTGGTATCCCAATGTTGTTAAGCGCTGATAACGTTTCTTTAATGTTATCATGCATTGCCTTTACAGAGTTTGCATCGTTACCAGTCGTTGTGGGTTGATATAGTAACCTCTGTATTAGTGCTGTACTGAGCACTCGCTTGTTATTGAATCTTTCTTCTAGCATATTCCAAGCTGTGGTGTAATTTCCTTCAGTCAGTGAAAGATGGCGTATGAGTCTTTCTGCATCGCCAATTACATGATTTTTCAGATACCACATTTTTTGAATAATGGGTATTGAAGTGGCTTCATGAATCATTTTCTTAAACATATCATGAAATTGCTGCCATTTAAGGTAGTATCCATCAAACTTCGGGATGGAGACCTTAGGTAATGGTAATGGTGGTGCTGTAGGTAATGTAGATGTCACTATTTGTGGGACATTTACATCGCATGCTGTTTGGTTTTTAATCACAGCAATCTCGGCCGATAAGAAGTGTTGTAAATTATAGCCGAGAGAGACTGGATCGGCAAACCTTTTGTACATTTGCACATGGATATCCTTGATATCCTTCCAATATTGTTCAATTATTGGTTTGAATCCAGCTTGAGATTCGTCTGACATCATTTTCATTATACGATCCAGACTTTCAAGCAAAACCCGCTGTTCCCGAATCATGGGCTGGATCTCGCTTTCGTCCGTTGATGTCATAGATTCAGCGTCCATTTCCAGAACACGCAGTTGTTTCTGGAATATAGCTATATATTCATTCGTCGCGCTTTTTATTATTTCAAAGTACTTTCCACTGAAGTACTCATGTTCCACCGTTGCTCCTTGCAAAATCGTGCGAATCTTTTCATCATTTAACTCGAAAAGCTGTTGGTGGGACTCCAGCGATGCGATTCTATCGCTGAAATATTTTGGATGTGTTTTTCTTTCGGCGGGATCCTTCTTGTAGTTACGTATAATTTTCTGGATCTCTTCGCCGATTTGAGATTGCTGTGCCAGCAAATTATTGATGTTTGATGTGGCCATTTTTAATTTATTAACTGTTGTCAGAACTTTAAGAGGTATTTTTTCTGATGTGCCTCGACTCACACCGTGTTCTTTCTAACAGTATAAATTAACAAATGGTTTTTTTTTATTTTTTATTTTAGAAGTTTGTCGCCTGGTTGACAGCTTCGTAGGTCCAGCGTCGTGATCCTGAAGTCCTTGTCGCCTAGTTGACAACTTCTATAATTCCAGAGTCAGAGGTTATTAAG
This sequence comes from Zaprionus tsacasi, assembly GCA_018904105.1. Taxonomy (NCBI): domain Eukaryota; kingdom Metazoa; phylum Arthropoda; class Insecta; order Diptera; family Drosophilidae; genus Zaprionus; species Zaprionus tsacasi. Next base: position 722,528 of record JAEIFR010000202.1, on the reverse strand, counting down.
CCTTTGTCGCCTGGTTGACAACTTCTCGTGGTCGTAGTCGGGGGTCACCAAATGTTTAGATTAGAATTGATATCACTCAACGTCGGAGTAATATCAACGGTATTTTATTGTGCTATTATTAAATTTGCTTGCCCCAGGTGCATAACCATGTGGCAGAGGTCGCCGCAATAAGTACAGAAACAAATTGGGCTGCGGAGTAAGAATGAGTAGTCAAGTGAGAGTTACGTTTAATACTGATTTTATTTTCCTCGTTGTGGGGTTTATATACACGTTTCTTACAAGCTAGGTATTTACTTAGGTTACATGCTACATGATAAAAGACAAATATTCACTATCTAAAAAGGGTCCTTATTTACTAAGTCCGCCTGCATATCAGCGAACGGTCAGTATTGATTCAGTGCATATCAGTAAAGGGTCACTGTTGATTTAGGTGCGTGTGAAAACGTACCCTGTCGCCTATTTGCTTACGATAGCAGTGTGCCTACGTATTATCTGCAGCGTACGATTTTCTGCAGTTAATGTAAAATCGTACACCGATTATATTATATACCTTCGAACTATCGCCTGACTATCGTGGATGAAATATTTTGCTCATCCCTCTTACGTATAAACCACATATAGACCCAAGTTAAAAATTCAAAAATTATCTAGAGTAAAAATAAAAAAAGAAAGAATCAAAAAGGATAAAATTAGGGATTAAAGTTAGATTTATCGAACTCGTCATGCAGCACGAAGCTGCATGCGCTATACTTGTTTATCATGAAATAACGTTAATGAAATTTAAAATGGAATAAACTTTTTTTCTTGAGGCACTAAGGGCGGTAGCACAACAGCGACATGGGTAGTATGGTTGGGTGGGTGAAGAAGGAGAGCATTACATCTAGCTCTCCGACTAGATCGTTCGTTAGGGGTAGTCCGTCCGCTTATTTTGGCCTTCCCTTTTATTGCCATACCCCTTCTAGCAGTCCTATAACCTGTCGATATTTTCTCGTAACACCGATAATCGAACCTGCACACAAAACCCCGCCCATTTTCCCTGAGCTTAGCCGGCTGTAACTTAGACAGGGTGTGCAGGGGATGTTATTGGACTTCGGTCGTTACAGAAATTGGCGCCCAACATGGGGCCGAAAAAATTCCACTCGGCTATACCCTTTCCTTTCCATTCTCTTTTTCCTAGGAACCGAAAGTCCTTCCATTTTTATTAGTTTTTTTTTTATTCATCCGATAGTTACAGGCAATCTGAAACTTGTAAGGATGTTTTCTCAGGCTGGGGTACATATCTCAGTCCCGCCAGGGTCTTTACAGAACATTTGTAAATACTAGGACTACTACGACTTTAGTAAAGAGAGGCTATTAGCAGATCATACCTTACTGGGGTATGTGCAGGGTATAGGCGATATCTACGCGGTACCTTCTGGAAGTCCACGTGCACGTGTCGCGTGTCACGCGTGCCTGGCTGGCGGCCTATCGTGAGAAACGCACGTGGCCGCAGGTGCTTCCCGCTTGCACTCCCCAGGTCGCTCGTCGGTGTATTTCACCATCCGCAACTGGGTAGTGAGCACGCTCATGCACCTCGCTCGCCAGCTATTGCCCACTCACGATGCCTCTCCCGATCGATCGTGTGTCGTCCAGAACGCCCGTGACCGCAGGTGGTTCTCGCCTGTACGCCCACGAGCCGCTCAGTGGTGTATTGCACCACACCGCAAACTCGTTAGAGTACCCGCTCACACCCGCTTGCCAACTGGCGCTTCGCTCACGATACAACTCACGAGTGGCCGTTGGCCGTGCAGAAGTGCCCGTGGCCGCAGGTATTTCCGCCTTTACTCCCACAAGTCGCTCCGTGGTGTATTGCACCACACCGCAAACTCGTTAGAGTACACGCTCACACCCGCTTGCCAACTGGCGCTTCACTCACGATGCAACTCACGAGTGTATGTACAGAAGTCGCTTACTGGTCAGCGGAGCACCGGCATACCAGAAGGCGCGATTTCTGCACATACACATTCACACCGGCACACACGTACACGACACCACAAATTCTCTCGGGCAAAAGTATCACTGATCTATGTTTTAATAATCACGCGAGTTGGGTTTTATTTAAATTATTTAATAACAAGGTTTTCTTTATTTCACGGTTCATCTGTACTATCCTTTATCCTAGCTAGTCCCTGCCTACTTCGCACCATTACGTCTAGCTCTCGTTTTGCTTCATTACTTATTCTATGTGGCTCACCTGGAACCTCCTGCGACAGGATTCATCCTTGGCACTATTTAAAATAAAACTTGTCACCGGTTTATTAATTCTCCGCGGGAGAATTGAACGTCTGGCTTCGTTGGCTGCTCTGGATCAAGTAACCTTGGCCTCATTTTGCGACTTTCCATTTCGCTGCTGCGAACATGTCGCCGCTGCTGCGTACATGTCGCCGCTGCTTGCCTGTCGTCGCTGCTTGCCTGTCGCCGCTGCCTTCGGCCGATCTTGCCTGGCTGCTGCGGCTCGGCTCGCACTTCGCTGCCTGCACGGCGTCGCTGCTTGCTTAGCGTCGCTGCTTAGGCGCCGCTGCCCAAAATTGGTCGCCAGCCGTCTGTGCGTGAGCTCTGGGTACCGAGGTACTGTTGCCTGTGCAAGTGTTCGACTGTGCGCGAGCTCTGGGTACCGAGGTACCGCTGCTAGTGCAAGTGCTCGACTGCTCTGCCTACGTGTCCCTTGCCTTTGCAAATGCTTCGCCTTGATTTCAAAAACTACTACTAAGTATGCTAGACTAGGAGATATCTTATTTTATTCTTAAATGAAAAATGTGGCGTCGCTTCATGCGGCGTTATGGTTACAATGGTTACAATGCTTAGGAACTTAGCCTACCCCGCCCGGTACCAGTTAACCTTCGCTGGTCGATTCCTCCCCATGGAAGGGCTACAAATCGGCTAATCCTGCTCGGCTGCCTTCGTCAAATGATGTTGTCTCAGTAGTACGAAGTCGCCGATGGCCGGCTTCCACTCTCGGCGGCGTAAATTATAATATTTTCCCTGGTCCGCGCTTGCTTGTTGCGTATTCTCGGCGACGATCTTGAATACGTCCTGTAGGTGTCGCTCCTGCTCCTTGGGCATCCGTGATTCCGTCCGTATGATAGGAGTCACCTCCTCGTAAAGGGCTCCCGGCAAACGAGGCTCGCGCCCTTGTACGAGGTACGCTGGGCTAAATCCGGTAGTATCCGAGGCGCTGGTGTTGATCGCTAGGCTGATCTCGGGGAGGCGTTCATCCCAAGTTCGCTGCTGGTCATCCTGGTATTGTGCCACCATGGTCTTCACGGTCCTGTTTACCCTCTCCGTGGGGTTCTGTTGCGGGGTGTACGGCGCGGTGCTGCAGAGTCATGCCCAACTGTTTGCAGAACGTGGCGAAAGCTCGGCTCGTGAATTGCGTTCCATTGTCGCAAACTAGCATCTTCGGTACTCCAAACCTGGCCAGAATCCGTTCTCTGAACGAGCGCATCAGGTGTGCTGCCGTTGCTTTACGAAAAGGTACCAGCTCTACCCACTTTGAAAAAGCGTCGAAGAACACCAGTAACATGGTAGTCCCGTGGGTAGAGCGCGGGAGTGGTCATACGAAGTCGGCACAGAGTACATCGAATGGTGCATGTACTTGTCGGGTGTGCATCTGTCCCGGGGGTTTTAGTTGGCTGATCTTAAATTTCTGGCAGGTCTCGCACTTCCGTACGTATCGCGCTACGTCCCGGAAGAGGCCTGACCAGAAATATCGCTGGCGAATCCGATTTAGGGTTTTTCGTACCCCCTGATGTCCGGCTGTGGGCTGGTCGTGGCATTCCTGGAGTACCCGTTGGCGTTGTGGTTTTGGCACGCACAACTTCCAAGGTGTGTAGTCTTCGTCGTCCGGTCGAAATCCTCCTCGTCGATAGAGCTGGTCGTTCTCCCTCAGGTATTCTGGATACTTCTCGGGCTCCCTTTGAGTCAACTCCAGGATCCGGGTTGTCCACTCACAAGGTGGGCTCTCCTGAGTGACCTGTTGTAGCGTCTCCAAGGGCTGTCTGCACAAAGCGTCGGCTACGATGTTTTGGTCCCCGCGGCGGTAATGCACGTTGAAGCGGAACTGTTGCAGCTCTAACGCCCAGCGCGCAATCCTTCCAGTAGGGTTCGCTATGCTATTTAACCACTTCAACGCCAAGTGGTCCGTGACTACGTCGAACTCGTAACCTTCCAGGTAGCATCGCAGTTTCCTTATCGCCCACACAATGGCCAGGCACTCCTTCTCCGTAGTCGAATAACGGCTTTCGGCTACTGAGAGGCGTCGGCTTGCGTATGCTATGACGCGTTCCGTTCCATGGATTTGTTGTGTCAGCACTGCTCCTAGTCCAACGTCGCTCGCATCTGTCTGGAGTGTGAAGCGCTCAGCGAAATCCGGGCAAGTTAGGACTGGCGCTTGCGTGAGACTCGTCTTTAGTGCCTCGAACGCTAGCTGTTGTTCCTCGCTCCAAACCCATCACTGGCCCTTCTTCAACAGTGAAGACAAAGGTTGTACTAGGGTGGCGAAGTTAGGCACAAATCTCCGCTACCTGGAAGCGATACCTAAGCATCTCCTTAACTCCCTGACAGTCGTTGGCGGCTGGAGTTCTTTTATCGCGGCGACCTTGCTGGGATCGGTGTGGATTCCACCTTCGCTGACCTGGTGCCCCAGGTAAATGATAGTGCACTTGGCCTTATTCAGGCGCAAGTTCGCGTTCCGAAGCCTCCGGAACACCTCTCGTAGGTTATCCAGATGCTCTTGGAGGGTGCGTCCCACTACGATGATGTCGTCGAGGTACGCAAACGCGTGCGGCTCTATGTCTGGTCCGATGACTCCATCCAAGGCGCGCTGAAACGTAGCTGGGGCCGAACGTAACCCGAATGGCATCACCTTCCAGTGGAAAAGGCCTCTGCCAGGCACTGTGAACACGGTGTACTCCTTGCTGCTCCGGACCATAGGTATTTGCAATACCCGCTCTTCAAGTCCAGCGAAGATATGTACTTCGCGTCCTTGAGCTTCTCCAGGATGTGGTTGATCCGTGGCAACGGGTAGGCGTCCGGAATGAACTTCGCGTTGAGCTGGCGATAATCAACGCACATCCGCATCTCTCCGGTCTTCTTCCGTACAAGTACAATCGGTGCACTGTATGGACTGGATGGCTCGATCCTACCGTCGCGCAGAAGCTCATCAACTTGCTCGTTAATGATCTTCTGCATGGCCGGATTCTTCGGGTAGTACCTCTGCTTGATAGGGTACTCATCCCGCATGGTGATGGTGTGCTCCGCAATGGGCGACACCCCCATCAATCCGTCAAACTTGGCTAGCTCGGACTGTAGAAAGGCCTCCACCTGTTCTTCGCCCGTAGCTAAACTTGTTCCAGGTGCCTCGACGCCCCGCAAGGCGGCGTGACTGGTCTTGGGCCGTCTCCCACGGCGTCTTCGCTGGGTCGGGCCACTCGTGCTGGCCTGATTCTCCGTGTCTCGTTGGTGCATTTCTGCTCGTGCTCCTGTTAGTTCATCTGTGCTTCGCCGGTGCTCTGTGCCTCGTTGTGCCTTCTCCGATGTCCGGGGTTGTCCCTCTCTATCTCCTTGTCTTTCCTCTTGTCCCTCGGTGTCTCGTTGTCCCTCCTCTTGCATCCTGCGCTGTCCCTCGGTGTCTCGTTGTCCTTCCTCATGCATCCTGCGCTGTCCCTCGGTGTCTCGTTGTCCTTGTCTCGTGTCGTCTCGTGCTCTGGGCCGTCTAAACGGATTCTTCTGCTGTGCGATGGGACAGATCGGTGGTAAGCCCGTGACTTTGTCGTCGACTTGGGCCACAGCGTCCTCCTTCGCTTGGTGGGATGTCCCGGGCGTCGGTGCTGCCTCCTCAAGCGTGCTTTGCAGGCGTAGTTTTGCTCTGCCGCACTTGAGAGTCGCTTCGATGGAAGTCCATCCCCAGAATCACGTCGTCCAGAATGACGGGCAGTACCAGCATTGGTATTGTCGTCTCTCTCTCTTCCAGCTGGATCCTCACCCGCAAAGCTCGGGTCACGGCTCGTGATGATCCATCCGCCAGCGTGATCCGGATCAGTGCTGATCGCTCGTTCTTCGGTGTACTCAGCCTGGCTGCCATACGCTCGCTGACGAAGCTGCGTGTGGCTCCCGTGTCGATCGTGGCGTCCGTTGTTACTCCCTCGATCCGAACATTCGCGATGACACGTCCACTACCGCACCTCAGAGGTGCTACTCCTGGAAACTGCGGTGCGGCGTCTCCAAGTTGTTCCCCATCGGCTGAAGACGCGCAGCATTTCCCGACGTGGGTCGTCGACAACAGTCCACTGTGCGTACACCGTGTCAACCGCAGTCCCAAGAGAACAACACGCGACTATTTCGGCAGTCCGCCTGAAAATGTCCGGGTTGAGCGCAGTTGTGGTCGCCCTTTGTAGCCCCTGTGGGGGTTGTGTGGGGGATGGCTGTCGCTGCTGTGGGGGTCAGTGTGGTTGGCTGTGCACTGGTTGTCACTGGCGGGTTCGGTGGCTTCGGATTCTCTCTCCGTCGATCGACTTGGCTCGTCGCTTGGCGTTGCAGCTCCTTCGTGGTCTCGTACGTGGTCACAAGTTTGCTCAGCTGAGCCAGCGTTTGAAACTCGTGACGGCGGGTGAACAATTGATACTCCGGCATAATATTGTCGTAGATCCTGTCCAGCTTCTGCTCCTGGGTGTACTTGGCACGTCGCATCATCAACCGTAGTGCCAAAGCGTAGTCTCGAAATCGCTCACCTCGGCGTTGGGTTCGGCTCCTGATCTCGTCCTCCAGTCGTTCAAAATAGCGCGGGGGGGAGGAAGAACTCCATAAACTCCTGCTTGAACTCCTCCCAGGTGACTTGGTAAAGGGTGTTGACCCTGAACCAGTCCTCTGCTTGGCCCGTTTGTACATTTGCTACCGCTTGTGGTAACTGTTGTGGGTCGACGCTGTCCAGTGACGCCTTCTCTTCCAGCTGCTCCATGAATCCCCACGGATCTGTAGCGTCACCGTTGAAAGCTACGTCCCATTTCCGTACTCGATCGGCCAGCTCGTATGGGGCTATCCATCGGTGGCTCGGTTCGCTGGTCCTACTACCGGCTGGAGGTGCCGAATTAGACGCTGGGGTGGGTTGGATGTGTCGGCTAGCAACGCTCCTCGAAGGACTCGCTGCCCGTCTAACTTCCAGACTCGGTATGGGGATGACGATCTCTGCTTCGTCTTCCATCGGCGCCGGCGAAGTGTCGCGTGAGCATGCTCCAGAGTGTTTCAGCTCCGGTGTAACAGCATTGCCTAAGCTGGCTTCCAGCTCCATCAGTCGTTACAGCTGTTCCTTCGACAGGTCTCCTTGAATGGAGAAAGCTACCAGGCGGCTCCGCATTTCCTCCACTGTACCACTCGTGTCCAGTCCGAACTCCTTGAGGATGAGTTGCAACTCGCTCTTCCTACGGAACGCGATCCAGCGGGTTCCCATGTTGGGCGAGTTGGTTCGTAGTTGGCTTTGCTTCTCGACGCCGTGGCTTATTACCAGGACACAATCTTTTGTTTTAAGAAAACTCGATGTTGGCGGTTCGAGGATCGGGACGCGGCTCGGTTTTATAAATGTTCACTTTTAGGTTACACTTGAATGATTGTACACGCAGAAAATAAATGTCCTCGAGATAGCAGGATCAAAAATCTGCTCGCGAAATAATTGTTGACGAAGGATGTGCACAGGGTATGAATATTTGTGACCGATGTTGACAACTTGAGGGTCCGGACGCGACTGACTTCCTCGGTATTCGGTACCGAGTCTTATATACAAGTTGCCTGAGCGATGTCGCCGCTCAGGCTGCGCCGGCGCAGAGAAAGGTTAGGTTAGGCCGTGTGAAATAAAGTCAGAAAGTCAAAATTTGCGCCTACGTCAGTGTGCGCAGTAGTCGTAGACATGTGTGGAACCTGTCCTACGATTTCTATGAAAACAATGATTCGTATGCATGCATCGATGTCTATGTATATTATTTGCTACTAATGCCTAGTCGTAGACATGTGTGGAACCTATCCTACGACTTCTATGAAAACTACGATTCTTATGCTCTTCAAGTCCAGCGAAGATATGTACTTCGCGTCCTTGAGCTTCTCCAGGATGTGGTTGATCCGTGGCAACGGGTAGGCGTCCGGAATGAACTTCGCGTTGAGCTGGCGATAATCAACGCACATCCGCATCTCTCCGGTCTTCTTCCGTACAAGTACAATCGGTGCACTGTATGGACTGGATGGCTCGATCCTACCGTCGCGCAGAAGCTCATCAACTTGCTCGTTAATGATCTTCTGCATGGCCGGATTCTTCGGGTAGTACCTCTGCTTGATAGGGTACTCATCCCGCATGGTGATGGTGTGCTCCGCAATGGGCGACACCCCCATCAATCCGTCAAACTTGGCTAGCTCGGACTGTAGAAAGGCCTCCACCTGTTCTTCGCCCGTAGCTAAACTTGTTCCAGGTGCCTCGACGAATATATACCTTCGAACTATCGCCTGACTATCGTGGATGAAATATTTTGCTCATCCCTCTTACGTATAAACCACATATAGACCCAAGTTAAAAATTCAAAAATTATCTAGAGTAAAAATAAAAAAAGAAAGAATCAAAAAGGATAAAATTAGGGATTAAAGTTAGATTTATCGAACTCGTCATGCAGCACGAAGCTGCATGCGCTATACTTGTTTATCATTAAATAACGTTAATGAAATTTAAAATGGAATAAACTTTTTTTCTTGAGGCACTAAGGGCGGTAGCACAACAGCGACATGGGTAGTATGGTTGGGTGGGTGAAGAAGGAGAGCATTACATCTAGCTCTCCGACTAGATCGTTCGTTAGGGGTAGTCCGTCCGCTTATTTTGGCCTTCCCTTTTATTGCCATACCCCTTCTAGCAGTCCTATAACCTGTCGATATTTTCTCGTAACACCGATAATCGAACCTGCACACAAAACCCCGCCCATTTTCCCTGAGCTTAGCCGGCTGTAACTTAGACAGGGTGTGCAGGGGATGTTATTGGACTTCGGTCGTTACAGAAATTGGCGCCCAACATGGGGCCGAAAAAATTCCACTCGGCTATACCCTTTCCTTTCCATTCTCTTTTTCCTAGGAACCGAAAGTCCTTCCATTTTTATTAGTTTTTTTTTTATTCATCCGATAGTTACAGGCAATCTGAAACTTGTAAGGATGTTTTCTCAGGCTGGGGTACATATCTCAGTCCCGCCAGGGTCTTTACAGAACATTTGTAAATACTAGGACTACTACGACTTTAGTAAAGAGAGGCTATTAGCAGATCATACCTTACTGGGGTATGTGCAGGGTATAGGCGATATCTACGCGGTACCTTCTGGAAGTCCACGTGCACGTGTCGCGTGTCACGCGTGCCTGGCTGGCGGCCTATCGTGAGAAACGCACGTGGCCGCAGGTGCTTCCCGCTTGCACTCCCCAGGTCGCTCGTCGGTGTATTTCACCATCCGCAACTGGGTAGTGAGCACGCTCATGCACCTCGCTCGCCAGCTATTGCCCACTCACGATGCCTCTCCCGATCGATCGTGTGTCGTCCAGAACGCCCGTGACCGCAGGTGGTTCTCGCCTGTACGCCCACGAGCCGCTCAGTGGTGTATTGCACCACACCGCAAACCCGTTAGAGTACCCGCTCACACCCGCTTGCCAACTGGCGCTTCGCTCACGATACAACTCACGAGTGGCCGTTGGCCGTGCAGAAGTGCCCGTGGCCGCAGGTATTTCCGCCTTTACTCCCACAAGTCGCTCCGTGGTGTATTGCACCACACCGCAAACTCGTTAGAGTACACGCTCACACCCGCTTGCCAACTGGCGCTTCACTCACGATGCAACTCACGAGTGTATGTACAGAAGTCGCTTACTGGTCAGCGGAGCACCGGCATACCAGAAGGCGCGATTTCTGCACATACACATTCACACCGGCACACACGTACACGACACCACAAATTCTCTCGGGCAAAAGTATCACTGATCTATGTTTTAATAATCACGCGAGTTGGGTTTTATTTAAATTATTTAATAACAAGGTTTTCTTTATTTCACGGTTCATCTGTACTATCCTTTATCCTAGCTAGTCCCTGCCTACTTCGCACCATTACGTCTAGCTCTCGTTTTGCTTCATTACTTATTCTATGTGGCTCACCTGGAACCTCCTGCGACAGGATTCATCCTTGGCACTATTTAAAATAAAACTTGTCACCGGTTTATTAATTCTCCGCGGGAGAATTGAACGTCTGGCTTCGTTGGCTGCTCTGGATCAAGTAACCTTGGCCTCATTTTGCGACTTTCCATTTCGCTGCTGCGAACATGTCGCCGCTGCTGCGTACATGTCGCCGCTGCTTGCCTGTCGTCGCTGCTTGCCTGTCGCCGCTGCCTTCGGCCGATCTTGCCTGGCTGCTGCGGCTCGGCTCGCACTTCGCTGCCTGCACGGCGTCGCTGCTTGCTTAGCGTCGCTGCTTAGGCGCCGCTGCCCAAAATTGGTCGCCAGCCGTCTGTGCGTGAGCTCTGGGTACCGAGGTACTGTTGCCTGTGCAAGTGTTCGACTGTGCGCGAGCTCTGGGTACCGAGGTACCGCTGCTAGTGCAAGTGCTCGACTGCTCTGCCTACGTGTCCCTTGCCTTTGCAAATGCTTCGCCTTGATTTCAAAAACTACTACTAAGTATGCTAGACTAGGAGATATCTTATTTTATTCTTAAATGAAAAATGTGGCGTCGCTTCATGCGGCGTTATGGTTACAATGGTTACAATGCTTAGGAACTTAGCCTACCCCGCCCGGTACCAGTTAACCTTCGCTGGTCGATTCCTCCCCATGGAAGGGCTACAAATCGGCTAATCCTGCTCGGCTGCCTTCGTCAAATGATGTTGTCTCAGTAGTACGAAGTCGCCGATGGCCGGCTTCCACTCTCGGCGGCGTAAATTATAATATTTTCCCTGGTCCGCGCTTGCTTGTTGCGTATTCTCGGCGACGATCTTGAATACGTCCTGTAGGTGTCGCTCCTGCTCCTTGGGCATCCGTGATTCCGTCCGTATGATAGGAGTCACCTCCTCGTAAAGGGCTCCCGGCAAACGAGGCTCGCGCCCTTGTACGAGGTACGCTGGGCTAAATCCGGTAGTATCCGAGGCGCTGGTGTTGATCGCTAGGCTGATCTCGGGGAGGCGTTCATCCCAAGTTCGCTGCTGGTCATCCTGGTATTGTGCCACCATGGTCTTCACGGTCCTGTTTACCCTCTCCGTGGGGTTCTGTTGCGGGGTGTACGGCGCGGTGCTGCAGAGTCATGCCCAACTGTTTGCAGAACGTGGCGAAAGCTCGGCTCGTGAATTGCGTTCCATTGTCGCAAACTAGCATCTTCGGTACTCCAAACCTGGCCAGAATCCGTTCTCTGAACGAGCGCATCAGGTGTGCTGCCGTTGCTTTACGAAAAGGTACCAGCTCTACCCACTTTGAAAAAGCGTCGAAGAACACCAGTAACATGGTAGTCCCGTGGGTAGAGCGCGGGAGTGGTCATACGAAGTCGGCACAGAGTACATCGAATGGTGCATGTACTTGTCGGGTGTGCATCTGTCCCGGGGGTTTTAGTTGGCTGATCTTAAATTTCTGGCAGGTCTCGCACTTCCGTACGTATCGCGCTACGTCCCGGAAGAGGCCTGACCAGAAATATCGCTGGCGAATCCGATTTAGGGTTTTTCGTACCCCCTGATGTCCGGCTGTGGGCTGGTCGTGGCATTCCTGGAGTACCCGTTGGCGTTGTGGTTTTGGCACGCACAACTTCCAAGGTGTGTAGTCTTCGTCGTCCGGTCGAAATCCTCCTCGTCGATAGAGCTGGTCGTTCTCCCTCAGGTATTCTGGATACTTCTCGGGCTCCCTTTGAGTCAACTCCAGGATCCGGGTTGTCCACTCACAAGGTGGGCTCTCCTGAGTGACCTGTTGTAGCGTCTCCAAGGGCTGTCTGCACAAAGCGTCGGCTACGATGTTTTGGTCCCCGCGGCGGTAATGCACGTTGAAGCGGAACTGTTGCAGCTCTAACGCCCAGCGCGCAATCCTTCCAGTAGGGTTCGCTATGCTATTTAACCACTTCAACGCCAAGTGGTCCGTGACTACGTCGAACTCGTAACCTTCCAGGTAGCATCGCAGTTTCCTTATCGCCCACACAATGGCCAGGCACTCCTTCTCCGTAGTCGAATAACGGCTTTCGGCTACTGAGAGGCGTCGGCTTGCGTATGCGATGACGCGTTCCGTTCCCTGGATTTGTTGTGTCAGCACTGCTCCTAGTCCAACGTCGCTCGCATCTGTCTGGAGTGTGAAGCGCTCAGCGAAATCCGGGCAAGTTAGGACTGGCGCTTGCGTGAGACTCGTCTTTAGTGCCTCGAACGCTAGCTGTTGTTCCTCGCTCCAAACCCATCACTGGCCCTTCTTCAACAGTGAAGACAAAGGTTGTACCAGGGTGGCGAAGTTAGGCACAAATCTCCGGTACCAGGAGGCGATACCTAAGCATCTCCTTAACTCCCTGACAGTCGTTGGCGGCTGGAGTTCTTTTATCGCGGCGACCTTGCTGGGATCGGTGTGGATTCCACCTTCGCTGACCTGGTGCCCCAGGTAAATGATAGTGCACTTGGCCTTATTCAGGCGCAAGTTCGCGTTCCGAAGCCTCCGGAACACCTCTCGTAGGTTATCCAGATGCTCTTGGAGGGTGCGTCCCACTACGATGATGTCGTCGAGGTACGCAAACGCGTGCGGCTCCATGTCTGGTCCGATGACTCCATCCAAGGCGCGCTGAAACGTAGCTGGGGCCGAACGTAACCCGAATGGCATCACCTTCCAGTGGAAAAGGCCTCTGCCAGGCACTGTGAACACGGTGTACTCCTTGCTGCTCCGGACCATAGGTATTTGCAATACCCGCTCTTCAAGTCCAGCGAAGATATGTACTTCGCGTCCTTGAGCTTCTCCAGGATGTGGTTGATCCGTGGCAACGGGTAGGCGTCCGGAATGAACTTCGCGTTGAGCTGGCGATAATCAACGCACATCCGCATCTCTCCGGTCTTCTTCCGTACAAGTACAATCGGTGCACTGTATGGACTGGATGGCTCGATCCTACCGTCGCGCAGAAGCTCATCAACTTGCTCGTTAATGATCTTCTGCATGGCCGGATTCTTCGGGTAGTACCTCTGCTTGATAGGGTACTCATCCCGCATGGTGATGGTGTGCTCCGCAATGGGCGACACCCCCATCAATCCGTCAAACTTGGCTAGCTCGGACTGTAGAAAGGCCTCCACCTGTTCTTCGCCCGTAGCTAAACTTGTTCCAGGTGCCTCGACGCCCCGCAAGGCGGCGTGACTGGTCTTGGGCCGTCTCCCACGGCGTCTTCGCTGGGTCGGGCCACTCGTGCTGGCCTGATTCTCCGTGTCTCGTTGGTGCATTTCTGCTCGTGCTCCTGTTAGTTCATCTGTGCTTCGCCGGTGCTCTGTGCCTCGTTGTGCCTTCTCCGATGTCCGGGGTTGTCCCTCTCTATCTCCTTGTCTTTCCTCTTGTCCCTCGGTGTCTCGTTGTCCCTCCTCTTGCATCCTGCGCTGTCCCTCGGTGTCTCGTTGTCCTTCCTCATGCATCCTGCGCTGTCCCTCGGTGTCTCGTTGTCCTTGTCTCGTGTCGTCTCGTGCTCTGGGCCGTCTAAACGGATTCTTCTGCCGTGCGATGGGACAGATCGGTGGTAAGCCCGTGACTTTGTCGTCGACTTGGGCCACAGCGTCCTCCTTCGCTTGGTGGGATGTCCCGGGCGTCGGTGCTGCCTCCTCAAGCGTGCTTTGCAGGCGTAGTTTTGCTCTGCCGCACTTGAGAGTCGCTTCGATGGAAGTCCATCCCCAGAATCACGTCGTCCAGAATGACGGGCAGTACCAGCATTGGTATTGTCGTCTCTCTCTCTTCCAGCTGGATCCTCACCCGCAAAGCTCGGGTCACGGCTCGTGATGATCCATCCGCCAGCGTGATCCGGATCAGTGCTGATCGCTCGTTCTTCGGTGTACTCAGCCTGGCTGCCATACGCTCGCTGACGAAGCTGCGTGTGGCTCCCGTGTCGATCGTGGCGTCCGTTGTTACTCCCTCGATCCGAACATTCGCGATGACACGTCCACTACCGCACCTCAGAGGTGCTACTCCTGGAAACTGCGGTGCGGCGTCTCCAAGTTGTTCCCCATCGGCTGAAGACGCGCAGCATTTCCCGACGTGGGTCGTCGACAACAGTCCACTGTGCGTACACCGTGTCAACCGCAGTCCCAAGAGAACAACACGCGACTATTTCGGCAGTCCGCCTGAAAATGTCCGGGTTGAGCGCAGTTGTGGTCGCCCTTTGTAGCCCCTGTGGGGGTTGTGTGGGGGATGGCTGTCGCTGCTGTGGGGGTCAGTGTGGTTGGCTGTGCACTGGTTGTCACTGGCGGGTTCGGTGGCTTCGGATTCTCTCTCCGTCGATCGACTTGGCTCGTCGCTTGGCGTTGCAGCTCCTTCGTGGTCTCGTACGTGGTCACAAGTTTGCTCAGCTGAGCCAGCGTTTGAAACTCGTGACGGCGGGTGAACAATTGATACTCCGGCATAATATTGTCGTAGATCCTGTCCAGCTCCTGCTCCTGGGTGTACTTGGCACGTCGCATCATCAACCGTAGTGCCAAAGCGTAGTCTCGAAATCGCTCACCTCGGCGTTGGGTTCGGCTCCTGATCTCGTCCTCCAGTCGTTCAAAATAGCGCGGGGGGGAGGAAGAACTCCATAAACTCCTGCTTGAACTCCTCCCAGGTGACTTGGTAAAGGGTGTTGACCCTGAACCAGTCCTCTGCTTGGCCCGTTTGTACATTTGCTACCGCTTGTGGTAACTGTTGTGGGTCGACGCTGTCCAGTGACGCCTTCTCTTCCAGCTGCTCCATGAATCCCCACGGATCTGTAGCGTCACCGTTGAAAGCTACGTCCCATTTCCGTACTCGATCGGCCAGCTCGTATGGGGCTATCCATCGGTGGCTCGGTTCGCTGGTCCTACTACCGGCTGGAGGTGCCGAATTAGACGCTGGGGTGGGTTGGATGTGTCGGCTAGCAACGCTCCTCGAAGGACTCGCTGCCCGTCTAACTTCCAGACTCGGTATGGGGATGACGATCTCTGCTTCGTCTTCCATCGGCGCCGGCGAAGTGTCGCGTGAGCATGCTCCAGAGTGTTTCAGCTCCGGTGTAACAGCATTGCCTAAGCTGGCTTCCAGCTCCATCAGTCGTTACAGCTGTTCCTTCGACAGGTCTCCTTGAATGGAGAAAGCTACCAGGCGGCTCCGCATTTCCTCCACTGTACCACTCGTGTCCAGTCCGAACTCCTTGAGGATGAGTTGCAACTCGCTCTTCCTACGGAACGCGATCCAGCGGGTTCCCATGTTGGGCGAGTTGGTTCGTAGTTGGCTTTGCTTCTCGACGCCGTGGCTTATTACCAGGACACAATCTTTTGTTTTAAGAAAACTCGATGTTGGCGGTTCGAGGATCGGGACGCGGCTCGGTTTTATAAATGTTCACTTTTAGGTTACACTTGAATGATTGTACACGCAGAAAATAAATGTCCTCGAGATAGCAGGATCAAAAATCTGCTCGCGAAATAATTGTTGACGAAGGATGTGCACAGGGTATGAATATTTGTCACCGATGTTGAAAACTTGAGGGTCCGGACGCGACTGACTTCCTCGGTATTCGGTACCGAGTCTTATATACAAGTTGCCTGAGCGATGTCGCCGCTCAGGCTGCGCCGGCGCAGAGAAAGGTTAGGTTAGGCCGTGTGAAATAAAGTCAGAAAGTCAAAATTTGCGCCTACGTCAGTGTGCGCAGTAGTCGTAGACATGTGTGGAACCTGTCCTACGATTTCTATGAAAACAATGATTCGTATGCATGCATCGATGTCTATGTATATTATTTGCTACTAATGCCTAGTCGTAGACATGTGTGGAACCTATCCTACGACTTCTATGAAAACTACGATTCTTATGCATGCATTGATGTTTATGCATATTCTTTGCTACTAATGCCCTGTGTGAAACTTGCAATGTGGGTCGTGTGCCTCTGCTATACCCTGTATGAATTAGCTACGTGAGTCTTTAGTCCACGGAAAGATGTTAAAATTCTCAAAAACTAAATGTCTAGTCATAGCAGTCCCTGCTCGGGCGCCATCTGTAAGGATGTTTTCTCAGGCTGAGGTACATATCTCAGTCCCGCCAGGGTCTTTACAGAACATTTGTAAATACTAGGACTACTACGACTTTAGTAAAGAGAGGCTATTAGCAGATCATACCTTACTGGGGTATGTGCAGGGTATAGGCGATATCTACGCGGTACCTTCTGGAAGTCCACGTGCACGTGTCGCGTGTCACGCTTGCCTGGCTGGCGGCCTATCGTGAGAAACGCACGTGGCCGCAGGTGCTTCCCGCTTGCACTCCCCAGGTCGCTCGTCGGTGTATTTCACCATCCGCAACTGGGTAGTGAGCACGCTCATGCACCTCGCTCGCCAGCTATTGCCCACTCACGATGCCTCTCCCGATCGATCGTGTGTCGTCCAGAACGCCCGTGACCGCAGGTGGTTCTCGCCTGTACGCCCACGAGCCGCTCAGTGGTGTATTGCACCACACCGCAAACTCGTTAGAGTACCCGCTCACACCCGCTTGCCAACTGGCGCTTCGCTCACGATACAACTCACGAGTGGCCGTTGGCCGTGCAGAAGTGCCCGTGGCCGCAGGTATTTCCGCCTTTACTCCCACAAGTCGCTCCGTGGTGTATTACACCACACCGCAAACTCGTTAGAGTACGCGCTCACACCCGCTTGCCAACTGGCGCTTCACTCACGATGCAACTCACGAGTGTATGTACAGAAGTCGCTTACTGGTCAGCGGAGCACCGGCATACCAGAAGGCGCGATTTCTGCACATACACATTCACACCGGCACACACGTACACGACACCACAAATTCTCTCGGGCAAAAGTATCACTGATCTATGTTTTAATAATCACGCGAGTTGGGTTTAATTTAAATTATTTAATAACAAGAAAGCAAGGCTACCTTCGGCTTGCCGAAGGTTTTATACCCTTGCAGTTGTACACAGCTATATGTAATAGTACTCAGATTTTCATAAAATTGCAACAGGTACCTTGATTCGGCCGATCGTTGATCGTTATATGTTATAAAACTTTGATTTTGATGAAACTTTATTATTAAGGACATACTCAGATTTGGATGTGGTAAGCCTGATAGCTATATCTTGAAATATAACGAAAATCGACCGATAGGCTCCATGACAGCTGTACGATATATCAGTCCGATCTGGCCCGTTCCGACTTATGAAAATAGCTCAATAACTGGGGGACTAATTTGCGTTGCAACAGACAGACGGACTGACTGATTGTTCCTATAACAGCTATAGAATATAAACGTCTGAGATATTTAAATGGAAAAAATAAGGGCGGGTTACTGTATAACATTAAAAAGTATTGATAATGTGCGGTATTTCCAAGAACAAAACAGGTTTGCATACAAAAACCCTAATTTCAGCCGATTGTTCCTATTGCAGCTATATGTTATAGTGTTCCGATTTTGATACAATTTTGACAGCACATTAGGAACGTAATAAGAATAAGATTTGCCGAATCTTGTTGCAATATCTTGAAAAACAACAAAAATCGGCCGATAGTTTCTATGACAGCTATACGATATATCGGTCCGATCTAGCTCGTTCTGACTTATTTACAGCTCGCAGCAATAAGAAGCTTATATGCCAAGTTTCATGAAGATAGCTCAAAAACTGAGAGACTAGTTTGCGTTGCAACAGACGGACGGACGGACGGACGGACGGACGGACGGACGGACAGACGGACATCCATTTTTGGACTCCTCTGTTTATGCTGATTCAGAATATATATACTTTATAGGGTCGGAGATGTCTCCTAAGGTGCGTTGCAAACTTCTGGCTAAAATTAATATACCCTCTGCAAGGGTATAACAAGGTTTTCTTTATTTCACGGTTCATCTGTACTATCCTTTATCCTAGCTAGTCCCTGCCTACTTCGCACCATTACGTCTAGCTCTCGTTTTGCTTCATTACTTATTCTATGTGGCTCACCTGGAACCTCCTGCGACAGGATTCATCCTTGGCACTATTTAAAATAAAACTTGTCACCGGTTTATTAATTCTCCGCGGGAGAATTGAACGTCTGGCTTCGTTGGCTGCTCTGGATCAAGTAACCTTGGCCTCATTTTGCGACTTTCCATTTCGCTGCTGCGAACATGTCGCCGCTGCTGCGTACATGTCGCCGCTGCTTGCCTGTCGTCGCTGCTTGCCTGTCGCCGCTACCTTCGGCCGATCTTGCCTGGCTGCTGCGGCTCGGCTCGCACTTCGCTGCCTGCACGGCGTCGCTGCTTGCCTAGCGCTGCTGTCGGCATAGCGTCGCTGCTGGCTTAGCGTCGCTGCTTGTCTGGCGCCGCTGCCCAAAATTGGTCGCGAGCCGTCTGTGCGCGAGCTCTGGATACCGAGGTACCGTTGCCTGTGCAAGTGTTCGACTAAGCGCGAGCTCTGGGTACCGAGGTACCGTTGCTAGTGCAAGTGCTCGACTGTGCGCGAGCTCTGGGTACCGAGGTACCATTGCTAGTGCAAGTGTTCGACTGCTCTGCCTACGTGCCTTGCCTTTGCAAATGCTTCGCCTTGATTTCAAAAACAACTACTGGGTATGCTAGACTAGGAGATATCTTTTTTTATTCTTAAATGAAAAATGTGGCGTCGCTTCATGCGGCGTTACAAACTGCTGGTTATTCTGGTGGAAATCGGATCCAGACCGATTGCATATAGCTATCCGAGTTAGATAATCTTCGATTCAGAGGATTATCAGTGGCGTTCGATGGTGGAATATAAGGCGTGGAATTATCGAATTGGTTTATATCGGTTCGATACCTCATCTTAGCTCCATCGAACAAACACCTCGACTCGTGATGGCTGAGATTGTTTGTGCTGGATAGATTCGGCACGATCCTCAGCATCCGATTAGAGCTTCACGCAGTTTATTTTTATTAACGTAGCTTCAGTAATCGGAACTACCTCTAATGAACGATCACATCACAAAATTGCTGTTATGTTACCTATACTTAGGTAAGCCCTCTTTTCTTTAATGGCAGCATTGAGCTCGTGTTTCTTTCGGCTATACAGATATTGATCGCCCAGATAGGATCTCAAACACCATCTCGAACTGGCGCATTAAATTCACTGGATCACCCAATGACCTTCCTTTCGAAGTCTTTATATTTCGAGTCAATTGCATGACCACCCAGAGCCTTAACGGCAGGTTTTCATTGTTGTGCCAATTTTCTCATCTTTTGTTCTCTGGCCCAGCACTTGCGTTTTATTGGAGAGTGCAACCCACGGTCCGCGATTTAGACTGGTACGAGTTATGTAGTCGCCTACAAGAGCGTTACCAGACCAGAGAACGGACAGGGACATCAAGGATGCTATGCGTCATCGTAAGCAAGGTAGCAACGAAAGTTTCGATGATTTTCTAGATGCTATGTTGGCTATCGCTGATTCCCTCCGAGAACCTATGTCGGATAGCAAGATCGCGGTTGAAGTTCGTTACAATTTGCGTTCGGAGCTGCAACATGAGCTGTTGCATGTAGACACCTTGGATTTGGCCAGTTTGCGTAGGGAATGTTACAGACACGAGGAGTTCTTCCGAAACATTCGACCCCAATATCGCTCAGCCGTTAAGCGAAGCTTCGTGAATTCTCTTCAGGTGGAAGAGGATTCCGAGCCAGAGTCAAAAGAGGCATCAGAAGTGGAAATATTTGCGCCTTTCGCTTATTCGACAATTCCAAATGCTGGAATTGCGAGGAGGTAGGGCATCGCTACCATGACTGTCTTCAGCCGAGGCGCGTCTTTTGCTACGGATGTGGGGCGGTGGATGTTTACAGGCCGAATTGTGACAGGTGCAAGGCCAAGTCGGAAAACACGACGCAGGATGCTCGCAGACTTCCGAGAGGCGACATCCGACGCTAATCTCGGAACCTGCAGCGCCACTTTATCCTACCAGACTTTCCATTTCACCAGACATGACCAAAATACCGGATTTGACAATTCCACAGCATTTTAAACCGTATCACGTGCGTCTACGCGAATATCTGAAGCGAAGAGCTGAGATTTTCAAAGTCGATGCTACCGTTTCAAGTAGATCAAGGGCTGCAACCCGTATGCGTAAATTTTGGCGACGCATACGGGGCTTGAAACGGTATACTATCTCCTCTATCGTCCATCAAAGCGGTGACATACGCCCCTTCACCCAAGTCAACGTCTTCGGTGAGGATCATTTGGCACTCCTTGATAGCGGTGCTAACAAAAGCGTTATCGGTGGCAAGTTGGCACAGAAGTTAATTGACAAGGGATGTGTGTTCGGCAAGACGAAGAACGTCGTGCACACGGCGGATGGGCAGACGCAGGAGATAGTTGGGTTAATTGCTGTTCCCCTGACGTATCACTCGGTGACAACCGAGTTCGAATTTTTAATTGTACCAACCATTAGACAGGAGCTCATTTGTGGAATGGACTTCTGGAAACGATTCAACATCTCCATCGTTCCAGCATCCATAAATGAAGTCTTCTGCAAATCTGATCCCGATTCGCGTCAGCTAGATTTGACTCACGTCCAAAAATCACAGCTTGATGGCGTTATTACCTTATTTCCATCCTTCGAGAAGAATGGCCTAGGACTGACGACACTCATCCAGCATACTATCGATACAGCAGCCGCAAAGCCAATAAAGCAAAGGTTTTACCCCTTGTCTCCGGCTAAGGAGAGTCTCCTGTGCGCTGAGATCGATAGAATACTAGCGATGGACGTAATCGAAGAGGCTCCTAGTTCTCCATGATCTTCTCCAGTCACCTTGCATATAAAACCTGGCAAGGTGAGATTTTGTTTGGATGCACGGAAGCTGAACGCAGTGACTGTGAGGGATGCGTATCCTATTCCAATCATGGATGGGCTCCTTAGCAGGCTCCCTCCAGTACACTGTATCTCCAAGATAGATCTCAAGGATGCATTTTGGCAGATCTGTCTGGATCAGGACTCCCGCGCGAAGACTGCTTTTACGGTACCCAATAGGCCATTGTACCAATTCAAGCGCATGCCTTTCGGATTGACCAACGCTCCTCAAACGATGAGTCGCCTGATGGACATCGTGATTCCTTACCAGTTGAAGTCGCACGTCTTAGTCTACTTGGATGATCTTCTGGTGCTTTCTTCCAGTTTTGAAGAGCACCTCATCCATCTGACGGAGGTCGCAACTCAGCTGCGTAAGGCTGGACTGACCATAAACGTCCAGAAGAGTCAGTTTTGTCTCAGGAAGGTGGATTACCTTGGATTCATTGTTGGCGAGGGAACGCTTCAGGTTAATCCGGGCAAGATTCGCGCGGTCGAGGAATTTCCTGTTCCGAAGACGCAGAAGCAGCTTCGCAGGTTTTTAGGAATGACTGGCTGGTATCAGTGGTTTATTCCGAATTATTCAGACGTTATTTTCGCCCTAACGGCAAGGCATTCCAGTGCAATGACCGAGCTCAGGAGGCGTTTATTAAGATAAAGGGGTGCTTGTGCTCTGCTTCTTTTCTAGTTCATCCGAACTACGAGAAACCTTTTGTTCTCCAGTTTGACGCATCCTTGCATGGTGTCGGAGCTGTCTTGGCGCAGTGCGACGAGTCTGGCTGTGAGCGACCCATTGCTTACATGTCCAAGAAGCTGAATAAGGCTCAACGCAACTATACAGTAACCGAACTCGAGTGCTTGGCTGTAGTTCTGGCCATTAAGAAGTCCCGCATGTACATCGAGGGTCATCCGTTTAAAGTGGTGACAGATCATGCTAGTCTGCGTTGGTTGATGAATCAGCCAGACCTTAGTGGTAGGCTTGCTCGTTGGGCGATCAAGCTGCAAGGGTTCTCCTTCGACATTGAACATCGCAAGGGTAGCGAAAATGTCGTCGCGGACGCGTTATCACGATCCTTTGAGAACACGGATGAATTGTGCGCGTTGGATTGCGAAATTCTTCCCGAGATCGACCTCAGTTCAGAAGCATTCAAGTCCGAGGAATACTGTTCGTTGAGGAAAAAGTTCCTAACGGCCAACCTTTCAGGTTTTAAGGTAGAAGATGACTACATCTATCACCGTATGGAGTTCGCTGGTGGTGATGTCAGTCCTGATGACAGCTGGAAGCTGTTTGTTCTGGAATCTCTGCGGGAAGGCGTGATCAGATCCGCACACGACCAGCATTTTTCTGCCCATTGTGGCATGGCTAAGTGCGTTGAGCAGATCCGCCGTAGATTTTTCTGGCCAGGCATGGTGGTGAACGTCAGAGACTACATCCGGAATCGCGAGGTTTGTCAGACAACGAAGTACCCGACCAGTGCACTCAAGCCTCCAATGGGTGCTCGAGTAGTCACCGAACGACCGTTCCAGCGTCTCTATATTGACTTCATCGGTCCGTTTCCGCGTTCGAAGAGGGGGAACATAGGGATTTTCATTATCTTGGATCACTTCTCCAAGTTTACGTTCCTAAAGGCGGTTCGGAAATTTCCGGAGGTAGTCGTGAGCGATAATGGTACTCAGTTTAAAAGTCATGAGTTCACGACTTTCCTTTCGAAATACGGAGTTCGACACGTCTTCACGGGTGCATATGCTCCACAGTCGAACGCTGCCGAACGAGTAAATCGATCCATTAACGCCGCACTTAGAGCATATTTTCAGGGTGACCAACGGGAGTGGGATGTGGTTCTTAGTTACATTAACGGTTCGTTACGCAAGTCATGGCATCAATCTCTTGGCATGTCGCCGTACTTCGTAGTCTTCGGACAGCACATAATTTCGCATGGAAACGACTATCAAGTGCTGAGGAATCTCAGCATGCTCTGCGATTTCAGTGCAAATGTGCCAAGAGCAGACAAAATCGAGCTGATTCGGTCAAAGATTGACGCAAATTTCCTCAAGGCATACGAGCGGAACAAACATAGCTATGATTTAAGAGCTAAGCCACGCACCTTTGATGTGGCCAGATAGTGATCAAGCGCAACTTCGCCTTAAGCAACGCTACTGCTTATTTTAATGCAAAGTTAGCTCCTGTAGGGACTAAGGTGCGCATTAAAGAAAAGATTGGCAATACGTTGTATTTGGTGGAAGATTTGTCGGGGAAGGAACTGGGTCAATTTCACGCCAAAGATTTGTGGCTTTAATCTTCGCTCCTATAACCCGCTTCCGAGCGGTCTAGCAACTCCGAATCGGCCGATCCGAACGATCAGTGTTGGGAAGTGGAGTAGGGATATATCGATTGCCTGGATCACCTATCGTGTTCGATATTTTACTTTTCACTTAATGAAAACGAACAAGTGGGTAGGGCTACAGTCGAACGCCCGACAGTAGGATACCCTTCTCCCAATTTTTAAAATCCGTTACAAACGTGTAACCACACTCATAATTTCAAACAGAAATTTTGTACAAATACTTCTACTACATATAGCTTTCTCGCTCACACTCACACAGCGACGCACGTTAAGAGTGACGTCGACGTCGGCGTCAACTACTGAAAGCAGCGCGCAGGCTGCTGCTTGTACATTTATACTGAAAACGTTGACTTGAATAACTTCTGTGTTATTGGTCCAATCGGATTGTTATTTGGGGGATATGTTCATATGGCATTTAGCATTATACATACCAAAGTAGAACTGTCTAAGTTTAATACTTTGCTTAATAATCGTAAATTACCGATTTGCGGGGGCGGTGGGCGTGGCATCAAACATTTAACATAAACTTCACCTGCCTATTATATATAGGAACTTCCATACCAAATTTGGTGTCTCTAGCTTTTTTAATAGCTGAGATCTGTTCCCTCATACAGACGGACAGACGGACAGACAGACGGACATGTCTCAATCGACTCGGCTAGTGATCCTGAGCAAGAATATATATACTTTGGGTATAAAAAAGGAAGAAGAATCAAAAAGGATAAAATTAGGAATTAAAGTTAGATTTATCGAACTCGTCATGCATCACGAAGCTGCATGCGCTATACTTGTTTATCATTAAATAACGTTAATGAAATTTAAAATGGAATAAACTTTTTTTCTTGAGGCACTAAGGGCGGTAGCATTACAGCGACATGGGTAGTATCGGTATTCCGATATCGATAGTACATGGTTGGGTGGGTGAAGAAGGAGAGCATTACATCTAGCTCTCCGACTAGATCGTTCGTTAGGGGTAGTCCGTCCGCTTATTTTGGCCTTCCCTTTTATTGCCATACCCCTTCTAGCAGTCCTATAACCTGTCGATATTTTCTCGTAACACCGATAATCGAACCTGCACACAAAACCCCGCCCATTTTCCCTGAGCTTAGCCAGCTGTAACTTAGACAGGGTGTGCAGGGGATGTTATTGGATTTCGGTCGTTACATTTTTCTTCTCAAATTGTTGTGTTTACTGAGACTTGGTTAAAACCGGATATCTTAAACTCCGAAGTCTCTCCAAGCATGTTCACAACCTACAGGTGTGATCGACCTGACCGTCGTGGTGGTGGAGTCCTTATTGCAGTCGATTCCACTATCAACTCGGAACTTTTACTGCCGGAGATTCGACTTGGTATTGAATTCCTCTATGTAAAATTACACTTTCCCGGTTTTTCTCATTATATAACCTGTTCCTATATTCCGCCGTCATCGGATGTATCTGTCTATTTGCAACATTTGTCTGCAATAAAGACTATATTTAATCTGTTATCAGACAGAGATCACCATTCAGTTCTTGGGGAATTTAATATCCCTGATTGTAATTGGACAACAAGTGTTAATTCAAATTCTCTGCTGCCCTCACGGCACCACGACCTTTTTGACGGTCTGTTTGATATGTCATTGTCGCAGGTCAATCATATCTTAAACTGTAGTAATAGATCGTTAAACTTATGCTTTGTCTCCGATCCATCTAGAGTGAATTTAGTCAAGACTCAACCACTTTCTTTCCCAGAAGATCCTTACCATCCTACTTTGGAAGTGTCTATTGATTTTGGGGCTTGTATGGATAAACCTAAAAAACTGTGTAAACGCGTACGCTGCTTTAGAAAAACAGATTTTAATTTATTAAACACTTTAATTTCCCAATTTGATTGGTCGGAATTATATGTGTCTACTGATATATCAGTAGCGACCAATATTTTTTATAAAACTATTTATTCATTCTTTGATATTTGCGTTCCGTTGTTTTATTCATCATCCTCGAGTAAGCCGCCATGGTTTACAAGAGAGTTGTCACGGTTAAAAAATTTAAAGTTAAGCCTTTACAAGAAATATAAATGTAGTAACTATTCCTTAGCCTTTTCACGCTACTTAAGCGTGCGGTCAGACTTTACAGTCTTAAGCGCGAAATGTTATAGCCAGTTTTTTCACCAGGCCCTGACGGTGTTCCCGCTTGTATACTTCAGTTCTGTGCCAACTCCTTAAGTAAGCCTTTGCTCAAACTATTTTCGATGTCCTTAGAAACTTTACTCTTTCCTTCCATTTGGAAGGAATCTTTTATTATCCCCTTATTGAAAAAGGGCAGCAAGTCTGAAGCAAGCAATTATAGAGGTATCTCTAAATTGTCGGCCATACGTAAATTTTTCGAGAATGTTATAACTCATCACTTGCAACATTTATGCAGATCCGTTATTTCACCTTTTCAACACGGATTTATTAAACGTCGTTCAACTACGACAAATTTGCTTGAGCTGACATCCTTTGTGGTAAAAGGATTTCAGAAAAATTTTCAAACTGATGTCATTTATACTGATTTCAGTAAAGCTTTTGACTCAGTGAATCATTCCCTTCTGGCACATAAGCTTGACCTTCTAAATTAACTTAAATTACTTAGTTGGATTGTAAGCTATCTGACTGACAGAACTCAAAGAGTCCTCTTTAAAAACAGCCTCTCAATTCCACTTCATGCCACATCTGGCGTTCCTCAAGGGAGTCATCTCGGCCCCCTACTTTTTACGCTTTTCATCAATGACCTGCCTTTGGTCATACGTAACTCTCGTACTCTCATGTACGCAGATGATGTAAAGCTTTGTTATCAATTTAAAGAAGACCACTGTCACTCACACGTACAAGCCGACCTAAATAGTTTTCATTCGTGGTGTTGTGCCAATTTTTATACCCTTCGACCATTGAAAATGGTCAAAAAAGGGTATTCTAACTTTGTGCAATGTATGTAACAGGCATAAGGAGGCGTTGCAGACCCCATAAAGTATATATATTCTTATTCAGGATCACTAGCCGAGTCGATTGAGACATGTCCGTCTGTCTGTCCGTCTGTCCGGCTGTCCGTCTGTCCGTCTGTCTGTCTGTTTGTTTGAGACAACACCTCTCAGCTATTAAAAGAGCTAGAGACACCAAATTTGGTATGAATGTTCCTGTATATCCGGGGCAGAACAAGTTTATGTCAAATGTTTGACGCCACGCCCACCGCACTCGCAAATCGGTAATTTACGATTATTAAGCAAAGTATTGAACATATAAATTTACGATTATAAAGCAAAGTATTAAAATTAGAAAGTGCTGCTTTGGTATGTATAATGCTAAGTGTCATAAGAATATATTCGCCAAAATACAATCCGATCGGACCAATAACACAGAAGTTATTCAAGTCAACGTTTTCAGTACAAAATATACGAGCAGCCGCCTGCGCGCTGCTTTGAGTAGTTCACGCCGACGTCGACGTTACTCTTAACGTGCGTCGCTATGTGAGTGCGAGCGAGAAAGCTATATGCAGTAGAAGTATTTGTGCAAAATTTCTGTTTGAAGTTATGAGTGTGGATACACGTTTGTAACAAATTTAGAAAATTGGGAGAAGGGTATCTTACTGTCGAACGCTCGACTGTAGTCATACCCACTTGTTTAAACCTGAACAGCTCTAAATGCAAGCTGATGACATTTTCTCGAGCCAGTCCAATGTATACTTCTTATTCTCTTTGTGGTTGTGTCTTGGAAAGAATCACCCTAGTTGATGATTTGGGGGTCCGTTTGGACCGAAAACTAAAGTTTTCCAATCATATTTCTAATATGGTCAATAAAGCCATGGGTGTCCTTGGCTTTATTAGGAGATGGTCTAAGGAATTTACGATCCTTATCTTGAATACGGTTTATGCGTATGGTGTCCCCAGTATACTATTCATAAAGAACGCATCGAGTCCATACAAAAGAACTTTTTACTTTTTGCTTTACGTGGCCTTAACTGGGATGAAAATTTAAGACTGCCTTCCTATAACAATAGACTCTTATTATTAAATTTGCCTTCCCTAACTAATCGCAGAACCATGCTAGGGGTATTATTTATTAACAACCTTATGCAAGGTGACATTGACAGTGAGGCCCTTGTAAGGCAGCTTCACTTCTCTGTCCCATGCAAAAGTACTCGTAATTATCTTCCACTAATTCTTCCTTATTGTAGATCGAACTATGCACTGCACGATCCGTTCAGGGTATTATGTTCGGACTACAATAAACTTCAACACGTCATAGCTGGCACTAACTCTATTGCTGCTATGAAGTCTTTAATTCTTCTCTATCTAGTACGTAATTAGTAATATTATTTCCTCGATATTCTTTTTATTGCATGCATATTCTATCTCCTATCCGCGTTTTCTATGTTTATCGCGTTAATTTCCTTTCGCGTGTCTATTCGCATTTTTACCGCGTTTCCGTGTCGTCCGTTATGCGACAACAAGCATCGGCTTGGTGTCGTTGGACCACTTGCTAATACATTCATTGTATTCAACGTCCAAAAAAAAAAAAAAAAAAATTTGTAGAACAGGACTCGCGGCCTGCATGGCGACATTCCTCAACAGCCAATTACCTCTATTTACTGATGATTCTCAGTCCACAACTCCCTGCGCAAATCCCCCGGGCGGATCCCCACCGGAACGGACTCACCAGGACAGATCTTGTCTTGCTGCTGGTCCAGTCTTCGGGTTGAAGCTTGTTCAAAATTTCTCTAGCAGCTTTGCTGCACCGGTGGATCGCCTCGAACAAACTGTTCGTTGCTCCCTTGGAAAAGATGTTGGCGGTCATGCTAGTTGGCATTCGGTCATCTGTCGACGGCTTAAACGACGCTTGCCCAAAATAGGAGCCTTGGGTTGGCGGCCGATCTGGCTGTTAACGGAGGAGGTTCCTCCGCCCTGCCACCAGATGGTGCTGATCCAAGGTCACGCTTGGCTCGCACTGCTTGTTTCGCCAGCCGATGTTTTCGTAGTAGGGCAGCTGTGTTCATCGATACATGGCTATCGACGCTCAAAATGAACAAAGTAGTCTCGCAGAATGCAACAAAGGATTGCCTAAAACAAGATGGGCTGACGCCCTTGTTGACCTGATTGACTTTCATTTTGCATTGGCGCTAACGCCCTTGTGGCCACACGCAGTTCACTGAAAGAAATCCTAGAAGCTTTCAAACAATGATTTGGGAGGGCACACAGCTGATTAACAGTGAGACCATAGGCGTGCAGCCGTACTTTTTGAGATCTGGTCACACTGGCCAATGCGGCCTGCAAAATGAATGGAAATTAGGGTTGTCGGATATTTTTAAAATATCGTATCAATGATATTTTTTCACCGGACTTGCCCTGGGCCGTTTCCAATATGTGTTGCATGTAAATGTGACCCTTTTCGATATTTTTCCTTTGTAAAGTAGTAGATCGCTTGCCTTCGCTGGTTACCAGTTCCATTAGTTCGGCCAACGTGGCTTCATGAGGAACAGGTGACCCGTAAGCACTTAGAGCAATACGCGCTGCACAGCCTCACGGATTGAACACCAGGCGCGTCCTTAATTAGCAACTGTCAACACGCGTGACAGTTAGACCAGTTGACGAACGGCAGTGTGTTTTGTTTTGTCCAACACAGCAAGGCGCATAAGCGCAAAAGTCGTTAAATAGTCCACCGGCGACAAGTCGTTCTATCTCCCTAATTGTGATCTGTCGGAAAACATAAAAACCTACAAATTATTTTCTTTTCAATATAAAATTATAAACACATTTAAGTTTTTGCAATTATATAATTCTATTATTTTTTGTTTCATATTATTTATATTTACATTATATTTACAAAACCCTTCTAATAAAAATTTTAGTGTTAACATAATTATAATTATTTATAATTTAATTATAGTAATTTTTAGATATAAACATTGCAATTACAAATTATTAATATTAAGTTATATACATATGTATAAATTTACATTTTTGCTTACACACACACACACACACACACACAATTTACAAATTAAAGAAAAGTAAATTTTGGGTTGCACGTTACCCTGAAACGAAATAAAAATAAAAACAAGAAAGCAAGGCTACCTTCGGCTTGCCGAGGGTTTTATACCCTTGCAATTGTACACAGCTATATGTAATAGTACTCAGAATATTAATAAATATCAACAGGAACCTTCATTAGGTCGATCGTTGATCGTTATAAGTTATAAAACTTCCATTTTGATGAAACTTTATTATTAAGGACACACTTAGATTTGGATGTGGTAAGCCTGATAGCTATATCTTGAAATATAATCAAAATCGGCCGATAGGTTCCATGACATTTATACGATATATCGGTCCGATCTGGCCCGTCCCGACTTATATAAAGAGGGCAGAAATAAAAAGCCTGTGTGCCATGTTTCATGATGATAGCTCAATAACTGGGGGACTAATTTGCGTTGCAACAGACAGACGGACTGACTGATTGTTCCTATAACAGCTATAGAATATAAACGTCTGAGATATTTAAATGGCAAAACTAAGGGCGGGTTACTGTATAACATTAAAAACTATTGATGTGCGGTATTTCCAAAAAAAAACAGGTTTGCATACAAAAATCCTGATATCAGCCGATTGTTCCTATGGCAGCTATATGTTATAGTGATCCGATTTTGATACAATTTTACAGCACATTAAGAACGTAATAAGAATAAGATTTGCCAAATCTTGTTGCAATATCTTGAAAAACAACAAAAATCGGCCGATAGTTTCTATGGCACCTATACGATGTATCGCTTCGATCTGGCTCTTTCCGACTTATTTACAGCGTGCAGCAATAAGAAGCTTGTGTGCCAAGTTTCATGAAGATATCTTATGAGTGTGGATACACGTTTGTAACAAATTTAGAAAATTGGGAGAAGGGTATCTTACTGTCGAACGCTCGACTGTAGCCATACCCACTTGTTTAAACCTGAACAGCTCTAAATGCAAGCTGATGACATTTTCTCGAGCCAGTCCAATGTATACTTCTTATTCTCTTTGTGGTTGTGCCTTGGAAAGAATCACCCTAGTTGATGATTTGGGGGTCCGTTTGGACCGAAAACTAAAGTTTTCCAATCATATTTCTAATATGGTCAATAAAGCCATGGGTGTCCTTGGCTTTATTAGGAGATGGTCTAAGGAATTTACGATCCTTATCTTGAATACGGTTTATGCGTATGGTGTCCCCAGTATACTACTCATAAAGAACGCATCGAGTCCATACAAAAGAACTTTTTACTTTTTGCTTTACGTGGCCTTAACTGGGATGAAAATTTAAGACTGCCTTCCTATAACAATAGACTCTTATTATTAAATTTGCCTTCCCTAACTAATCGCAGAACCATGCTAGGGGTATTATTTATTAACAACCTTATGCAAGGTGACATTGACAGTGAGGCCCTTGTAAGGCAGCTTCACTTCTCTGTCCCATGCAAAAGTACTCGTAATTATCTTCCACTAATTCTTCCTTATTGTAGATCGAACTATGCATTGCACGATCCGTTCAGGGTATTATGTTCGGACTACAATAAACTTCAACACGTCATAGCTGGCACTAACTCTATTGCTGCTATGAAGTCTTTAATTCTTCTCTATCTAGTACGTAATTAGTAATATTATTTCCTCGATATTCTTTTTATTGCATGCATATTCTATCTCCTATCCGCGTTTTCTATGTTTATCGCGTTAATTTCCTTTCGCGTGTCTATTCGCATTTTTACCGCGTTTCCGTGTCGTCCGTTATGCGACAACAAGCATCGGCTTGGTGTCGTTGGACCACTTGCTAATACATTCATTGTATTCAACGTCCAAAAAAAAAAAAAAAAAATTTGTAGAACAGGACTCGCGGCCTGCATGGCGACATTCCTCAACAGCCAATTACCTCTATTTACTGATGATTCTCAGTCCACAACTCCCTGCGCAAATCCCCCGGGCGGATCCCCACCGGAACGGACTCACCAGGACAGATCTTGTCTTGCTGCTGGTCCAGTCTTCGGGTTGAAGCTTGTTCAAATTTTCTCTAGCAGCTTTGCTGCACCGGTGGATCGCCTCGAACAAACTGTTCGTTGCTCCCTTGGAAAAGATGTTGGCGGTCATGCTAGTTGGCATTCGGTCATCTGTCGACGGCTTAAACGACGCTTGCCCAAAATAGGAGCCTTGGGTTGGCGACCGATCTGGCTGTTAACGGAGGAGGTTCCTCCGCCCTGCCACCAGATGGTGCTGATCCAAGGTCACGCTTGGCTCGCACTGCTTGTTTCGCCAGCCGATGTTTTCGTAGTAGGGCAGCTGTGTTCATCGATACATGGCTATCGACGCTCAAAATGAACAAAGTAGTCTCGCAGAATGCAACAAAGGATTGCCTAAAACAAGATGGGCTGACGCCCTTGTTGACCTGATTGACTTTCATTTTGCATTGGCGCTAACGCCCTTGTGGCCACACGCAGTTCACTGAAAGAAATCCTAGAAGCTTTCAAACAATGATTTGGGAGGGTACACAGCTGATTAACAGTGAGACCATAGGCGTGCAGCCGTACTTTTTGAGATCTGGTCACACTGGCCAATGCGGCCTGCAAAATGAATGGAAATTAGGGTTGTCGGATATTTTTAAAATATCGTATCAATGATATTTTTTCACCGGACTTGCCCTGGGCCGTTTCCAATATGTGTTGCATGTAAATGTGACCCTTTTCGATATTTTTCCTTTGTAAAGTAGTAGATCGCTTGCCTTCGCTGGTTACCAGTACCATTAGTTCGGCCAACGTGGCTTCATGAGGAACAGGTAACCCGTAAGCACTTAGAGCAATACGCGCTGCACAGCCTCACGGATTAATGAGACGCACACCCAGTGAAAGCAGAGCCGATTGAACACCAGGCGCGTCCTTAATTAGCAACTGTCAACACGCGTGACAGTTAGACCAGTTGACGAACGGCAGTGTGTTTTGTTTTGTCCAACACAGCAAGGCGCATAAGCGCAAAAGTCGTTAAATAGTCCACCGGCGACAAGTCGTTCCATCTCCCTAATTGTGATCTGTCGGAAAACATAAAAACCTACAAATTATTTTCTTTTCAATATAAAATTATAAACACATTCAAATTTTTGCAATTATATAATTCTATTATTATACCCTTGCAGAGGGTATATTAATTTTAGCCAGAAGTTTGCAACGCACCTTAGGAGACATCTCCTACCCTATAAAGTATATATATTCTGAATCAGCATAAACAGAGGAGTCCAAAAATGGATGTCCGTCTGTCCGTCCGTCCGTCCGTCCGTCCGTCCGTCCGTCCGTCCGTCCGTCCGTCCGTCTGTTGCAACGCAAACTAGTCTCTCAGTTTTTGAGCTATCTTCATGAAACTTGGCATATAAGCTTCTTATTGCTGCGAGCTGTAAATAAGTCGGAACGAGCTAGATCGGACCGATATATCGTATAGCTGTCATAGAAACTATCGGCCGATTTTTGTTGTTTTTCAAGATATTGCAACAAGATTTGGCAAATCTTATTCTTATTACGTTCCTAATGTGCTGTCAAAATTGTATCAAAATCGGACCACTATAACATATAGCTGCCATAGGAACAATCGGCTGAAATTAGGGTTTTTGTATGCAAATCTGTTTTGTTCTTGGAAATACAGCACATTATCAATACTTTTTAATGTTATACAGTAACCCGCCCTTATTTTTTCCATTTAAATATCTCAGACGTTTATATTCTATAGCTGTTATAGGAACAATCAGTCAGTCCGTCTGTCTCTTGCAACGCAAATTAGTCCCCCAGTTATTGAGCTATCTTCATAAAAGTTGGCTCACAAGCTTCTTAATTCTGCCTTCATTAAATAAGTCGGAACAGGCCAGATCGGACTGATATATCGTACAGCTGTCATGGAGCCTATCGGTCGATTTTCGTTATATTTCAAGATATAGCTATCAGGCTTACCACATCCAATTCTAAGTATGTCCTTAATAATAAAGTTTCATCAAAATCGAAGTTTTATAACTTATAACGATCAACGATCGGCCGAATGAAGGTACCTGTTGCAATTTTATGAAAATCTGAGTACTATTACATATAGCTGTGTACAACTGCAAGGGTATAAAACCTTCGGCAAGCCGAAGGTAGCCTTGCTTTCTTGTTTTTTGTTTCATATTATTTATATTTACATTATATTTACAAAACCCTTCTAATAAAAATTTGAGTGTTAACATAATTATAATTATTTATAATTTAATTATAGTAATTTTTAGATATAAACATTGCAATTACAAATTATTAATATTAAGTTATATACATATGTATAAATTTACATTTTTGCTTACACACACACACACACACACACAATTTACAAATTAAAGAAAAGTAAATTTTGGGTTGCACGTTACCCTGAAACGAAATAAAAATAAAAACAAGAAAGCAAGGCTACCTTCGGCTTGCCGAGGGTTTTATACCCTTGCAATTGTACACAGCTATATGTAATAGTACTCAGAATATTAATAAATATCAACAGGAACCTTCATTAGGTCGATCGTTGATCGTTATAAGTTATAAAACTTCCATTTTGATGAAACTTTATTATTAAGGACACACTTAGATTTGGATGTGGTAAGCCTGATAGCTATATCTTGAAATATAATCAAAATCGGCCGATAGGTTCCATGACATTTATACGATATATCGGTCCGATCTGGCCCGTCCCGACTTATATAAAGAGGGCAGAAATAAAAAGCCTGTGTGCCATGTTTCATGATGATAGCTCAATAACTGGGGGACTAATTTGCGTTGCAACAGACAGACGGACTGACTGATTGTTCCTATAACAGCTATAGAATATAAACGTCTGAGATATTTAAATGGCAAAACTAAGGGCGGGTTACTGTATAACATTAAAAACTATTGATGTGCGGTATTTCCAAAAAAAAACAGGTTTGCATACAAAAATCCTGATTTCAGCCGATTGTTCCTATGGCAGCTATATGTTATAGTGATCCGATTTTGATACAATTTTACAGCACATTAAGAACGTAATAAGAATAAGATTTGCCAAATCTTGTTGCAATATCTTGAAAAACAACAAAAATCGGTCGAAAGTTTCTATGGCAGCTATACGATGTATCGCTCCGATCTGACTCGTTCTGACTTATTTACAGCGTGCAGCAATAAGAAGCTTGTGTGCCAAGTTTCATGAAGATATCTCAAAACCTGAGAGACTAGTTTACAGACGGACGGACAGACGGACATCGATTTTTCGACTCCTCTTTTGACGCTGATTCAGAATATATTTACTTTATAGGGTTGGTGATGTCTCCTTACGTCCATTGCAAACTTCTGGCTAAAATTAATATACCCTCTACAAGGGTATAAAAATGAGTAAAAATGTGGAAAAAGATGTTGGTGGGCACAACTTATGGTCGAAGGGCCCAGTGCCAGAGGCGTGGTACGTAACATGGTCCACCGATGGAGAGGGTCCGTCCGCAGATGACGATGGGAAACAAGGGACTCTTACGGTCGCCCAGCAGGATCGACAAAATCCGAAGTCAAATGGATGACGATCCAGTCGACGGCAAAGACGGCGTTGACGGCGTACTGGAAGGAAATTTGGACAGTGTGATAAGGTCAGCGGTAAACGTAGCAGTTGCACAAGCGGAGAATACATGCCGTAAGTTTTCTGAGACCGAAGTAGCGCAATTGTAACGTGTAACTAGCGGAATTGAGACTTCCGAATCTATGCTAGCGGGGCACGCTTTAGGATCCGGCTCTAGCTCGTCGGCTTAGGGGGTTGTCGTCTTGCTTGGACAGATTCGAGTTACCCATTATTATTAATAAAATTACGTATAAGAAATTGAGCGTGCTTGCGACAAGGAGATTTAGAAGGAGCTAGATGGCTAAACCGGACGGAATGTGTAGATAAGTTCGGAAGGACGGACACCGTAGAAAAAGAGAACAGACGGAAGAAAATACAGACTCGCGCGCATCACTGGTGTTGTTGTGATCGCTATATCCCCTACCCTACCTATGACCACTTGCTAAAGAGCGAGACTCTCGTGGTCCCTTATTCCCCTATGCCCGAGGAATCATCGGAGGAGCCAGTATCCTAAGGATTACGCATTCATTTTATGCAAAAAAAAAAATATAATCTTTTAACCGAAATAGACAGAGACTCCCTCATAGTCCCTAATGATAAGGCGAAGTATCTGCATTTACAGATTTTGTAGTTTTATTTATTTACAATATTAGAAAAGTTTATGTTCCGCTAAACTAGAACAATGGGTACATTTATTTCATACGATTTTCAAAGTTTGGCACCAGGAATGAATTCAAGAATTTTTAATTTTTTCTAAATTTTTGTTGGTGAAATTTATTTAGTCTTTGTTTTCTAACGAAAAATTCATTTAAATTTTTGAAAGTTTGAGTTTGTCGGAAATTGAAAGGAAAAATAAAACAAAGAAAAAATGGCGCGTGCGCCCTCTTGCTTCACTTCGGACTTAACTATTTTCCTTATCTTTCCTTTCTTCTACTTTTCTTAGTTTTGGTTTCGATATTTGTTTCATTTAGAATTTCGATTGGTAAATAATGAATAAATTTTTTTATGACACTTTTACCCCTCATGCTCCTCGGCGAAAGGTCGACCTCCCGGCGCAGGTTGGCTGTGGGAATAATTTTATTTGGCTCATCGCCCACCAATCCGAAGGTGATACAAAAATTCAAAACAACAAAAAACAAGAAAGCAAGGCTACCTTCGGCTTGCCGAAGGTTTTATACCCTTGCAGTTGTACACAGCTATATGTAATAGTACTCAGATTTTCATAAAATTGCAACAGGTACCTTCATTCGGCCGATCGTTGATCGTTATAAGTTATAAAACTTCGATTTTGATGAAACTTTATTATTAAGGACATACTTAGAATTGGATGTGGTAAGCCTGATAGCTATATCTTGAAATATAACGAAAATCGACCGATAGGCTCCATGACAGCTGTACGATATATCAGTCCGATCTGGCCTGTTCCGACTTATTTAATGAAGGCAGAATTAAGAAGCTTGTGAGCCAACTTTTATGAAGATAGCTCAATAACTGGGGGACTAATTTGCGTTGCAAGAGACAGACGGACTGACTGATTGTTCCTATAACAGCTATAGAATATAAACGTCTGAGATATTTAAATGGAAAAAATAAGGGCGGGTTACTGTATAACATTAAAAAGTATTGATAATGTGCTGTATTTCCAAGAACAAAACAGATTTGCATACAAAAACCCTAATTTCAGCCGATTGTTCCTATGGCAGCTATATGTTATAGCGGTCCGATTTTGATACAATTTTGACAGCACATTAGGAACGTAATAAGAATAAGATTTGCCAAATCTTGTTGCAATATCTTGAAAAACAACAAAAATCGGCCGATAGTTTCTATGACAGCTATACGATATATCGGTCCGATCTAGCTCGTTCCGACTTATTTACAGCTCGCAGCAATAAGAAGCTTATATGCCAAGTTTCATGAAGATAGCTCAAAAACTGAGAGACTAGTTTGCGTTGCAACAGACGGACGGACGGACGGACGGACGGACGGACGGACGGACGGACGGACGGACGGACGGACGGACGGACGGACGGACGGACGGACAGACGGACATCCATTTTTGGACTCCTCTGTTTATGCTGATTCAGAATATATATACTTTATAGGGTAGGAGATGTCTCCTAAGGTGCGTTGCAAACTTCTGGCTAAAATTAATATACCCTCTGCAAGGGTATAAATATATATATGAAAGAACTAGATAAACTTCACCATTTTTCCAACAAACATTTTTTATACCCTTGCAGAGGGTATATTAATTTTAGCCAGAAGTTTGCAACGCACCTTAGGAGACATCTCCTACCCTATAAAGTATATATATTCTGAATCAGCATAAACAGAGGAGTCCAAAAATGGATGTCCGTCTGTCCGTCCGTCCGTCCGTCCGTCCGTCCGTCCGTCCGTCCGTCCGTCCGTCCGTCCGTCCGTCCGTCCGTCCGTCCGTCCGTCTGTTGCAACGCAAACTAGTCTCTCAGTTTTTGAGCTATCTTCATGAAACTTGGCATATAAGCTTCTTATTGCTGCGAGCTGTAAATAAGTCGGAACGAGCTAGATCGGACCGATATATCGTATAGCTGTCATAGAAACTATCGGCCGATTTTTGTTGTTTTTCAAGATATTGCAACAAGATTTGGCAAATCTTATTCTTATTACGTTCCTAATGTGCTGTCAAAATTGTATCAAAATCGGACCACTATAACATATAGCTGCCATAGGAACAATCGGCTGAAATTAGGGTTTTTGTATGCAAATCTGTTTTGTTCTTGGAAATACAGCACATTATCAATACTTTTTAATGTTATACAGTAACCCGCCCTTATTTTTTCCATTTAAATATCTCAGACGTTTATATTCTATAGCTGTTATAGGAACAATCAGTCAGTCCGTCTGTCTCTTGCAACGCAAATTAGTCCCCCAGTTATTGAGCTATCTTCATAAAAGTTGGCTCACAAGCTTCTTAATTCTGCCTTCATTAAATAAGTCGGAACAGGCCAGATCGGACTGATATATCGTACAGCTGTCATGGAGCCTATCGGTCGATTTTCGTTATATTTCAAGATATAGCTATCAGGCTTACCACATCCAATTCTAAGTATGTCCTTAATAATAAAGTTTCATCAAAATCGAAGTTTTATAACTTATAACGATCAACGATCGGCCGAATGAAGGTACCTGTTGCAATTTTATGAAAATCTGAGTACTATTACATATAGCTGTGTACAACTGCAAGGGTATAAAACCTTCGGCAAGCCGAAGGTAGCCTTGCTTTCTTGTTTTTTATTTAATTTTATCCAATTGACTCCTGCTCTCTTTAAGCCATCATTTTCTACACGCCTTCTAACTAATTTTTATTATTCTTTTTCTATTTTTTGATTTTTATATTCTTTTCCGTTTTATTTATTTTTTTAAAAAATTTGTTTATACCCTTCGACCATTGAAAATGGTCAAAAAAGGGAATACTAACTTTGTGAAATGTATGTAACAGGCATAAGGAGGCGTGGCAGACCCCATAAAGTATATATATTCTTACTCAGGATCACTAGCCGAGTCGATTGAGACATGTCCGTCTGTCCGTCTGTCTGTTTGAGACAACGGATCTCAGCTATTAAAAAAGATAGAGACACCAAATTTGGCATGGAGGTTCCTAAATTTCCCAAGCAGATGAAGTTTATGTTTAATGTTTGATGCCACGCCCACCGCCCCCGCAAATCGGTAATTTGTGATTATTAAGCAAACTATTAAACTTATAAAGTTTTACTTTGGTATGTAAAAAGCTATATACCATACAAACATATTCTCCAAATTACAATTCGATCGGACCAATAACACAGAAGTTATTCAAGTCAACGTTTTCAGTACAAATGCACGAGCAGCCTGCGCGCTGTTTTCAGTAGTTGACGTCGATGTCGACGTCACTCTTAATGTGCGTCGATGTGTGAGTGTGAGCGAGAAAGCTATATGTAGAAAAAGTATTTGTGCAAAATTTCTGTTTGAAATTATGAGCGTGGTTGCACCTTTGTAACGGATTTTAAAAATTGGGAGAAGGGTATCTTACTGACGAGCGCTCGACTGTAGCCATATCCACTTGTTTTTTATACCCTTCGACCATTGAAAATGGTCAAAAAAGGGTATACTAACTTGTGCAATGTATGTAACAGGCATAAGGAGGCGTGGCAGACCCCACAAAGTATATATATTCTTGCTCAGGATCACTAGCCGAGTCGATTGAGACATGTCCGTCTGTCTGTCCGTCTGTCCGTCTGTCCGTCTGTATGAGGGAACGGATCTCAGCTATTAAAAAAGCTAGAGACACCAAATTTGGAATGGAAGTTCCTATATATAAGAGGCAGGTGAAGTTTATGTTAAATGTTCGATGCCACGCCCACCGCCCCCGCAAATCGATAATTTACGATTATTAAGCAAACTATTAAACTTATAAAGTTCTGCTTTGGTATGTATAATGCTAAATGCCATATGAACATATCCCCCAAATTACAATCCGATCGGACCAATAACACAGAAGTTATTCAAGTCAACGTTTTCAGTACAAATGTACGAGCAGCAGCCTGCGCGCTGCTTTCAGTAGTTGACGCCGACGGTGACGTCACTCTTAACGTGCGTCGCTGTGTGAGTGTGAGCGAGAAAGCTATATGTAGTAGAAATATTTGTGCAAAATTTCTGTTTGAAATTATGAGTGTGGTTACACGTTTGTAACGGATTTTAAAAATTGGGAGAAGGGTATCCTACTGTCGGGCGTTCGACTGTAACCATATCCACTTGTTATACCCTTGCAGAGGGTATATTAATTTTAGCCAGAAGTTTGCAACGCACCTTAGGAGACATCTCCGACCCTATAAAGTATATATATTCTGAATCAGCATAAACAGAGGAGTCCAAAAATGGATGTCCGTCTGTCCGTCCGTCCGTCCGTCCGTCCGTCCGTCCGTCCGTCCGTCCGTCTGTTGCAACGCAAACTAGTCTCTCAGTTTTTGAGCTATCTTCATGAAACTTGGCATACAAGCTTCTTATTGCTGCGCGCTGTAAATAAGTCGGAACGAGCCAGATCGGACCGATATATCGTATAGCTGTCATAGAAACTATCGGCCGATTTTTGTTGTTTTTCAAGATATTGCAACAAGATTTGGCAAATCTTATTCTTATTACGTTCCTAATGTGCTGTCAAAATTGTATCAAAATCGGACCGCTATAACATATAGCTGCCGTATGAACAATCGGCTGAAATTAGGGTTTTTGTATGCAAACCTGTTTTGTTCTTGGAAATACCGCACATTATCAATACTTTTTAATGTTATACAGTAACCCGCCCTTAGTTTTTCCATTTAAATATCTCAGACGTTTATATTCTATAGCTGTTATAGGAACAATCAGTCAGTCCGTCTGTCTGTTGCAACGCAAATTAGTCCCCCAGTTATTGAGCTATCTTCATAAAAGTTGGCTCACAAGCTTCTTATTTCTGCCTTCATTAAATAAGTCGGAACGGGCCAGATCGGACTGATAAATCGTACAGCTGTCATTGAGCCTATCGGTCGATTTTCGTTATATTTCAAGATATAGCTATCAGGCTTACCACATCCAAATCTAAGTATGTCCTTAATAATAAAGTTTCATCAAAATCGAAGTTTTATATCTTATAACGATCAACGATCGGCCGAATCAAGGTACCTGTTGCAATTTTATGAAAATCTGAGTACCATTACATATAGCTGTGTACAACTGCAAGGGTATAAAACCTTCGGCAAGCCGAAGGTAGCCTTGCTTTCTTGTTTTTTATAAAATTTTTGGCATTTTTTTCCAAATTTTTTAGAATTTTTTTTCCAAAATTTTTGAACATTTTTGGAATTGTTTTTTCCAACATTTTTTTGATTTTTTTTTTCCCAAAATTTTTGGATTTTTTTTCCAAAATTTTTGGATTTTTTTTCCAAAATTTTTGGATTTTTTTTTCCAAAATTTTTTTTATTTATCTTTATTTTTACTTTAATTCAGTTTATTCCCACTCAATTAGTTCTGCTTCAATCTTGATTTTTGTACTTCGATTTTGTTTCCTCCTCTTATCCTTTCCACGATTTTTGATTTACAATTTCATTTTCATTTCATTTCTGTCTTTCATTTTTATACCCTTGCAGAGGGTATATTAATTTTAGCCAGAAGTTTGCAACGCACCTTAGGAGACATCTCCTACCCTATAAAGTATATATATTCTGAATCAGCATAAACAGAGGAGTCCAAAAATGGATGTCCGTCTGTCCGTCCGTCCGTCTGTTGCAACGCAAACTAGTCTCTCAGTTTTTGAGCTATCTTCATGAAACTTGGCATATAAGCTTCTTATTGCTGCGAGCTGTAAATAAGTCGGAACGAGCTAGATCGGACCGATATATCGTATAGCTGTCATAGAAACTATCGGCCGATTTTTGTTGTTTTTCAAGATATTGCAACAAGATTTGGCAAATCTTATTCTTATTACGTTCCTAATGTGCTGTCAAAATTGTATCAAAATCGGACCGCTATAACATATAGCTGCCGTATGAACAATCGGCTGAAATTAGGGTTTTTGTATGCAAACCTGTTTTGTTCTTGGAAATACCGCACATTATCAATACTTTTTAATGTTATACAGTAACCCGCCCTTAGTTTTTCCATTTAAATATCTCAGACGTTTATATTCTATAGCTGTTATAGGAACAATCAGTCAGTCCGTCTGTCTGTTGCAACGCAAATTAGTCCCCCAGTTATTGAGCTATCTTCATAAAAGTTGGCTCACAAGCTTCTTATTTCTGCCTTCATTAAATAAGTCGGAACGGGCCAGATCGGACTGATAAATCGTACAGCTGTCATTGAGCCTATCGGTCGATTTTCGTTATATTTCAAGATATAGCTATCAGGCTTACCACATCCAAATCTAAGTATGTCCTTAATAATAAAGTTTCATCAAAATCGAAGTTTTATATCTTATAACGATCAACGATCGGCCGAATCAAGGTACCTGTTGCAATTTTATGAAAATCTGAGTACCATTACATATAGCTGTGTACAACTGCAAGGGTATAAAACCTTCGGCAAGCCGAAGGTAGCCTTGCTTTCTTGTTTTTATTTTTTTTTATTCACTGTCCTTTAATTTCATCTTTTATGACATTATATATATATATTTTTTCGATTAATTGTCTTCTAATCTTGTTTTAATTTATTTTATTATTTTTTCACATTTTGTGTTTGAACTGTCTTTCCACTTTGAATTCTTTAAGTTTTTTTGTTTTCACTTGCTTTCGCGCAATGGCCGCCGCGCTGCTGACGCGTGCGTCGCTGGGGTGCTCCGCTGGCCGGTGCCGAAGTGACGCGTGCGCTGCCGGGGTGCTCCGCTGGCCGGT
Source organism: Zaprionus tsacasi (assembly GCA_018904105.1). NCBI lineage: Eukaryota > Metazoa > Arthropoda > Insecta > Diptera > Drosophilidae > Zaprionus > Zaprionus tsacasi. The sequence continues at coordinate 680,202 of JAEIFR010000202.1, read as the reverse complement.
GCCGAAGTGACGCGTGCGTCGCTAGGGTGCTCCGCTGGCGAAGTGACGCGTGCGTCGCTAGGGTGCTTCGCTGGCCGGTGCCGAAGTGACGCATGCGTTGCCGGGGTGCTCCGATGGCCGGTGCCGAAGTGACGCGTGCGTTGCCGGGGCGCTCCGCTGGCCGGTGCCGAAGTGACGCGTGCGTCGCTGGGGTGCTCCGCTGGCGATGCCGAAGTGACACGTGCGTCGCTGGAGTGCTCCGCTGGCCGGTGCCGATGCGCGCGTGCGTTGCCGGATTTACCCGGGTTCAGGCGAAATCAAGACGCGATCGCCGCAAGAACCCTCCTCTGATTTCGGGCTGATCCTTCCGCGACCGGATGGGCGTATTTTCCTTACAAAAATTCTCGACGCGAGGTTCGATGGCAAGATTACCGAAGGGAAATTTTTTTCTTTTTCTTGACCGATGTCTTACTTCCACGATGGTTCAAACGGAAAATGATTAAGTTGGCGTCAAGCCAGTGCACTTTCCTATATGCAGGACTGCATTTTTGCGAGCTAAGCCTTCTAATGCAACTCTGTATGCTGGAATGTAATTAGGCGATCGGAGCTTTACCCTGCAGCTCCGTACTAGTTGCCGTTTGAAAATTTTCTAGGACTAATAATCAGCTTAGCAGAAATAATTTTGTTATACAACACTTCGGGCGCCATTACAAAACCCCCCTTCCATAGTCAGGCTAGGGTATTGCTATCCAGGTGCCCTAGACTGACACCGCCTGAAGTGGCCTTACTGCCGTATATCCTTGGCGTGGTAGATTCCTATTCGATGCCCTTGCAAATCCTCCAGTTCGTAGTAAGACTGCCCTATTTTCTTCTTTATACGAGCTTTTACAAAAGCAGGTCCCAGTTTCGCATTGTATCCGGTCTGGAAACAGCTTTGTTTGAAGTTGCGCCCGTACACCTCTTGCCCTTCGTTGAATGCTACTTCTCGAGATAGCAGATTGTACCTCTTTTCGTTGAGATCGTGTGCTTTCTGAATTTGTTTGGTCGCTTCCTCTCGGATTATCTCGAACGAATCTTGCCGGTTATACCTCAACGAACGGTCATCAAGCATATTTAACTTTCTCAGCAAAGAATATGTAGACCCAGACCTCATCATCTGCTGTCCAAAGACCATGTAGTAAGGTGTGGTGCCAATACTAGAGTGTACAGAGGATCTCATCGCACAGCATATTCTACTCAAATTCTCCTCCCAGCAATTCTGATTTGGGCTCAAATAATCTCTGATGCCGGAAATGAGCGTGCGATTCACTCGTTCAGAAGCATTTGCTTGTGGTGAATGTACGGCTGTTAGCATGTGAGAAACTCCGTGTTGACGCATCAACCTTTGGAACGCCTCCGATCGAAATTGGGACCCATTGTCTGACACCACGGTTTCAGGTACTCCGAAGGTCATAAATAAGTCTCCTTCGAGGTACTTGATTACCACGTTAGCGTTGATCCTTTTGACTGGTTTCAAAAACACAAATTTAGAAAGATTATCGAGAACAATAAATAGTCCGATGTTCCCACTCCGCGAACGAGGATATGGGCCCAAGAAGTCAATAAAGATTCGCTGAAAGAAACGCAATGACTCCGGCGCTTTTCCTAAAGGTGGCCTTAGGACTTGATTTGGAGGTTTCGTGGTCTTGCACGTTTCAAAAGAATTAATGTACGTTCTTACGTCAGGTACGAGACGGGGCCAAAAGTAATACCTTCTTATGCGCTCGATAGTTTTGTGAATCCCGCCATGCGAAGCTAAAGGAGTGTCATGGGTCTGGAAAAGGACGTCTGATACCATTTCTTTTGGTATCAAGCCGAAGGTAGCCTTGCTTTCTTGTTTTTTATAAAATTTTTGGCATTTTTTTCCAAATTTTTTGGAATTTTTTTTCCAAAATTTTTGAACATTTTTGGAATTTTTTTCCAACATTTTTTTGATTTTTTTTTCCCAAAATTTTTGGATTTTTTTTTCCAAAATTTTTGGATTTTTTTTCCAAAATTTTTGGATTTTTTTTTCCAAAATTTTTTTTATTTATCTTTATTTTTACTTTAATTCAGTTTATTCCCACTCAATTAGTTCTGCTTCAATCTTGATTTTTGTACTTCGATTTTGTTTCCTCCTCTTATCCTTTCCACGATTTTTGATTTACAATTTCATTTTCATTTCATTTCTGTCTTTCATTTTTATACCCTTGCAGAGGGTATATTAATTTTAGCCAGAAGTTTGCAACGCACCTTAGGAGACATCTCCTACCCTATAAAGTATATATATTCTGAATCAGCATAAACAGAGGAGTCCAAAAATGGATGTCCGTCTGTCCGTCCGTCCGTCTGTTGCAACGCAAACTAGTCTCTCAGTTTTTGAGCTATCTTCATGAAACTTGGCATATAAGCTTCTTATTGCTGCGAGCTGTAAATAAGTCGGAACGAGCTAGATCGGACCGATATATCGTATAGCTGTCATAGAAACTATCGGCCGATTTTTGTTGTTTTTCAAGATATTGCAACAAGATTTGGCAAATCTTATTCTTATTACGTTCCTAATGTGCTGTCAAAATTGTATCAAAATCGGACCGCTATAACATATAGCTGCCGTATGAACAATCGGCTGAAATTAGGGTTTTTGTATGCAAACCTGTTTTGTTCTTGGAAATACCGCACATTATCAATACTTTTTAATGTTATACAGTAACCCGCCCTTAGTTTTTCCATTTAAATATCTCAGACGTTTATATTCTATAGCTGTTATAGGAACAATCAGTCAGTCCGTCTGTCTGTTGCAACGCAAATTAGTCCCCCAGTTATTGAGCTATCTTCATAAAAGTTGGCTCACAAGCTTCTTATTTCTGCCTTCATTAAATAAGTCGGAACGGGCCAGATCGGACTGATAAATCGTACAGCTGTCATTGAGCCTATCGGTCGATTTTCGTTATATTTCAAGATATAGCTATCAGGCTTACCACATCCAAATCTAAGTATGTCCTTAATAATAAAGTTTCATCAAAATCGAAGTTTTATATCTTATAACGATCAACGATCGGCCGAATCAAGGTACCTGTTGCAATTTTATGAAAATCTGAGTACCATTACATATAGCTGTGTACAACTGCAAGGGTATAAAACCTTCGGCAAGCCGAAGGTAGCCTTGCTTTCTTGTTTTTATTTTTTTTTATTCACTGTCCTTTAATTTCATCTTTTATGACATTATATATATATATTTTTTCGATTAATTGTCTTCTAATCTTGTTTTAATTTATTTTAATTTTTTTCACATTTTGTGTTTGAACTGTCTTTCCACTTTGAATTCTTTAAGTTTTTTTGTTTTCACTTGCTTTCGCGCAATGGCCGCCGCGCTGCTGACGCGTGCGTCGCTGGGGTGCTCCGCTGGCCGGTGCCGAAGTGACGCGTGCGCTGCCGGGGTGCTCCGCTGGCCGGTGCCGAAGTGACGCGTGCGTCGCTAGGGTGCTCCGCTGGCGAAGTGACGCGTGCGTCGCTAGGGTGCTTCGCTGGCCGGTGCCGAAGTGACGCATGCGTTGCCGGGGTGCTCCGATGGCCGGTGCCGAAGTGACGCGTGCGTTGCCGGGGCGCTCCGCTGGCCGGTGCCGAAGTGACGCGTGCGTCGCTGGGGTGCTCCGCTGGCGATGCCGAAGTGACACGTGCGTCGCTGGAGTGCTCCGCTGGCCGGTGCCGATGCGCGCGTGCGTTGCCGGATTTACCCGGGTTCAGGCGAAATCAAGACGCGATCGCCGCAAGAACCCTCCTCTGATTTCGGGCTGATCCTTCCGCGACCGGATGGGCGTATTTTCCTTACAAAAATTCTCGACGCGAGGTTCGATGGCAAGATTACCGAAGGGAAATTTTTTTCTTTTTCTTGACCGATGTCTTACTTCCACGATGGTTCAAACGGAAAATGATTAAGTTGGCGTCAAGCCAGTGCACTTTCCTATATGCAGGACTGCATTTTTGCGAGCTAAGCCTTCTAATGCAACTCTGTATGCTGGAATGTAATTAGGCGATCGGAGCTTTACCCTGCAGCTCCGTACTAGTTGCCGTTTGAAAATTTTCTAGGACTAATAATCAGCTTAGCAGAAATAATTTTGTTATACAACACTTCGGGCGCCATTACAAAACCCCCTTCCATAGTCAGGCTAGGGTATTGCTATCCAGGTGCCCTAGACTGACACCGCCTGAAGTGGCCTTACTGCCGTATATCCTTGGCGTGGTAGATTCCTATTCGATGCCCTTGCAAATCCTCCAGTTCGTAGTTAGACTGCCCTATTTTCTTCTTTATACGAGCTTTTACAAAAGCAGGTCCCAGTTTCGCATTGTATCCGGTCTGGAAACAGCTTTGTTTGAAGTTGCGGCCCGTACACCTCTTGCCCTTCGTTGAATGCTACTTCTCGAGATAGCAGATTGTACCTCTTTTCGTTGAGATCGTGTGCTTTCTGAATTTGTTTGGTCGCTTCCTCTCGGATTATCTCGAACGAATCTTGCCGGTTATACCTCAACGAACGGTCATCAAGCATATTTAACTTTCTCAGCAAAGAATATGTAGACCCAGACCTCATCATCTGCTGTCCAAAGACCATGTAGTAAGGTGTGGTGCCAATACTAGAGTGTACAGAGGATCTCATCGCACAGCATATTCTACTCAAATTCTCCTCCCAGCAATTCTGATTTGGGCTCAAATAATCTCTGATGCCGGAAATGAGCGTGCGATTCACTCGTTCAGAAGCATTTGCTTGTGGTGAATGTACGGCTGTTAGCATGTGAGAAACTCCGTGTTGACGCATCAACCTTTGGAACGCCTCCGATCGAAATTGGGACCCATTGTCTGACACCACGGTTTCAGGTACTCCGAAGGTCATAAATAAGTCTCCTTCGAGGTACTTGATTACCACGTTAGCGTTGATCCTTTTGACTGGTTTCAAAAACACAAATTTAGAAAGATTATCGAGAACAATAAATAGTCCGATGTTCCCACTCCGCGAACGAGGATATGGGCCCAAGAAGTCAATAAAGATTCGCTGAAAGAAACGCAATGACTCCGGCGCTTTTCCTAAAGGTGGCCTTAGGACTTGATTTGGAGGTTTCGTGGTCTTGCACGTTTCAAAAGAATTAATGTACGTTCTTACGTCAGGTACGAGACGGGGCCAAAAGTAATACCTTCTTATGCGCTCGATAGTTTTGTGAATCCCGCCATGCGAAGCTAAAGGAGTGTCATGGGTCTGGAAAAGGACGTCTGATACCATTTCTTTTGGTATCAAGCCGAAGGTAGCCTTGCTTTCTTGTTTTTTATAAAATTTTTGGCATTTTTTTCCAAATTTTTTAGAATTTTTTTTCCAAAATTTTTGAACATTTTTGGAATTGTTTTTTCCAACATTTTTTTGATTTTTTTTTTTCCCAAAATTTTTGGAATTTTTTTTCCAAAATTTTTGGATTTTTTTTTCCAAAATTTTTGGATTTTTTTTTTCCAAAATTTTTTTTATTTATCTTTATTTTTACTTTAATTCAGTTTATTCCCACTCAATTAGTTCTGCTTCAATCTTGATTTTTGTACTTCGATTTTGTTTCCTCCTCTTATCCTTTCCACGATTTTTGATTTACAATTTCATTTTCATTTCATTTCTGTCTTTCATTTTTATACCCTTGCAGAGGGTGTATTAATTTTAGCCAGAAGTTTGCAACGCACCTTAGGAGACATCTCCTACCCTATAAAGTATATATATTCTGAATCAGCATAAACAGAGGAGTCGAAAAATGGATGTCCGTCTGTCCGTCCGTCCGTCTGTTGCAACGCAAACTAGTCTCTCAGTTTTTGAGCTATCTTCATGAAACTTGGCATATAAGCTTCTTATTGCTGCGAGCTATAAATAAGTCGGAACGAGCTAGATCGGACCGATATATCGTATAGCTGTCATAGAAACTATCGGCCGATTTTTGTTGTTTTTCAAGATATTGCAACAAGATTTGGCAAATCTTATTCTTATTACGTTCCTAATGTGCTGTCAAAATTGTATCAAAATCGGACCACTATAACATATAGCTGCCATAGGAACAATCGGCTGAAATTAGGGTTTTTGTATGCAAATCTGTTTTGTTCTTGGAAATACAGCACATTATCAATACTTTTTAATGTTATACAGTAACCCGCCCTTATTTTTTCCATTTAAATATCTCAGACGTTTATATTCTATAGCTGTTATAGGAACAATCAGTCAGTCCGTCTGTCTCTTGCAACGCAAATTAGTCCCCCAGTTATTGAGCTATCTTCATAAAAGTTGGCTCACAAGCTTCTTAATTCTGCCTTCATTAAATAAGTCGGAACAGGCCAGATCGGACTGATATATCGTACAGCTGTCATGGAGCCTATCGGTCGATTTTCGTTATATTTCAAGATATAGCTATCAGGCTTACCACATCCAATTCTAAGTATGTCCTTAATAATAAAGTTTCATCAAAATCGAAGTTTTATAACTTATAACGATCAACGATCGGCCGAATGAAGGTACCTGTTGCAATTTTATGAAAATCTGAGTACTATTACATATAGCTGTGTACAACTGCAAGGGTATAAAACCTTCGGCAAGCCGAAGGTAGCCTTGCTTTCTTGTTTTTATTTTTTTTTATTCACTGTCCTTTAATTTCATCTTTTATGACATTATATATATATATTTTTTCGATTAACTGTCTTCTAATCTTGTTTTAATTTATTTTAATTTTTTTCACATTTTGTGTTTGAACTGTCTTTCCACTTTGAATTCTTTAAGTTTTTTTTGTTTTCACTTGCTTTCGCGCAATGGCCGCCGCGCTGCTGACGCGTGCGTCGCTGGGGTGCTCCGCTGGCCGGTGCCGAAGTGACGCGTGCGCTGCCGGGGTGCTCCGCTGGCCGGTGCCGAAGTGACGCGTGCGTCGCTAGGGTGCTCCGCTGGCGAAGTGACGCGTGCGTCGCTAGGGTGCTTCGCTGGCCGGTGCCGAAGTGACGCATGCGTTGCCGGGGTGCTCCGATGGCCGGTGCCGAAGTGACGCGTGCGTTGCCGGGGCGCTCCGCTGGCCGGTGCCGAAGTGACGCGTGCGTCGCTGGGGTGCTCCGCTGGCGATGCCGAAGTGACGCGTGCGTCGCTGGAGTGCTCCGCTGGCCGGTGCCGATGCGCGCGTGCGTTGCCGGATTTACCCGGGTTCAGGCGAAATCAAGACGCGATCGCCGCAAGAACCCTCCTCTGATTTCGGGCTGATCCTTCCGCGACCGGATGGGCGTATTTTCCTTACAAAAATTCTCGACGCGAGGTTCGATGGCAAGATTACCGAAGGGAAATTTTTTTCTTTTTCTTGACCGATGTCTTACTTCCACGATGGTTCAAACGGAAAATGATTAAGTTGGCGTCAAGCCAGTGCACTTTCCTATATGCAGGACTGCATTTTTGCGAGCTAAACCTTCTAATGCAACTCTGTATGCTGGAATGTAATTAGGCGATCGGAGCTTTACCCTGCAGCTCCGTACTAGTTGCCGTTTGAAAATTTTCTAGGACTAATAATCAGCTTAGCAGAAATAATTTTGTTATACAACACTTCGGGCGCCATTACAAAACCCCCCTTCCATAGTCAGGCTAGGGTATTGCTATCCAGGTGCCCTAGACTGACACCGCCTGAAGTGGCCTTACTGCCGTATATCCTTGGCGTGGTAGATTCCTATTCGATGCCCTTGCAAATCCTCCAGTTCGTAGTTAGACTGCCCTATTTTCTTCTTTATACGAGCTTTTACAAAAGCAGGTCCCAGTTTCGCATTGTATCCGGTCTGGAAACAGCTTTGTTTGAAGTTGCGGCCGTACACCTCTTGCCCTTCGTTGAATGCTACTTCTCGAGATAGCAGATTGTACCTCTTTTCGTTGAGATCGTGTGCTTTCTGAATTTGTTTGGTCGCTTCCTCTCGGATTATCTCGAACGAATCTTGCCGGTTATACCTCAACGAACGGTCATCAAGCATATTTAACTTTCTCAGCAAAGAATATGTAGACCCAGACCTCATCATCTGCTGTCCAAAGACCATGTAGTAAGGTGTGGTGCCAATACTAGAGTGTACAGAGGATCTCATCGCACAGCATATTCTACTCAAATTCTCCTCCCAGCAATTCTGATTTGGGCTCAAATAATCTCTGATGCCGGAAATGAGCGTGCGATTCACTCGTTCAGAAGCATTTGCTTGTGGTGAATGTACGGCTGTTAGCATGTGAGAAACTCCGTGTTGACGCATCAACCTTTGGAACGCCTCCGATCGAAATTGGGACCCATTGTCTGACACCACGGTTTCAGGTACTCCGAAGGTCATAAATAAGTCTCCTTCGAGGTACTTGATTACCACGTTAGCGTTGATCCTTTTGACTGGTTTCAAAAACACAAATTTAGAAAGATTATCGAGAACAATAAATAGTCCGATGTTCCCACTCCGCGAACGAGGATATGGGCCCAAGAAGTCAATAAAGATTCGCTGAAAGAAACGCAATGACTCCGGCGCTTTTCCTAAAGGTGGCCTTAGGACTTGATTTGGAGGTTTCGTGGTCTTGCACGTTTCAAAAGAATTAATGTACGTTCTTACGTCAGGTACGAGACGGGGCCAAAAGTAATACCTTCTTATGCGCTCGATAGTTTTGTGAATCCCGCCATGCGAAGCTAAAGGAGTGTCATGGGTCTGGAAAAGGACGTCTGATACCATTTCTTTTGGTATCCATAGTTTTCAGGCATATTCATCGTGTTTCTGTTCTCCAGTTAGGTGCTCCGCTTTTCTGTAAACATATCCGTCCTTCACTTTTAGATCCGGGAAGTTTTCTCGATTTGCGGTTACCTTCGCCACGAGATCTTTGTATTCGGATGATTGAAAGTGTTCGGATTTTAAATTCACTAACAAGCCCTGTTGAAGATCCATCGCAGCATCGCGTGATAACGAATCCGGCACCACATGCAGAGAGCCTTTTCGATGCTCGATGCTGAATTTGAAACGCTGCAATGCTATGGCCCATCTTCCCAACCGGGAACTCAAATCACGATTCGCCATTAGCCATTTCAGAGAGGCGTGGTCCGTAACGATCTTGAACGGATGTCCTTCTACGTAGGCTCTAAAATGTTTCAAGGCCACAATTGCAGCTAAACACTCTTGTTCCGTCACTGTATAATTCCTCTGCGCTTTATTTAACTTCTTTGATATAAACGCGATCGGACGCTCATCACCCTCGTCAGTTTCCTGGATTAAAACGGCTCCGACTCCTGATTTACTTGCGTCGCAATGGATGGCAAATGGCTTAGAAAAATCCGGGTTGCCTAAAACTGGTGCTTCACAAAGATGTTTTTTAAGGTTGTCAAAAGCTTGAATCGCTTCGGGGGTCAGACTAAATCTGCACTTGGTTGTCATTAAGTCAGTCAAGGGAGCAGACAGTGCGGCAAAATTGGGAACGAACTTTCTGTACCATCCACATAGACCCATGAAACTTCTCAAACCCCGTAAAGTTTTAGGGATGGGAATCGGTGATTGCTTTCACCTTTTCAGGATCTGTCCGGATCCCTCCATCGCCGATTATGTGACCCAGGTATCGCACTCGTCGCATACAGAAATGACTCTTCTTGATATTAATAGTTAGCCCTGCGCGCTTGATGTGTAAGGCGATCTCCCTCAAAACATCCAGGTGACTCTCAAAGCTTAAAGATATCACTAACAGGTCATCCAAGTAAACAAAAACCCTATCTCTGAGGTGCGCGGGTACAACTTTAACCATCAATCGAGACATCGTGCTGGTGGCATTGCACAGACCGAAGGGCATGACTGTAAACTGATAAAGGGGCCTTCCTGGGAAGGTGAAAGCTATCTTGTCTCGAGATCCGATTTCTAATGGCACCTGCCAGTAGGCGTCCTTTAAGTCCAGACTAGTTATGAACTCCGCTTTTGGCAGTCGGCTTAGTATTCCCCTGATTTGGGGAAGCGGATATGCGTCCTTTTCGGTAAAGCTATTCACTTTCCGGCAGTCCAGGCAAAGTCTCACTTTTCTTGGCTTGGTAACCATCACGATTGGCGAAGACCAAGCACTCTCCGATTCTTTGATCACTCCTAGCTTTAACATTCTGTCGATTTCCACATACATGCTCTTCTCTACGGCGGGGGAAACTGGAAAGTGCCTCTGTTTGATTGGCTTGGCGCTCCCTACATCGATTGAATGCTCTATAAGATTGGTTTTCCCCAGACCTTCATGAGCAAATGAAGAAAAACAGTTGACAACATTATTCAGCTTAGCCTTTTCCGTTTCCGTCAAGCTGTGGTGCTCATCAAGGTTGTCCGCATATTTGCTAATTTCTTCCCGCTCTATCTCTGATATTTGGAGTCGCTTAGGAAGAAGATCATATAACCTCCAAAAATCGATGCCTAAATACAAATCCTGCTTCAACGAGGGTACTACGTAGACTTCCAACGGTTTTCTGACATTATTATACTCGACTTCGATTTTCATTTTCCCTGTGATTCGCTGTTGTTTTCCGTCTGCCGTTGAAACATGAATGTTCAGTGTCTTATAGGAATCTTCCTTCTCCATCACTTCGCCGGCCAGTTTACCTCCTAAGCAACTTATTGATACTCCAGAATCGAGTAATCCATATACTGTTCGGCTCATGATGCGAACTGGCAAGTATGGACGGGAGTCTAGTGTTTCTGACAGGACCGAACAAATATGTTTCCATCACATTCTACACTTCCTGACATTTTCACAAAACGACTTAATCCTTTTAGAACTTCGATTTTGGCGTTCAGCTACCGGGTGTGCGAGCATAGGTTCGGATGGTGACATTTCAGACAATTGGTTGATTTTACAATGTAGTAGTGATAATGGGGTGATAAGAAGCTTATCCCCACTTAGTCGGTCATAGTTGACTGGTGACGAGCGGCTTTCGAAGTCCTCTGTCTGAACGGCGACTTCTGAATGCCGGATTTTGAGTTTTTTTCACATCTTTTGCAGCTTGGTTTGTATGTATTGGCTGTTTCACATCCGTAGCAAAACACCCTCTTGTCTTCCAGGCAGTCTTGATATCGATGTCCCTCCTTGCGGCAGTTCCAACACACTAGGGCAATGGCTTCCACCTCTAAGTCGTATTCCGCGTCGGATGCCTCTTCTAAGACAGGTTGATCAATCAACTCAGAGACTTCCTTTCGGAAAGGAGTCACTTTCCCATATCCGTGTGACCTTTTGACATCGTCCAGAAAAGCCTCACGCCGTCGACAGATCTCTCTCAGCTCCTGTACTGTTGAGATTTCAACATTCAGGATTTCGTGACGTATTTCCGGTCTCAAATTGTTTATGAGAACGCGGACTAGTTTGCGTGCTGACCAAGGGGTTCGCAATTGATCAATCAAGACGATTATACTGTCGTAGAATCCATCGAACGTCTCATTGGGTTTCTGCTTTCTGCCTCGTATCAATTCCTCTATGTCAACGTCGTCCCGGTTCTGACGGAATTGTATCCGCAAAGCCGAGCAAAATCTGTCCCATCGAACTTCGGACACAGATTTGTGGTAGCGCCAGTAGAACTCGTTTCCTTTTCCTTCGAATAGGACGCTAGCGTTTCGACATAACACTGCAAAATTTCCTTCTAGTGTCTGATGAGTCAGTGCCTCAACTCTATATATGAAGTCATCTATTGACACTCCCGTTCCTGAGAATTTTAGTTTCCATCCGTTTAGTATGTGGACCACCTTATCGGGCCTAATTCCCAGATCGGACGTGCTTCGAGGTTAAGAAGAGGAATTCATGTCAAACATAACCGGATTCACTCCTTGGATCGATCCCTCTCTATTATTTGCCCTTTCATTTACTCTCGACGTCGGTGGGGGTGTAACCGATCTTTCCGTGTTACTAGCAACGGAATTTGCTGGAGTTGGAGCTAGTCTCCTCACGCTCTCGACTACCGTGGTATGTATCATTTCGCTCATTTTTTCCGTCAGTGACGAGAGTAGTCTCCGCTCCATTGCGAGCAATGACACAGCGTTATTCATACAACTTTGGCCGCTATTCCTACCACTGGGAGTCTCCCCGATGTTGTTCGCACTCCTAGACGTGCCAGGGATGTTCGGTGGCATTTCTCTCATTGCCAGTATCTAGTCGACGAGACTTAGCTTGCGACCGAGTTTGTAATCCTCCACTTTCGACTAGTATTATTTGGCTACAATCTGGACAGCTATCGTTCTTTTTAAGATATGCATTAATGCACTTTTTGTGGAAGTCGTGGTGGCATACGGTTTCATGCAACTCAGTTGCAGTTTTTATTTCAGATTTGCAAATGGAACAAACTGTCTTTGTCGGCTCCTCTGAGCCATTTTCCGATGAACGGTCGAGTCCCATTTTAAATTTTGTTTTCATTATATTATATTTTTTTTTTTTTGAATACGTACAAAACCTGGCTCCTCCCTATTATCCATGGACATAAAAAAGATATTACTAGCTAACTGGATTTTCTCGGAAAAAAGAAATAAAAGAGTACAGATGAAAAGGAAAATTTTCTCTCTTCTTAACCGTATCGGACTCAGTGCTGTTCGGAACTAGACACTGTCGTAATCCAGATACCTTAAGGAGACAGTGACAGATACTACTCGTTATTCCTCTTGGTCATCCGTGGTTAGAGCTCCTCTTTAAGAATTTGCTTCTACTTTCCATCGCATAAGTCTAGAGGAATACCTTTGATCTTTAAAGTGTGGTACGTCAGAAAGGGTTAGAAGTCTAACCGAAGTTTGATGACTTCTGAATCTTCCTCTAACTGATTAACCTCACCTCTCAAGGATTTAAACACCAACAAATAGGAAACAAATTCTGACTTGATCATTAATTGTGGCCAGGAGAAAGACTATCGCCTTCTACCTCTGTTTTCCAAAGCAATTAAAAAAAAAATCAAAGACGGAATTCGAATTTGAAAGTTAGAGAGGAAATTGAAATGGTATAGAAAAGGTTCGAACTTATTTACAATATCAGTGAGTCTCTGTGAGCATTTCTACTCATGAGGCCCCACGTTGGGCGCCACTTATTTTTAATTTTATTAATTTAATTCTAATAACTTTATAACTGTAACGTGTAACTAGCGGAATTGAGAAAATCAATGCGATTTTATTTTCCTAGTGAACGGACGTGTTTTTTTTTTTTTGTGCTTCGATTTTTCGGCTTTTTTTTATTAAAAACAACCGGTGTTTACTCTTTATTTAACTTTAAACTCGAAGTTAACTTTAGCCCGTTCACGACGCGTGTGCATGTTTCTGTAAATTAGTCAAACTAATCTGAGTTTGCTAATTTTAGATTCTATTTTCGTTTTCTGTTTTGTGCATCGGTTCTGCATAGTTTGGTGCATTTCGTTCTATTTATTCTCTTTTCGGTAAGCGACGTAATTGTTAGTGTTGTTTGTCACCGCTAATTTTTGTCTCTCCTTACCTCTCCTAATTCTTTGAGCGTGCCTAAGCTGCTCTCACGCTTTGCCGCTCTAGCACTTGTTCTTTTTCTCTGCTCTCTCTGCTCTCTGCCCTTTACGCGCGTTTAATTTCTCTCTCTTGCGCTCATCCCTTTTCTTGTTTTGGTTTTGTTTTCTTTTTGGCTGATTGTGTTTTTACAGTAGGTGTTCCCTATAATGGACGTTTTAATTTGTTTTAAGAAATCCTGCCTTAAGCAGGTGACTGCCGCCCAGGCAAGCATCTCGTGTTGGCTATGTGACAACGTAGTACACGCGAAGTGTGCTGGATATACTGGCCCGACGGCTGACGCCGTAGCCAAGCGCACTGGGTTGCGTTATTGCTGTGATGTGTGCAGGGAGGTGGAGAACGAAATGTGTTCGTTTATGCGTCAAACGAAGACTGGATTTAGGGAACTGTTTGGAAGTTTTCGTAAACTTTCCGACCAGTTCTCTGCGCTTGATTCGTCTTTCAATAACCTTAAGTTATTGAATGAATCACCAAAGCGTAAGAAATCCACACGATATCAAAAGGCTTTAGTTAGCGCCACCCATCCCCCTCTAATTGACCAGCCAAGCACGCCAGTGACCCAGCCGTTAATTTCGCTTACCAATCCCCCAATAGTAACGAGGTCTTCGGCTCAATCGGTTTCGCTTCCCGATAATGTCATTGAGTGTGTGCAACCTGTGACGCCCATAATTTCCGACAAGTCCGCTGTGGTATCGTTGCCCGTGCCACAGTTAATAGTCTTACCGAAGGCGTGTTCAAGTTCTGGTTTACCAGAAGAGAACCTATGCTCTGGAATTATACCTGAGGCGCCTAAAAAGATTCTAGGTGTTCCACAAAGGAAACAAATTTTTGTTTCCAGGCTTGCCCCTGACCTCACATCAAATGATGTAACAGCCTATATTCAAGGAAAAATTCATTCTTTGGATATTAAAGTGGAAAAATTTAAGTTTTCTTATGAGAGGGACATATCATCCTTCAAAATAAGTGTCCCAAACGAACTCTTGGGCATTATATGCTCGTCTCAATTTTGGCCGGAGCATGTAATGGTCAAAGAGTTCGAAACAAAGAAGAAGAAAAATCGCCCACCGATTAATCTTCCTTTGCCGTCTCTAGTCTCAGCCCAAACTAAAACAACTTTAAACAAAAAAAACTAACATGCTCCTTAACTCTTTCATATCAAAATGTTAGAGGTCTATGTACTAAACTTTCCACTTTATATATTAACAGTCTTTCTTTTTCTTCTCAAATTGTTGTGTTTACTGAGACTTGGTTAAAACCGGATATCCTAAACTCCGAAGTCTTTCCAAGCAAGTTCACAACCTACAGGTGTGATCGACCTGACCGTCGTGGTGGTGGAGTCCTTATTGCAGTCGATTCCACTATCAATTCGGAACTTTTACTGCCGGAGATTCAACTTGGTATTGAATTCCTCTGTGTAAAATTACACTTTCCCGGTTTTTCTCATTATATAACCTGTTCCTATATTCCGCCGTCATCGGATGTATCTGTCTATTTGCAACATTTGTCTGCAATAAAGACTATATTTAATCTGTTATCAGACAGAGATCACCTTTCAGTTCTTGGGGACTTTAATATCCCTGATTGTAATTGGACAACAAGTGTTGATTCAAATTCTCTGCTGCCCTCACGGCACCACGACCTTTTTGACGGTCTGTATGATATGTCATTGTCGCAGGTCAATCATATCTTAAACTGTAGTAACAGATCGTTAGACTTATGCTTTGTCTCCGATCCATCTAGAGTGAATTTAGTCAAGACTCAACCACTTTCTTTCCCAGAAGATCCTTACCATCCTACTCTGGAAGTGTCTTTTGATTTTGGGGCTTGTATGGATAAACCTGAAAAATTGTGTAAACGCGTACGCTGCTTTAGGAAAGCAGATTTTAATTTATTAAACTCTTTAATTTCCCAATTTGATTGGTCGGAATTGTATGTGTCTACTGATATATCAGTAGCGACCAATATTTTTTACAAAACTATCTATTCATTCTTTGATATTTGCGTTCCGTGCTTTCATTCATCATCCTCGAGTAAGCCGCCATGGTTTACAAGAGAGTTGTCACGGTTAAAAAATTTAAAGTCAAGCCTTTACAAAAAATTTAAACGTAGTAACTCGCCCTTAGCCTTTTCACGCTACTTAAGCGCGCGGTCAGACTTTACAGTCTTAAACGCGAAATGTTATAAAAACTATTTAGCTCGTTGTAAGGTTCAGTTCATTCAGAACCCCAAACAGTTTTATAGTTTTGTTAACACGAGGCGTAAGTCTTCCGCTTTTCCTACTAACCTAACGTTTGGAAATGCTAATGCAAATACCGACCAAACCATGGCCGATCTGTTTGCAAAGTTTTTTCAAACGACTTATTCACCTTCTACACATACTTCTCACTTTTACCCATACAACATTCCAAGTTCGAATGGTATCTTCTCCCCCTTTCTAAACGAAAGCTCCCTTGTCAAGGATCTTCACTTAGTTAAGCCAGTATTTTCACCAGGCCCTGACGGTGTTCCCGCTTGTATACTTCGGTTCTGTGCCAACTCCTTGAGTAAGCCTTTGCTCAAACTATTTTCGCTGTCTTTAGAAACTTCACTCTTTCCTTCCATTTGGAAGGAATCTTTTATTATCCCCTTATTGAAGAAGGGCAGCAAGTCTGAAGCAAGCAATTATAGAGGTATCTCTAAATTGTCGGCCATACCTAAATTTTTCGAGAATGTTATAACTCCTCACTTGCAACATTTATGCAGATCCGTTATTTCACCTTTTCAACACGGATTTATTAAACGTCGTTCAACTACGACAAATTTGCTGGAGCTGACATCCTTTGTGGTAAAAGGATTTCAGGAAAATCTTCAAACTGATGTCATTTATACTGATTTCAGTAAAGCTTTTGACTCAGTGAATCATTCCCTTCTGGCACATAAGCTTGACCTTCTAGGTTTCTCACCTAAATTACTTAGTTGGATTGTAAGCTATCTGACTGACAGAACTCAAAGAGTCCTCTTTAAAAACAGCCTCTCAATTCCACTTCATGCCACATCTGGCGTTCCTCAAGGGAGTCATCTCGGCCCCCTACTTTTTACGCTTTTCATCAATGACCTGCCTTTGGTCATACGTAACTCTCGTACTCTCATGTACGCAGATGATGTAAAGCTTTGTTATCAATTTAAAGAAGACCACTGTCACTCACACTTACAAGCCGACCTAAATAGCTTTCATTCGTGGTGTTGTGCCAATTTTTTAAACCTGAATAGCTCTAAATGCAAGCTGATGACATTTTCTCGAGCCAGTCCAATGTATACTTCTTATTCTCTTTGTGGTTGTGTCTTGGAAAGAATTACCCTAGTTGATGATTTGGGGGTCCGTTTGGACCGAAAACTAAAGTTTTCCAATCATATTTCTAATATGGTCAATAAAGCCATGGGTGTCCTTGGCTTTATTAAGAGATGGTCTAAGGAATTTGACGATCCTTATCTTACAAAGACCCTCTACATCTCACTTGTTCGTCCTATTCTTGAATACGGTTCATGCGTATGGTGTCCCCAGTACACCATTCATAAAGAACGCATCGAGTCCGTACAAAAGAACTTTTTACTTTTTGCCTTACGTGGCCTTAACTGGGATGAAAATTTAAGACTGCCTTCATATAACAATAGACTCTTATTATTAAATTTGCCTTCCCTAACTAATCGCAGAACCATGCTAGGGGTATTATTTATTAACAACCTTCTGCAAGGTGTCATTGACAGTGAAGCCCTTGTAAGACAGCTTCACTTCTCTGTCCCATGCAGAAGTACTCGTAATTATCTTCCACTAATTCTTCCTTATTGTAGATCGAACTATGCATTGCACGATCCGTTCAGGGTATTATGTTCGGACTACAATAAACTTCAACACGTCATAGCTAGCGCTAACTCTATTGCTGCTATGAAGTCTTTAATTCTTCTCTATCTAGTACGTAATTAGTAATATTATTTCCTCGATATTCTTTTTACTGCATGCATTTTCTATCTTCTATCCGCGTTTTCTATGTTTATCGCGTTATTTCCTTACGCGTGTCTATTCGCTTTTTTACCGCGTTTCCGTGTCGTCCGTTATGCGACGGTGCCTCTCGGTCGGTTAGGCGGGAGGTGGACTTCGTCTGGGTTCCGCGCGCAACAAGCATCGGCTTGGTGTCGTTGGACCACTTGTTAATACATTCATTGTATTCAACGTCCAAAAAAAAAACTGTAACGTGTAACTAGCGGAATTGAGACTTCCGAATCTATGCTAGCGGGGCACGCTTTAGGATCCGGCTCTAGCTCGTCGGCTTAGGGGGTGGTGGTCTTGCTTGGACAGATTCGAGTTACCCATTATTATTAATAAAATTACGTATAAGAAATTGAGCGTGCTTGCGACAAGGAGATTTAGAAGGAGCTAGATGGCTAAACCGGATGGAATGTGTAGAAGGACGGACACCGTAAAAAAAGAGAACAGACGGAAGAAAATACAGACTCGCGCGCATCACTGGTGTTGTTGTGATCGCTATATCCCCTACCCTACCTATGACCACTTGCTAAAGAGCGAGACTCTCGTGGTCCCTTATTCTCCTATGCCCGAGGAATCATCGGAGGAGCCAGTATCCTAAGGATTACGCATTCATTTTATGCAAAAAAAAAAATATAATCTTTTAACCGAAATAGACAGAGACTCCCTCATAGTCCCTAATGATAAGGCGAAGTATCTGCATTTACAGATTTTGTAGTTTTATTTATTTACAATATTAGAAAAGTTTATGTTCCGCTAAACTAGAACAATGGGTACATTTATTTCATACGATTTTCAAAGTTTGGCACCAGGAATGAATTCAAGAATTTTTAATTTTTTCTAAATTTTTGTTGGTGAAATTTATTTAGTCTTCGTTTTCTAACGAAAAATTCATTTAAATTTTTGAAAGTTTGAGTTTGTCGGAAATTGAAAGGAAAAATAAAACAAAGAAAAAATGGCGCGTGCGCCCTCTTGCTTCACTTCCGACTTAACTATTTTCCTTATCTTTCCTTTCTTCTACTTTTCTTAGTTTTGGTTTCGATATTTGTTTCATTTAGAATTTCGATTGGTAAGAGATGTTTTATACATAATGAATAAATTTTTTTATGACACACTTACCCCTCATGCTCCTCGGCGAAAGGTCGACCTCCCGGCGCAGGTTGGCTGTGGGAATAATTTTATTTGGCTAATCGCCCACCAATCCGAAGGTGATACAAAATTTCAAATTCAAATACAAACTAGATAAACTTCACCATTTTTCCAACAAACATTTTTTTTTTTTTTATTTAATTTTATCCAATTGACCCCTGCTCTCTTTAAGCCATCATTTTCTACACGTCTTCTAACTAATTTTTATTATTCTTTTTCTATTTTTTGATTTTTATATTCTTTTCCGTTTTATTTATTTATTTAAAAAAAATTTTTTTTTTATTTAACTTTATTTTTACTTTAATTCAGTTTATTCCCACTCAATTAGTTCTGCTTCAATCTTGATTTTTGTACTTCGATTTTGTTTCCTCCTCTTATCCTTTCCACTATTTTTGATTTACAATTTCATTTTCATTTCATTTCTGTCTTTCATTTTTTTTATTTTTTTTATTCACTGTCCTTTAATTTCATCTTTTATGACATTATATATATATATATTTTTTTTCGATTAATTGTCTTCTAATCTTGTTTTAATTTATTTTAATTTTTTTCACATTTTGTGTTTGAACTGTCTTTCCACTTTGCGAGCATAGGTTCGGATGGTGACATTTCAGATAATTGGTTGATTTTACAATGTAGTAGTGATAATGGGGTGATAAGAAGCTTATCCCCACTTAGTCGGTCATAGTTGACTGGTGACGAGCGGCTTTCGAAGTCCTCTGTCTGAACGGCGACTTCTGAATGCCGGATTTTGAGTTTTTTTCATATCTTTTGCAGCTTGGTTTGTATGTATTGGCTGTTCCACATCCGTAGCAAAACACCCTCTTGTCTTCCAGGCAGTCTTGATATCGATGTCCCTCCTTGCGGCAGTTCCAACACACTAGGGCAATGGCTTCCACCTCTAAGTCGTATTCCGCGTCGGATGCCTCTTCTAAGACAGGTTGATCAATCAACTCAGAGACTTCCTTTCGGAAAGGAGTCACTTTCCCATATCCGTGTGACCTTTTGACATCGTCCAGAAAAGCCTCACGCCGTCGACAGATCTCTCTCAGCTCCTGTACTGTTGAGATTTCAACATTCAGGATTTCGTGACGTATTTCCGGTCTCAAATTGTTTATGAGAACGCGGACTAGTTTGCGTGCTGACCAAGGGGTTCGCAATTGATCAATCAAGACGTTTATACTGTCGTAGAATCCATCGAACGTCTCATTGGGTTTCTGCTTTCTGCCTCGTATCAATTCCTCTATGTCAACGTCGTCCCGGTTCTGACGGAATTGTATCCGCAAAGCCGAGCAAAATCTGTCCCATCGAACTTCGGACACAGATTTGTGGTAGCGCCAGTAGAACTCGTTTCCTTTTCCTTCGAATAGGACGCTAGCGTTTCGACATAACACTGCAAAATTTCCTTCTAGTGTCTGATGAGTCAGTGCCTCAACTCTATATATGAAGTCATCTATTGACACTCCCGTTCCTGAGAATTTTAGTTTCCATCCGTTTAGTATGTGGACCACCTTATCGGGCCTAATTCCCAGATCGGACGTGCTTCGAGGTTAAGAAGAGGAATCCATGTCAAACATAACCGGATTCACTCCTTGGATCGATCCCTCTCTATTATTTGCCCTTTCATTTACTCTCGACGTCGGTGGGGGTGTAACCGATCTTTCCGTGTTACTAGCAACGGAATTTGGAGCTGGAGCTAGTCTCCTCACGCTCTCGACTACCGTGGTATGTATCATTTCGCTCATTTTTTCCGTCAGTGACGAGAGTAGTCTCCGCTCCATTGCGAGCAATGACACAGCGTTATTCATACTACTTTGGCCGCTATTCCTACCACTGGGAGTCTCCCCGATGTTGTTCGCACTCCTAGACGTGCCAGGGATGTTCGGTGGCATTTCTCTCATTGCCAGTATCTAGTCGACGAGACTTAGCTTGCGACCGAGTTTGCAATCCTCCACTTTCGACTAGTATTATTTGGCTACAATCTGGACAGCTATCGTTCTTTTTAAGATATGCATTAATGCACTTTTTGTGGAAGTCGTGGTGGCATACGGTTTCATGCAACTCAGTTGCAGTTTTTATTTCAGATTTGCAAATGGAACAAACTGTCTTTGTCGGCTCCTCTGAGCCATTTTCCGATGAACGGTCGAGTCCCATTTTAAATTTTGTTTTCATTTATTTTCATTAAGATATATATATACATATGTTTAAGTATTATTGTTTTATATTTCATTGTTTCGTTTTTTTTATATTTATACCCTTCGACCATTGAAAATGGTCAAAAAAGGGTATACTAACTTTGTGCAATGTATGTAACAGGCATAAGGAGGCGTGGCAGACCCCATACAGTATATATATTCTTGCTCAGGATCACTAGCCGAGTCGATTGAGCCATGTCCGTCTGTCTGTCCGTCTGTCCGTCTGTCCTGCTGTCCGTCTGTCCGTCTGTCTGTTTGAGACAACGGATCTTAGCTATTAAAAGAGCTAGAGACACCAAATTTGGCATGGAGGTTCCCATATTTCCCAAGCAGATGAAGTTTATTTCAAATGTTTGATGCCACGCCCACCGCCCCCGCAAATCGGTAATTTGTGATTATTAAGCAAAGTATTCAACTTATAAAGTTCTGCTTTCGTATGTATAATGGTAAATGTCATATGAACATATTCTCCAAATTACAATCCGATCGGACCAATAACACAGGAGTTATTCTAGTCCACGTTTTCAATACAAATGTACGAGCAGCAGCCTGCGCGCTGCTTTGAGCAATTGACGTCGACGTCGACGTTGCGTCGTGTCGCTTTACTCTTTACGCGCGTCGCTGTATGTGTGCGAGCGAGTAAGCTATATGTAGTGTAGTTACACATTTATAACAGATTTAGAAAATTGGGAGAAGGGTATCTTACTGTCGAGCGCTCGACTGTAGCCATATCCACTTGTTTTTTTTTGAATACGTACAAAACCTGGTTCCTCCCTATTATCCACGGACATAAAAAAGATATTACTAGCTAACTGGATTTTATCGGAAAAAAGAAATAAAAGAGTACAGATGAAAAGGAAAATTTTCTCTCTTCTTAACCGTATCGGACTCAGTGCTGTTCGGAACTAGACACTGTCGTAATCCAGATACCTTAAGGAGACAGTGACAGATACTACTCGTTATTCCTCTTGGTCATCCGTGGTTAGAGCACCTCTTTAAGAATGTGCTGCTACTTTCCATCGCATGAGTCTAGAGGAATACCTTTGATCTTTAAAGTGTGGTACGTCAGAAAGGGTTAGAAGTCTAACCGAAGTTTGATGACTTCTGAATCTTCCTCTAACTGATTAACCTCACCTCTCAAGGATTTAAACACCAACAAATAGGAAACAAATTCTGACTTGATCATTAATTGTGGCCAGGAGAAAGACTATCGCCTTCTACCTCTGTTTTCCAAAGCAATTAAAAAAAAAATCAAAGACGGAATTCGAATTTGAAAGTTAGAGAGGAAATTGAAATGGTATAAAAAAGGTTCGAACTTATTTACAATATCAGTGAGTCTCTGTGAGCATTTCTACTCATGAGGCCCCACGTTGGGCGCCACTTATTTTTAATTGTATTAATTTAATTCTAATAAGTTTATAACTGTAACGTGTAACTAGCGGAATTGAGACTTCCGAATCTATGCTAGCGGGGCACGCTTTAGAATCCGGCTCTAGCTCGTCGGCTTAGGGGGTGGTGGTCTTGCTTGGACAGATTCGAGTTACCCATTATTATTAATAAAATTACGTATAAGAAATTGAGCGTGCTTGCGACAAGGAGATTTAGAAGGAGCTAGATGGCTAAACCGGACGGAATGTGTAGATAATTTCGGAAGGACGGACACCGTAGAAAAAGAGAACAGACGGAAGAAAATACAGACTCGCGCGCATCACTGGTGTTGTTGTGATCGCTATATCCCCTACCCTACCTATGACCACTTGCTAAAGAGCGAGACTCTCGTGGTCCCTTATTCCCCTATGCCCGAGGAATCATCGGAGGAGCCAGTATCCTAAGGATTACGCATTCATTTTATGCAAAAAAAAATATAATCTTTTAACCGAAATAGACAGAGACTCCCTCATAGTCCCTAATGATAAGGCGAAGTATCTGCATTTACAGATTTTGTAGTTTTATTTATTTACAATATTAGAAAAGTTTATGTTCCGCTAAACTAGAACAATGGGTACATTTATTTCATACGATTTTCAAAGTTTGGCACCAGGAATGAATTCAAGAATTTTTAATTTTTTCTAAATTTTTGTTGGTGAAATTTATTTAGTCTTCGTTTTCTAACGAAAAATTCATTTAAATTTTTGAAAGTTTGAGTTTGTCGGAAATTGAAAGGAAAAATAAAACAAAGAAAAAATGGCGCGTGCGCCCTCTTGCTTCACTTCGGACTTAACTATTTTCCTTATCTTTCCTTTCTTCTACTTTTCTTAGTTTTGGTTTCGATATTTGTTTCATTTAGAATTTCGATTGGTAAGAGATGTTTTATACATAATGAATAAATTTTTTTATGACACACTTACCCCTCATGCTCCTCGGCGAAAGGTCGACCTCCCGGCGCAGGTTGGCTGTGGGAATAATTTTATTTGGCTAATCGCCCACCAATCCGAAGGTGACACAAAAATTCAAAACAACAAAAAAATATATATATGAAAGAACTAGATAAACTTCACAATTTTTCCAACAAACATTTTTTTTTTATTTAATTTTATCCAATTGACCCCTGCTCTCTTTAAGCCATCATTTTCTACACGTCTTCTAACTAATTTTTATTATTATTTTTCTATTTTTTGATTTTTATATTCTTTTCCGTTTTATTTATTTATTTTTAAAATTTATTTATTTATTTTTAAAATTTTTTTTTTATTTAACTTTATTTTTACTTTAATTCAGTTTATTCCCACTCAATTAGTTCTGCTTCAATCTTGATTTTTGTACTTCGATTTTGTTTCCTCCTCTTATCCTTTCCACTATTTTTGATTTACAATTTCATTTTCATTTCATTTCTGTCTTTCATTTTTTTTATTTTTTTTATTCACTGTCCTTTAATTTCATATTTTATGACATTATATATATATATATATTTTTTCGATTAATTGTCTTCTAATCTTGTTTTAATTTATTTTAATTTTTTTCACATTTTGTGTTTGAACTGTCTTTCCACTTTGAATTCTTTAAGTTTTTTTTGTTTTCACTTGCTTTCGCGCAATGGCCGCCGCGCTGCTGACGCGTGCGTCGCTGGGGTGCTCCGCTGGCCGGTGCCGATGTGCGCGTGCGCTGCCGGGGTGCTCCGCTGCCGAACTGACGCGTGCGTCGCTTGGGTGCTCCGCTGGCCGGTGCCGATGTGCGCGTACGTTGCCGGGGTGCTCCGCTGGCCGGTGCCGAGGTGACGCGTGCGTTGCCGGGGTGCTCCGCTGGCCGGTGCCGAAGTGACGCGTGCGTCGCTGGGGTGCTCCGCTGGCCGGTGCCGAAGTGACGCGTGCGCTGCCGGGGTGCTCCGCTGGCCGGTGCCGAAGTGACGGGTGCGTCGCTGGGGTGCTCCGCTGGCGAAGTGACGCGTGCGTCACTGGGGTGCTCCACTGGCCGGTGCCGAAGTGACGCGTGCGTTGCCGGGGTGCTCCGCTGGCCGGTGCCGAAGTGACGCGTGCGCTGCTGGGGTGCTCCGCTGGCCGGTGCCGATGCGCGCGTGCGTTGCCGGATTTACCCGGGTTCAGGCGAAATCAAGACGAGATCGCCGCAAGAACCCTCCTCTGATTTCGGGCTGATCCTTCCGCGACCGGATGGGCGTATTTTCCTTACAAAAATTCTCGACGCGAGGTTCGATGGCAAGATTACCGAAGGGAAATTTTTTTCTTTTTGTTGACCGATGTCTTACTTCCACGATGGTTCAAACGGAAAAGGATTAAGTTGGCGTCAAGCCAGCCACTTTCCTATATGCAGGACTGCATTTTTGCGAGCTAAGCCTTCCAATGCAACTCAGTATGCAGGAATGTAATTAGGCGATCGGAGCTTTACCCTGCAGCTCCGTACTAGTTGCCGTTTGAAATTTTTCTAGGACTAATAATCAGCTTAGCAGAAATAATTTTGTTATACAACACTTCGGGCGCCATTACACAATCACTGAAGGGTGTACGCCAGAGCCAAATGGCCATGATGAAGCGGCTGAACGCCGCATCTGGATCATTCGAAGGGTCGAACGAGCAAAGACGGCAAATGGACGCGCCCAGCGGGCCCACTGAAGACGCGCACGGAGCAATTCCAAAGGGTAGCGCATGCCAAGATTTTTGCGCACCGATGCCGCCACCGTGCTTCCATCCAGAAGTGCCGGAAAGAAGGAACAGCATTCCAGAACCGTAACCATGGGATGCGGATAGACGCCGGGGCTCACCGCATAACGGGCCGTTGGATGACCATGCGGAAACGGATTATGTCAACGTCGTAAGGCGGACCACGAACACCAGAGTCGAGCAGTGGTGCGTGTCCTTTGACGCCGAGGACCGCTACAACTCCGTAGAGGAATTAATATTCCGGCTTGAGTTCCTCCAGAGGCAGTTTCAATGTCCATCGTCCGAGATTTCCTCGCAATTTCCATGTGCTCCTTACCGGGAGAGCAAGAGAATAGTACTGGTTGCATGTACTCCACTCAACTGTCACCAGCTGGATGCAGCTGCATCAGGGGTTGCTGGACCGCTTCCGCAGCCACCAGACGGAGCATGACCGCATGTACGAGCTCCTGCAACGGGAACAACAGCCAGGAGAGAGCGTCGAGGATTATGTCCACCAGATGAGTAGACTGGCGTCGAGGCTCAACAAGCCCATGGCGGAGAGACACCTGATGAAGATAATAATAAAGGGTCTCAAGGAGAGTGTCGCAAGGTCTACGCAATGGACATATAGACGAGTCACACACCAGGAAGCTGTTCTGTTACCGCTGTGGAAAGCCAGGAACGGTGACGCCAAAATGCCCAAACTGTGCGGGAAACGGACGCACGGGCGTGACCAGGATGGGAGGCACACGTAAAGGAACTCAAAAAGTGGGAGACGTATGTTAAGCAGCCTGTAATATACACACAAACAATAATAAGTAAGGACATAGACAAAAGTAATAACACCTCTAGAAGAAAGGATACGCCGATACCTTGAGGTCGAGAACCGAACCAGTCAACACCACCTGGGAAGCGATGCCTGTCCGTTCGTGTTCAAAAGGCGAGGCTACGCTTTAAGCAGCGGCAAACGTCGCGTGGAGAGGTGGCTTCTGCCAACAACGCAACACCACTCATGATCCCAGGCCATTTGCAGAAATCTCGGTGCTGGGCGAGCGCTTCGCCGGGCCTCTGGACTCCGGAGCATCCGTGAGCATCATTGGACGTGGAAGTCGGGAACTGGTGGATCAGTTAAGAGTACCAATGACGCATTATTTTTCCAAGGTGCGTACAGCAGGAGGAGAGGACCGGTCCATAATCGGACGTGTTAAGTCGCCTGTAAATTACAAAGGGACGAATAAGAAAATATAATTTTATATATGTCCATACATGGAACAAGTGGCTTACCTCGGCATTGATTTTTGACGAACATTCCAGTTGGCCCAGACGTTACCGAGCCAAGACCAAGAGGAGGCCAAGACAGACGGAACAGCATACAATTGGTGGAGTCTAATGGAGAGCGTGGGCCCCACGTTGGACGCCTATTGGACCGCTTTGGATGAGTATTCACATTATATTTTATAATTTATACATTAATCTATATTTGTATTTACAGAAGTTTTATATATAAAATAAATAGGATAAGCAATATGTTTATTTATATTATCTTTTAAACTAAGCAAAACGATAATTCCTGCCAATTTTTATATTCTTATTTTGATGAGATTTTTTGAATAAGACATAACGTAACACGACATTTTTAAGATATATACAATTCTAGTTAATACTATTTTACTATTTTTATAAACCAAATGCTATAAACGTTCTTATATACGGTATTTTTATACAGCCGATGACTTAAAATTAAACTCCTCTATTAAATGCAACTCAAATAGAAACTATTATTTTATAAATATTATAAACAATAACAAAATATGTTTAAATCTTGTATCCTTATATTAATTAAGTGTACCCCTGCATCCCTGAGCACCACAAAGACATGGTATCTTTTCCTCCTCCAAGGGAAATTTGTAATCGTAAGTTATTTCTTCGTTAATGCCAATTGGCTCTTTGAATATATAACGATTTTTTTTTCGGACTCTATTAACACACTTTTTTTAGCATCGATAAAAGTTTCCATATCAATTCGGAATAGATAAGAGCTTCCAATACCGATAGCCTCATATTTCGTCTCTCTTAAATCAGCCACAACTGGCCGAATCATTTTCCCAACGTATTCGATAATCATCTCATCCGCCGCAATAATAACCCCCAATCGTGAATAGCAGATTTAGCAAATTTGAGCTGCTTTTTACGGAATATAAGTTGATTGAATTTGGCGCGCAGCAAGAGGATCGAATGATCGAGTGACTGCGCCGCTCGAAATGTTGGGTACTGTTGCATTCTGCGATATTACTGTGTTCAGCATCGGTATCGATGAACACAGCTGCCCTGGTACGAAAACATCGGCTGGCGGAACAAGCAGTGCGAGCCAAGCGTGACCTTGGATCACCACCATCTTGTGGCGGGGGGAGTACCTTCTCCGTTAACAGCCAGATCGGTCGCCAACCCAAGGTTCCCATTTTGGGCAAGCGTCGTTTAAGCCATCGACAGATGCCCGAATGCCAATTAGCATGACCGCCAACATCTTTTCCAAGGGCACAACGAACAGTTTGCTCGAGGCGACCCACCAGTGCAGTAAAGCTGCTAAAGAAAATTTCCAAGTGTGTGATTTTTATAGTTAATATTTATCATTGAAATTAATTTGAGTATATCTTGTGTGTGCGTGCAGCAAGCTTCGACCCGACAACTGGACAGAAGATTGGACCAGCAAAACAAGATCGTCAACATACCTGCCCTGGTGAGTCCGTTCCGGTGGTGATCCGCTGGGGTGATTTTGTCCCTGACCTGCCAGCGCTTTTCAAACTCATTCATCTGGCCTGGCGCCGCGAGACATACTTCTTACCAGCCACAGGCAAATCCCGTCCTACCTGTAGCTGCCCAAATTTCCACTGCGTGAGCGCCAAATTGCTGCCTTGACGGCACGTTAACGCCTCGTCAGCTTAGCATTTATATTTGCTGCGACAACTCTAGCTGCTTATGCTGCAGCCGACACCTCCAGCGCCGACAGCTGGCATAGTCCCTCGCCTGCTCTAGGCGGCAACAGACGCTGTAAATCATAAAAACATGTTCCATTAGTTTTAGTCAAAATAATTGTAAGTAGAATATAAGCAGCTTGTGTGCCAAGTTTCATGAAGATAGCTCAAAAACTGAGAGACTAGTTTGCGTTGCAACAGATGGACGGACGGACAGACGGACATCGATTTTTCGACTCCTCTGTTGATGCTGATTCAGAATATATATACTTTATAGGGTTGGAGATGTCTCCTAAGGTGCGTTGCAAACTTCTGGCTAAAATTAATATACCCTCTGCAAGGGTATAAAAATGTACAAATTTAAAATGATGTACTAAAGTACCTTTTTGGGGGAGATGGGGTGGCCTTAGTAGGCCAGGACAGACTCCGCGATTTTGGGTGATGCTCCGAAACTCCTGAGCAGGAGCATCACATGGTTGGGTGGGTGCGCGGTGGCTTGGCAGTCACCAATGGCCGTTGTTGTTTGTTCATTGTCCCACGTAGAGTAGTTTACCTGAAAGTAAACGAAACAAAATGTAAAATATTTGTGCAATATCTGTTTTACACGTTTGGTTTGTTTACCTTTTTTTGTTAGTGATGTGACTTATGTGTTAAATACCGATGTTTAGTCGATATTTGGTGCGGACTGCAGGGCTGGAGGAAAATCCCCTCCCCAAGTGCTACTGGGCTAGTCGGCGCCCTGTCTTGAAAAAAGCAGTCCGTAACATCCTGCGTTTGTGAATATGTTACGGACTGCTTTTTTGTTCAGGCCCACGCCAGATAGCTCAGCAGCACTTGGGGAGGGGTTTTTCCTCCAGCCCTGCAGTCCGCACCAAATATCGACTAAACATCGGTATTTAACACATAAGACACATCACTAACAAAAAAAGGTAAACAAACCAAACGTGTAAAACAGATATTGCACAAATATTTTACATTTTGTTTCGTTTACTTTCAGGTACTACTCTACGTGGGACAACGACACACAACAACGACCATTGGTGACTGCCAAGTCACCGCGCACCCACCCAACCTTGTGATGCTCCTGCTCAGAAGTTTCGGAGCATCACCCAAAAATCGCGGAGTCCGTCCTGGCCTACTAAGGCCGCCCCATCTCCCAAAAAGGTAAATTAGCACATTATAATAACTTTAAACATTTAGTTAATACTAATCCTCACTCTCATGACTAACCCCCCACGTGGGAAACTGAACACTAAACTATTAACGCTTAACTTAAGACTAATAACAATAATGAGTTATATAATTATATCTAATGGGACATTTTCTATTTATAGGTGCAGCTTCTTCGCCGCAAATTCGGCCTGCTAGCGGCGGATGGTGTTGGCGGCTAGCGCAGGCGAAGATTTAGGCTAGTTGTTGGCGCTGCAGTAGTCGGCTGTCCGCTAGCGCCGCTGGAGTTGCCGCAGATTTAGATGCTAAGCTGCCGATGCGTTAAGGCACCGTCAAGGCTGCAATTTGGCGGTCACGCCGGGGAAAATGTAGCCAGCTACAGGCAGGATTACTGCGGCAGCCGTTGCTGGTGCTGCAGTGGCAGAGTTTTTGCACGGGGGACAAAATGGGCCCTGGCAGATCCCCGCAAGAAACAGACTCACCAGGGCAGGTAGGCGATGGTTGCCGAGATATCCAGGAATCGCTTCTACACACACACAAAATATAAATTTAATAAACGAATTAAATTAAATTAATAAAACAAATTTTCAACAAAAATGTAACACGCACTTAGTTATTTGCAGATTCTATCTGCGCTGACCGCTCGCTCAAAGGCAACTGAAGAGTCGGCCGCCCTTGAAAGAGATATTGGCGGGATATGCCTGGACATTCGGGCAGCTACCGACGGTTCAAGACGGTCACTGACCCAGGGTTCCCGTTGGGCCAAGCGATTCCTGGACATCTCGGCAACCATCGCCTACCTGCCCTGGTGAGTCTGTTCCTTGCGGGGATCTGCCAGGGCCCATTTTGTCCCCGGTGCAAAACTCTGTCACTGCAGCACCAGCAACGGCTGCCGCAGTAATCCTGCCTGTAGCTGGCTACAAATTGCAGCCTTGACCGTGCCTTAACGCCTCGGCAGCTTAGCTCTAGATCTGCGGCAACTCCAGCGGCGCTAGCGGGCAGCCGACTACTGCAGCGCCAACAACTGGCCTAAATCCTCGCCTGCGCTAGCCGCCAACACCATCCGCCGCTAGCAGGCCGAATTTGCGGCGAAGAAGCTGCACCTATAAATAGAAAATGTCCCATTAGATATAATTATATAACTCATTATTGTTATTAGTCTTAAGTTAAGCGTTAATAGTTTAGTGTTCAGTTTCCCACGTGGGGGGTTAGTCATGAGAGTGAGGATTAGTATTAACTAAATGTTTAAAGTTATTATAATGTGCTAATTTACCTTTTTGGGGAGATGGGGCGGCCTTAGTAGGCCAGGACGGACTCCGCGATTTTTGGGTGATGCTCCGAAACTTCTGAGCAGGAGCATCACAAGGTTGGGTGGGTGCGCGGTGACTTGGCAGTCACCAATGGTCGTTGTTGTGTGTCGTTGTCCCACGTAGAGTAGTACCTGAAAGTAAACGAAACAAAATGTAAAATATTTGTGCAATATCTGTTTTACACGTTTGGTTTGTTTACCTTTTTTTGTTAGTGATGTGTCTTATGTGTTAAATACCGATGTTTAGTCGATATTTGGTGCGGACTGCAGGGCTGGAGGAAAAACCCCTCCCCAAGTGCTGCTGAGCTATCTGGCGTGGGCCTGAACAAAAAAGCAGTCCGTAACATAATGGCGCCCAATTCGAAAAAGAGCAAAGATGTAGGCCAGGTAATTCTGTGCCGAAATCTTTGCTAAAAATCGACTGACAGCGGTATGTAGACACCTCACTACAGCTTGGCTGATGTGACTTAGTCTACAACAAACTGCGGCACGTTGAATTTGAATTCACGTTTGCGCAGGGAGTTTAAGACTGAGAAACATCAGTAAGTAGAGGTATTTGGATGTTGAGGCATGTTGCCAGGCAGGCCGCGAGTCGTGTTCTGCCAGTGGTGGTGAAAACACTGTGCCGCGGACTTGCTCTGGGCCGTGTCCAATATCCAGATGTGTTGTATGTAAATGTGACTTTTTCGTTATTTTTCTTTCTTTGTAAAGTAGTAGATCGCCTGCCTTCGCTAGGTGCCCAGTCCCTTTAGTCCGGCCAACATGGCTTCATGAGGGACAGGTGACCCGTAAATGCCTAGGGCAATACGCGCTGCACCGCCTCACGGATTAATGAGACGCACGCCCAGAGAAACCAGAGCCGATCGAACACCAGCCGCATCCTTAACTGGCAACTGTCAACACGCGTGACAGCTAGACCAGTTGACCAACGGCAGTGTGTTTTGTTTTGTCCAACACAGCAAGGCCAAGAAGCGCAAATATCGTTATAGAGTCCACCGGCGACAAGTCGTTCCATCTCCCTATTTTTTTTGATTTGTCGGAAAACATTTATTACATTATATACATTATATTTTTGGCATTTATTTAATTAAATTATTTTTTTTTGTTTCATGTTATTTATATATTTTATATTTATATTCTAATAATAAATTTAGGTCGACATATAATATTTATTATTTAGTTATAGTAATTCATAGATATAAACATCGAAATTACAAATTATTAATATTAAGATACAACCTATACATTTTTTTTTTGCTTATACACACACACACAAGTATTACAAAATTAAATAATAATAATAATGAGTACAAATGAAGAGAGATATGTTGGTGGGCATCACCTGCGGTCTAGGGGGCCAGTGCCAGAGGCGTGGGACGTGACATGGTCCACTGATAGAGGCTGGGCAGTTGTTCCTCAGATGGCGTTGGCAACGGGAGGGCTCAGTCGGACACCAAGCAGGTTAGCCCAAATCCAGAGCCAATTGCGCGCAGAGTTTCTGACAGAGAGCAAGGAGGGCGCAGTTCCAGAATTATCCGGGAAACAGCCAGACGCCCTAAAAGAAAATTTGGACAGTGTGGTGAAATCAGCAGTCAATGTGGCATTAGCTCAGCAACACACACTTACCGGCAATTTTTGGACGCGGAAATCGGGCAAGCCTTGCGGGATCATCTCCGTCAGAGCAATCTTGACCTAATGAAAATGGTAAACGACACCTTTAGACCATTGATTGCCGCGACGGCGCCAGTTGAGCGACTTGTGGAGCGGGATCCGAGATGGGATATGCACAATTCATCCAGAGAGGGAGCGCAAATTCTCCAAGGAGCCATTCCCAAGCGCAATGCACCCCAAGACGCACGCGCACCGATGTGGCCTCCCAAGATTCCGCCAAAAGAGTTGGCAAGAGAAAGCGGCAGC
Source organism: Zaprionus tsacasi (assembly GCA_018904105.1). Lineage (NCBI taxonomy): Eukaryota > Metazoa > Arthropoda > Insecta > Diptera > Drosophilidae > Zaprionus > Zaprionus tsacasi. Next base: position 647,874 of record JAEIFR010000202.1, on the reverse strand, counting down.
CTTGAACCGTGGCCAAGATTCACGGATAGACACCGAGAGGGCCAACAGCGCGTGCCGCCAAATGAAAGGATAGCGCCAGACTATCCACGCGGCGAGCCAACGTACGCTAATGTTCCGCATCCGATGCCCTACGCCCGAGTGGAGCGGTGGGGATTATCCTTCGACGCGGAGGACCGATACAACTCCGTGGAAGACTTCATCTTCCGTCTGGAGTTCCTGCAGAGGCAATATCGGTGTCCATGGGCGGAAATCCTGCGCACGTTCCACATTCTGCTGGCAGGGAGGGCGAGAGAGTGGTATTGGGTCCACATAAGACACTCCACCATCACCAGCTGGATACAACTGCGTCAGGCTCTGCTTGACCGATTCCGCAGCCACCAAACGGAATATGATCGGATGCACGAGCTCCTGCAACGGGAACAGCAGGCCGGGGAGAGTGTAGAGGACTACATCCACCACATGCGGAGACTGGCGTCGAGACTTAACAAGCCCATGGCGGAGAGACATCTGGTAAAGGTAATAAAGAAGGGTCTCAAAGAGAGTGTCATATTTACCGTAGATGAGTTGCGGGATGAGGCAGCAGAAGTGGAGCACAGTTTCGGTCGACGAGGACGCACTCCTTATGCGCAACAGCCAGTGCCTCCCACCCCTTTCAAGCCCCGTGTCCATGAGGTGATCGTGCCAGATACCGAGGTGACGCCAATCCAGGATGTGGAGGAGCTGCACAAATGGCAGCCGAAGGCTCCAGATAGGCCGGTGTGCTGGAATTGTGGCGTGACTGGCCACATGTTCCGGGAATGCGAATCGTCAACAAGACAGCTGTTTTGCTACCGATGCGGCAAGCCGGGGACGGTGACGCCAAAATGTCCGAACTGCGCGGGAAACGGACGCTCGGGTGTGGCCAAAATGGGAGGCACATGCCCGTAGGAGAAAGCCCCGTATTAACTGTTGAGGAGCCTGAAAGAAAGGTAATAGTGGATAAGGATATAAGTAAGACAAGTACGATCATACCATTGGAGGAACGGATGCGAAGGTACCTGGAAGTCAGAAGCCGAATATTCAGCCAACATCAAGTGGCAGGCATGCGACTTGTAACTCGCAAGATGCAGAGGGCGAGATGGCGCTTCCGGCTACGACGGACGAGGCGCCGGGAAGTTGCGGCGGCAGTCTTACGAAACCAGGCGAACGATCCAAGACCGTTCGCAGAAATAAAATTATGTGGTAAGCGGGTCCTAGGATTGCTCGACACAGGAGCATCTGTCAGCTTACTGGGTCGTGGTTGCAGGGAGTTGCTGAGCAGCATTGACGTGCCGATGACCACGTACTTCTCCAAAGTACGCACAGCCGCAGGAGAGGATCGATCCATAATCGGCCGAGCTGAGTTGGCTGTCGAATATTTAGGCAAGGTGAGAAAGGTCAACTTTTACATATGCCCATATCTGGAGCAAAAAGCATACCTGGGAGTCGACTTCTGGCGACTCTTTGAACTGGCACCCGAAATTACCGGACGAGAGGCAGCAGAAGGCGAAAGGAAAGACGCCGCAGAGCTCCTAGCCCAAGATATGGAGCACTACACGGAGGACGCAGCTGACGAGCACAAATCGGACCCCGAAAAGTAGGAACTGTCTCCGGAACTGCAGCAGCAGCAGCAGCATCGACATCAACAGCATCAAGAACCACAATATCAACATCAACATCAACTGAATCATTACAACAATACGAAGCAGCAACATCATCAGCATTTTACAAAGAGAAGGTGTGGGCGAAATACCAACAACAAGAAACAGCAACAACAACTGCAGCAGCCGCAGCAGCAGCAACATCAGCAACAAGGGAAACAACATGGCGAACCTGGAATGGAAGATTATTATCCGGCGGACAACAATGGACGCGTACGCTCAGTTTTAATACGATGCCTAGAGCGTGGGCCCCGCGTTGGACTGCTTGGGATAAGTAGGCCGCGCAGCAAGACGTTCGAATACCCCAATCATTTCGTCGTTTTGCAAGATTGACCGCGCCGCTCGAAATGTCGGGTGCTGTTGCATTCTGCGCAGATAGAATCTGCAAATAATTCAGTGCGTGTTACATTTTTTATACCCTTCGACCATTAAAAATGGTCAAAAAAGGGTATACTAACTTTGTGCAATGTATGTAACAGGCATAAGGAGGCGTGGCAGACCCCATAAAGTATATATATTCTTGCTCAGGATCACTAGCCGAGTCGATTGAGCCATGTCCGTCTGTCTGTCCTGCTGTCCGTCTGTTTGTTTGAGACAACGGATCTCAGCTATTAAAAGAGCTAGAGACTCCAAATTTGGCATGGAGGTTCCCATATTTCCCAAGCAGATGAAGTTTATTTCAAATGTTTGATGCCACGCCCACCGCCCCCGCAAATCGGTAATTTGTGATTATTAAGCAAAGTATTCAACTTATAAAGTTCAGCTTTGGTATGTATAATGCTAAATGTCATATGAACATATTCTTCAAATTACAATCCGATCGGACCAATAACACAGGAGTTATTCTAGTCCACGTTTTCAATACAAATGTACGAGCAGCAGCCTGCGCGCTGCTTTGAGCAATTGACGTCGACGTCGACGTTGCGTCGTGTCGCTTTACTCTTTACGCGCGTCGCTGTATGAGTGCGAGCGAGTAAGCTATATGTAGTGTAGTTACACATTTATAACAGATTTAGAAAATTGGGAGAAGGGTATCTTACTGTCGAGCGCTCGACTGTAGCCATATCCACTTGTTTTTTTTTATAAAATTTATTCAATTAAATTTATTAAATTTATATTTTGTGTGTGTGTAGAAGCGGTTCCTGGATCTCTCGGCAATCAACGCCTATCCGCCCTGGTGAGTCTGTTCCTTGCGGGGATCTGCCAGGGCCCATTTTGTCCCCCGTGAAAGATCTGCGCAGCACCAGCAACTGCTGCCACAGTGATCCTGCGCTGCACTGCATCACCAGCAACGGCTGCCGCAGTAATCCTGCCTGTAGCTGGCTACGTTTTCCCCGGCGTGATCGCCAAATTGCAACCTTGACGGTGCCTTAGCGCCTCGGCAGCTTAGCATACAAATCTGCGGCAACTCCAGCGGCGCTAGCGGGCAGCCGACTACTGCAGCGCCAACAACTGGCCTAAATCCTCGCCTGCGCTAGCCGCTAACACCATCCGCCGCTAGCAGGCCGAATTTGCGGCGAAGAAGCTGCACATATAAATAGAAAATGTCCCATTAGATATAATTATATTAATCATTATTTTTATTAGTCTTAAGTTAAGCGTTAATAGTTTAGTGTTCAGTTTCCCACGTGGGGGGTTAGTCATGAGAGTGAGGATTAGTATTAACTAAATGCTTAAAGTTATTATAATGTGCTAATTTACCTTTTTTTGGGGAGATGGGGCGGCCTTAGTAGGCCAGGACGGACTCCGCGATTTAGGGTGATGCTCTGAAACTCCTGAGCAGGAGCATCACATGGTTGGGTGGGTGCGCGGTGACTTGGCAGTCACCAATGATCGTTGTTATGTGTCGTTGTCCCACGTAGAGTAGTTTACCTGAGGTAAACGAAACAAAATGTAAAATATTTGTGCAATATCTGTTTTACACGTTTGGTTTGTTTACCTTTTTTTTGTTAGTGATGTGTCTTATGTGTTAAATACTGATGTTTAGTCGATATTTGGTGCGGACAGCAGGGCTGGAGGAAAAACCCCTCCCCAAGTGCTGCTGAGCTAGCTGGCGCGGCCCTGAACAAAAAAGTAGTCCGTAACAAATACAACATTCTATCATCAGCCCGCGTGTAACAGAAAGCGCTAATTTCGATTTCATATGTATTATTTGTCTGATTGTGGTAACTCTGGTTGTGGTAACCAATGTTGGTTATAAAATCTAGTTTCTTATGGTATACATATATAAATATCGTGCGGAAATTTGAGTCTAAGACGTTTCAAAGTTTTATTCTGTGTTCACACAGCAGAGCAAACACAGATGGCTAAATTTCATAATAAGAATATATATATAGAACAACATTTTAAAATGTAATCAAAATAAGATTTTTGTCGGGAATAAAGCCGATTTAGCAACTCTGGTGCGTGGGTACATAAACCTATATTCATACTTCATGCGTACTTAAAAATACCTGCGAAGCGTCACGGACCGAGGTATCATTCATCCCTAATATCGATTCTTCTATTGGATTTAGAGGTGGAAAAACATCGAATATTACCTACATCGATGATTCGATGTTTTTTAGAAAAAACATCTATGTATCGATACATCGAATATTTGATCTTTTTTTGTTAAGTTTATTTTATTGAATTGATAAAAAAAAGTGTTTAGCTTACCAAGCTCTTTCCCTGCAAAGTAGTAATGGGAGCAGCGGAAACATCGAACATCGATGTTTGAAAATCTCGATGTTTCCGATTTTTTGAAAACATCGATGTATCGATACATCGCCAATGTTTGTTCCAGGTCTAATTGGATTCGATGCCGGCTGTTATCCGTCGTATAATCTTTGTTTATTTAATTATTGTGTAGTTATTGACACTGCGTAAAATTTGCCTGAAGAAGCCAAGATAATAATGTTGCGTTAAGGAAGCCAAAACGCATGTGACTCCATAGATAGAGTTGTTAAAAAACAGCTCGAGCTATTTTTAATGTCATAAAAGAATGGGACGTACCAATAATATTGATACACAACTACACAGCACAAAAGGTCGCCAAGGAAATGGTGAGTCACATTATATTCAAATCATTACCCTTGATGGAGCGCATGCAAAAGAAACCTAAATAATGATAAAGTTTATTTAGTATAAAGTACTTGGTGGGTCCAATCCCAACCACAATTGCATATATATGTGTTGGTACATATGGCTTGTATCTACAAGTGTTTTCATTTGCGGGTAAGACTCACGGTGTGCGTATAAATAAGCTTTGCGCTTTTTGTCTACGTGTAAACAAAAGTGAAACTTAAAACCAAAAGTAAACGAACAGTCCATTAATGAATATAAACTTTAATGAAAACGGGATTTTCACAAAATTTATTTATAGTATGTTTTATTCTTAATCACCTAAATACGTTAAAACATGAAACATTTTGTGAGTTATTAAAAAAAACTAGTCACCACATTCATAATTCCGAACAGAGAATTCTACACCAATTATTCTGCCAGATACTGGTTGCTCGCACTCGTAAAGTAAAGCGACACGTCACGTCGTCAGCGTCACCTACTCTTAGCATCGTTTGAATAACTTATGTGTGATAGGTCCACTTTGGTTTTGTATTGTGGAGGATATGTTCATATTCAATTCATTTATGTGTAGAACTGCACAAGTAGGACGTTTTGCCACCCAACGCATAATTTTAAATTATTTGTTTGTTAAAAATGGTTCTTTACTATTACCCAAGCCCTTTACAATCCAACAACCCTTTTAACAGGTGTTTGTAGTACAGGTATACGAGTAAAAACCTTAAATGTAAAGCTGAATGAAAAATCTTTACAAGGATATACGAGTATAATCTTCGGAATGCCGAAGCTTTGCTTTTTTCTGATTTTAAGTCAGTCTTTAACCGATTTGTCATTGAAAATGGTCAAAAAAAAAGACCATATAAAGTATACATATACATATATTCTTCAGGATCATTAGCCGAGTAATTGAGTAATGTCCGTCTATCTGTTTAAGACAAAGGATCTCAGCTATTAAAAAAGCTAAAGACACCAAATTTGGCATGAAGGTTTCTATATTTCATAGGTAGATCAAGTTTATTTCAAATATTTGTTGCCACAAGTCGATTGAGGAGATAGAAGCTAAATGGGAAGTGACCGGAAAGCATATTTCGAGGATTAGAAAAAAATTTGGCTTATGGGTATTTTATCGGAAGGGGTTTATTTTGAATGAAATGAAAATTATTTAAAAGAATAAATAAATATTTTTCATTTTACAAACAAATTAACCTTACTTGCTTGTAACGCACCTTAAGATGCATCTCAGACCCCACAAACTATATACATATATATAATATTTTGAATTATCAACAAGGGAGTTCATAGAGATCTGTCCGTCTGTTGTAACGTCTCTCAGCTTTGGATCTATCTTAATGAAAGTTGATAAGTTGATGATATACGATATATCGTATAGCTGTCATACAAACTATCGTCCGATTTTTGTTAATTTTCCACATCAATTTTCATATAATTATATATTATGCCCACACAATTTCATCTGAATCGAACCAATATACCATAAGCCGCCGTAGGAACAATCGGTCAAAAAAGGGCTTTTCATGAAAATTCATACTTTACAATAATTTGTTTGTTAGATAGTGTTCATTACTTTACCCAACCCTTTGAAAATGCAACTATCCTTTGACAGGTACATATTTGTAGTACATGTATAAAATACATAAATGTAACTAAATTAGAAATCTTTGCAAGTGGTAGAAAATAAGGTAGCTTTACTTCCTGGTTTTAATTCATATGTAAAATTATTATACTCTTAGCAAGGGTATGAGAACAAAATTGAACTAAAACTCGGTCGACAAACCTGTTTCCAGAAGGAACTTCCTTCAATCTACAACTCCCAATTGATTAGAAACATAGCTTATGCAAGACCTTATTTTTTCCAGCACGTTTTAAAGCTTTTGCTTTCACGTGAGCCAATTCAATGGCGTTCACGACCAATTGTGAGTTGCAACATGCATGCGATTGTAACAGAAATATAGAAAATAGCTTAAAGTGAAAAATGTGTACTAACAATGTGCAAATGTATAAACAGGCAACAAGAAGCAGATTATTTATATGTATATGTACGTACACTGGTGCCCAGAAAAATTATTTTCAATATTTATTTCACGATCTAACACTAGTTAAGTGCAAATTTATTAAATTTTCCAAACATTTCACCACCCGATAAAAATAAATTTTTACACTTTTATTGCTGTATTCACATACACATGCTAATTGAAAACACAGAAGTTCTTTAAGCTATGATTTTCAGTATGATTTAATGGTACGGTACAGCACCGTTCCGCGCGCTGCTGTGAAAAGTTAACGTCAAAGATGATTTAATTTTATGTCGATGAACATTTATTTGAGGAACAAATTTCCTTTCCTTATTGCAACAGATTTTCTGATTAAAGATATTTTTGGAACGGAGCACAATAATGATACTAGCTATTTTTACTGGTGAGATTGTTATTGACCAACATTTTCAAACGTTTGTTTGGATCCGGTTCAGAAACTTAGCATGTGTTTACAACTTGCAATGCCATGTCTATTTAGTTTATTTTCTTGAAAATAGTAAATTTTTACTATACATAAAATGTAAAATATTGTCGAAATAAAAAAAAAACAGAGCAAGGCTACCTTCGGCTTACCGAAGGTTTTATACCCTTGCAGTTATACAGTAGTATTCAGATTTTCATAAAATTGCAACAGGTACCTTCATTAGGCCGATCGTTAATCGTTATAAGTTGTAAAAGTTCGATTTGGATGAAACCATATTATTAAGGACACACTTAGATTTGGATGTGGTAAGCCTGATAGCTATATCTTGAAATATAACGAAAATCGGCCGATAGGTTCCATGACAGCTATACCATATATCGGTCCGATCTGGCCCATTCCGACTTATTTAAAGAAGGCAGAATTGAGAAGCTTGTCAGCCAAGTTTCATGAAGATAGCTCATAAACTGACGGACTGATTTGCGTTGCAACAACTGCTATAGAATATAAACGTCTGAGATATTTAAATGATTTGCGTTGCAACAACTGCTATAGAATATAAACGTCTGAGGTAGTTAAATGGAAAAACTAAAGGCGGTTAATGTATAACATTAAAAAGTAAAGTAATAATGTGCGGTATTTCCAAAAACAAAACAGGTTTGCATACACAAACCCTGATTTCAGCCGATTGTTCTTATGGCAGCTATATGTTATAGTGGTCCGATTTTGATACAAGTTTGATAGCACATTAAGAACATAATAAGAATAATATTTGCAAAATCTTGTTGCAATATCTTCAAAAACAACAAAATAACAATCGGGCGATAGCTTCTATGGCAGCTATACGATGTATCGCTCCAATCTGGCTCGTTCCGAATTATTTACTTAAGTTATTCAACGACTTTTTTCTTCAACGACTTCTGTGTGTTGTGTACGCGATCTTCTTCTTACTTGAACCAAAGTAAACCATTCCAAGGGAACAATCGATTAAAAACTATCGATGGGTTAGACTATGTTGCATCGAGGAGGGTACGCTGTTACAATGATACTATTCCAATCCTACAGAACTGAGTATATTTTATACCCGTGCGAAGCCTTAGCGGGCCGCTATGTTTTTATATACAACGTTCACAGTTTTTCTTTAGTTTATTTAGTATCAGCATTGCACACGTGCGATGCCGGGACGGGTCGCTAGTAGTAATATAAAAATTTGTGCCATCTGAAAATGTATGTAACGTGTAATACGCTATCTACTCAAGCAAATAGCTTTTGTTACTTCTTGACTGTTTATAATATTAAAACAAGTGGGTAGGGCTTTCCCTTTAGACCATTGATAAACCTGGCTTAATATTATTATTATTGTCGTTTACCTTCATAAAAAATCACCACTGTGCTGCATCTACTTAAGTGGACGTCGACGGCGACGACCCACAGTCTCACCAGATAAACCACTGAGGGCGATCGGTTGCGCTCAGTTTCGGTTTACTTACAGTGTGTAGAGGTTGGCGTTGACTTCGTGTCGATTTGTCATTACACAAGTTTTTATCGCAAAAATAAACACATAAAACAAGAACACAAATAAAAGGAAATACAAACTATAAGAAAAAAAAAACATTACCGAAAACACTTACAAAATTTAAGATTTGAAGGTAATCGCTTTTTTATCTCTCTTAGAGGTTAAATCGACGCCAAAAATGACAGATAACCTGGAAATGTACACAAAACTCGCTCAGGTTGGCCAGGAGCATTTATTAAAGTTTTGGCCCGAATTGACATCGAATGAACGTAAATTACTAAAAAGAGATATTGACGAACTCAAATTAGATGAGATTAAGCAGTACTTTGATCGCGCAACTATCTCAATGAATGAAAATGTCATCAAATTGGATAATCGCCTGCAGCCGATTCCTGATGGTCAAATTCTTTCCATAATCCGTACCTCCGAGATTAAACTCAACATGTACCGCGAGGAAGGATTGCAGCAAATAAGCCAGAGCCGGGTCGCTGTATTGTTAATGGCAGGTGGACAAGGTGAGTTTTCTTAAAAACCATTTCCTTCCATTTTACACTATTATGTACAAGTATGTGTGCTCGTATGAATTTGAATCATACCAAAAAAGTACAGGATGTGAAGAAAATGAATCGAATTTGTTGTCAAAACTTGTTTCCATAATAAATTCTGTCATTAATGTGAGCATTGCTCTTTTTTTCCTTCCTGATCTTACTCTGTTCTCTTCAAAAGAAAATACAAACTACCGAAGCACTCAAGTCATGCTCTTCAGATAAATATCCGTCCATTTTAATAATGAAGCAAATATCATTTCACCTCTTGTAGCACTGAAATGATCCAAAAAGGGTATACTAACTTTGTGCGAATGTATGTAATAAGAATAAGGAGAAATATTATTTCCCAAAAGTGTGTGTATTCTAGTTCAGTTTCACGATTGAGCTATGTATGTATCTGTGGGGCTCGCCCGCCCGACTGCATATTTTGTTACTCCAGCAATTGCCCTGCAATAAAAACAAGAAAGCAAGGCTACCTTCGGCTTGCCGAAAGTTTTATACCCTTGCAGTTATACACAGCTTTATGTAATAGTACTCAGATTTTATTAAAATTGCAACAGGTACCTTCATTAGGCCGATCGTTGATCGTTATAAGTTATAAAAGTTCAATTGTGATAAAACTTTATTATTAAGGACACACTTAGATTTTGATGTGGTAAGCCTGATTGCTATATCTTGAAATATAATGAAAATCGGCCGATAGGTTCCATGACAGGTATACGATCTGATCCGTCCAGACTTATATAAAGAGAGCAGAAATAAGAAGCTTGTGTGCCATGTTTCATGAAGATAGCTCAAAAACTGAGAGACGGACAGACGGTCTTCGATTTTTCGACTCCTCTGTTGGTGTCCTCGAAGATTTCTCCTAAGGTACGTTGCAAACTTCTGGATATTATTAATATCCACTGCAAGGGTATAATAATTAAAACCAGAAAATTATGTACCCTTGCATGGATTCCTCATTGAAGATTACATTTAAGTTATTTATACCTGAATTACAAACACCTGTTAAAGGGCAGTTGCATTGTTAAAGGGCTGGTAATAGTAATAGTAATAGTAAAAAATAATTTTTAACAAATAAGTTATTTTAGAAAATTCCAATATCACCTATATGTTATAATATTTCGATTCGGAAACGATTTTTCAGTCATAATATATTATTAAATAAAAATCGATGAGGTAAGTTTGGTAACACTATCTTGAAAACTAATAAAATCGGCGGACAGGTTGTATGACACCTATACGATATAACGGTCCGTTCTGACTTGTTCCAACTTATATACAGCCAGCAGCAAAAAGAAGCATTAAGGACAAAGCTATATGAACTCCCCTGTTGATGCTGATTCAGAATATATATATATGTAGATGGATATGACTGGGGTTGAAGATGACTCCTAAGGTGCGTTGCAAACTTCTAGACAAAATTAATGTACCCTGCGCAAAATAAATATACACCTAGAGGGCTCGCTACGCCTCCTTCTAACATAAATTAAATTTGTACAAAGTAAGTAGGCATATCGTATTTTGGTCGTACAGTATACAACGTAAGCATTATTTGACGTAATAGCGGACTTAGAAGAAGATTCGATAATTAGCTTGGGAGATATATTAAAAACCGGTACAGTGCGGCTGACCTTATGGCAGTTTTGAATGCTAAGCAAATACAAACCTGAAGCATATACTAAGAAATAACACAACCGGTTTTGAATGCAAAACCACAGCCAACATAAAAGTAACAAGTTATAAAGGTTGATCGGCTGGCAGCGCAGAAAACCGGTACTTTGAGTATTTTGGATAAACTCATAACTTCATTAATTGACTACCAACATAGTGCATCTATTGATATACTGCGCGATTAGCACACCGATTAAACTAAAAAAGCTTTTCAAATAAATTCTTTTCACTTTAGAAAAATATATAATTTCACACGAAAGTTAATAGAAGATAGGATACATACTTTATAAATAAGATTTTAAATTAATGTAAACGAACTTAACGTACAAAATTCACTATTATTTTTGCGACAGCCGATTAGCACAGTCACTTGAAAACTTAAAATAACAAAAGAAAATGTGTTGAAACTTCATTCAAATTGTTTTTTATTATTAATTTAAATATTTTAGACGTTTTCTGAAAACAAATTAATAATGTGTTGAGCCTCCACGGTTAAGTATGACTTCGTACATCCGGTGAGGTAAGGAGTCATATAATTATACCCGCTACTCATAGAGTAGAAGAGTATTATAACTTTGTTCAAACTGAAAATGTATATAACAGTCAGAAGGAGACATCTCCGACCCCATAAAGTGTATATATTCTTGATCAGTATCAACAGCCGAGTCGATATAGCCATGTCTGTCTGTCTGTCCGTCCGTCCGTGCGAACACCTGGATCTCAGCTATTATAAAAGCTATGTGTTATTACTGCAGGCTGATCAAGTTTATTTTGGATTTTTGCCACGCCTATACCCGGTCCTATAAATTGAAAAAAAAATTGACTACAGCTGCAATATTAGCTCTACAGCAACAGTTTTTTATATACGTTCTAAATACCATATTGCGGACGTTTCGTGAAAATTTCAGTAAGATTGGACTATACATATGGAAGATATTAAAGAAATAGTAGTTCCATGTGACCACGTGTTTTGTCTGTTTTATTATGTTAGATATGCAAAATATGCAGGTTCAACTCCGGCAGCACTTTTTTTTTTCAATTAAATGTATTAAAGTTATTTTCACTGATCATTATTGCAATTTTATAGTAGATGCAAAAAAGGTGCAGTGGCTGAGTGGATGTGGTCGTTGACTGTGAAACGAAAGGGTACGGTTCGAATACTACTCGGTCCGGTTCTAGTGTGTTTTCTAAAATTTGCTTTTTTTTTCAAGTACTTAAAATATTTATACCCTTGCAGAGGGTATATTAATTTTAGCCAGAAGTTTGCAACGCACCTTCCTAATATGCTGTCAAAATTGTATCAAAATCGGACCACTATAACATATAGCTGCCATAGGAACAATCGTCTGAAATTAGGTTTTTTGTATGCAAACCTGTTTTGTTCTTGGAAATACCGCACATTATCAATACTTTTTAATGTTTTACAGTAACCCGCCCTTAGTTTTTCCATTTAAATATCTCAGACGTTTATATTCTATAGCTGTTATAGGAACAATCAGTCAGTCCGTCTGTCTGTTGGAACGCCAGATCGGAGTGATATATCGTATAGCTGTCATGGAGCCTATCGGCCGATTTTTGTGATATTTCAAGAGCTATCAGGCTATCAGGCTTACCACATCCAAATCTAAGTATGTCCTTAATAATAAAGTTTCATCAAAATCGAAGTTTTATAACTTATAACGATCAACGATCGGCCTAATGAAGGTACCTGTTGCAATTTTATGAAAATCTGAGTACTATAATATATAGCTGTGTACAACTGCAAGGGTATAAAACCTTCGGCAAGCCGAAGGTAGCCTTGCTTTCTTGTTATACCCTTGCAGAGGGTATATTAATTTTAGCCAGAAGTTTGCAACGCACCTTAGGAGACATCTCCGACCCTATAAAGTATATATATTCTGAATCAGCAAAACAGAGGAGTCCAAAAATGGATGTCCGTCTGTCCGTCCGTCCGTCCGTCCGTCCGTCCGTCCGTCTGTTGCAACGCAAACTAGTCTCTCAGTTTTTGAGCTATCTTCATGAAACTTGGCATACAAGCTTCTTATTGCTGCGCGCTGTAAATAAGTCGGAACGAGCCAGATCGGACCGATATATCGTATAGCTGTCATAGAAACTATTGGCCGATTTTTGTTGTTTTTCAAGATATGGCAACAAGATTTGGCAAATCTTATTCTTATTACGTTCCTAATGTGCTGTCAAAATCGTATCAAAATCGGACCGCTATAACATATAGCTGCCATAGGAACAATTGGCTGAAATTAGGGTTTTTGTATGCAAACCTGTTTTGTTCTTGGAAATACAGCACATTATCAATACTTTTTAATGTTATACAGTAACCCGTCCTTAGTTTTTCCATTTAAATATCTCAGACGTTTATATTCTATAGCTGTTATAGGAACAATCAGTCAGTCCGTCTGTCTGTTGCAACGCAAATTAGTCCCCCAGTTATTGAGCTATCTTCATAAAAGTTGGCTCACAAGCTTCTTATTTCTGCCTTCATTAAATAAGTCGGAACGGGCCAGATCGGACTGATATATCGTACAGCTGTCATGGAGCCTATCGGTCGATTTTCGTTATATTTCGAGATATAGCTATCAGGCTTACCACATCCAAATCTAAGTATGTCCTTAATAATAAAGTTTCATCAAAATCGAAGTTTTATAACTTATAACGATCAACGATCGGCCTAATGAAGGTACCTATTCCAATTTTATGAAAATCTGAGTACTAGTACATATAGCTGTGTACAACTGCAAGGGTATAAAACCTTCGGCAAGCCGAAGGTAGCCTTGCTTTCTTGTTTTTTTTTTTCCTTCTGTTCTTATTGTAATTTTTTTTGGATTAAAATTGATGATTATTTTAAAATTATGATAACGAAGGCGAGTTCGAATTTTAAGTGATATTTCGCAACAACACAAAATATCTGGTTGGATTTTTGGATTTCTCAATAAATATGTGAAGCAGAGAACGGCTTCGGTTCAACCAAATGTTTGTAGACACAATCATTCATATGAAAAATCACGCTATTTGGCCACAGTGTCAAAGTGTGTATGTATCAAAAAATTCCCCCTTCCACTTTTCGTTTCGTTTCGTTTCTCGCTTGCCGATTCGCTGCCTCGTGTCTTGATCCATTTGGGCATTTGGATCTGTATACTAAGATTCGCTTTGACACACAAATAGCGCGCCTCTACACAAATCATCCCTAAGGAAGCGCTTCAACAGTGTGTATTTAGGGTTTTGTATGTATGCATGAGCGCGTGCAATGCTGTTAAATGGTGGAAGGGGAAATAATTTAACTGAAGAAGGAATACGAATTGAATAATTGATGATTGCTAGCAATTTAATATATAAAAAAGAAACATAAAATAAATTATTATGTAATATTATACGATTTATTTACTAACTATTTTTAAAATAAGACCTTAGAAATAATAAATTGTCTACAAAAAAATACAAGGCATCCCAAATTTGGCACACTTTTTAAAAATGCAGGTGCATATTTAAATAATAGGTAATATTAGGTAACGAAAAGGGGCATTCCCAAAAAATATCTGAGTTACAAAATCTTGGAAAATACCAACAGTAGGTACGCTAACAATTGCAGCTGTATTTAGGTTGACGAAAAAAGGGTCATTTAGACGCCGCGGCGCCACAGTAATTGCATAGGCAAAAATTACAAAAACAAAATACATACATACACACCAGCCCATACGCACAAGCAGGAAATTACAAAAACAAAATACATACACACGAGACCATACGCACAAGCAGGCAATTACAAAAACAAAATACATACACACTGCCCGCTGCTCGAGTGCGACCTCGCTCGACCGCAAAAATGTGTATCTATGATCCAAATGCCAATGTGTATCAATCGTTGATTTACCCAGACCAAGTGTTTGGGCAAACGGACCGGCGCGTCAGCTGATAGACTTTGATTCGTAAATTCGTTGATACGATACGATTTAAAAAGATTGGATCCACTGATACGCGACTGAAGCGAGTTGTGGATCAATTCGTTTCGTTTCACCGTCGCTGTTGGATTCAGTGAATTGAATAAACAATGAAATTTCGTGTTTGATGCGATTCAAGAAAAATTTGATTGTTGCTGATAAGTTCTAACTGGAAAGCACTGAAAGCAAAGAGACAAATCTAATAAGAACCACGTGCAACTTTCATAGTCAAAACAAATTTGAGACTGCGAGACGTGTTTTTTTCGCAAAGTTGTAGCGGGTATACTACAGTCGGGCACGCTCGCTTGTTAATAGTTGATTAGGTCCCATGTCCTCTCGGATATCCAGCCGGTCCTTTCGCGTTGTTGTGTGCCGAGTATTTCCTCCGCGGTGGTCCTGAGTGTCCTGCAAGTGTGTTCCCATGGGTGGTCTTCTTCTGTGCGCAGTTCTTCTCGCAATATGGATGCCATCCTTGCAGTCGGGTTGTTCTCCCTCAGTAGGTGCAGATTTAGGGGAGGCACTCTACTATGTTGGCTGTTGGTGACGATCCTCGAGTGGTTGCGGTTCAACTTTATAGAAAGTTCTCCAATGACCATCTCGTGATCGCTATCTATAGATGCGCCCCTTTTAATCCGCACGTTGAGCAACGACTGCCTCCATTTTCTGCTGATGCATATGTGGTCGATCTGGTTGCGCGTGTTTCCACTTGGAGATGTCCATGTGTATTTATGGAGTTCTTTATGCGGAAACAGCGTGCCCCCAATGACTAGTTGGAACAATTGGCTAATTTCAACTAGTCTCTCACCATTGTTATTACGAGTCCCTATACCGTGCTGTCGAATTACTGATTTAGTCCAGGTGTTATTGGAACCTATCTTTGCATTAGAGTCGCCCATGAGAATAGTGATGTCACCTCCCCGAAGCTTAGCGAGGGTCGCTGTGACTGTGAGGGCAGTATAGAAGTCGTCCTTAAGTTCTTCAGTTGCGTCTTCTATCAGGGCATAGCATTGAATTTCTATGTGTCTATAGCCTTACACTTGAACCTAGCGGTAATGAGTCTGTCAGATACAGGTTCCCAGGAATGGAGTGCCTACTTAATCTTTCTGGCAACAAATATTCCTACACCATGTTGCTTCATTATTGCCACTGTGCAAGACTAGATTGCTATTGGATGTTGTTGTTTTCCCGCTGCCAGGCCACCTCATAGTTCTAACGTTCTATTGTCCAATTCGTGTCCGTTTTGATATGCCTAATCCCCTAATCGAGTTAGGGGAGCCGTTTATGTTTAGTTCTCTTGTAATGGTTTCTGTAATCAGTTGGAGTTTCGTTCGAACTGGTGATTGGCCAGATGCGACTTATCCCTATGGTGGGGTTGCCACCTGTCGTCTACTGGGAGTGGTGTCCACGGTTACCATTGTTTTTTTGGTGTTTTTGCGAGAATGACACGTAGAATTGATAACCGTGGAGAAGTTGGGCGATACAGACTTAATTTTGGCATCATTCATTGGTGGTGTTGTTGTTGCTGTACCGCAGAAACGCAATGAATGGTGCTTGGTTGGGGGTGCCTCAAATTGTTGAAAGACATTTGTGCAATTGAAAACAGCTTACTGTTAAATAGAAAAGCTTTTTATAAGAGTGGGACGACGTTGAATGGTCATGTTTCTTTGCCATGAGCGGGTTGCGAGCCCGCGACATCATATGTTTAGCAGACAAGTGCATTGCCCACTAGGCTATGAGGCCCCATAGATGGTCATGCTTATTTGGCATGACAACTACAGTTAATCTATATTGTGGCGATTTAAATATCGTTAATCCTTCCGCAAATTGTGATAATAATACTGAAATCCATCAGGGCCATTTAAATGGAAACGTTTTTCATGAGTAAAGACAACTGAACGCCAATCATTTAGTTGAGTGCCAGATTGGCCAGTCCACGTCATGTTTTCTTTCGCGAATTGAAGCCGCTTTTTCTTGCGTATTGCATTCAATACCTTCAAAAATCTGTCAACAGTTCTGGAGCTGCGATTTATTTGTTTGGCAATGTTCCGATTGGATAGTCCTTACGAGTGAAGAAAGTCTACTTTTTAGCTATAAGATAACCTCACAAATAGAAGACCGGGGAATTAAGTCAGGTAATCTGTGTGGTAGTCTGTCTGTCGGCAATATTCTTTGTGATAATGGTACTTTATACGGAAACAAACTCAAGACATATTTCACTGACTCGAAAATGCTGAGCGCGGCGACGATACTACTATTGGGTCTTGAGCAATAGAATCTCTCTCACTGCTTCAACCAGTTCATTGGAACGTCTTGGTCTTTAATGAACGGCATGTTGCCGATCTCCTTCTGTCTGGTGTTCAAAGAAAACGAGGAATAGTATTATCAGATGGTACCTTTTTGACGCGATATATTTATACCCTTCGACCATTGAAAATTGTCAAAAAGGGTACAATAGTAACTTTGTGCAGATCTCTGTAACATACATAAGGAGGCGTGGCAGACCCCATCAAGTATATATCAGAGAACTGCAACATGCATGCATGCACAACAAGCCAATCAAAAATGAATGAGATTTTTGCCACTCGATTATCATATTGCACAGGCCGCACATAGCACATACCTCAAGCCGCGCAAGCCTCTGATAGCAAGAGCCTCAAATAGCCGGAGACTCTAAAATCATGAGTCGCAAAAGGCAGGAGCGTTTTGCCAAAAAAGGCAAGAAGGCAGGAACGTTTTGGCAACGTACGTATGCTCACAGGCTCGGTAGGTAGAAACAGTAGCACAAGGGTCGGGGCATACAAATTTGTTCGAGAACATTTGGTTGTCCCGAACGTTACCCCTTCCACTTCTGTTCTATTAATAGACACATAACTAGCTACAGAAACAAGTCGGAAAGGCTACAGTCACGCGTTGACTGTAAGAGGCCATGGATTTTCAGTGTACATATATATTTAAAGTAAACCATAAAAAAAGTAGTGAAGGGACAAAGCAAGCATAATAGACAAGAGTCGATAGCATAAGTTAGAACGAGAGAGAGAGATATGTGAATTTTTGGCGCGAGGTAAGATTCATTACGCACACACACACCAGCGTCAACTGCTTCTTCTTTAATTTACACGTCCGTTAAAAATGCACTGACCTGCCTCACGTTTTGTGTATTGCCTCACACGCATAAACATACATATGTATGCATGTATGAGCTTCGCATGCATGTATTGTATGCTTGCACGCATAAGTACAGTATGCAAAACATCTTAAAATGCATATGCTTTATAAATATAAATGTAAACAAATATAAAATACAACAAAACATAAAAAAATGAAAATAGGTAAATTGTCTTTTCGCCGTGGGGAATCGAACACTGGCCGTTTGCATAGGAGTGCGTCATCCAAACAACTAGACCACCGTCGCTGCGCTCCGCTCACGCGAAAATTGCCTATTTAGACCATTAGGTCAAATGTGTCATATTGTCTTGTACAACAATAACACTTCTATTGGATTGAATGAGATAATTTGTTGAAATAAGATAAATGAAACTAAATGTTATAATGATGAAAAAAAAAACTTTTAGAAATGAAAAAAAAGTAATTAAAACTCAACCCGCCTCTTATGAGGGTTGAACCTCTATCTCTTCTTTGTTCGTTTGCCGGCCTCTCAACACATTTGACTATCGCCGCAACTGTTGGCTCTGCGGCTAAGTTACTAATTCGATCTCATATACACACATAACCACTTTCGCATTAAAAAGATCGAAAACGCACATGGCTGGCAGCAGCTTGCAGGCACGGCATCACAAATCAATAGAGAACGTTAACTTACGTAACTTCTATGTTTATTATCCGATCGGGTTGTAATTTATAGAATAAGTTCACAACGTATTTATCTAGATGTATGCCAAAGCAGAAAGTGAAGACTTCAATACTTTGCTTAATAATCGCATATTTAAAATTAATTTCTGATTTACGGGGGCGGTGGGCGTGGTAACCAAAATTTGAAAATGACGTTTACTGCCTGTTTACTGCAAATTTGGAGTCTCTAGCTTTCTTAATAGCTGAGAACCGTTGTCTCATACAGACGGACAGAAAGACAGACGGACAGACAGACATGGCTAGATCGACTCGGCTAGTGATCCTGAGTAAGAATATATATAGTTTATGGGGTCGCAGATGTCTCATTCTGCCTGTTACGCACATTCCGACAAACCTAAGCCTAAACCTAGCGCGTTTTTGCGTTACCCCTTCCGCTTCTGTTCTATTAATAGACGCATAAACAGGTATAGAAAAGAACCTGAGGCCAATGCATTTTAATTTCTACTTTATACTTTTCGCGCGATAGCAGTTCTCTGATACTTATCTATTAACAAATACATTTTTATATTTAATTGTAATTGTTTTATTTTTTCCTTTTTCCTACATAGGTACACGACTGGGCTTCGATCAACCCAAAGGCATGTTCGACGTCGGTTTGCAATCACATAAAACCCTTTTTTGCATCCAAGCTGAGCGTATTCAAAAATTGGAGAAGCTTGCTGAAGATTTAACTGGCAAGCGGGGCTTTATAATGTGGTACATCATGACATCGGAGCACACGAAGAAACCGACGCTTGAATATTTCAAGGCAAATAACTATTTTGGCCTACAGGAAAAGCATGTGGTGGTGTTCAAGCAGGGATCACTACCGTGCTTCGACTACGATGGACGTATTATATTAGATGAGAAAAATCGAGTGTCTCGGTCACCAGATGGAAATGGTGGTATCTACAGGGCAATGCACGACTCTGGAATTCTCAATGATATGAAAAAACTTGGTATCCTTTATTTACATGCGCATAGCGTAGACAATATTCTGATTAAGGTAGCCGATCCGGTTTTTATTGGATATTGCATACAAGAGAAGGCGGACTGTGCGGCTAAGGTAGTCGAGAAATGTGCATCGAATGAGACTGTCGGTGTGGTTGCCATTGTCGACGGGAAGTACCAAGTTGTGGAGTATAGTGAAATATCTTCCAAGACTGCCGAGATGCGCAATTCGGATGGTCGACTGACGTTTAGTGCTGGCAATATATGCAATCATTTTTTTACTGCTGACTTTCTAGACAAGGTCGGTAAAGTCTATGAGCCGTACCTGAAGCTCCATGTAGCAAAAAAAAAGATACCTTTTGTGGATAATGCTGGGAAACGGTTGATACCAGACAAACCAAATGGAATCAAGATTGAGAAGTTCGTCTTTGATGTATTTAAGTTTGCCGAAAAATTCGTTGTAATGGAAGTGCCTCGTGAAGAAGAGTTCAGTGCATTGAAGAATGCGGATTCTGCTGGGAAGGATTGCCCCAGTACAGCCCGAGCTGACCTGCATCGGCTGCATCGGAAGTATATCGAAAACGCCGGTGGTATAGTACATGGGGATATATGTGAAATCTCACCCTTCGTTAGCTACGCTGGAGAGAATCTCAAGCCTCTTGTAGAGGGCAAGTCGTTTAGCAGCCCTATCTATCTGCGAGATTCATTGCAAGGGCATCTATAAAGACCAAAGTACATGTACATACTAGTATTGACTAATGAATGTGTTTATTTTTTCTATGCATACATTTTTATTACGATATGAGTCGTATTAAAAATAACTCCATTACTTTCGGTACTTAATATTACTCTTCCATAACTTTATCACGTAGTTTCTTCATTATTGTCTCATTTATTTCCTTTTGTGCAATTATATTGAATGCTTATAAATAAATATAATTGAAATAATACATAACTGCATATTTTAATATGTTGTAAAGCAAGATAAAACAAATACATACCTTTTTCCACGGAACTATAACGAACGTTTTTTGAAAACTTAGTTAACGAAATACCATTACGTAAGTTTTTGATGAAATTTATATTTTAATTTGGTCAAGAGTTTGTATTGCACCTTAAGAGGCATCCCCGACTATATATATTCTGAATCACCATCGACAGGGATGTTCATAGAGCTTTGTCCGTCCGTCTGTCTGTTGCAGCACGATCTAGTCTCTCAGTTTTAGCTGCTTTCTTAAAACAAATTTTGTAGACATGCTTTTTATACCCTTTCAGAGGGTATATTAATTTTAGCCAGAAGTTTGCAACGCACCTTAGGAGACATCTCCGACCCTATAACTTTATAGGGTATACTTATACTTATATATATATATATATATTCTGAATCAGCATAAACAGAGGAGTCCAAAAATGGATGTCCGTCTGTCCGTCCGTCCGTCCGTCCGTCTGTTGCAACGCAAACTAGTCTCTCAGTTTTTGAGCTATCTTCATGAAACTTGGCATATAAGCTTCTTATTGCTGCGAGCTGTAAATAAGTCGGAACGAGCCAGATCGGACCGATATATCGTATAGCTGTCATAGAAACTATCGGCCGATTTTTGTTGTTTTTCAAGATATTGCAACAAGATTTGGCAAATCTTATTCTTATTACGTTCCTAATGTGCTGTCAAAATTGTATCAAAATCGGACCACTATAACATATAGCTGCCATAGGAACAATCGGCTGAAATTAGGGTTTTTGTATGCAAACCTGTTTTGTTCTTGGAAATACAGCACATTATCAATACTTTTTAATGTTATACAGTAACCCGCCCTTATTTTTTCCATTTAAATATCTCAGACGTGTATATTCTATAGCTGTTATAGGAACAATCAGTCAGTCCGTCTGTCTGTTGCAACGCAAATTAGTCCCCCAGTATTGAGCTATCTTCATAAAAGTTGGCTCACAAGCTTCTTAATTCTGCCTTCATTAAATAAGTCGGAACGGGCCAGATCGGACTGATATATCGTACAGCTGTCATGGAGCCTATCGGTCGATTTTCGTTATATTTCGAGATATAGCTATCAGGCTTACCACATCCAAATCTAAGTATGTCCTTAATAATAAAGTTTCATCAAAATCGAAGTTTTATAACTTATAACGATCAACGATCGGCCTAATGAAGGTACCTATTCCAATTTTATGAAAATCTGAGTACTAGTACATATAGCTGTGTACAACTGCAAGGGTATAAAACCTTCGGCAAGCCGAAGGTAGCCTTGCTTTCTTGTTATACCCTTGCAGAGGGTATATTAATTTTAGCCAGAAGTTTGCAACGCACCTTAGGAAACATCTCCGACCCTATAAAGTATATATATTCTGAATCAGCAAAACAGAGGAGTCCAAAAATGGATGTCCGTCTGTCCGTCCGTCCGTCCGTCCGTCCGTCCGTCCGTCCGTCCGTCTGTTGCAACGCAAACTAGTCTCTCAGTTTTTGAGCTATCTTCATGAAACTTGGCATACAAGCTTCTTATTGCTGCGCGCTGTAAATAAGTCGGAACGAGCCAGATCGGACCGATATATCGTATAGCTGTCATAGAAACTATTGGCCGATTTTTGTTGTTTTTCAAGATATGGCAACAAGATTTGGCAAATCTTATTCTTATTACGTTCCTAATGTGCTGTCAAAATCGTATCAAAATCGGACCGCTATAACATATAGCTGCCATAGGAACAATTGGCTGAAATTAGGGTTTTTGTATGCAAACCTGTTTTGTTCTTGGAAATACAGCACATTATCAATACTTTTTAATGTTATACAGTAACCCGTCCTTAGTTTTTCCATTTAAATATCTCAGACGTTTATATTCTATAGCTGTTATAGGAACAATCAGTCAGTCCGTCTGTCTGTTGCAACGCAAATTAGTCCCCCAGTTATTGAGCTATCTTCATAAAAGTTGGCTCACAAGCTTCTTATTTCTGCCTTCATTAAATAAGTCGGAACGGGCCAGATCGGACTGATATATCGTACAGCTGTCATGGAGCCTATCGGTCGATTTTCGTTATATTTCGAGATATAGCTATCAGGCTTACCACATCCAAATCTAAGTATGTCCTTAATAATAAAGTTTCATCAAAATCGAAGTTTTATAACTTATAACGATCAACGATCGGCCTAATGAAGGTACCTATTCCAATTTTATGAAAATCTGAGTACTAGTACATATAGCTGTGTACAACTGCAAGGGTATAAAACCTTCGGCAAGCCGAAGGTAGCCTTGCTTTCTTGTTTTTTTTTTTCCTTCTGTTCTTATTGTAATTTTTTTTGGATTAAAATTGATGATTATTTTAAAATTATGATAACGAAGGCGAGTTCGAATTTTAAGTGATATTTCGCAACAACACAAAATATCTGGTTGGATTTTTGGATTTCTCAATAAATATGTGAAGCAGAGAACGGCTTCGGTTCAACCAAATGTGTGTAGACACAATCATTCATATGAAAAATCACGCTATTTGGCCACAGTGTCAAAGTGTGTATGTATCAAAAAATTCCCCCTTCCACTTTTCGTTTCGTTTCTCGCTTGCCGATTCGCTGCCTCGTGTCTTGATCCATTTGGGCATTTGGATCTGTATACTAAGATTCGCTTTGACACACAAATAGCGCGCCTCTACACAAATCATCCCTAAGGAAGCGCTTCAACAGTGTGTATTTAGGGTTTTGTATGTATGCATGAGCGCGTGCAATGCTGTTAAATGGTGGAAGGGGAAATAATTTAACTGAAGAAGGAATACGAATTGAATAATTGATGATTGCTAGCAATTTAATATATAAAAAAGAAACATAAAATAAATTATTATGTAATATTATACGATTTATTTACTAACTATTTTTAAAATAAGACCTTAGAAATAATAAATTGTCTACAAAAAAATACAAGGCATCCCAAATTTGGCACACTTTTTAAAAATGCAGGTGCATATTTAAATAATAGGTAATATTAGGTAACGAAAAGGGGCATTCCCAAAAAATATCTGAGTTACAAAATCTTGGAAAATACCAACAGTAGGTACGCTAACAATTGCAGCTGTATTTAGGTAGACGAAAAAAGGGTCATTTAGACGCCGCGGCGCCACAGTAATTGCATAGGCAAAAATTACAAAAACAAAATACATACATACACACCAGCCCATACGCACAAGCAGGAAATTACAAAAACAAAATACATACACACGAGACCATACGCAAATTAAATTATTATTTAATTATGAGTTTAAAAAAATACAACTTTATTGTTTCATTGCTGTTTTAAGACTAAATTAACATAGAATGGGCTTATCATAAAGGAGCTGCTGCTGTTGTGTGTCGCTGCCGTCGCTGCCGCCGTTGTCGCTGCCGCCGCTGGTGTTGTCGCTGCCGCCGCTGGTATTGTCGCTGCTGGTGTTGTCGCTGCTGGTGTTGTGTTTCTGCAAGTGGGCAATGGTCCCACGGTTTGGTAAATGCTGACCAGGCGCACGTGGCGGATGTTTAGTCTATGGTGGCCAATGGTCCCACGGTTTGGCAAATGCTGACCAGGCTCACGTTGCTTATGTGACTTTTCCACGTGAGAGCTTTTCTGTATGGTTGCGCTTCTTATCGTTATGCAGCAGGAGTGTTGTTAACTCCTCCCCCTTTAAACGCGGACGTCCTCGGTCGCGATGTACAGCCTCTTTTGCGTTGTGGTTGGCTTAGGTTCTTCTTTAGGGGCTGCTGTTTCCACGTTGGTTACTTTGAGGATTGTTTGGCGACTTTTCCTTCTGATTATGAATCGAGCTAGCAGTACGGTCAGCAGAACTATGAGTGTTGCGGAAATTGTGAGGTTTGCTGTTATACTAATGTTGTGATTTCCGTTCAACCGTTCTAGCTCCTTTGTATTGTTTATATTGACTTCCTTCAACATTTGTAGAGATAATACTTCGTCTACTTTTGTTTTCTCAGCCATTAGTTGTAACAAAGGTGGTGTTGCTTCTACGGGAGTCATGGCCTTTGAGACATAGACGTCGTCTCCGATTCTTATAGTTGCATTTTCAAACTGTATGAGGAACGTCCCCTTCAGGTCCATCTTTTCCATGTCTATTTCGATTGTTCCTCCAAAGTCATTTAGCAGGAGCGTACCAGTGAACAGCTCCTCATGGTTGGGTATGTGTTGGCTATTTATTATTTTGCATTGTGGTATTTGGTTTTTCAACAAGTGCGTGATACATTTGTCCTCGCTTAAGTCTACTAAATTATTTCTATTACAAATTATCTTGTCATTGTGTGTTTCACATGGTTCTTTTATTCCTAATATTTGCTGATTGCATTTTATTATATTTTCGAATTTTATGTCATTTATTATATCTCCTACTTTTACAGGTTTTAGTAACATTGGGACGCATAATTCCTTTGCAATTAATGGGATATTGATCATGTACAAAATGTTTTTATTGTTAGTCGCTATTTTTATTTTAGAAAATTCTAGTAGTTCTTCTGGGTTTATGAACAATATTTCCTCCGTTTCTAGAATATTAGTAATTTTTCTTATTTCTACCTCCGACAGAATTAATGAATTTATGGTATTAGTCTTCGCCCAGTCTATTGCATAAATTAAGTTATTAAGTTCTTCTTTAAAGGCGTGGATCTTGTATTTTAATGTGGTGATTTTTTGATTTTTGAATTCTGAGTTATCTTTTTCAGTTTTTATGATTGTGTTTGTTATTTGGGTGATCTGGTTTAGTCTATCGTTTAGTACTCTGTTTATTACAATTTGTTTGTTGTTGTTCTCTAGTTGCTTATTTATTTTATTTATAATTATCTCGTGATCATTATGGTCCGGCGAGCCGGCCAACCATTTCCAAGCTGTGCCCAAGATTTCTATTGCCGTTGCTTTCCTCTGGAATGGCCTGAGCCTTCTGAGATTTTCTTCCGCCTTCGATAGTTCGAATGCGAGGAATGGGTGTAATGGGTGAGTTGCTCCTATTTCGTTAGCTTGGTTTGATAAGTTGTGGAACGCTGTCTCATATTCCTCCACGTCAAACACATGAATGATCTTGAATGTGCCGTTCTGTATTGCGGCGATGCCTGTCTTGATGGGTATCAATTGTGAGTGTGAATAGTCTAATATGGTCGTGAGGCCGAAACATGTTGGCAAGAAAAATAACCTGGAAGAATATCATGTTTTTATATTATTTTTGTGAACCACTTTCCCTGAACGAGTTTTAATGGTCGTGTTCTTGTCTTCTTCAACTATTTCTTTTCTGTACTTTGGCGACAATTTGGAACCTAGCCTTTTATCGATCCTAACATAGACTACGTCACCTTTGTTAAATGTTTTTATGGGGGATTTCCTTTGGTTGTGGTATAGAATAGTTTTTTCCTGTTTATTCTTTAAATTTTGAATGACTTCTTTGCGTGCAGAATCTAGTACTTGGGGGTCTGTGATTTGACGGTGGCCGAAAAATGTGTCTATTGGTTTAGCTTTAGTGGTTGAGTGGACAGATGCATTATACTCCTGAACAGCTTTGAAGATTATTTCTTCGAATGTGGCTGTGCCAGCGTCCTTGCTTAAGCATCTCATAATTTCTGTTAGAGTCGAGTGGAATCTCTCGACTTGGCCATTACTTGTAGAGGAATAAGGTGGTGTCGTGTAGAGAGTTGCCTTCAGCTGTTCTTGCAGCAAAAATTTTATGTTGGCGGAGTTTAATGCTTTTTCGTTGTCCATAACGATCAACTTAGGCATACCGAAGGCTATCATTATTTCTCTAAGCGGGTGTTTCAAGTCTTCTGAGGCCTTTGATTTTAATAGTTTAATCTGGGCGTATTTAGAAAATTTGTCTATGGCTGTGAGTACCAATTGCTTTTGCGTGGTGTATATGTCTATATGGATGATCTGGCCTGGATAAGTGGGTATCGGGGTTGGTTGTATTTCTCCATTGTTCGGGTGTCTGTCGTACTTGGATAATTTACAAGTTTCGCATGCTTTCGCTGTCACCTCAGTTTTTTTCCGGAGGCTTGGGAAAAAGAACTTGCTTATTATTTGTATTTTGTTTTCTATTGCGTTCCTATGTGCCCTCATGTGTTCTCTTGCTACTATGTCGTCCTGTTCGTCTTTCTCCGTTATGTCTTTCACTTGTTTTTGTGTGTACCTGACTTTATACCCACTGAAATGAATCGGATAGATGTTCTGTATTTTCCCCATGATTCTCTCTGCGGTCAATAACCCATTTACAAGTTTTGGATCTAATCGATCTTTTAGGATCCGAATTAGTTCTTCTTCCGAATACTCTTTCCTCTTGATTATATGTCGGTGGTACATGGGGAAGGGTATGGAGAATTCTTCGGACTCTTCGTCTGCGATTAGCAGTAGTATTTGGTTCTTAAAGACGTTGATCGGTACATTTTCTACTGGTATCAAGTTATGTGCAGAGCTCTGATCACTGTGAATTGTAGCTGTTGTGGAATTCACTTGCGTGCCTACTGGAATTCTAGACAGAGCATCCGCCACTACGTTGGAGGTGCCTGGTTTGTATCTGAGCTCATGGTTGTATTCTTCCAGGTGGCTCTTCCAGCGTTTGAGTTTCGCGTTATTATTCTTTGCGCTCAGAGCGAAAGTTAGGGGCTGGTGGTCGGTGTATATCACCACCTTGGAGGTACCGTATAG
Organism: Zaprionus tsacasi; assembly: GCA_018904105.1. Lineage (NCBI taxonomy): Eukaryota > Metazoa > Arthropoda > Insecta > Diptera > Drosophilidae > Zaprionus > Zaprionus tsacasi. The sequence goes on along the minus strand of JAEIFR010000202.1, from coordinate 620,507 downwards.
GTACATGCGCAAGCTCTGAAGAGCCCATACTATCGCTAGCATTTCTTTTTCATTTGCAGCGTAGTTTTCTTCGGTCTTCGTTAGAGTGCGAGAAATGAAGGTGATAGGGCGAGAATCTTGTTCGAGGACTGCACCGATAGCATAATTTGATGCATCGGTGGTTAGATGGAACTCTTTGTTGAAGTTAGGATAAGATAGAATGACGTCTTGCGATGCTAAGGTTCGTCTTATTTTATTAAATGCACCTAGTGCTTCTTCATCCAATTCTATTTTAGTTCTGTTGGAGATGTTTTTAGATGTACGACCATTTTCGCCTCTAAGTAAACTTGTGAGTGGTTTGGCTAACTTTGCGAAGTCGCGAATGAATCTTCTGTAATAGTTGGCTAATCCCAAGAATGACCGTAATTCTCTTAGAGTTTTTGGAGCCGGAAAATTTTCAATTGTTTTCACTTTTTCAGAATTGGTTTTGACACCATGCCTGGAAATAGTGAATCCTAAGAAATCGACTTCTTCTTTGAAAAATTCACACTTATCTATTTGGACTTTCATGTTAGCCTTGCTTAATGTTTCGAATATGGTGCTTAAGTGCGAAGCGTGTTCGGACTCGGACTGACTGAAAACTATGATATCATCGATATACACGTAGCATATCTTTCCTACGTGGTCTCGTAAGATATCGTCTAGTGCTCTCTGGAATATTGATGGTGAGTTCTTGAGGCCAAAAGGTAAGCGGGTGAACTCGTATTTTCCACCGTTTATTGAAAATGCCGTTTTTTCTATGTCTTTTGGTTTTAAGGGGATCTGATGGAACCCACTTTTTAGATCTAAAACTGAGAAATACCTGTTGTCGCCCAATTGTGCGATTATTTCTCCGATCTCAGGGATAGGGTACCTATCCGAAATGGTGACAGAGTTCAGTTTTCGATAGTCTATGACTATCCTATACTTTCTCTCTCCAGACGCATCGGCTTTCTTGGGGACTATCCACACGGGAGCGTTATATGGTGACCGTGAAGGTCTTACAATGCCATCTAGTAGCAATTGGTTCATTTGTTTTTCAACTTCTGGTCTCAATGAGGCGGGGTATGGGTAGTGCTTACTATACACCGGTAGATCCGATGAAGTTCTTATCTCTCCCTCTACTTGGGTAGTATATGTTAGTTTTTCATTGGGTTCAGCGAATAACTCGGTGTGATCTCTGATGATAGAGTCCATGAGTTCTTTCTGTTTTTCTGTCATATGATCAGTTCTCACTTTGATGTTGTTTACTGCTTGAGTAGGTAACTGTTTTATGTTTATTCTATAGTCTCCGTTTATAATCAAGATGTCATTTTTAACATCGATGACAGCGTTAAGCTGTTTTAAAGTGTCGTTGCCTATTATACCATGGAATGTTTTGAGAGTTGGAAGCAGAAAAAATCGAATTGGGGTGTGATCTTTTTTGAATAAGTGAAGAGAAGTATGGTGGGTGATCTTTGTTTGACCACCCACAGAGTTTGCGTAGAAGGGGTGTTCGTTCAACTTAGGTTTCTTAACTAGACTTGTTTGAATGTAGTTCTGATTGGATCCTGTATCTATTAAGAATTTGAAAGTCTTTCCGTCCTTCGTACCACAACTGATGTAAGGTAACGAAGAACTATTTAGTCTAAAAAATTGATATCGGCTACATCTATGGACGCAGGGGCATATTCTTGTTCATTATCTTCTGTTAACACGCCCGTTAAATCCGCTGCCCCTTGTTGTTCAGCATATTCGTAATAATCTTGCTCGGACATTTCCTGTGGGTATGGCATTTCATATTCGGACTCCCTATCTGAGTCTGGTTCTCCAGTGGTCACGTGAAATTGCCTCTGGTATTTTGGTGCGGGACCAGGCTGATTTAGAGGAGGGGGCGTTTCCCGGCTAATTCATTACCCTGTGGTCTGTTCATATAATCGATTTGTTTTGATCGGACAGAATGATCAACTTCCATGGGTACCGGTTTTGGATATGGTTTTGGTGCGAATGGTCGGGGAGGTGCTACCTGCTGTTGGCCTTGAATGGGTAATTGCGTTTGGTATGGGTTATAGGGAGTTTGTGGCGGTAATCTATAGTGCTGGAATGCAGTATTTTGATTAGCACCAGTCGGAGGCATTAAGTGTTGGTATATTGCTGGTCTTGGGGTATAATAAAGTCGTGGGTCAAAGTTCCTCCATTGCGTGGAACTGGCGTTCTGTAAAGGTTTTTGGGTAGCGAACCTAATTGTTTGTCTTGGTGGTAAAGGTGGGGGTTGTTGCCTAATCCTTGACGCAAATGAATTTCTTTGCTCTTGATTCTCTACTAGACTACACAGGTGCAATGCGTGGCTCAGATCTTTCGGTTCCTTTATAGCTAATAGGCGTGGCAAATCACCGTTAAGGCCTCTCACGAACGTGTCAAGCGCCTTGCCTCGGTAATTATCGGTTAATGCTCTAACTATTTCTGGTGACTCTTCATGAGCTCCAATTTGATTCAAAATCAATGAGAGCTGATGATAGACTGCCTGATAGAATTCGGCAATAGTCATGCGGCCTTGGCTTAGCGAGAACATCTGATATTCGAGAGTTTTTAAATCTCGTTTATCAGCGTAATGTGCCGTAAGACACTTTGAAATGGCTTTCCAATTCATTGGTGTGTTATACGATTCTAAAACCGCATCTGCCTCACCGACTACTTTAGTGCGTACAGCTAAGGTCATCAAGTAGAATTTATAAGATTCTTCTTGTCCTTCGTAGATAGCCATTACGCGGTCGACGTTTTTTTTCCATGAGTTAAAGGTTGTTCTGTCTCCCGAAAATTCCTTAATGAGCTTCGTTAATTCTGGTACCCCCCATGTTCTTCGCCTGTTCTGGGTCCTACTAAAGGGATGTCGCTAAAATTATCGTGTCCAAAATTCGGGCTCAACATTTTTTCACCCTCTAGAGTTTCTCTAATTAGTTCCATAATCACGCTTTTTAGTTCCGGGGTAGTCGTAGGGGTGCTGGTCCCCGGCTGTCTATGATCAGCCGCTTGGCTGGGACCACCGGCTATACCTAGTCCTGCCATGGCATCGGTTATCCCGCCTGGCATTTTCGAGCAAAATTTGAAATATGAGGAATTCGTTCTGGAAGCGGACAACTACTCTATTTTATTTGGGCTTGGGGTGCAGGAAATTTTATTTTTTATAAAAAAATTTTTTTTTTTTTTTTTATTTATTTATGATTTTATTGTTTGAAAACCAGTGGATGGTTTCTTCCTTCTATCCTGGAGGGTCCCTTGGGATTCGCAGGATTGGAATGTATTATACCGCGGTTGCAGTCTTTTTTAAATGGTTATGCTTTTACACTGAGTTATCAATTATATTTGATTATTCACTTTTTATTTCACCGTTATTGGAGGAAAGGGGTGTATCTTATTAATTTTATTGTGAGGTTGTGTGTTCTTAATTTCTATGTCTTAATATCTATTCTCTATGATTCTTGATTTGATTTCTCTTAAGTTTTCTTTCAAATTTGTTCTTATTAGTTTCTGAATTACTTAATAACTACGCTTACAGATATATCATAATCCGGCGAATCTTCTACTACTGGCTCTGTAGATTTGTTCCTTTTTGTCCTGCGGCGGTGCGACGAAGCGGCGGTGCGACAGGTGACTGGGGATCCTTGGTAGCACTATTGTAGTAGCCGTCTGCGAACTGGTACAACAGACGGAGTCGGCGGTAGGAAATGAGACCCGTGAGTTTTCCTTTTAAAGTCAATCGCGCTCGCGGTGCTCGGCTCTTGTGAGGTATTATGTTCTCGGTACACTGTGTGGCGATGGGGCACTGGTACTTAGAGCACAAGGTACACTGTGTGGCGTTTTGGGGCACTGGTACTTAAAGCACAAGGTACACTGTGTGGCGTTTTGAGGCACTGGTACTTAGACGCGAGGTACACTGTGTGGCGTTTTGGGGCACTGGTACTTAAACACGATATCCTTTCTACTTGTTAGGATGTTCTCACGGTCCCTGCTCGGGCGCCAATTAAATTATTATTTAATTATGAGTTTAAAAAAATACAACTTTATTGTTTCATTGCTGTTTTAAGACTAAATTAACATAGAATGGGCTTATCATAAAGGAGCTGCTGCTGTTGTGTGTCGCTGCCGTCGCTGCCGCCGTTGTCGCTGCCGCCGCTGGTGTTGTCGCTGCCGCCGCTGGTATTGTCGCTGCTGGTGTTGTCGCTGCTGGTGTTGTGTTTCTGCAAGTGGGCAATGGTCCCACGGTTTGGTAAATGCTGACCAGGCGCACGTGGCGGATGTTTAGTCTATGGTGGCCAATGGTCCCACGGTTTGGCAAATGCTGACCAGGCTCACGTTGCTTATGTGACTTTTCCACGTGAGAGCTTTTCTGTATGGTTGCGCTTCTTATCGTTATGCAGCAGGAGTGTTGTTAACTCGCACAAGCAGGCAATTACAAAAACAAAATACATACACACTGCCCGCTGCTCGAGTGCGACCTCGCTCGACCGCAAAAATGTGTATCTATGATCCAAATGACAATGTGTATCAATCGTTGATTTACCCAGACCAAGTGTTTGGGCAAACGGACCGGCGCGTCAGCTGATAGACTTTGATTCGTAAATTCGTTGATACGATACGATTTAAAAAGATTGCATAGGCAAAAATTACAAAAACAAAATACATACATACACACCAGCCCATACGCACAAGCAGGAAATTACAAAAACAAAATACATACACACGAGACCATACGCACAAGCAGGCAATTACAAAAACAAAATACATACACACTGCCCGCTGCTCGAGTGCGACCTCGCTCGACCGCAAAAATGTGTATCTATGATCCAAATGCCAATGTGTATCAATCGTTGATTTACCCAGACCAAGTGTTTGGGCAAACGGACCGGCGCGTCAGCTGATAGACTTTGATTCGTAAATTCGTTGATACGATACGATTTAAAAAGATTGGATCCACTGATACGCGACTGAAGCGAGTTGTGGATCAATTCGTTTCGTTTCACCGTCGCTGTTGGATTCAGTGAATTGAATAAACAATGAAATTTCGTGTTTGATGCGATTCAAGAAAAATTTGATTGTTGCTGATAAGTTCTAACTGGAAAGCACTGAAAGCAAAGAGACAAATCTAATAAGAACCACGTGCAACTTTCATAGTCAAAACAAATTTGAGACTGCGAGACGTGTTTTTTTCGCAAAGTTGTAGCGGGTATACTACAGTCGGGCACGCTCGCTTGTTAATAGTTGATTAGGTCCCATGTCCTCTCGGATATCCAGCCGGTCCTTTCGCGTTGTTGTGTGCCGAGTATTTCCTCCGCGGTGGTCCTGAGTGTCCTGCAAGTGTGTTCCCATGGGTGGTCTTCTTCTGTGCGCAGTTCTTCTCGCAATATGGATGCCATCCTTGCAGTCGGGTTGTTGTCCCTCAGTAGGTGCAGATTTAGGGGAGGCACTCTACTATGTTGGCTGTTGGTGACGATCCTCGAGTGGTTGCGGTTCAACTTTATAGAAAGTTCTCCAATGACCATCTCGTGATCGCTATCTATAGATGCGCCCCTTTTAATCCGCACGTTGAGCAACGACTGCCTCCATTTTCTGCTGATGCATATGTGGTCGATCTGGTTGCGCGTGTTTCCACTTGGAGATGTCCATGTGTATTTATGGAGTTCTTTATGCGGAAACAGCGTGCCCCCAATGACTAGTTGGAACAATTGGCTAATTTCAACTAGTCTCTCACCATTGTTATTACGAGTCCCTATACCGTGCTGTCGAATTACTGATTTAGTCCAGGTGTTATTGGAACCTATCTTTGCATTAGAGTCGCCCATGAGAATAGTGATGTCACCTCCCCGAAGCTTAGCGAGGGTCGCTGTGACTGTGAGGGCAGTATAGAAGTCGTCCTTAAGTTCTTCAGTTGCGTCTTCTATCAGGGCATAGCATTGAATTTCTATGTGTCTATAGCCTTACACTTGAACCTAGCGGTAATGAGTCTGTCAGATACAGGTTCCCAGGAATGGAGTGCCTACTTAATCTTTCTGGCAACAAATATTCCTACACCATGTTGCTTCATTATTGCCACTGTGCAAGACTAGATTGCTATTGGATGTTGTTGTTTTCCCGCTGCCAGGCCACCTCATAGTTCTAACGTTCTATTGTCCAATTCGTGTCCGTTTTGATATGCCTAATCCCCTAATCGAGTTAGGGGAGCCGTTTATGTTTAGTTCTCTTGTAATGGTTTCTGTAATCAGTTGGAGTTTCGTTCGAACTGGTGATTGGCCAGATGCGACTTATCCCTATGGTGGGGTTGCCACCTGTCGTCTACTGGGAGTGGTGTCCACGGTTACCATTGTTTTTTGGTGTTTTTGCGAGAATGACACGTAGAATTGATAACCGTGGAGAAGTTGGGCGATACGGACTTAATTTTGGCATCATTCATTGGTGGTGTTGTTGTTGCTGTACCGCAGAAACGCAATGAATGGTGCTTGGTTGGGGGTGCCGCAAATTGTTGAAAGACATTTGTGCAATTGAAAACAGCTTACTGTTAAATAGAAAAGCTTTTTATAAGAGTGGGACGACGTTGAATGGTCATGTTTCTTTGCCATGAGCGGGTTGCGAGCCCGCGACATCATATGTTTAGCAGACAAGTGCATTGCCCACTAGGCTATGAGGCCCCATAGATGGTCATGCTTATTTGGCATGACAACTACAGTTAATCTATATTGTGGCGATTTAAATATCGTTAATCCTTCCGCAAATTGTGATAATAATACTGAAATCCATCAGGGCCATTTAAATGGAAACGTTTTTCATGAGTAAAGACAACTGAACGCCAATCATTTAGTTGAGTGCCAGATTGGCCAGTCCACGTCATGTTTTCTTTCGCGAATTGAAGCCGCTTTTTCTTGCGTATTGCATTCAATACCTTCAAAAATCTGTCAACAGTTCTGGAGCTGCGATTTATTTGTTTGGCAATGTTCCGATTGGATAGTCCTTACGAGTGAAGAAAGTCTACTTTTTAGCTATAAGATAACCTCACAAATAGAAGACCGGGGAATTAAGTCAGGTAATCTGTGTGGTAGTCTGTCTGTCGGCAATATTCTTTGTGATAATGGTACTTTATACGGAAACAAACTCAAGACATATTTCACTGACTCGAAAATGCTGAGCGCGGCGACGATACTACTATTGGGTCTTGAGCAATAGAATCTCTCTCACTGCTTCAACCAGTTCATTGGAACGTCTTGGTCTTTAATGAACGGCATGTTGCCGATCTCCTTCTGTCTGGTGTTCAAAGAAAACGAGGAATAGTATTATCAGATGGTACCTTTTTGACGCGATATATTTATACCCTTCGACCATTGAAAATTGTCAAAAAGGGTACAATAGTAACTTTGTGCAGATCTCTGTAACATACATAAGGAGGCGTGGCAGACCCCATCAAGTATATATCAGAGAACTGCAACATGCATGCATGCACAACAAGCCAATCAAAAATGAATGAGATTTTTGCCACTCGATTATCATATTGCACAGGCCGCACATAGCACATACCTCAAGCCGCGCAAGCCTCTGATAGCAAGAGCCTCAAATAGCCGGAGACTCTAAAATCATGAGTCGCAAAAGGCAGGAGCGTTTTGCCAAAAAAGGCAAGAAGGCAGGAACATTTTGGCAACGTACGTATGCTCACAGGCTCGGTAGGTAGAAACAGTAGCACAAGGGTCGGGGCATACAAATTTGTTCGAGAACATTTGGTTGTCCCGAACGTTACCCCTTCCACTTCTGTTCTATTAATAGACACATAACTAGCTACAGAAACAAGTCGGAAAGGCTACAGTCACGCGTTGACTGTAAGAGGCCATGGATTTTCAGTGTACATATATATTTAAAGTAAACCATAAAAAAAGTAGTGAAGGGACAAAGCAAGCATAATAGACAAGAGTCGATAGCATAAGTTAGAACGAGAGAGAGAGATATGTGAATTTTTGGCGCGAGGTAAGATTCATTACGCACACACACACCAGCGTCAACTGCTTCTTCTTTAATTTACACGTCCGTTAAAAATGCACTGACCTGCCTCACGTTTTGTGTATTGCCTCACACGCATAAACATACATATGTATGCATGTATGAGCTTCGCATGCATGTATTGTATGCTTGCACGCATAAGTACAGTATGCAAAACATCTTAAAACGCATATGCTTTATAAATATAAATGTAAACAAATATAAAATACAACAAAACATAAAAAAAATGAAGTAAGTATAAGTACAGTATGCAAAACATCTTAAAATGCATATGCTTTATAAATATAAATGTAAACAAATATAAAATACAACAAAACATAAAAAAATGAAAATAGGTAAATTCTCTTTTCGCCGTGGGGAATCGAACACTGGCCGTTTGCATAGGAGTGCGTCATCCAAACAACTAGACCACCGTCGCTGCGCTCCGCTCACGCGAAAATTGCCTATTTAGACCATTAGGTCAAATGTGTCATATTGTCTTGTACAACAATAACACTTCTATTGGATTGAATGAGATAATTTGTTGAAATAAGATAAATGAAACTAAATGTTATAATGATGAAAAAAAAAACTTTTAGAAATGAAAAAAAAGTAATTAAAACTCAACCCGCCTCTTATGAGGGTTGAACCTCTATCTCTTCTTTGTTCGTTTGCCGGCCTCTCAACACATTTGACTATCGCCGCAACTGTTGGCTCTGCGGCTAAGTTACTAATTCGATCTCATATACACACATAACCACTTTCGCATTAAAAAGATCGAAAACGCACATGGCTGGCAGCAGCTTGCAGGCACGGCATCACAAATCAATAGAGAACGTTAACTTACGTAACTTCTATGTTTATTATCCGATCGGGTTGTAATTTATAGAATAAGTTCACAACGTATTTATCTAGATGTATGCCAAAGCAGAAAGTGAAGACTTCAATACTTTGCTTAATAATCGCATATTTAAAATTAATTTCTGATTTACGGGGGCGGTGGGCGTGGTAACCAAAATTTGAAAATGACGTTTACTGCCTGTTTACTGCAAATTTGGAGTCTCTAGCTTTCTTAATAGCTGAGAACCGTTGTCTCATACAGACGGACAGAAAGACAGACATACAGACAGACATGGCTAGATCGACTCGGCTAGTGATCCTGAGTAAGAATATATATAGTTTATGGGGTCGCAGATGTCTCATTCTGCCTGTTACGCACATTCCGACAAACCTAAGCCTAAACCTAGCGCGTTTTTGCGTTACCCCTTCCGCTTCTGTTCTATTAATAGACGCATAAACAGGTATAGAAAAGAACCTGAGGCCAATGCATTTTAATTTCTACTTTATACTTTTCGCGCGATAGCAGTTCTCTGATACTTATCTATTAACAAATACATTTTTATATTTAATTGTAATTGTTTTATTTTTTTCTTTTTCCTACATAGGTACACGACTGGGCTTCGATCAACCCAAAGGCATGTTCGACGTCGGTTTGCAATCACATAAAACCCTTTTTTGCATCCAAGCTGAGCGTATTCAAAAATTGGAGAAGCTTGCTGAAGATTTAACTGGCAAGCGGGGCTTTATAATGTGGTACATCATGACATCGGAGCACACGAAGAAACCGACGCTTGAATATTTCAAGGCAAATAACTATTTTGGCCTACAGGAAAAGCATGTGGTGGTGTTCAAGCAGGGATCACTACCGTGCTTCGACTACGATGGACGTATTATATTAGATGAGAAAAATCGAGTGTCTCGGTCACCAGATGGAAATGGTGGTATCTACAGGGCAATGCACGACTCTGGAATTCTCAATGATATGAAAAAACTTGGTATCCTTTATTTACATGCGCATAGCGTAGACAATATTCTGATTAAGGTAGCCGATCCGGTTTTTATTGGATATTGCATACAAGAGAAGGCGGACTGTGCGGCTAAGGTAGTCGAGAAATGTGCATCGAATGAGACTGTCGGTGTGGTTGCCATTGTCGACGGGAAGTACCAAGTTGTGGAGTATAGTGAAATATCTTCCAAGACTGCCGAGATGCGCAATTCGGATGGTCGACTGACGTTTAGTGCTGGCAATATATGCAATCATTTTTTTACTGCTGACTTTCTAGACAAGGTCGGTAAAGTCTATGAGCCGTACCTGAAGCTCCATGTAGCAAAAAAAAAGATACCTTTTGTGGATAATGCTGGGAAACGGTTGATACCAGACAAACCAAATGGAATCAAGATTGAGAAGTTCGTCTTTGATGTATTTAAGTTTGCCGAAAAATTCGTTGTAATGGAAGTGCCTTGTGAAGAAGAGTTCAGTGCATTGAAGAATGCGGATTCTGCTGGGAAGGATTGCCCCAGTACAGCCCGAGCTGACCTGCATCGGCTGCATCGGAAGTATATCGAAAACGCCGGTGGTATAGTACATGGGGATATATGTGAAATCTCACCCTTCGTTAGCTACGCTGGAGAGAATCTCAAGCCTCTTGTAGAGGGCAAGTCGTTTAGCAGCCCTATCTATCTGCGAGATTCATTGCAAGGGCATCTATAAAGACCAAAGTACATGTACATACTAGTATTGACTAATGAATGTGTTTATTTTTTCTATGAATACATTTTTATTACGATATGAGTCGTATTAAAAATAACTCCATTACTTTCGGTACTTAATATTACTCTTCCATAACTTTATCACGTAGTTTCTTCATTATTGTCTCATTTATTTCCTTTTGTGCAATTATATTGAATGCTTATAAATAAATATAATTGAAATAATACATAACTGCATATTTTAATATGTTGTAAAGCAAGATAAAACAAATACATACCTTTTTCCACGGAACTATAACGAACGTTTTTTGAAAACTTAGTTAACGAAATACCATTACGTAAGTTTTTGATGAAATTTATATTTTAATTTGGTCAAGAGTTTGTATTGCACCTTAAGAGGCATCCCCGACTATATATATTCTGAATCACCATCGACAGGGATGTTCATAGAGCTTTGTCCGTCCGTCTGTCTGTTGCAGCACGATCTAGTCTCTCAGTTTTAGCTGCTTTCTTAAAACAAATTTTGTAGACATGCTTTTTATACCTTTGCAGAGGGTATATTAATTTTAGCCAGAAGTTTGCAACGCACCTTAGGAGACATCTCCGACCCTATAACTTTATAGGGTATACTTATACTTATATATATATATATATATTCTGAATCAGCATAAACAGAGGAGTCCAAAAATGGATGTCCGTCTGTCCGTCCGTCCGTCCGTCCGTCTGTTGCAACGCAAACTAGTCTCTCAGTTTTTGAGCTATCTTCATGAAACTTGGCATATAAGCTTCTTATTGCTGCGAGCTGTAAATAAGTCGGAACGAGCCAGATCGGACCGATATATCGTATAGCTGTCATAGAAACTATCGGCCGATTTTTGTTGTTTTTCAAGATATTGCAACAAGATTTGGCAAATCTTATTCTTATTACGTTCCTAATGTGCTGTCAATTGTATCAAATCGGACCACTATAACATATAGCTGCCATAGGAACAATCGGCTGAAATTAGGGTTTTTGTATGCAAACCTGTTTTGTTCTTGGAAATACAGCACATTATCAATACTTTTTAATGTTATACAGTAACCCGCCCTTATTTTTTCCATTTAAATATCTCAGACGTGTATATTCTATAGCTGTTATAGGAACAATCAGTCAGTCCGTCTGTCTGTTGCAACGCAAATTAGTCCCCCAGTATTGAGCTATCTTCATAAAAGTTGGCTCACAAGCTTCTTAATTCTGCCTTCATTAAATAAGTCGGAACGGGCTAGATCGGACTGATATATCGTACAGCTGTCATGGAGCCTATCGGTCGATTTTCGTAATATTTCAAGATATAGCTATCAGGCTTACCACATCCAAATCTAAGTATGTCCTTAATAATAAAGTTTCATCAAAATCGAAGTTTTATTACTTATAACGGTCAACGATCGGCCTAATGAAGATACCAATTTTAAGTTGCAATTTTATGGAAATCTGAGTACTATTACATATAGCTGTGTACAACTGCAAGGGTATAAAACCTTCGGCAAGCCGAAGGTAGCCTTGCTTTCTTGTTATAACTGCAGGCTGTATATAAGTCGGAACGAGCCAGATCGGACCGAATTAACATATAGTTGCTTTACTTTCGCCCGATTTCTGTTAGTTTTCAAAATATCGTCTCTAAATCATCCCAAACTAACAACTAAAACGGGTGGCCGCCCACGGGCGTTATTCCACTTAAAAAAGTTCAATAACGCCCGCAGGCGTTATTACAAAAAAATTGAAATAAGGCATACAAAAATTGTGAAATGAAGTCCGCGTAACATTCGCGATTTTTTTTTTCAAACATTTTTTCGCCTCGGCGATATTGTCTTTTATATTTTAAATTTATTTTGTCTGCCTGGTTTTTGCCGCCAAAAATGCCACACAGCTGTTTGCAAGCACACACACATGAAATTCTTGTTCATTGTTTTGGTTGTATTCGTAAGCAGTGTTATTAAACGCATTAATTTATTTTTTTTTGTTAATAACTATTAAACCGCTTAACTTAACACTTCAGCGTAAACGGATTTGGATTCAGGTGATTTTTTTACATTTTATAGGTCAAATCCCGAATTTTTTACGTCGCGATTAACCCAAAGCCCCGTCACTCGACAATTACCGTACAAAATTCACCTGAATCCAAATACGCTAAAGTGCCAAGTTTAAAAGTGGTTTAAAAATTATTAACAAAAAGAAATGCACTAAACTGCATAAAACAACACTGTTTCTCGATAAATTTAACACTTTTCGCATGAATTTTATGTATCTGTGTTTACACACAAGCGAGGCAGTGCAAAAAATCATTAAACAGCACTATTTGCTAATCTAACCAACACTTGTTTTCAAATTCAAATAGTAATTTACACTATAAAACAATGGGCTGCAGACAAAAAAAGAAATTATAAAAAATATCGCCGTCAGGCGAAAACATTTTTGGAAACAAAAATAGCGCGATTGTTGATTAAGACATGTCCTTCTGTCTGTCCGTTTGTATGAGACAACAGATCTCAGCTATTAATAAAGCTAGAGACACCAAAATTGGTATGGAAGTTCCTATAAATAATAGACAGATAAAGTTTATTTCAAATGTTTGATGTGGCATCACCTCCCCCGCAAATCGATTATTTACGAGTAAGTAAGCAAAGTATTAAACTTATAAAGTTCTGCTTTGGTATGTATAAAGCTGAATGCAATGTGAACATATCCTCCAAATTACGATCGGACTAATAACACCGGAGTTAAGTCAACGTTTTCAGTACAAATGTTCGGCAGCCACCAGCCACAAGCAAATCCCGTCCTGTCTATAGCTGGCCAAATTTCCCCGGCGTGAGCGCCGACTGCTGCCTTGACGGTGACACAGTGTCAAAGTGTGTATGTATCAAAAAATTCCCCCTTCCACTTTTCGTTTCGTTTCGTTTCTCGCTTGCCGATTCGCTGCCTCGTGTCTTGATCCATTTGGGCATTTGGATCTGTATACTAAGATTCGCTTTGACACACAAATAGCGCACCTCTACACAAATCATCCCTAAGGAAGCGCTTCAACAGTGTGTATTTAGGGTTTTGTATGTATGCATGAGCGCGTGCAATGCTGTTAAATGGTGGAAGGGGAAATAATTTAACTGAAGAAGGAATACGAATTGAATAATTGATGATTGCTAGCAATTTAATATATAAACAAGTGGGTAGGGCTACAGTCGAACGCCCGACAGTAGGATACCCTTCTCCCAATTTTTAAAATCCGTTACAAACGTGAAACCACACTCATAATTTCAAACAAAAATTTTGCACAAATACTTCTACTACATATAGCTTTCTCGCTCACTCTCACACAGCGACGCACGTTAAGAGTGACGACGACGTCGGCGTCAACTACTGAAAGCAGCGCGCAGGCTGCTGCTCGTACATTTGTACTGAAAACGTTGACTTGAATAACTTCTGTGCTATTGGTCCGATCAGATTGTAATTTGGAGAATATGTTCGTATGGTATATAGCTTTATACATACCAAAGCAGAACTTTCTAAGTTTAATAGTTTGCTTAATAATCACAAATTACCGATTTGCGGGGGCGGTGGGCGTGGCATCAAACATTTAACATAAACTTCATCTGCTTGCGAAATTTAGGAACCTCTATACCAAATTTGGTGTCTCTAGCTTTTTTAATAGCTGAGATCCGTTGTCTCAAACAGACAGACGGACAGACGGACAGACGGACAGACAGACGGACATGGCTCAATCGACTCGGCTAGTGATCCTGAGTAAGAATATATATACTTTATGGGGTCTGCCACGCCTCCTTATGCCTGTTACATACATTTCACAAAGTTAGTATACCCTTTTTTGACCATTTTCAATGGTCGAAGGGTATAAAAATAGTTAGTAAATAAATCGTATAATATTACATAATAATTTATTTTATGTTTCTTTTTATACCCTTCGACCATTGAAAATGGTCAAAAAAGGGTATACTAACTTTGTGAAATGTATGTAACAGGCATAAGGAGGCGTGGCAGACCCCATAAAGTATATATATTCTTACTCAGGATCACTAGCCGAGTCGATTGAGCCATGTCCGTCTGTCTGTCCGTCTGTCCGTCTGTCCGTCTGTCTGTTTGAGACAACGGATCTCAGCTATTAAAAAAGCTAGAGACACCAAATTTGGTATAGAGGTTCCTAAATTTCGCAAGCAGATGAAGTTTATGTTAAATGTTTGATGCCACGCCCACCGCCCCCGCAAATCGGTAATTTGTGATTATTAAGCAAACTATTAAACTTAGAAAGTTCTGCTTTGGTATGTATAAAGCTATATACCATACGAACATATTCTCCAAATTACAATCTGATCGGACCAATAGCACAGAAGTTATTCAAGTCAACGTTTTCAGTACAAATGTACGAGCAGCAGCCTGCGCGCTGCTTTCAGTAGTTGACGCCGACGTCGTCGTCACTCTTAACGTGCGTCGCTGTGTGAGAGTGAGCGAGAAAGCTATATGTAGTAGAAGTATTTGTGCAAAATTTTTGTTTGAAATTATGAGTGTGGTTTCACGTTTGTAACGGATTTTAAAAATTGGGAGAAGGGTATCCTACTGTCGGGCGTTCGACTGTAGCCCTACCCACTTGTTAAAATAAGACCTTAGAAATAATAAATTGTCTACAAAAAAATACAAGGCATCCCAAATTTGGCACACTTTTTAAAAATGCAGGTGCATATTTAAATAATAGGTAATATTAGGTAACGAAAAGGGGCATTCCCAAAAAATATCTGAGTTACAAAATCTTGGAAAATACCAACAGTAGGTACGCTAACAATTGCAGCTGTATTTAGGTAGACGAAACAAGTGGATATGGCTACAGTCGAGCGCTCGACAGTAAGATACCCTTCTCCCAATTTTCTAAATCTGTTATAAATGTGTAACTACACAACATATAGCTTACTCGCTCGCACTCATACAGCGACGCGCGTAAAGAGTAAAGCGACACGACGCAACGTCGACGTCGACGTCGACGTCAATTGCTCAAAGCAGCGCGCAGGCTGCTGCTAGTACATTTATATTAAAAACGTTGACTTGAATAACTCCTGTGTTATTGATCCGATCGGATTGTAATTTGGAGAATATGTTCATATTGCATTCAGCTTTATACATACCAAAGCAGAACTTTATAAGTTAAATGCTTTGCTTAAAAATCACAAATTACCGATTTGCGGGGGCGGGAAATATGGGAACCTCCATGCCAAATTTCGTGTCACTAGCTCTTTTAATAGCTAAAATCCGTTGTCTCAAACAGACAGACGTCCAGACGGACAGACGGACAGCCGGACAGACGGACAGACAGACGGACATGGCTCAATCGACTCGGCTAGTGATCCTGAGCAAGAATATATATACTTTATGGGGTCTGCCACGCCTCCTTATGCCTGTTACATACATTGCACAAAGTTAGTATACCCTTTTTTGACCATTTTCAATGGTCGAAGGGTATAAAAAGGGTCATTTAGACGCCGCGGCGCCACAGTAATTGCATAGGCAAAAATTACAAAAACAAAATACATACATACACACCAGCCCATACGCACAAGCAGGAAATTACAAAAACAAAATACATACACACGAGACCATACGCACAAGCAGGCAATTACAAAAACAAAATACATACACACGAGACCATACGCACAAGCAGGCAATTACAAAAACAAAATACATACACACTGCCCGCTGCTCGAGTGCGACCTCGCTCGACCGCAAAAATGTGTATCTATGATCCAAATGCCAATGTGTATCAATCGTTGATTTACCCAGACCAAGTGTTTGGGCAAACGGACCGGCGCGTCAGCTGATAGACTTTGATTCGTAAATTCGTTGATACGATACGATTTAAAAAGATTGGATCCACTGATACGCGACTGAAGCGAGTTGTGGATCAATTCGTTTCGTTTCACCGCCGCTGTTGGATTCAGTGAATTGAATTAACAATGAAATTTCGTGTTTGATGCGATTCAAGAAAAATTTGATTGTTGCTGATAAGTTCTAACTGGAAAGCACTGAAAGCAAAGAGACAAATCTAATAAGAACCACGTGCAACTTTCATAGTCAAAACTAATTTGAGACTGCGAGACGTGTTTTTTTCGCAAAGTTGTAGCGGGTATACTACAGTCGGGCACGCTCGCTTGTTAATAGTTGATTAGGTCCCATGTCCTCTCGGATATCCAGCCGGTCCTTTCGCGTTGTTGTGTGCCGAGTATTTCCTCCGCGGTGGTCCTGAGTGTCCTGCAAGTGTGTTCCCATGGGTGGTCTTCTTCTGTGCGCAGTTCTTCTCGCAATATGGATGCCATCCTTGCAGTCGGGTTGTTGTCCCTCAGTAGGTGCAGATTTAGGGGAGGCACTCTACTATGTTGGCTGTTGGTGACGATCCTCGAGTGGTTGCGGTTCAACTTTATAGAAAGTTCTCCAATGACCATCTCGTGATCGCTATCTATAGATGCGCCCCTTTTAATCCGCACGTTGAGCAACGACTGCCTCCATTTTCTGCTGATGCATATGTTGTGGTCGATCTGGTTGCGCGTGTTTCCACTTGGAGATGTCCATGTGTATTTATGGAGTTCTTTATGCGGAAACAGCGTGCCCCCAATGACTAGTTGGAACAATTGGCTAATTTCAACTAGTCTCTCACCATTGTCATTACGAGTCCCTATACCATGCTGTCGAATTACTGATTTAGTCCAGGTGTTATTGGAACCTATCTTTGCATTAAAGTCGCCCATGAGAATAGTGATGTCACCTCGCCGAAGCTTAGCGAGGGTCGCTGTGACTGTGAGGGCAGTATAGAAGTCGTCCTTAAGTTCTTCAGTTGCGTCTTCTATCAGGGCATAGCATTGAATTTCTATGTGTCTAGCCTTACACTTGAACCTAGCGGTAATGAATCTGTCAGATACAGGTTCCCAGGAATGGAGTGCCCTACTTAATCTTTCTGGCAACAAATATTCCTACACCATGTTGCTTCATTATTGCCACTGTGCAAGACTAGATTGCTATTGGATGTTGTTGTTTTCCCGCTGCCAGGCCACCTCATAGTTCTAACGTTCTATTGTCCAATTCGTGTCCGTTTTGATATGCCTAATCCCCTAATCGAGTTAGGGGAGCCGTTTATGTTTAGTTCTCTTGTAATGGTTTCTGTAATCAGTTGGAGTTTCGTTCGAACTGGTGATTGGCCAGATGCGACTTATCCCTATGGTGGGGTTGCCACCTGTCGTCTACTGGGAGTGGTGTCCACGGTTACCATTGTTTTTTGGTGTTTTTGCGAGAATGACACGTAGAATTGATAACCGTGGAGAAGTTGGGCGATACGGACTTAATTTTGGCATCATTCATTGGTGGTGTTGTTGTTGCTGTACCGCAGAAACGCAATGAATGGTGCTTGGTTGGGGGTGCCGCAAATTGTTGAAAGACATTTGTGCAATTGAAAACAGCTTACTGTTAAATAGAAAAGCTTTTTATAAGAGTGGGACGACGTTGAATGGTCATGTTTCTTTGCCATGAGCGGGTTGCGAGCCCGCGACATCATATGTTTAGCAGACAAGTGCATTGCCCACTAGGCTATGAGGCCCCATAGATGGTCATGCTTATTTGGCATGACAACTACAGTTAATCTATATTGTGGCGATTTAAATATCGTTAATCCTTCCGCAAATTGTGATAATAATACTGAAATCCATCAGGGCCATTTAAATGGAAACGTTTTTCATGAGTAAAGACAACTGAACGCCAATCATTTAGTTGAGTGCCAGATTGGCCAGTCCACGTCATGTTTTCTTTCGCGAATTGAAGCCGCTTTTTCTTGCGTATTGCATTCAATACCTTCAAAAATCTGTCAACAGTTCTGGAGCTGCGATTTATTTGTTTGGCAATGTTCCGATTGGATAGTCCTTACGAGTGAAGAAAGTCTACTTTATAGCTATAAGATAACCTCACAAATAGAAGACCGGGGAATTAAGTCAGGTAATCTGTGTGGTAGTCTGTCTGTCGGCAATATTCTTTGTGATAATGGTACTTTATACGGAAACAAACTCAAGACATATTTCACTGACTCGAAAATGCTGAGCGCGGCGACGATACTACTATTGGGTCTTGAGCAATAGAATCTCTCTCACTGCTTCAACCAGTTCATTGGAACGTCTTGGTCTTTAATGAACGGCATGTTGCCGATCTCCTTCTGTCTGGTGTTCAAAGAAAACGAGGAATAGTATTATCAGATGGTACCTTTTTGACGCGATATATTTATACCCTTCGACCATTGAAAATTGTCAAAAAGGGTACAATAGTAACTTTGTGCAGATCTCTGTAACATACATAAGGAGGCGTGGCAGACCCCATCAAGTATATATCAGAGAACTGCAACATGCATGCATGCACAACAAGCCAATCAAAAATGAATGAGATTTTTGCCACTCGATTATCATATTGCACAGGCCGCACATAGCACATACCTCAAGCCGCGCAAGCCTCTGATAGCAAGAGCCTCAAATAGCCGGAGACTCTAAAATCATGAGTCGCAAAAGGCAGGAGCGTTTTGCCAAAAAAGGCAAGAAGGCAGGAACATTTTGGCAACGTACGTATGCTCACAGGCTCGGTAGGTAGAAACAGTAGCACAAGGGTCGGGGCATACAAATTTGTTCGAGAACATTTGGTTGTCCCGAACGTTACCCCTTCCACTTCTGTTCTATTAATAGACACATAACTAGCTACAGAAACAAGTCGGAAAGGCTACAGTCACGCGTTGACTGTAAGAGGCCATGGATTTTCAGTGTACATATATATTTAAAGTAAACCATAAAAAAAGTAGTGAAGGGACAAAGCAAGCATAATAGACAAGAGTCGATAGCATAAGTTAGAACGAGAGAGAGAGATATGTGAATTTTTGGCGCGAGGTAAGATTCATTACGCACACACACACCAGCGTCAACTGCTTCTTCTTTAATTTACACGTCCGTTAAAAATTCACTGACCTGCCTCACGTTTTGTGTATTGCCTCACACGCATATACATACATATGTATGCATGTATGAGCTTCGCATGCATGTATTGTATGCTTGCACGCATAAGTACAGTATGCAAAACATCTTAAAATGCATATGCTTTATAAATATAAATGTAAACAAATATAAAATACAACAAAACATACAAAAATGAAAATAGGTAAATTCTCTTTTCGCCGTGGGGAATCGAACCCTGGCCGTTTGCATAGGAGTGCGTCATCCAAACAACTAGACCACCGTCGCTGCGCTCCGCTCACGCGAAAATTGCCTATTTAGACCATTAGGTCAAATGTGTCATATTCTTGTACAACAATAACACTTCTATTGGATTGAATGAGATAATTTGTTGAAATAAGATAAATGAAACTAAATGTTATAATGATGAAAAAAAAAACTTTTAGAAGTGAAAAAAAAGTAATTAAAACTCAACCCGCCTCTTATGAGGGTTGAACCTCTATCTCTTCTTTGTTCGTTTGCCGGCCTCTCAACACATTTGACTATCGCCGCAACTGTTGGCTCTGCGGCTAAGTTACTAATTCGATCTCATATACACACATAACCACTTTCGCATTAAAAAGATCGAAAACGCACATGGCTGGCAGCAGCTTGCAGGCACGGCATCACAAATCAATAGAGAACGTTAACTTACGTAACTTCTATGTTTATTATCCGATCGGGTTGTAATTTATAGAATAAGTTCACAACGTATTTATCTAGATGTATGCCAAAGCAGAAAGTGAAGACTTCAATACTTTGCTTAATAATCGCATATTTAAAATTAATTTCTGATTTACGGGGGCGGTGGGCGTGGTAACCAAAATTTGAAAATGACGTTTACTGCCTGTTTACTGCAAATTTGGAGTCTCTAGCTTTCTTAATAGCTGAGAACCGTTGTCTCATACAGACGGACAGACAGACATGGCTAGATCGACTCGGCTAGTGATCCTGAGTAAGAATATATATAGTTTATGGGGTCGCAGATGTCTCATTCTGCCTGTTACGCACATTCCGACAAACCTAATAGACCATGTACTTTTTTAAAATCCATGGCCTAAGGAATGAAACGAAGCGACATTGTAATTAATTGTGAGGCCAATGCATTCCAATTTCTACTTCTTCCGTTACCCCTTCCACAAAATAAGCGAGGCACGCGCTAGCAGAAAGGATCGGCAAAAAAGACAAGTGAGGCATGCCTAACGGCTCGGTAGGTAGAGACAGCAGCACAAGGATCGGAGCATACAAATTTCTTCGAGAACGTTCGGTTTTCCCTTTACTCTAGCGCGTTTTTGCGTTACCCCTTCCGCTTCTGTTCTATTAATAGACGCATAAACAGGTATAGAAAAGAACCTGAGGCCAATGCATTTTAATTTCTACTTTATACTTTTCGCGCGATAGCAGTTCTCTGATATTTATCTATTAACAAATACATTTTTATATTTAATTGTAATTGTTTTATTTTTTTCTTTTTCCTACATAGGTACACGACTGGGCTTCGATCAACCCAAAGGCATGTTCGACGTCGGTTTGCAATCACATAAAACCCTTTTTTGCATCCAAGCTGAGCGTATTCAAAAATTGGAGAAGCTTGCTGAAGATTTAACTGGCAAGCGGGGCTTTATAATGTGGTACATCATGACATCGGAGCACACGAAGAAACCGACGCTTGAATATTTCAAGGCAAATAACTATTTTGGCCTACAGGAAAAGCATGTGGTGGTGTTCAAGCAGGGATCACTACCGTGCTTCGACTACGATGGACGTATTATATTAGATGAGAAAAATCGAGTGTCTCGGTCACCAGATGGAAATGGTGGTATCTACAGGGCAATGCACGACTCTGGAATTCTCAATGATATGAAAAAACTTGGTATCCTTTATTTACATGCGCATAGCGTAGACAATATTCTGATTAAGGTAGCCGATCCGGTTTTTATTGGATATTGCATACAAGAGAAGGCGGACTGTGCGGCTAAGGTAGTCGAGAAATGTGCATCGAATGAGACTGTCGGTGTGGTTGCCATTGTCGACGGGAAGTACCATGTTGTGGAGTATAGTGAAATATCTTCCAAGACTGCCGAGATGCGCAATTCGGATGGTCGACTGACGTTTAGTGCTGGCAATATATGCAATCATTTTTTTACTGCTGACTTTCTAGACAAGGTCGGTAAAGTCTATGAGCCGTACCTGAAGCTCCATGTAGCAAAAAAAAAGATACCTTTTGTGGATAATGCTGGGATACGGTTGATACCAGACAAACCAAATGGAATCAAGATTGAGAAGTTCGTCTTTGATGTATTTAAGTTTGCCGAAAAATTCGTTGTAATGGAAGTGCCTCGTGAAGAAGAGTTCAGTGCATTGAAGAATGCGGATTCTGCTGGGAAGGATTGCCCCAGTACAGCCCGAGCTGACCTGCATCGGCTGCATCGGAAGTATATCGAAAACGCCGGTGGTATAGTTCATGGGGATATATGTGAAATCTCACCCTTCGTTAGCTACGCTGGAGAGAATCTCAAGCCTCTTGTAGAGGGCAAGTCGTTCAGCAGCCCTATCTATCTGCGAGATTCATTGCAAGGGCATCTATAAAGACCAAAGTACATGTACATACTAGTATTGACTAATGAATGTGTTTATTTTTTCTATGCATACATTTTTATTACGATATGAGTCGTATTAAAAATAACTCCATTACTTTCGGTACTTAATATTACTCTTGCATAACTTTATCACGTAGTTTCTTCATTATTGTCTCATTTATTTCCTTTTGTGCAATTATATTGAATGCTTATAAATAAATATAATTGAAATAATACATAACTGCATATTTTAATATGTTGTAAAGCAAGATCAAACAAATACATACCTTTTTCCACGGAACTATAACGAACGTTTTTTGAAAACTTAGTTAACGAAATATTATTACGTAAGTTTTTGATGAAATTTATATTTTAATTTGGTCAAGAGTTTGTATTGCACCTTAAGAGGCATCCCCGACTATATATATTCTGAATCACCATCGACAGGGATGTTCATAGAGCTTTGTCCGTCCGTCTGTCTGTTGCAGCACGATCTAGTCTCTCAGTTTTAGCTGCTTTCTTAAAACAAATTTTGTAGACATGCTTTTTATACCTTTGCAGAGGGTATATTAATTTTAGCCAGAAGTTTGCAACGCACCTTAGGAGACATCTCCGACCCTATAACTTTATAGGGTATACTTATACTTATATATATATATATATATTCTGAATCAGCATAAACAGAGGAGTCCAAAAATGGATGTCCGTCTGTCCGTCCGTCCGTCCGTCCGTCTGTCCGTCTGTTGCAACGCAAACTAGTCTCTCAGTTTTTAAGCTATCTTCATGAAACTTGGCATATAAGCTTCTTATTGCTGCCAGCTGTAAATAAGTCGGAACGAGCCAGATCGGACCGATATATCGTATAGCTGTCATAGAAACTATTGGCCGATTTTTGTTGTTTTTCAAGATATTGCAACAAGATTTGGCAAATCTTATTCTTATTACGTTCCTAATGTGCTGTCAAAATTGTATCAAAATCGGACCACTATAACATATAGCTGCCATAGGAACAATCGGCTGAAATTAGGGTTTTTGTATGCAAACCTGTTTTGTTCTTGGAAATACAGCACATTATCAATACTTTTTAATGTTATACAGTAACCCGCCCTTATTTTTTCCATTTAAATATCTCAGACGTGTATATTCTATAGCTGTTATAGGAACAATCAGTCAGTCCGTCTGTCTGTTGCAACGCAAATTAGTCCCCCAGTATTGAGCTATCTTCATAAAAGTTGGCTCACAAGCTTCTTAATTCTGCCTTCATTAAATAAGTCGGAACGGGCCAGATCGGACTGATATATCGTACAGCTGTCATGGAGCCTATCGGTCGATTTTCGTAATATTTCAAGATATAGCTATCAGGCTTACCACATCCAAATCTAAGTATGTCCTTAATAATAAAGTTTCATCAAAATCGAAGTTTTATTACTTATAACGGTCAACGATCGGCCTAATGAAGATACCAATTTTAAGTTGCAATTTTATGGAAATCTGAGTACTATTACATATAGCTGTGTACAACTGCAAGGGTATAAAACCTTCGGCAAGCCGAAGGTAGCCTTGCTTTCTTGTTATAACTGCAGGCTGTATATAAGTCGGAACGAGCCAGATCGGACCGAATTAACATATAGTTGCTTTACTTTCGCCCGATTTCTGTTAGTTTTCAAAATATCGTCTCTAAATCATCCCAAACTAACAACTAAAACGGGTGGCCGCCCACGGGCGTTATTCCACTTAAAAAAGTTCAATAACGCCCGCAGGCGTTATTACAAAAAAAATTGAAATAAGGCATACGAAAATTGTGAAATGAAGTCCGCGTAACATTCGCGATTTTTTTTTTCAAACATTTTTTCGCCTCGGCGATATTGTCTTTTATATTTTAAATTTATTTTGTCTGCCTGGTTTTTGCCGCCAAAAATGCCACACAGCTGTTTGCAAGCACACACACATGAAATTCTTGTTCGTTGTTTTGGTTGTATTCGTAAGCAGTGTTATTAAACGCATTAATTTATTTTTTTTGTTAATAACTATTAAACCGCTTATTTTAGCACTTCAGCGTAAACGGATTTGGATTCAGGTGATTTTTTTACATTTTATAGGTCAAATCCCGAATTTTTTACGTCGCGATTAACCCAAAGCCCCGTCACTCGACAATTACCGTACAAAATTCACCTGAATCCAAATACGCTAAAGTGCCAAGTTTAAAAGTGGTTTAAAAATTATTAACAAAAAGAAATGCACTAAACTGCATAAAACAACACTGTTTCTCGATAAATTTAACACTTTTCGCATGAATTTTATGTATCTGTGTTTACACACAAGCGAGGCAGTGCAAAAAATCATTAAACAGCACTATTTGCTAATCTAACCAACACTTGTTTTCAAATTCAAATAGTAATTTACACTATAAAACAATGGGCTGCAGACAAAAAAAGAAATTATAAAAAATATCGCCGTCAGGCGAAAACATTTTTGGAAACAACAAGTGGGTAGGGCTACAGTCGAACGCCCGACAGTAGGATACCCTTCTCCCAATTTTTAAAATCCGTTACAAACGTGAAACCACACTCATAATTTCAAACAAAAATTTTGCACAAATACTTCTACTACATATAGCTTTCTCGCTCACTCTCACACAGCGACGCACGTTAAGAGTGACGACGACGTCGGCGTCAACTACTGAAAGCAGCGCGCAGGCTGCTGCTCGTACATTTGTACTGAAAACGTTGACTTGAATAACTTCTGTGCTATTGGTCCGATCAGATTGTAATTTGGAGAATATGTTCGTATGGTATATAGCTTTATACATACCAAAGCAGAACTTTCTAAGTTTAATAGTTTGCTTAATAATCACAAATTACCGATTTGCGGGGGCGGTGGGCGTGGCATCAAACATTTAACATAAACTTCATCTGCTTGCGAAATTTAGGAACCTCTATACCAAATTTGGTGTCTCTAGCTTTTTTAATAGCTGAGATCCGTTGTCTCAAACAGACAGACGGACAGACGGACAGACGGACAGACGGACAGACAGACGGACATGGCTCAATCGACTCGGCTAGTGATCCTGAGTAAGAATATATATACTTTATGGGGTCTGCCACGCCTCCTTATGCCTGTTACATACATTTCACAAAGTTAGTATACCCTTTTTTGACCATTTTCAATGGTCGAAGGGTATAAAAATAGCGCGATTGTTGATTAAGACATGTCCTTCTGTCTGTCCGTTTGTATGAGACAACAGATCTCAGCTATTAATAAAGCTAGAGACACCAAAATTGGTATGGAAGTTCCTATAAATAATAGACAGATAAAGTTTATTTCAAATGTTTGATGTGGCATCACCTCCCCCGCAAATCGATTATTTACGAGTAAGTAAGCAAAGTATTAAACTTATAAAGTTCTGCTTTGGTATGTATAAAGCTGAATGCAATGTGAACATATCCTCCAAATTACGATCGGACTAATAACACCGGAGTTAAGTCAACGTTTTCAGTACAAATGTTCGGCAGCCACCAGCCACAAGCAAATCCCGTCCTGTCTATAGCTGGCCAAATTTCCCCGGCGTGAGCGCCGACTGCTGCCTTGACGGCTAGTTAACTCCTCTGCAGCGTATTGTTTAAACTTGCGACAACTTCGGCAGCGCTAGAAGTCGACACTTCCAGCGCCGACAGCTGACATAATTCCTCGCCTGCTCAAGCCGGCAACACCTTCCGCCGCTAGCAGGCCGGATTTGCGGCGAAGACGCTGTAAAACATAAAAACATGTCCCATTAGTTTTAGTCAAATAATTGATAGTAGAATATAAGCTGTTAGTGTTCAGTTTCCCACGTGGGGTTAGTTATGGCAGTGAGTAGTGTCAAATAAATGTGTAAATTTATAATAATGTGCTAAATTCCTTATTGGGGGAGATGGAGCGGTCTTAGTAGGCCAGGACGGACTCCGTGATTTTGGGTGATGCTCCGAAACTCCTGAGCAGGAGCATCACATGGTTGGGTAGTTGCGTGGTGACCTGGCAGTCACCAATGGCCGTTGTTGTTTGTTGTTTGTCCCACGTAGAGTAGTTGTACCTGTAAATAAACGAAACAAATGTGAAAATGTGTGCAATATATGTTTTTTACTGGTTGGTTGTTTACCGTTTTTTATTCGTTAGTGATGTGTCTTATGTGTTAAATACCGATGTTAGTCGATATTTGGTGTGGTCTGCAGGGGTGCACACTGGGCTAAATTCAAAAAAAAGTGGCATAAAGTCGAATATTAAAGATATCGAGCTGAAATTTGGTATATATGATAAATATACCACTCAAAATATGTAAACAAAATTTTAAGTTAATTGGACCACGCCTTCATGACCTCCCATATATGCCGATATTGCGTATACGTATTTTTTTAATGATGTGAAAAATGTGAAGCTCAAATCTTCTTGTTTTTGACTAAATTTCCCCTTTTTTCTCTTCGCTCAGCATACTTTCACTTATTTAGCCGAATATCCAGTCAGTAAGGGCGGAATAGTTGCGACCGTTGTCGATCCAAGCATCCAGCAGAGTCGCATGGCAGAATTTAAGCCCATCTACAATTTCGATGTTTGGCCAAAGTCGCAAAAAGTCGCAAGCCAAATTATAAAATACTTTTAATATACATTCTCTAGTTTATTTTGACAAACATTACATGACGCGCACCCGCGCGCAAAGTTAGTTCTACTCCACAGAACACAAGCAATTTTGTTTGATTTCATCTACTTTTGGACAGTACACAATAATACACATAAATAACAAACTACTAATTTAAACACAAAATGTTTTTACTTTATTAATTCTACATACCTTGGTTATCAAAATCCATATTTTAAAATGTTTTTTTGTTAAAGTTTGTAAAATTGCCAATCCCACAAAGTTTGCAAAACTTTCCCGCCAAATTTTATCACAGAAGTCAGCTGACTAATCACCTGACTTTGAAAGTCGATTAAAATGACATGGCTGCATTTTTAGCAAAAATATTTAGTGATTCTTTTTATATAAACAATCTATTTTAAATGTATTAAGTCAAAATTAAGATTTGAGACGACAAATGTTTCGACTTTCTGCCACTTTTTTTGGAATTTAGCCCAGTGTGGGGTGGAGGAAAACTGTCCCCAAGTGATACTGAGCTAGTCGGTGCGGCCCTGAAAAGAAAACAAGAAAGCAAGGCTATCTTCGGTCTGCCGAAGGTTTTATACCCTTGCAGTTGCACACAGCTATATGTAATAGTACTCAGACTATTAATAAATATCAACAGGTTCCCTCATTAGGCCGATCGTTATAAGTTATAAAAGTTCGATTTTGATGAAACTTTATTATTAAGGACACACTTAGATTTGGATGTGGTAAGCCTGATAGCTATATCCTGAAATATAACCGAAATCGGCCGATAGGTTCCATGACAGATATACGATATATCGGTCCGATCTGGCCCGTTCCGACTTATATAAAGAACTACGTTCAGCGAAGAGGAACTTCCCTTTTATGCTGGGCTCCTGATCGCTCGCTTGGCGTTACACCAGCTTTGCCTTGTATTGGAAGTGCAAAACTGCTGGTAGATCGCCGGCCACAATACCCTAATGCATATTTTGCACAAAAAGTGCCTTGTTTGCGCATTCTGCCTAGAAATTTAGAAGTACCTAGTCAAAAGAAGGGCAGCCAGCTCGCAACCAAAACGAAAATTGAGCGAGCTGCCCAAATTGACATTCGAGCAAGCTAGTGAAGATTGGCAACGCTGCAAAGCAAGGAATAAAGAAAAGGCAAACTGTGTCGAGGCTACGCATACTTTCAAATGCGAGCATGTGCATACACAACGCATACATTGAAACGACGGCTCAAGCGCATAAAAAAACACCCGTGCTCATCGTTCCGCAGTCGTTGTCCGACTGAATTGATCTCGCTGTGTTTTCGGAGTTGATCCTCGTGTCTCTTACCGACAGGAAGCCGAGCGTAAGCGACACCCGATGGTATCTGAAAATTGACATAGCGTTGGCAGCCATGTTAACGCTATTTGAGACCAGTGTTGCCAACTCAGCTATTTTCTAGCCAGTTCTGGCTATTTTGGATGACCGAAAACTAGAAAATTTTCCATTTAGCTAGGAACGGTTTTTTCAGCTATTCTTATCAAAAGCTCTGCTAGTTTTTAGCTATATTTCATAACACAAAAATATTTACGTTTCACAAAATAATTTTGCAAAAAATGGCAATAACTCTTCACAAAAAAAAAAATGACCAGCAGCTGTTCTAACAAAGACATTATTTACCTAGATGCGCCAACTCCATTTATTATTCGCAACTAAGTAAGTGCCATTGGCTAGAAAGAGAAACAACTATCATCATCTTTCTCTTCACGAGTACTTGCATGCTGCCAACTCTAGTTTGCAATTCACATCGTTAGAAGTTAAAAGAATGCTAAACACGAGCACGCGCCAAAATGCCGAAAGAATATAAACAAAAAGCTCGTGATGTGTGGATGAACGATGAACGTTTTAAAACATGTATTAAAAAAGACGTGAATGATCCGACAAAAGTGTTCTGCACTTATTGCAAGTGCACACTGAATGCAAAATTGTGGGATTTGAAATCCCATGTGGAAACAAAAAAACATAAGGGCGGTATTGCGTCCTTAAAACAAAATGCAACCATTGACTTCCCCAAACAAAATACTTCAACTGATTTTGCTGGGGCTATTTTCTGTTGCTATTTTTTGTGAAGGTTGGCTATTTTTGGCTATTTTCAAGAGTCAACACAGCTATAACTATCGGCTCAGAGTTGGCAACACTGTTTGAGACCTCTATGTGTTCTCTGCTTAGTGGTTACACACACACCAGCGGCAATTGCTTCTTCTTTAATTTAGATGTCTGTTAAAAATTCACTGATCTGCCTCACGTTTTGTTTATTGCCTCACACGCATATATGTATATGTTTATGTGAGGTTCGCATGCATGTATTGTATGCATGCACTCGTAAGTACAGCATGCAAAACATCTTAAAAGGGAAATTTAACAGTTAATAAAAATTTGATTAGATAAATATTAATAAATGGGAAATAATTCAAAAATGTATATGCTTTAGAAATATAAATGTAAGAAAATATAAAACACAACAAAACATAAAAAAATTAAAATAGGTAAATTATTTTTTCGCCGTGCGAATTCGAACCCTGGCCGTTTGCATAGGAAACCGTCATCCGAACAACGAGACCACCGTTGCTGCGCTCCGCGAGCGCTAAAATTGCATATTTATATAATTAATTGCATATTAGCTCAAATGTGTCATATGTCTTATGTCTTGTACAACAATAACATTTCTACTGGATTGAATGAGATAATTTGTTGAAATATGATTAATTAAACTAAATTTTATAATGATGAAAAAAAACTTCTATTTAGAAGTGAAAAAAAAACATAAAACCGCCGCCTGGCTTTTTTCTCAAGGATTGAACTTCCACCTCTCTCTCTCTCTTGTGCTTGATGTTCCTTGATGATCAGCTGCTCAACACATTTGACTATCGCCGCAAATACTAACTGTTCGGCTAAGTTACTATTTCCATCTCATACACACACAACCATTTTCGCATTAAAAAGATCGAAAACGCACATAGCTGGCAGCAGCTTGCAGGCAAGGCATCACAAATCAATAGAAAACGTTAACTTACGTAACTTCTATTTTTATTATCCGATCGGGTTGCAATTTATAGAATAAGTTCACGTATTTATCTAGATGTATGCCAAAGCAGAAAGTTAAGACTTCAATACTTTGCTTAATAATCGCATAAGAAAACGTATTTCTGATTTAGGGTTGACGTCGTACCCAAAATTTGAAAGTGACGTTTACTGCCTAGGATATACACGAATCTTTATGCCAAATTTGGAGGGTCTAGCTTTCTTAATAGCTGAGATCTGTTGTCTCATACAGACAGACAGACAGACATGGCTAGAGCGACTCGGTTAGTGATCCTGAGTAAGAATATATATACTTGATGGGGTCGCAGATGTCTCCTTCTGCCTGTTACGCACATTCTGACAAACCTAATAGACCATGTACTTTTTTAAAATCCATGGCCTAAGGAATGAAACGAAGCGACATTGTAATTAATTGTTTTGATCAGTTGTGTAATGATATTGATGGAAAAATGCTATCATTTAATACACCTGTTACTTGAAACGAAAAATTAGCTTTTTTTATTTCATATTTCATAATTTTTTTACTCAAAAGCTCTAGCATAACTGATGAGTACGGTGAGTTGATATTGATAGATTAGCTTTGCGTGGATATGAGGGTTATTTGCTCGATAAATAAACTTTAAACTTTTTTTTTAAATAATTTTTGTTTAATGTGTATTATTACAGTAATTTATAACTAACTAACAAAGTATTTTTTTAAATAAATTAGAAAAATACAGATAGATGGCGTAGAATTTATTTACATGGCAACTATTAGGATAAAATCAGTTTTTCTTCAAGGGACGTTGCCGAAGCAAATTTATATATACATATATGAATGTACATAATGAAAGCATGCATGTGTTACCATGCATAGAAATATGCCAGTAAACGTATGCAAAATTATAAATAATATTCTTCTTGTAAATAAAAATAATTCTTCGCATATCATCAAGTTAATCCAAAAATTTAATTTATGGTTTAACAATAATTTCTATCCCGAAGGCTTATTGTCTACAGTGTTTTCGGAAACAGCATCATCCATTTTCTGTTTATCTTTGTGCGGAGGCGCAGGCATAGGTATTGCAATGGTATTCATTGTGCTAATCATACGAGGTTCTGTCCGATCTGTTGTTATTGGTAACGATTGTATACCATTGCTGGTGAAAGACTTTAGGTAATCTGATTGCGGTACTTGTGGCGCTCCAGCTCCATGGCTATGCCCGTGTTCAGACTCATGGCTATGACTGTGTCCAGACCCATGGCAATGATTATGTCCAAAATTATGGTTGTGATGCTTGTGCTGTTGTTGTTGATTCTGCTGCTGTGGAAATGACTTTGGCAACTGGGAGTGTCGTGTTGTATCTGAAGCCTTAAGTCGCTCGCTTAGTGCCTTCAGGGCAATTTGTCTGCACATAGAAAAGGTAAAATATTGTTTATAGAAAAATAAAACTCTAATTACTTACCGCCTGCGCTCAATATCATGGGGATCCACGCCTGGCATTTGCACAGATACCGACATTAAATTAGTTGCTGATATAGAACGCAACGGTGTGGGCATTTTGATCACACCCGTGCGTAAACAAAAGTTATATATGGGATTAATAAGTATGCCGATAAATGGCTGTGTCATATTTGGAAAGAAGCTAACGAAAGTGAAGCTCTCAGAGCTATCGCCGCAACCGTTTGGATGATGTTGGTAAAAGCGCAAATAAATCCACGAGACAATAGCACCAGAGGCAAACATCGCTGGATAAGTACCATCCAGCAATCCAATGGCCCAAAATATTAGAGCAAAGATAAGTACAGTAAGGGGTACGTTACTGAAAGAGTAGATTTTTACCAATAGTTAAAACTGTTGACCAAAAAATAGGAATTTATAATAACATAACAAATCATGTTACAATATAAAGTTTCAAGCAAACCAAAATATGTGCCAGTGTAATCACAATAAAGAAATGAAAGCTATGGTCAAGCGCGAACGACAGTAATATCTGACGCCAATTTGAACTACCCTGTCGATGCTGATTCAGAATATATATTGTTTATGGAGTCGGAGATGCCTCCTAAGGTAAGTTGCAAACTTCTGGCAAAAATAAATATACTCTATATAACATATAGCTGACATGAAAACCAATACTTTGAAATGGTTTATTTGTTAAGAATTGTTCATTACTATTACCATAACTTTTTACAATGCAACTACTTTTAAACAGGTGTTTGTAGTACAGGTATAAAAGACTTAAATGTAACCATAAATGTGAAATCTCTGCAAAGATATAAATATAATCATCGGCGTGTCAAAGGAAGCTTGGATTTTTTCTGTTTGACTATTAAAATTGTATTGGTAGGTATCAACTGTTGAGTTGGTTTGAGTGTAGCTTTATTTTATATTTAAGTAAAGTTAACTAAACTTTAATACAACATAAATTTTCATAAAAATCAGTTAAATTATATTTGTAAAATTAAACTAACTCACCGATTAGTTAAGCGTCCATACCGCGTTTTGAAGATAAGGTGATCGGGCATTATCTGTCGCACTGCAACGCAAATGCCCGCCACGTATCCCGCCAGACCATGGATGTGTACCTCGAATAAAATGGTTGGGTTTTTGGTGGTCATATAGTAAAACAAGTAGTAGATGGTCGTAAGGAGCGAAACACCAAAATTACTTAGAGCGAAAAATTTAAACATTTCAAATTGGCCCCACAGTGGCTCTAGCATTTTGCCACAAAGCCCCACCGTGATCACATCGACTACCACCTCCCACCAGTGCAATTCGATAAAACAGAACGTAAACGCAGTCCATATCCAAAACTTTCCGTTCGGTAAAATGTAGCCAGGCGTAACGCTGAGCAGCAGCACAGCAGTCTCCGAATATGAGAACAGGTAACCCAGAATGGTCACCAGACAGATGAGTGTTATTACCGGCGATGTATTGTGGAGCAGAGCTGTCATTTGCTGCTTCAAATATGGCACATTCCGTTTGAGTTGAGCTGACATGGCAACTCGACTCGATTCAACTTAACTTCGAATATGTCGTTTTTTCGGGTTTTAGCTTTGTTTCGCAAATGACACTCTGTGCAGTTTAATGTACAAGTCGTTCTTGCTTGTGCGTATATACACATTAGTACATATGTGTATCATGCGTTTTCAATAGCTCTAACAGCGTTTCATTTATAATTTTATTAACGATTATACTTTCATTGTATACCGATTCAAAGTGTGACCAAGCTAGGCTAATATAATTTAACTTGTTAACACGATGACTAATAAGCTGTAAAATCATCGATAAATACGTTTATGCAAGCGAATACGTTTATTTATAAATATGTATGTCCGCTGAAAAATTTGGTAATTGTCTAGAAAACGGACTGTTCCGAAATCGCACGATTTTCAATATTTGTTTGCATAACTGTGCGTTTCGACCTCCTGAACTCGAATCCGGAAATTTTGCGTATTTTAGAAGATAAAAGCGAAAGAAAATTGCCAATTCACTGCTTTTCTACACTGTTCGATAACTTCGATATGTACACAAAATGACGCATTTTACACGAAATTGTGTATGTGTATGTGTGTTCAGCTGACAATTGTGTGTTCAGCTGACGGTTGCAGTGTGCAGCAATTTATTATTTTAGGTGTTGCAAATGAAAAGAATACATAAAAAAGAGCTATATATATTATATATAACAAGACTAAAATGGAAAAATACGAATATTATAAAGAAAATTGAAGCGCCGTAGACAAAAAAATTTAAAAAAAAAAAACACGTGAGTTTTTGGGGCGCACTCAACAGCACTACCAAATGCATGCTTTCTGAAAGACTTTTCTGGGGAATCCAATAACACTACTAAATTCCGTTATTCTAATTTTTGGTATACCAATTTGTTTACGGCGCTGAACGGATATGAACATTAAATACTTCTGAATAAAATCTGAATTTATAACGTTGAAACGAACAAAGTATCGACATCTCAACTGGGGGAGCCAATATCTACTGAGTAGATAAAGTGTCTGTGTTAGAAAATATTGAAAATTATAACGAGAACCTCTATATAACGACCTATTGCGGCGATGTGCCTACAATGGCTTTAGCATATTCGCGAGTGCAAAAAACAGAAAAGCAATATTTATAGTTTCTGAGAATTCTGAAAAAAATAAAAACTAATACAATAATTAAATAAATTGTGATTAGAGTGTGTGGCAATCTGCTGGATAGGCTGAGTGGTGTGGAGGCACCCGCAAAAGCTGCCCAGTGGATTGTGAGGCAGCCGTACCCTAGTAGGCTAAGGCCAAAAAGGAACAATTCGGACCACCGCGCTCAGTTCTGTTGTTCGCTGTGTTTGCTCGTCACTATCAAAGTTAGGTAATTGTCTAGTGAAGGGGCTTTGGGTTAATCGCGACGTAAAATTATTACGCTGAAGTGCTAAGTTAAGCGGTTTAATAGTTATTAACAAAAAACAATAAATTAATGCGTTGAATAACACTGCTTACTAATACAACCAAAACAATGAACAAGAATTTCATGTGTGTGTGCTTGTAAACAGCTGTGTGGCATTTTTGGCGGCAAAAACCAGGCAGACAAAAGAAATTTAAAATATAAAAGAAAATATCGCCGTGAGGCGAAACAATTTTTGAAAAAAAATCTGCTATAGCTTGAGCTTTAGATAACCTCAGGTCATATTTGTACGGGTTCCGCATCAGTCAAGGTAGAGACCATCAACCACTGCACATTGTCGATTTTCCCAAAAAAGTGGCATAAAGTCAAAAATTTATGGTAGTATATTAAAAAAACCTTGTTATTTATTAATAGTAAACACTTCAGGAAGCTGGAAAAAAAAAATTTCATTTTCGTTGGGTGGCAACTCTCTTTATGTGGCAGCTGATGGCAAGCAGATTTCGATTGTAAAAGTTACCGCGAAAATTTTACTTCTGCAATCGATCAGTGTGCGTATGTTTTATGCAGTTAAATATATGTATTTAGTATGTTACGGACTGCTTTTTTTGTCAGGGCCGCGCCAGCTAGCTCAGCAGCACTTGGGGAGGGTTTTTTCCTCCAGCCCTGCAGTCCGCACCAAATATCGACTAAACATCGGTATTTAACACATAAGACACATCACTAACAAAAAAAGGTAAACAAACCAAACGTGTAAAACAGATATTGCACAAATATTTTACATTTTGTTTCGTTTACTTTCAGGTAAAACTACTCTACGTGGGACAACGACACACAACAACGACCATTGGTGACTGCCAAGTCACCGCGCACCCACCCAACCTTGTGATGCTCCTGCTCAGAAGTTTCGGAGCATCACCCAAAAATCGCGGAGTCCGTCCTGGCCTACTAAGGCCGCCCCATCTCCCCAAAAAGGTAAATTAGCACATTATAATAACTTTAAACATTTAGTTAATACTAATCCTCACTCTCATGACTGACCCCCCACGTGGGAAACTGAACACTAAACTATTAACGCTTAACTTAAGACTAATAACAATAATGATTTATATAATTATATCTAATGGGACATTTTCTATTTATAGGTGCAGCTTCTTTGCCGCAAATTCGGCCTGCTAGCGGCGAATGGTGTTGGCGGCTAGCGCAAGCGAAGATTTAGGCCAGTTGTTGGCGCTGCAGTAGTCGGCTGTCCGCTAGCGCCGCTGGAGTTGCCGCAGATTTAGATGCTAAGCTGCCGAGGCGTTAAGGCACCGTCAAGGCTGCAATTTGGCGGTCACGCCGGGGAAAATGTAGCCAGCTACTCTGCTACGGCAGCCGTTGCTGGTGCTGCAGTGGCAGAGTTTTTGCACGGGGGACAATATGGGCCCTGGCAGATCCCCGCAAGGAACAGACTCACCAGGGCAGGTAGGCGTTGGTTGCCGAGAGATCCAGGAATCGCTTCTGCACACATACAAAATATTAATTTAATAAATGATTGTAATTTTCAACAAAAATGTAACACGCACTTAGTTATTTGCAGATTCTATCTGCGCTGACCGCTCGCTCAAAGGCAACTGAAGAGTCGGCCGCCCTTGAAAGATATATTGGCGGTCATATGCCTGGGCATTCGGGAAGCTACCGACAATTCAAACGGCGCTTGGCCCTTGGGTCAGTGACCGTCTTGGCTGTTAACAGGCCCATGGCCTCGTACAGGCTTGCACTGCATGCTCCGCCAACCGATGTTTTGTACCAGGGCAGCTGTGTTCTTCGATACACAGTGTGTATTACACACCTATCGATACTTCCAATGAACACAGCTGTTTCGCAGAATGCAACAAGTATGGAAAACAAAGATGAAGGTATATATAATCTGTATGTTATGGCAAAAGTACATAAATATTTGTGTTGTTGTTTTTGTCCAGTGTTGTTGTTGGTTGTATTTGAACTAAAATTTTAACAATTTTAATATTGTTCCGTGAAGTATTTTTATATCAAGAGCAAGGAAGAGCAGGCAACTAATAATGTCAAGTTACTAACTTAAATGTCTATTTTCATTTGGTAAAAATCTCATTTCCCCGTTTTCCCCCGTTTATACAAAAAATGATCTTGTAGTTGTTCTTGCAATTACCAACAGCGAGCTTTAGTTCGTTACACGCTTGGATTAGGTTTATGGAATTCGTTTTAAACATATCATATCGAATCGATATTAAAACTTGGCACGTAAAAGGCGAGAATAAAAACAAAATGATATCGCGGAAGAAGGAAATCCAACAAAGAATATGGAAAGAAATGGGCTTACATATTAGCATACCAAAATAGAATGAATCTGGTAACAACAACGATGGGAATACGGCGAGGCGAATCTTTGCAAATACCAAACTTTTTGCAGAAATCACATTGTTTGACGAGGTCCTATTAAATAAATTTCACCATATATTAATAGCAATTTCGTGTGAATTTGCCATAAACATAGACAAATTTCGATGTTTTTGCAACGATACATTTTTATTGTATATGCAGGCGTATCCATGGTACCCAATGTCCCCAACAGTTCACAAGATTATACTAGTTCACGAACCAGATATTATGGATCAGTTTGTAGTTCCTGTTGGATGCCTGGGCGAAAATGCCTCAGAGGCACGCAACAAACTCTATAAAATGGACCGACGTTCCCATGCTAGAAAAAATTCCAGGCTAAATAATATAACTGACGTGTTTTTATAGATCTATTGACTCATCCGACCCTCTAATTTCAAGCTTGAATATACATAATACACCAAAACTGCTTAAAAAAAATCACTTCCTACAGAAGTTATTGCGCTTTTGGAAAATCCAACCTTAAATATAAGTTCATGCTATATATCTGAAGAAAATAATAATGAAATTTTTAATTTTAATAATATTAATAACATGGAAAGTGAAACAGATGACAAAGAAGATTATGATAACATCAATGAATATTCGTTCGATTTAGATGAGGAAAATTTTTAACTGCTTATTTTTAAAGTTTGTAATAATATAACTACATATATGAATAAAAATTTGTTATCTTTTTTTATAGAATATTATGTCTAAGTAGAATA
Organism: Zaprionus tsacasi; assembly: GCA_018904105.1. Classification (NCBI taxonomy): domain Eukaryota; kingdom Metazoa; phylum Arthropoda; class Insecta; order Diptera; family Drosophilidae; genus Zaprionus; species Zaprionus tsacasi. The sequence continues at coordinate 583,125 of JAEIFR010000202.1, read as the reverse complement.
AAATAAAGCTTTTCATTTTGTTTCAATTTTAGTTGAACATTTATAATTTGCTCTTAAATAAATTCACATTTTAGTGGTGGCCTACACATATGACATATGATATGAGTGACCCAATTGTCGAAAAAAAAATTTCCGAAATTAGAGTTAAATATAACGAACATTTAAAAAATAGTATTATGTCTCTAGCTTTATTATACCCTTGCAGAGGGTATATTAATTTTAGCCAGAAGTTTGCAACGCACCTTAGGAGACATCTCCGACCCTATAAAGTATATATATTCTGAATCAGCATAAACAGAGGAGTCCAAAAATGGATGTCCGTCTGTCCGTCCGTCCGTCCGTCCGTCCGTCTGTTGCAACGCAAACTAGTCTCTCAGTTTTTGAGCTATCTTCATGAAACTTGGAATACAAGCTTCTTATTGCTGCGCGCTGTAAATAAGTCGGAACGAGCCAGATCGGACCGATATATCGTATAGCTGTCATAGAAACTATCGGCCGATTTTTGTTGTTTTTCAAGATATTGCAACAAGATTTGGCAAATCTTATTCTTATTACGTTCCTAATGTGCTGTCAAAATTGTATCAAAATCGGACCACTATAACATATAGCTGCCATAGGAACAATCGGCTGAAATTAGGGTTTTTGTATGCAAACCTGTTTTGTTCTTGGAAATACAGCACATTATCAATACTTTTTAATGTTATACAGTAACCCGCCCTTATTTTTTCCATTTAAATATCTCAGACGTTTATATTCTATGGCTGTTATAGGAACAATCAGTCAGCCCGTCTGTCTGTTGCAACGCAAATTAGTCCCCCAGTTATTGAGCTATCTTCATAAAAGTTGGCTCACAAGCTTCTTAATTCTGCCTTTATTAAATAAGTCGGAACGGGCCAGATCGGACTGATATATCGTACAGCTGTCATGGAGCCTATCGGTCGATTTTCGTTATATTTCAAGATATAGCTATCTGGCTTACCACATCCAAATCTAAGTATGTCCTTAATTATAAAGTTTCATCAAAATCGAAGTTTTATAACTTATAACGATCAACGATCGGCCTAATGAAGGTACCTCTTGCAATTTTATGAAAATCTGAGTACTATCACATATAGCTGTGTACAACTGCAAGGGTATAAAACCTTCGGCAAGCCGAAGGTAGCCTTGCTTTCTTGTTTCTCGTAGAAAGTGATATTTTATGTCAATGTGTTTTGTGTGCTTATGATGCACAGGATTCTGCGCTATGTGTTGCGCACTTATGTTGTCGCCAAATATGGCCATCGGTTCCGGTTGCTCGACCACCCAATCTCATGTAGCAGTCTTCTCAAATAGATAGCTTCTTTGCAGCCATGGATAACGCGATCTACTCCGCTTCTGTGCTGCTTAACGCGACAACGCTTTGCTTCGTTGATGACCAAGAGAATGCACTTCCAGCCATAAAGAATGCGTAACCGCTGTAGGATTTTCTGTCCTTTTCGTTAGCCCAATCAGCGTCAACAAAGCATTTGACTGATTCGCTAGACTTGTGGTATATGATACTCAGGTTCATAGTACCCGCAAGATACCTCAGAATGTGTTTCGCTGCAATCTCGTGTTCTTCGTGTGGATCAGTGTTTCTTTGCGACAATTTGCTAACAGCGTGCAAAATGTCTGACCGACTCAGGACTGCTAAATACATAAGCGAACCAATTAGTGACTGAAACCCTTAAATATTCACCTGGACACGGCTTTCACTCGTGCATCCCACTTGGTACTCTGGGTCTAACGGTGTGCTTACTGGACGACAGCTGTTCATACCATGCGTTTCCAATAGTCTTTTATGTACGTTTTCTGGCACATCTTGATAGATCCTCTCTCACCATCTCGCTCTATTTCCATGCCAAGGAAATAGTTGATCGCACCGCCGTCATGCATCTTAAAGTTTGATGCAATCTTCTCCTTAATCTCGGTTATGTTATTTTGATCGCTCGGATACAAAATGATTAAGTCGTCGACGTAGACTTCTGTATAGCTGAATTTACGTTGTTCTTGCTTAACGTATAAGCAAGCCTCGTTCCTGCATCTCTTGAACCCCATATTCTTTAAAACGTCATCAAGTGTGTTGTTCCACACACTTCCTGATTGCTTAAGCCCATAGAGGGCTTTTTGTAGCTTAAGAACTTTGTTTGGATGATCCTTGTCAATAAAATTCGGCGGCTGCTTCATGTACACTATTTCATGAAGCTTGCATTTGCTATGTCGACTTGGTGCACAAACAATTGTTTTTCAGCAGCGATTGCAAACAGCAGACGAATCGTCTTATAGCGGATAATATGTGAGAACGTTTCCCAATAATCTTTCGCTTGTTCTTTCAAATCTCTTCATGTTGCTGTTTTCTCCTTTGTCTTTGTTGCCTTTACCTTGCGTGTGTGTGTACACTGCTTGTAACGCCGCATTGCCTTCGCGTTCTGTTCTTTCTTTCTTTCGACCGCCTTCTTCTATCAATTTTACTTTGACGATTTCAAATGTGGGAAACTCATCGCGAGTTTCGATAGCGACTACGAAGTTCTCCCATGTATCAGGCAAACTCCTTAACAACATAATAACTTTCAGTTCTTCATTTATTTTGATGTTCGGTCAATAATTTTCGTCTTGCTGGATGTTGAAGCGCGATATAACTTTCGATATAACTGTACTTTCTGTATAGGCCCAACTTGTGTGTGTAGTTGCTGCAGTTTCTTCCACGCTGCTTCTGCCGTTGTGCACGCTTTAATGTGCATCAACTGAGTTGGCTTTACGTTTAATACCATATACGCCAGTGCCTTTTGATAGAGTATCCCATCTTTTTGGTTCTGATGCATTCGCTTCATCTCTCACATATCTTCCACACACAACTTTCCATAAGTCTGCTGTTACGAGGAGACTTTTCATGGCCATGGGCCATATCTCATAGTTTTCGTCACCAAGTTTTTCGATTTGAAGCGACATATTCATTTTTTATTTTTATACCCTTCGACCATTGAAAATGGTCAAAAAAGGGTATAGTATACTAACTTTGTGCAATGTATGTATAGGCATAAGGAGGCGTGGCAGACCCCACAAAGTATATATATTCTTGCTCAGGATCACTAGCCGAGTCGAGACGAGTTGAGACATGTCCGTCTGTCTGTCCGTCTGTATGAGGGAACAGATATCAGCTATTAAAAAAGCTAGAGACACCAAATTTGGTATGGAAGTTCCTATATATAATAGGCAGATAAAGTTTATTTCAAATGTTTGATGCCACGCCCACCCCCCCCGCAAATCGGTAATTTACGATTATTAAGCAAACTATTAAACATAGAAAGTTCTGCTTTGGTATGTATAATGCTAAATGCCATATCCTATGTCGGGCGTTCGACTGTAGCCCTACCCACTTGTTTCCTTAAGTTCCGTGATTGCATTGGTAACTGATGGGATATTTAAGTCTCTTTGGATGTTTTCACTCCGAAAGTACCACGGTGCTCCAGTGATGGTTCTCAGAATCTTTGATTGTGCTCGCTGTATGATGTCAATATTGCTGTTGTTGGCATTGCCCCATAACTGTGAGCCATAGGTCCAGATAGGTTTCAATATAGAATTGTAGAGTAAGACCTTGTGATCTAGGCTGAGCGGAGAACCAGAGTTGATAAGCCAGTGTAAGTTGTTGACTTTGAGTTTAAGTTGGGTTTTTTTTGGCTTCAATGTGCCTGCGCCATGTGAGTCTGCCAAGGTGTACTCCTAGGTACGCTACCTCATCTGCTTTCGGGAGTGGTATGTTGTTCAACAAGAGCGGTGGGCAGTCTTGTCTGTTTAGCGTAAACGTCACGTGCTTGTATTTTTGCTCGTTTACTTTTATTTGCCAGTTAGAGAGCCACTTCTAAATCTCGATGAGGTGCAGTGCCAGCTGTGCTGTAACTTGGATAGGGGACCTTGAACGGCTAAGGATAGCTGTATCGTCGGCAAATGTGGATACCGTTAAGCGACTATTTGAAGGGATGTCGGCTGTATAGATGAGGTATAAGGTTGGCCCAAGAACGCTGCCTTGGGGGACTTCAATTGTAAACTTTCTGTCATAGAGTTAAGACTTTAGAAGTTTGTGTGTGCTTTCGGGTAGGGCTGTTTTAATTTTAAACATTAGGCCGTCGAGCCAGACTGTCGAATGCTTGGGATACGTCTAAAAATACTGCGTGATATTCAATTGCAGTTCTTATTTCCGTTGTAATACGATTCACCTGTTCAATGGTTCCGTTGCTTTCGCGAAATTCAAATTGATGGGCTGGGATTATGTTGTGGTATCTCAGATGTAGATTAAGTCGAATCAGCAGGCATTTTTCGAATAGTTTCTAAATACATGAGAGTAGACTTATTGGTCTGTAAGATGAAGGGACTGTGTGGTCCTTACCAGGCTTTGGAATCATTATGATAATCGACCTCTTCCATCGTTGTGGAAAGTAACCAAGTTTGGTGATGGCATTAAAGAGCTTGGTTATGTAGCGAACTGCAGAGTGTGGCAGCTGGATGATCATTTCTGGTGTTATAAGGTCGCAGCCGGGGGATTTTTTCGGGCTGAGATTGTCTTTGATTATTTTAGTTACTTCTTTAGGACGAAACACAATTGGGGTGTGTTGCTGGTGGCAGTTTACGGGTGAGGACGGTAGCGCGAATGTGCTAGTAGCCTGGTTTGGCGTGAACACATTTTGTAGGTGAGCGGCAAATGTGGTGGCTCTGTCTGCATCACTACGGGCCCAGCCTGCTGAGGAATTCCTTATCGGCAAAACGGTTTCAGTCGGTGGGCGAAAAGTTGGGTGGGCTCGCCACAGTGACTTTTATTTTGTGCCTGTTGGTGTGAGTTGCTCTATGTATCGGCGCTGATCGTCTTCCTCCTTTTGTTTCAGAGCGTTGGCCAGTTTCCGTGTGGCTACTTTTAGCTTTTGTTTTGCAGTTGGGTATCTGGAAGATTGCCATTCTCTGCGTAAGCGTCGTTTTACGTGGACGAGTTGCTCGATTTGTACGTTGGTGTTTTTTGAATTAATTGTAGTATTTGTTATTTTGGGTGTTGCAGTAAGAGCTGCTGCAGTAAGGATAGATTGCAATACACACGTGCAGCTCTCTATATTAGATTCAGTATTGAGTTTTGGGCTTAGCTCAATGTGTGAACTTATATATTTTTTATACCTGAGCCAGTTTGTTTTTGTTTTAAGGTGAATTAGTACAGGCGAGTGATCAGATGACAGATCCTGCAGACATTCAGCTTTAACCAAACTGCGGGAAATATTTTTCGTAGCTGCGAAGTCGATCAGGTCAGACAGCTTATTGAGGTCTGATGGCCAGTATGTAGGACTCCCGGGGGAAGCATGGTCAAGTTTATTAGTGGCTTTTATTATAGTCTTATAAAGCTGTTTTCATTTTGGGTTCACAAGTCGCGATCCTCAGTGAGTATGTTTAACGTTGTAGTCGCCTTCTGCAATGATGTGTGGCTCTAGTGCTTGGAAGAAATCCAGGAATTGAGCTTCTAATACTGTGAAACGGGGGGACAGTATACGGCCGCTAGTGTGAGGAGAGTGTTGTCCTCCAGCTGAATGTTGATAGGTGTGGCCTGAAGATGATTTTCCGCAAATGCTTTGTAAAAGTGGTGCTTCATACGGTTCCTTATGAGTATGGCGGCGCCACCGTGTGCTTTTCCGTCGGGATGATTTGTACCATAGAAATGGTAGAGATGAGTTTCCGAAAGAAGCGTTACGTCGATATGCTTCTCATGTAGGAATTGAGCTAGCTCAAGTTTGCGCTGTGAAACGCCATTGGCGTTCCACGTAGCTATGCGTAAGGTAGCCATTATTTATTTGATTGTTGGGCTACAAGCATTTGTATCAAAAGGCTTTGATTACGCATCAAGACTTGAATGATGGTCTTCATAAATGTCATACATTACATCATGCTCTGTTGTAAGGCTTGCATCATAGCTTCAGTTTTTGTTTCCTGCTGCGCAGCTGGGTTAAAGTTTTTTTATGTGTCTAATTTTAAGTGCACTTCATGTGGGGTTCGGGAATTTTGGGTTGGAGGCGTCATACCTGATTTTAAAACGTTTGCAAATTTTATTTTGTTAGTGTTGGATGTAGGCCAGGGAGCGAAACTTGCTGCTTTAGAGAAAAGTACTTCAGGATTTGTTTCTGATGGTGTCAGCGTAGCTGTTCCTTGGTGTGCCCGCGCCGTGTTCATTCTTTTGTGAACACGGATTTTCAGCTCTTTGTAGATTTGACAGCCTCTGTAATTTGCTGTGTGATTGCTCCCACAGTTATTGCATTTTTTCTCGCATGCATTTTTTTTTGTTAGTTTGACAGCGTTTGGAGTCGTGGAGATCTCCACAGACTACGCACACCGGGCGAAGTGTACAATACGACCTCGTGTGGCCATACTCTTGGCAGTTTGTACATTGTACAGGAGCGTTACGTTTATGCGGCTCTTCTACTGTGATCCTACGGTGCAGAAGGAGCTGGAGTTTGTAAATTGGGTGAACCTCGTTTTTTCTAGGAGGCTTGTTTTCTGGTTCAAGCTCAATCTTGAAGAGTGGTTGGGGCTACCTGTTTCTGTTTTTGATATTGAACACGCTTTTGGCGTAAAATCCCTTTTCCTTTAGCGCTTCAGTTATCTCTTCGGACGTAACATCAGACTCAATGCCCTTCAGTACTATTTGCAGGCCCTTGCTGCTTTTAAGCTGGTAGGTGTAGAAGCCTATTTTTTGTGCGGTAAGATATTTTGTGACTTTTCTGTAGTTGTCCTCCGTTTTCGTTTGAAGTTTTATTTCATTGATAGTACCTCTTACGAGGGGAATTATATGAAAGCTATCTTTTCCAATAAGGCCAATCAAAGTATTTACAAAACCGCTTGTGCTCATCTCGCGGACGTATATTGGCGGAGGCTTTGTTTTCTTCGGTTCGATATCAACGGATCCTAGCGGCACGTCCTCAGCGGTATCTGCCAGCAAGGCAAATCTGTTGGTATTTGCGGGGGCTACATTGTTGATCAAGGTAGAGTTGTCGCGTGTATTTTTCGGCTAGTTTTCTAAATCTGAATTTTCCGGGCTGAGCTTTCGCTTTATTGTAATGTAGCAGTCCATTCCAGTCTGCCAGGTCGACCCAGCTTTTTTGTTTACGTTTTCTTTTTGTTTTGCTGGTAGTGCAGCAGTACCGTTTATTGCTTGCGGTTTTGCTTTCGCTGACTCAGTCAGAGAGTGAGCAGGTGCAGCCGATGACGAGATAGAGCGGGCTGTCGGTATATCTCCAGCTGTTGTTGTTGGAGGTAGCGGGGTTTCTGTCGGAGCTAAGAGAGCGGGAGAGCAAGAGCGCGCTCTTTCTTGATTTGTTGGTAGCAGAAGGTTTCTTGGGCTATTGGTTATTGACCGCTCGATGTCTGCATTTGGGGTTGTCGGTGAGACGTAGGAGAAGTACGCGTTGTTGCGTTGAATTGAGAGCCGGCGTTCGTCTTGCTCACGCTGACGCTGAGCGCGAGTGTCGTTCTGACTCATAGTTTTATTATTTAAGATAACAAATCACTATATATATTTAAGCGCATAGAGCGACTCTTTCGCTTTCGGATTATTTATTTAGTTTATTTTATTAGACGTTCACTTCACTCAAAACAACCGATTTTGTGCGGAGCTCGATAAAAACACGTCTTCACACGTCGGCGATCGATCGAACGATATTCATTTTTGCTTATTTTACCGTGTTAATTCCCGCACGATTTAACTAATAGCAATCAACCAGTTACTGTACCAAACATTTTATTTCTAGACCGACACGCACTCTCCTGGGCCCATAACCTGTTGCAGGAGTTTGTGTAAATCAATTAATGAAAGACACAACGAAGTGGTACGGTCGAACGTTTAATCAGAACTGAGGATAAAGAGTAATACAAAAACTGATGCTTCATACAATGTTGCCAGTCCATTCAGTAACGGATGTACAGTGTTGTTAGTAGTGTTGTTAATATGTTAGCTTACTTAAGAATGTTAACGGCTGTTACATATTCAATAATGACAGATTTTTCCGATCCCGATATAGATCTGCGAAGTTATAGAAAAAGAACATCGTACAGCTCATAGAGGTCCTAAGGAGGTGCGCTTGCAAATTTTGGAAAAATATTATTTTCCTCAGATGACTAGTACCATCCGCAAGCAAATTTCATCGTGTGAAAACACTATAAATATGAAAGGCATCCCAATAAACCACTTCTTCAACCGACCCCTATCCCGAAATATCCATGTTAGATTCTTCACATACACATTTTTAATTTAGAAAAGAAAATCTACCTGAGCTGCATAGACAAATTTACTATGTTTGCTTAGCTCTTCCCGTTTGAATCGAAATCTTCGATTAATTTGCGGGAAAAACAGGAAGAAGTACTTCAGTATTTTACTGTTCCAAGGTTACTGGTCTCAGACAATGAGAGAGATCTCCTGTGACCGACAGTGATTAATTATTTGCGTACGCTAGGTGGCGAGCTCTATTACACACCTGAAAAGTGAAGTTAATGACCAAATCGAGAGGTTTCATTTTACTTTCCTCAAGATTTACCGGTGTTTGAAATGCGAGCACCCTGACTTCAAAAATAATGAATTGGTTGCCATAGCAGTGGACAGATATATCAAACCTGTTCACTCGATGATTAATAAAAAACCCGCAGACTTATTTTTCGACCGTTCTGCAAGAATCAATTATTGAGGTTTAACTGACTTTTAGGATACAAGCCTTGGAGGATGTTCGAGGTTTGATAGAATATAGGCAACGACTCGCAAACGCAGCCCATAATAAAACCAAACCCGACCCAATTTTGTACAGCCAGGGCGACACAGTGTTTGTTGCTAATAAACAAATAAAGACCAAGGAAAATCAGCCTTTTAGGGCAGAAGAGGTCGAAGAAAATAGGAATATAACAGTTAAAACTAAGACAATCTTTCATAAATCAAACTTGCGCAACTAAGCAAATCATTTAATTTAAAGCCAAACACACTGGATTGTTTACAACGTTTCTCAAAGCTTATCATTAAAAACTCATTTAATAAAACACAACACACGCTTTGCATTAACACAATCCAAACCAAACCAAAATACACAAGTACCAGAATACAAAATACACAACCAAAATACACGTACACTCCCCATATATCTAATAATTTAGAATAAGTTCATAACTCTTTTAAAATACTTATTACTCATAAGGTTGCTTTCTTTAACCAATATTACAAGCATCGTCTTCGCTCATATGGTGGGAGCTGCGGATATCTTCAAATACGAGGCTCGTCCCGCTACAGGAGGGTACTGTCTGGCGTGTCAACGAGCAGCTTAAACTAGTCCACGTAATCGACTTGGGGAAAATTGAGTCACTCGTTGAAGAGGTTCAACGTGAGGCGGAGTTACTGGCAGACCCCAGGATTGGAGCGCTGGTAGAACACTACCTACAGGAGTCGTAGTGGGGTCTGACTGCGTCTGACTGGGACGCCATACTTCGTTCACAGGAGAACTCCGTAAAGACGGCCGACCAGCAACTAAGGATAAATGCTGGTCTTTTCGATGCCTCGCACGACTCCTTGAGGCAGCTAAAGGAGATACGAGGACGTGCACATGGCGATCACCCTGCTCCATAAGGCCCTGATTGTCGATGTGCAGGTCAGCGAAATGACACAGGCGTGTCAGCTGGCTAAATCGAGAATTGTCAACTCCCGGCTACTGGACGACCATTTTGACTGAAGTTTATTTAGCTACGAGTATCAAGTTCTAAAACTACAACAGTTTAGTGAAAGTTAAACACAAAGTGCAAAGTGCATTTCGCACAATTATTGTCACTGCTACCAGAAAAATAAATTCAACAGCGGCCCAACTAATTATCGCTGTGTCAGCTGTAAATAATACAGCAACACCGACCATTGGCAAAATCAAAAGCAGAAGACGATTTCGATTGTGCAGACTGTCATGGATCACTACATCCAAATCAAGAGAAAGCTCAGCCCGCAAAACAATAAAGCGGGTAATTAACCCAAAATCAATCGAGCCAACAACGGCAATATGCTATGCCGATATGCTGATTCTGCGACCGAACAACCCAACGAAACAACGGTAGGGGAACCAAAATAGACCAGTTCATACGAGAACAGAATACAAACGCACTTGTAAATAAACTCGTTGCATTGATTGGTAACAGCAAATTCCACATTATCCCGCTTAAAAAAGGAAATATTCAAAACAAAACTACAGATTCAAACAGAAGCTTACCACCGTAAAGTGACTAAATACCTAAATGAAGCTGGGAAAAAATTCCACAACTATCAATTAAAAAGTTGAAAAGGGCTACAGGTAGTACTTAAGGGCATCGAAGCAACACCTGCCGAAATAATTGAGGTTCTGGTCAAAAATTTTTCTACAAATTAGCTATTAATATTTTAAACAAAGACAAAGTTCCGCAGCCATTATTTAAAATAAAACTCGAACCAGATGGCCAGGCACTAAAGAGTGCATCCAATATACAATCTACAGTACTTACATCTTGCACTTGCATTGAAGCTATGATGCTATCCATACAGCAAAGCATGAAAGACTTCATGACCTTCATGCAAAATACTTTGCAAGCGCTCATGAAAAACCAAAATATCCTGATACAACTTCTTGTATCTTCAAAATCCCCATAATTGCTTCCCTACGGATATCTCTGTGGAACGCAAATGGCGTTTCAGGGCATACACGAAAACTCACACAGTTCATTAACGAAAAAAACATCGATGTAATGCTATTATCAGAAACTCACCTCACAAATAAATACAATTTTCATATACCAGGATACTTGTATATGATGGTAAAGATCATGGAGGCATTTGAATACTCATCAGAGATCGCATAAAACACCACCACTTAAAAAATTTTGACAAAAACCACCTACAATTTACAATCAATGACTCTAGCCGCAGTCTACTACTTACCACGCTTTCCAATCTCTGAGGATCAATTCATGGAATTCTTTAACACACTAGGTGACAATTCATCGCAGCGGGTGACTATAATGCAAAGCACACCCATTGGGGACCTCGACATGTGACGCCAAAGGGTATGCAGTTGTACAATGCGCATACGAAGCTGGAAAACAAGCTAGACTATGTATCCCCGGGTAGGCCTACATACTGGCCAGCAGACCCAAGAAAAATCCCAGATCTGATCGATTTTGCAATTACTAAACAAGTCCCCCCCCCCAACATGATCACCGCCGAAGGACTAGCAGATTTATCATCAGATCACTCACCTGTTATTCTAAATATGTTAAATTGCCCCCACATCGTCGACTCACCCTATAGACTCACAAATTTTAGAACAAACTGGCCAAGATATAAAAAGTATTTCTGTTCACACATAGAAATAACGCCGGCATTATCGACTAAGGAGGATATAGACAAGTCAACGGACACTCTTGAAAGTATTCAAGTTTCGGCTGCAAAGGCTTCAACACCGCCAGTGACGTATGCAAAACCAAACTACATCAGAACTAACCGAGAAATCGAGCGGCTGGTATTAGATAAACGACGCCTACGAAGGGAGTGGCAGTCCAATAGAACTACGAGGCACATGCTTAAAATAGCCACACGCAGGCTTACCAATGCTCTCAAACAAAAGGAAGAAAACAGCCAACGTTTATATATTGAGCAACTCTCTTCACTCCCTGTACTAAGCACCCTTTGTGGAGAGCTCACAGAAACCTGAAGACTCCCATAAAGTCAATAATGCCACTGCGAAGTCCCTCTGGCACCTGGTTTCGCAGTGACGAGGAAAGAGCCAGTGCTTTCGCTGACCATTTACAAAATGTATTCCGACCAAATCCCGCTACCAGCTCATTTTTTCTCCCTCCTTTAATAGCAGCAAATTTAGAACCTTAATAGCCCATTGAATTCCGACCATGTGAATTAGCAAAGGTTATCAAAGAGCAACTGAAACCAAAAAATTGCCTTGCTTCGATTTAATAGCTCCAAATGCTCATTGAACTCCCAAAGTGTGCTATTCTGCACATCTGCTTGTTGTTCAACGCAATCGCCAAGCTTGGATACTTCCCTCAAAAATGGAAAAAGTCGACCATTCCAAAGCCAGGAGAAGATAAAAAGCAGCCATTATCATATAGACCGGTAAGCTTACTAACTTGTCTCTCAAAGTTGTTTCAAAAAATGCTACTCCTGCGAATTAGCCCTCATCTTAATACAACACACTTCCAACACATTAATTTGGCTTCAGAAAAAAACATGGAACCATCGAACAAGTCAATCGAATCACGTCAGAAATTCGTACTGCTTTTGAACATCGAGAATATTGCACAGCCATTTTTCTAGACGTCGCGCAGGATTTGACAGAGTGTGGCTGAATGGACTTTTACTTAAAATAATCAAGCTGTTGTCCCAAAGCACACATAAGCTACTAAAGTCGTACCTATACAACAGAGTGTTTGCAATAAGATGCAATACAAACACCTCACGCGATTGCGCAATCGAAGCTGGAGTGCCACAAGGCAATGTTCTGGGTCCAATCCTATACACCCTTTAAACGGCGGATTTCCACACAGACTACAATCTTATAACCTCTACATTCGCTGATGATACCACAATACTCACCCGCTCCAAATGCCCAACAAAAGCCACGGCACTCCTATCCCAATATTTAACATCTGTAGAACGATGTCTTGCCGACTGGAGAATTTCAATAAATGTAAAAAATGCAAGCAGGTTACCTTTACCTTAAACAAACAAACATGCCATATATGGGTGTTCATCTGGAAAAGCGGCTCACTTGGCGCAAACATATAGAAGCCAAGACGATACATCATAAACTTAAAGCAAGGAACCTCCACTGGGTCATAAATTCTGGCTATCCACTTAGTCTTGAGTTCAAAGCTCTTCTATACAACTCCGTCTTAAAACCTATCTGAACTTATGGTTCCGAGCTGTGGGGCAACGCATCCAGAAGTAACATAGACATTATTCAGCGAGCACAGTCAACAATTCTGAGAACTATCACTGGAGCGCCGTGGTACCTTTGGAACGAAGAAATACACAGAGACCTAAAAAACAAATTAGTATTCGAAGTAATAACTGAGAAGAAAATGAAATACCAAGAAAAGCTGACCACTCATCCAAATCCCTTCGCAAGAAAACTAATCCGAGTATGCAGTCAAAGCCGCCTGCACCGCAACGACCTCCCAGCCCAGAAATAAACTTATTAGGGCATTAATCACAAACACTATCAACATGTCAGAGTTCCGCAATAAAGAAACACTGCTGCTCGCGCAAGTATCGAAGCACATCAACATATCTGAAATTTGCCAATATCGTATTTTCAATAACCATGCGACCAGAAAGACGCAAATTCTGCAAACAGCCACGAGAGGTGCCAACTATGCATTTTTGGTAGCCCACCCACGAAACTCCACATTGAAGGATCACGTTGCACAACACGGTTACCAATGTCGATCAATGCAGCGATAGCGAAACCGAGCGCAGAGACGCCCTGTGGGCCAGATGTTTTTTCTAGTGACATTTTTAAATATATAAATACCGTATATTTTGTTTTTTTTTTTAACTGACAATACCCGTCTGAGCATATAAGAGTTTGTATATGAGTTTTTGTTTGTTTACATGTTTCAGCGAGTGGTCTGCAATTTTTTGTCGTAAGTGTTTCGTGTTTGTTGATTGACCTTTTATTGAAACAAAGTAAAACAAATTGATTCAGCAACTTTTGTTAACTTTAGGAAAAGCTACCATCATTATGCTTGATACTAGCATATTTGGACTATAACTCTATCACTCTTGTTCAAGCTGATTTTAGAATTTTTATAACGTGTGAGTCTTTGTGTTGTTAATTTTTTCAGAAATATATCCAACTTCGACCAACTGTAAAGTCTGTTGCACTTTTTATGTGAAATGTCAGCCCCGAAACGCGTGCTTTATTCCAATTGTTATTTGGTACAATTTTAAAGAATCGCCAGCTTTCTGAAATGAAATCTAAAAGGATTACTAGGAAATTAACTAGTTTTATGAGCCGACTTACAGAAAAATGGAAATCATGTCATTACAACAGAATTTATTTCGAGAGAAAAACAGAAATGGCTTGACGAGTTACTGTTTATATACAATGTACCATCAAATTCAGATCTGAGTCGGCCCAAGAAGGATGTTGGTGACCTTTGCCACAAAGTCCAGGCCAGAAAAGTGTCTAATCTTTTTCTTGTGAACGGCTTACTTGTTTCATCGGATCCGTATATAACGGCTATGTCGATAACTCCTAACACTAGTTGCAAAGAATTTAATTTTGATAAAACCGTGGCTGGGCTTTTGATTAATTTCGAAAACAATTTAAATAAATCAGATTCCGATTAATTTCTGATGAGAATTATATAATTAATTTATCAAAAGTCAAAAATATAAATTTACAGTCAAATCTGTTTTTGTTTACTCGAGTTATTACTAAAGTTCCGCTAGCTGGGCAACCTGCCCCACTGTGCGACGGCGACCAATGACATCGAGGGAACTCCAAGATGCAGCAGAGCACCGGCAGCGTCGAAACGACGCTTTAGGCGTAATGCGAATCGATTTAAGAAATTATAATTTAGTCTAATAACTCACTTTGTTAAATAAACATTTTTTTTAAATAAAAATAAATAACTAAACTTTTAACTGGCACCCGAGCAGAGACCTGGCATAAGTTTGAGATGCGCAAATGTAAACCCCATTTAAAGTTTTGGGAATCCTCGTATACGAACAGAAGTGCACGATAGTTAGGTTTTGCAATCGCCCCCATAAAGTGTTACAAAAACCCGAACTACGAGTGCGCGAGTGTCAGAAAACTGATAGTCGAACAAATTCCAGGATTCCAGAAATTGCCGTGATCTCTCTAGTGTCCGTCCGGAGAGACAGGCGCGCCTCACAAGAGGATGGTGTAAGGAAGGTACCCAGCAGAGAACTGCAAAAATCACATTTTTCTTGAATCGCATCAAACACGAAATTTCAGTGTCATATCAATTCACTGAATCGAACAGCGGCGGTGAAACGAAACGAATTGACCCACAACTCGCTTCAGTCGCGTGTCAGTCGATCCAATTCGACCCAATCTTTTTGTATCGTGTCGTGTCGTATCAACGAATTTACGAATCAATGTCTATCAGCTGACGCGCCGGTCCATTTGCCCAAATACTTGGTCTGGGTAAATCGATGATTTACACACATTGGCAGTTGGGTCATAGATACAAATTTTTTCGGTCGAGCGAGGTCGCAATCGAGCAGCGGGCAGTGTGTATGTATTTTGTTTTTGTAATTGCCCGCTTGTGCGTATGGGCTGGTGTGTATTTTGTTTTTGTAATTTTTGCCTATGCAATTACTGTGGCGCCGCGGCGTCTAGATGACCCTTTTTCCTTTGCAGCTGCTATTGTTTGCGTACCTACTCTTGGTATTTTCCAAGAATTTGTAACTCAGCTATTTTTTGGGAATGCCCCTTTTCGTTACCTTATATTACCTATTATTTATATATGCACCTGCATTTTTAAAAAGTGGGCCAAAATTGGGATGCCTTGTATTTTTTTGTAGACAATTTATTATTTCTAAGGTCTTAATTTAAAAATAGTTAGTAAATAAATCGTATAATATTACATAATAATTTATTTTATGTTTTTTTATACATTAAATTAATTTTACATAATAATTTATTTCATGTTTTTTTTTTTATATATTAAATTTCTCCTTTATTCAATTCGAATTCCTTTTTCAGTTAAATTATTTCCCTTTCCACCATTTACCAGCATTGCACACGCTCATGCATACATACAAAACCCTAAATACACACTGTTGAAGCGCTTCTTTAGGGATGATTTGGGTAGAGGCGCGTTATTTGTGTGTCAAAGCGAATCTTAGTATACATGTCCAAATAGCCCAAATGGGTCAAGACGAAAATGATACACACGAGCAGCGAATCGGCAAGCGAGAAACGAAACGAAACGAAAAGTGGAAGGGGGGAATTCAGTCGCGCTGTCGCTTCAGCAGCGAATTTCTTTATACATACACACTTTGACACTGTGGCCGAATAGCGTGATTTTTCATATGAATGATTGTGTCCTACACACATTTGGTTGAACCGAAGCCGTTCTCTACTCTATACTCTATCTACTCTCTTGTTAATGTTTATTCATATATACATATATACAGTTTATGGGGTCGGAGATGCCTCCTAAGGTGCGTTGAAAACTTCTGGTCAAAATTAATATACCCTCTACAAGGTTATAAATATTGGGCAGTAGGCATCACATGATGCCCGACTGAAACGATTCGTGGAAAATTTTGTTTCGTTTCATCGCCGCTGTTGTCTTCAATGAATTGAATTGATCATGAAATTTCGTGTTTGTAGCAACTCAAGAAAAATGTAATTTTTGCATACATACATATAAGTTAACAATGATTAACGACCCCGCTCAAAGATCTGGCTAGCTGGCATTTCGAGTCCCTTGACTCTGTGCAACCGGAGAACTTGCACGAGTCGCATGGTCAGCAAAACGTGCATTTGCGCCGGCGACTCCGTGGGACTGCGGAGTCAACAAGTTATATGTAAAAATCGCCGCGACGCTATTATTATTATTTCTTAAGTTCACTTTGTTCTTGCACGGTCAGCTTAAAATCCCAACTCCAATAAGACGGATGCGTTCTGTCTTCAATAAATATTGTCAAACAACTCTATCGTTTTATTTTACGATTCGGTACGTGGGCATATCTATGCCGCACCTGGTACCTGTCGACACCACTTTCACAGAACTGAGTGTGGGCGCATACCTGCCGCACTGAGACCGTATTCTCATCAAGCTGCCTGCAACCACCCTGCCGCTGCCAACGAGGGACGTAGCGTAATACGAGGGTCGTTTGATAAGTCCGTGACTTTTTGTATTTGCCGCGCACCTGCTCTAAATACAACACTGCTCCTGTCAGCAGTTATCGATTAACAGCTGACTGTAAAATTTTGAGAAAGCTGCGTTTTTTGGTTTGCGTTTTATAGGCATTGAAAGCAGACGATCTCGTGAATTTTAACGAAAATGGAAAAAAGTGAATTTCGTGTGCTAATTAAGCATTATTTTTTGCGTAAAAAATCCATCACCGAAACCAAGGAAAGACTTGATAAATATTATGGGGACTCTGCACCATCAATTTCAATGGTTAAGAAATGGTTTACTGAGTTCCGTTGTGGTCGTACCAGTACAAGTTATGCCGAACGTTCAGGTCGCCCAAAAGAGGTCGTCATGCCAGAAATCGTCGACAAAATCCATGGAATGATATTGGATGATCGGAGAATGAAAGTGCGTGAGGTAGCTGAGGCTGTAGGCATCTCAACTGAACGGGTACATCACATTTTACATGAATATTTGGACATGAAAAAGCTTTCCGCGCGATGGGTGCCGCGATTGCTCACACACGACCATAAGCGCAACCGTGTGACCATTTCAAAGGAGTGTTTGGCGATGTTCAACCGCAATCCAAACGAATTTTTGCGCCGTTTCGTTACCGTAGACGAAACATGGATCCACCACACCACACCAGAGACCAAAGAACAATCAAGACAGTGGGTTTCTCCGGGTGAACGTGCACCAAAGAAGGCCAAGGTGGGTCTGTCGGCCAACAAGGTCATGGCCACAGTTTTTTGGGATGCACAAGGTATCATTCACATCGATTACCTTGAAAAGGGTAAAACGATCACCGGCGAATATTATTCAGAGCTTTTGGACAGATTCGATATTGATTTGAAGCAGAAACGACCGCATTTGGCGAAAAAAAAGTGCTGTTCCATCAGGACAATGCACGGGTGCACACGTGTGTAGTCAGCATGGCAAAATTTCATAAATTGGGCTACGAACTGCTACCCCATCCAGCATATTCTCCAGATTTAGCCCCCTGTGACTATTTTTTGTTTCCAAACATGAAGAAATGGCTCGGCGGTAAGAGATTCGGGTCAAATGAAGAGGTCATCACAGAAACAAACGACTATTTTGAGGGCCTTGAGAAAACCTATTATTTGGAAGGAATAAAAAAATTGGAAAAACGCTGGACTAAATGTATAGAGCTAAAAGGAGATTATGTTGAGAAATAAAACGCTTCTTTGACGAAAAAAATATATTTTATTCAAAAAGTCACGGACTTATCAAGCGACCCTCGTACTTAAATATAACTTATATAGCAAAAAGAAAGTAGACAAAAATACCATATCAATCTTACATACACAAATAACAAATTACGTTGCACGAGGGCAGCGCTTCACAGATCAATATAAAACGTTAACTTGCATAACATCAATGTTTATTATCCGGTCGCACTGCAATTTATAAAATAGGTTCATATTGTATTTATTTTTATGTATGCCAAGTCATAAAGGTTGTAAATGTTGAACTTTAATACTTGTTTAAAAATCGCAATTTACAGATTTACAGGGAAGGCGCGTGGTACACAAAATTTGAAAATAACGTTTATTGCCTAGGATATACAGAAATCTCTAGCTTTCTTAATAGCTGAGAATCAGCGTTCATACTGACGGACAGACAGACATGGCTAGATCGACTCGGCTATTGATCCTTCTACCTGTTACGCACATTCCGACAAACCTTACAGTCCATGATTTTTTTTAATCCAAATGACTAACAAAATTACTATATATGTACATATATACTATATAAAGATATATCAAACAATATTTATATATAACATTTTAACTGACTCAAGGTCAATATCGGTTGGATTTCTGCAACATAGCTTATCTAGTCGAATTTTTGCCAAACACAACAAGAACACTTGTCAAAAGACAAGGAGCGGGCTTGATTGTACAATTGTTTCACGAAGTAGCCAACTTCGGTCATCAGCATTCATCGCTGACTAACTTGGTGATCGAAGACATTTTCATTTCCACACTGCTAGAACTCGTTGGGAATTCTAGTGGTGCCGAGGTGGAAACCAATTCAATAAACCAAGCTTGTCTCTTTGTTGAGTTTGGACTTAATACTGCATCGAATTCTTCTGCGAGAATTCCTGATTGCAATTGTCCTTAGTTAAAAGGTGCATAAAGCTCTATTGGTGTAGAGCATTGTCCGGCGTGTCTACCGTTATTTGTAATAAGCGTGGCTTACGACCTGCATTTGTTAATAACATTTTAGCTGACTCAAGGTCAATAACTGTTCGATTTCTGCATCATAGCTTATCTAGTCGATATTTTTGCCAAACACAACAAGAACACTTATCAAAAGACAAGGAGCGGGCTTGAATGTACAATTGTTTCACGAATGAATGCTGATGATCGAAGTTGGCTACTTCGTACTACAGGGTAGCTTTGCCCATTTGTTTGCTCTATACCACTATTTCCCAACCCTTTAAGAATGCGACTGTTTTTCTGTCCGTCCTTGTGAACACATAGACACCAATATATAAAATTTTAGCTAACATTTTATTCTATTCTTCGCTGTTTCATATATTTTTTCGATTTTGGATAGGGTTCTAGATATTAATGTAATTTGTCTGCCGAATCGTGGTAGTACTGTTTCTATTGCGTAAGCAGAGGCGTTTGTGGTGATTTTCAAGTCTTTATTAAGGTCGCAAATGACACTCTGTGCAGTTTAATGTACAAGTCGTTCTTGCTTGTGCGTATATACACATTAGTACATATGTGTATCATGCGTTTTCAATAGCTCTAACAGCTTGTCATTTATAATTTTATTAACGATTATACTTTCATTGTATACAGATTCAAAGTGTGACCAAGCTAGGCTAATATAATTGAACTTGTTAAAACTATGATGAAATATATCAAAATATCAATATATCGAATGATATTTTTTCAAGTCGATATATTTATATCGCGATATTGGTTTTGGCGATATATCAAATATCCGATATTTATTTGGGATATATTTACTATTTTTTCGTTGGTCACATTTGCATTGTAAGAAGCCAACCCGAACACGAGCATCATGAAAATTAAAGACAATTATTGCGAATTTAAAAACGGCACTGCAAAGTGCAAAATATGGGTAAATGTCTAGTGACGGGGCTTTGGGTTAATCGCGACGTAAGAATTTTTTGATTTTTGCTAAGATATGTAGAAAAATCACCTGAATCCAAATCCGTTTACGCTTTAGTGCTAAGTTAAGTGGTTTAATTGTTATTAACAAAAGAAAATGCACAAAGCTGCATTAAACAACACTGATTATCGATAAATTCGATACTTTTTCCATGAATTTCATGTGTCTGTGTTTACACACACGCTCTACTTTACCGATGTTCCAACACTTGTTTTGTTTGCAATTCAAATAATAAAATTTATAAGCGAAATGATACAATAAAACAACGGGCTGCAGACAAAAAGAAATTTGTAAAAATAAGAGAATATATCGCCGTGAGCGCGATTTTTTTTTTTCAAAAATTTGTTCGCCTTACGGCGATATTTTCTTTTATATTTTAAATTTATTTCGTCTGCCTGGTTTTTGCCGCCAAAAATGCCACACAGCTGTTTGCAAGCACACACACATGAAATTCTTGTTCGTTGTTTTGGTTGTATTAGTAAGCAGTGTTATTCAACGCATTAATTTATTGTTTTTTGTTAATAACAATTAAACCACTTAACTTAGCACTTAAGCGTAACCGGATTTGGATTCAGGTGATTTTTTTTACATTTTATAGGTCAAATCCCGAATTTTTTACGTCGCGATTAACCCAAAGCCCCGTCACTAGACAATTACCAAAATATGTTCAAAAATTATAGAGACTCGAGCAATTTAGTGTCTCACATCAAAAATAAACCCTTCAATGTGTTTATGAAATGCCAAAAAAAAGTATGTATCATTTAAAGTGGCGCGTTTTCTATGTATATCTAATTCAATCAATTCAACATACATCTTTTTATCGTGGTACGGGCACATTAATGGAAGAATTAAAGGGATTAAAGAATTTAAAAATTATCAGAAATATCTGATATATCGATATTTTAAAATTATATATATTATATCAAATTGATATTTTTTTAATATCGAATATATCATCGATACGATATTTTTCAAATATTCGGCAACCCTACACGATGACTAATAGAGCTATAAAATCATCGATTAATACGTTAATGCAGCGAATACGTGGAAAACGTTAACTTGCATAACTTCAAGGTTTATTATTTGGTCGGACTGCAATAGGTTCATATCGTATTTATCTTTTTGGTAATTGTCTAGTGACAGGGCTTTGGGTTAATCGCGACGTAAAAAATTCGGGATTTGACCTATAAAATGTAAAAAATTCACCTGAACCCAAATCCGGTTACGCTTTAGTGCTAAGTTAAGTGGTTTAATTGTTATTAACAAAAAACAATAAATTAATGCGTTGAATAACACTGCTTACTAATACAACCAAAGCAATGAACAAGAATTTCATGTGTGTGTGCTTGCAAACAGCTGTGTGGCATTTTTGGCGGCAAAAACCTTGCAGATAAAATAAATTTAAAATATAAAAGAAAATATCGCGCGATTTTTTTTTTCAAAAATTTTTTCGCCTCACGGCGATATATTCTTTTATTTTTAAAAATTTCTTTTTGTCTGCAGCCCGTTGTTTTATTGTATCATTTCGCTTATAAATTTTATTATTTGAATTGCAAACAAAACAAGTGTTGGGACATCGGTAAAGTAGTGCTGTTCAACGATCCCTTTTACTGTCTTACATGTGTGTGTAAACACAGACACATGAAATTCATGGAAAAAGTACCGAATTTATCGATAATCAGTGTTGTTTAATGCAGTTTTGTGCATTTTCTTTTGTTAATAACAATTAAACCACTTAACTTAGCACTAAAGCGTAAACGGATTTGGATTCAGGTGATTTTTTTACATATCTTAGCAAAAATCAAAAAATTCTTACGTCGCGATTAGCCCAAAGCCCCGTCACTAGACATTTACCCTGATAACATTCTGGTACACATAAAGCTGAATGTAATATGAACATATCCTCTAAATTACTATCCGATCGGACAAATAACACAGAAGTTATTCAAGTCAACGTTTTCAGTAAAAATGTAAGTAGCATCCGGCGCGCTGCTTTGAGCAGTGGACGTCGACGTCGTAACGCGTCGCTTCACTCGCTTGTGTGTGTGAGCCATATCTAGAATTATTTGTACATAATACTCTGTTTAAAATTATGGTTACACGTTTGTAAAAATTGTGAGAAGGGTATCAAGACGAAAAATGATACACACGAGGCAGTGAATCGGCAAGCGAGAAACGAAACGAAAAGTGGAAGGGGGATTCAGTCACGCTGTCGCTTCAGCAGCGAATTTCTTGATACATATGTATATGTATACACACTTTGATGCTGTGGCCGAATATTGTGATTTTTCATATGAATGATTGTGTCTACACACATTTGGTTGAACCGAAGCCGTTCTCTGGTGGGTATGTATACTAAGATCCTGTTTTACACAAAAATAGCGCGCCTCTACACAAATCATCCCTAAGAAAGCGCGTCAACAGTGTTTTATTAGGGCTATCTTGTTTAATGCTTGTCTTGTATGTATGCATAAGCGCGTACAATGCTGTTAAATGCTGGAAGGGGAAATAATTTAACGGAAAAAGGAATTCGAATTGAATAATTGCTAATTACTAGCAATTTAATAAAAAATAAAATTAAATAAATGAATTATTAAATATTGAATTAAATATTCTTACTATTCTTAAAATTTTTAAAATAAGACATAAAAAATAATAATCTATCTAAGGATTTCGAACCAATACGATTTCATTTTTCAGTTATTATATTTGAAACACACACCTTGCTTACAAAATGAACCCATTACCAAAAAAGAATTTATGCAAACAATTGCAGCTGCATTTAGGTAGAGAAATTACAAAAACAAAATACATACACACTACCCGAGTCCGACCTCGCTCGATCGAAAAAATGTGTATCTGTGATTCAAAAGAAAATGTGTGTAAATCGTCGATTTACCCAAGCCAAGTGTTTGGGTAAACGGACCAGCGCGTGAGCTGACAGACTCTGATTCGTAAATTCGAACCAACTCGATTTAAAAAGATTGGGTCGACTGATTCGCAACTGAAGCGATTTGTGGACCAATTCGTTTCGTTTCACCGCCGCTGTTGGATTCAGTGAAATGAAATGAGCATGAAATTTTGTGTTTGATACGATTCAAGAAAAATGTGATTTTTGCAGTTCTCGACTCGGAATACTAAGGTATTGCGTCGATAGATATTTGCGCAACTGTGCGAGTGTTTTTATTGCATTGCACTCTAAGTAGATCGGCTTTTTCGCAGACAAACCTTTCGAATTGCGTCTGTCTTCACCTCTAAGAAAGTAGTTAAAAGCTTGGCCATTGTGACATAGTCAAATGTAAGCCTCTTGTAGTATCCTGATAGTCGGAGAAAGGATCTTAGTTCTTGAGGGTTTTTTTTGGGCGCGGATAATTTGCTAAAATGAATCCTTAAAATTCTTTTTAATTTTTATTATTTATATTTTATTTATTTGTTGCATTTTTTAAGCCAAAATAGAGACTAATAAACTCTGCCTTCCTTGGTCCTACTGTCGGTCCAACTCTCCACGTAAGGCTGGAAGTAGGCCCATGTCATGTTTCAGCTATGGGTACTGACTAATTGCGAAGATTGGGAATCTCTAGATCACCCCAATCCAAGATGGAACAGCATACGCCGATGGTCGATGGTAACAGGAGGATAGCCCGGTATCTAGTATTTGGACTCTGGATACCTGTCTCCCTCTAGTTTATCCAAGACTTCTTACGTTAAATGGTCTACCGTGGGTTATCTTCCCTTCCAGGTATTGTCCAACTACGCTGAAGCTGACTGTGATTTGATCAGCATTGATGATGACGCATCCGTGGCCTCTCAGAGGCCAGGCCTCACAGAAGCAGGCGTTTTCTGACGATTTTCAATGGTCAAAGGGTAGCAGAAAAATTTCAAAACTCATCATAACTCAATATATTTAAAAATTTTATCTTATTTACGTTTTACTTTTATTACAATTCGTAAGCGAGTTGAGGGATTTAAATGCTTGGTTTATGGTGTTTTACAATTGCATGTGTAATCGAGTTGTAACTTATATTACACTCTGTTTAAAACAATCTACTGCCTTACAATTCAATTAATTCAGTGAAATATTGAACTTAAGTAATATGTCTCATGATTGAAATACAGATTTATAAGAAACTCATTGTCATATTAGAGTTCTTGTTATTTTTACCAAGGCAAATAAACAGTAAAACAGACTTTAAAATTTACGAATTAGATTTGTGGTGAAAATATTATGAGGCGATGGGGCTGACCGCAGTGAGATACACGCAAAGTAATAATGGATTGCTTTGTTAATCATCAGTTGCTTTTACTGTGCTTGTAGTCTTGTTTATGAAAATAACTGCTTAGAACAGCAGCGTTCCCATGCCGCCCATTTCTGATTGTTCTTTTACGAAAATCTCGAAGTATTGGTAGATGATCGTCACAGCCAGCAGAATACCGGTCCCAGAGCCAATAGCTCCTAGGAAATCGGCCATGACAGAAAGTGCCCCGATGCAAAGACCACCAAACGCAGCGGCCGTCGGAATATAACGATTAAGTTCATGAATCATAGAGTTTTCACGATGGCCACGCATCACCATGTGCTGCTCTTTTAGCTGCTTGGCAACCTATATGTAAAATGAAAAACAGTTAATTATAAAAGTATAAATACGTTTTTTTTTTCACACGACTACAACTTACATCCTTAGCTGAGCTGCCAGAGACATCAATCCAAGTCTTGGAGAAGAACGCACATGAGCCCAACATGAAAACAATGTAGAGTAGCGCATGGATAGGATCAGTAAGTATGTGTCCAACACTTTCTGGCGGGGACAGATAATAGCATAGACCACCAATGGGATACGAACGGGCTGGACCACCGCCGCCAACATCGGCCCACACTCCAAGCAAATTTATGAAGAAGTTGCCTTGAAATTTGACGGCCAACATTTGTGAAATGACATACAAGTTAGAAACCAGAGCAGACTGAAGTATGATGGGAATGTTTGAAGTGTAGAATAGTTTGATCGGATAGCTGCTGTACTGTCCGCGATAACGGGCACTCTTAATCGGTAAATCAACGCGGAATCCTTGGAAATATATAACAACCGCAAACACTAAAATGGTTGCCAACAGGTTCATCAGGTTGGGCAAATTTTGGCGATAGAACGCCTCACGAAGGGCTCTGACTTTATCGTTACGAGTAGCCATTAGATGAAACAGAGCAATTACAGCGCCCTCGAACTCGGTGCCACGTCCCGTTGTTACTGTCGTTGGTGAAAATGCCTTCCACACAATTGTCTCACAGATATTTGTGGCAATAAACAATGAAATACCGGATCCGAGGCCATAACCCTTTTGCAATAGCTCATCAAGTAACAACACAATCAAGCCAGCCGCAAATAATTGAATGATAATCAGCAGACAAACGCCTGCACCGATTTCTGATGGATCTCCATACATGCCAGTCATCACATAGACAATAGCCTGTCCAATAGTGATCACCATGCCGAAAAGCTTCTGTGCACCGTTAAAAAGTGCACGATCTTTCGGCGTATCACCAACTTCGATAATCTTGGCGCCTGCCAACAGCTGCATAATCAATCCTGATGTCACAATTGGAGAAATACCAAGCTCCATGAGTGTACCACGATTTGAGGCGAGAATCACGCGAATCCAGTAAAAAGGATCAGCTGAGTCTGAGCTCATTATTCCGAACAAAGGAATCTGACAGCAGACCAAGAATATGAAGAGTGTTATGGCGGTCCATAATACTTTTTCTCTGAATTGTATCTGTAAAGGAAATGAAAACAATGGAAATACGTTAGATAATAACAATGATAACAAGTCGGTAAGGCTACAGTCGAGCATCGACAGGAGAGTTCATAGCTTTGTTCGTCTGTTGCAACGCGATCTATTCTCTCAGTTTTAGAATTATCTTGATACAACTTTTTGGACATGCTGCAGGTTGTATATAAGTAAGAACGAAACAGATCGAACTGATATATCGTACAGCTGCCATACAACTTATCGGAATTTTGTCAGCTTCAAAATTTCAAGTGTTTCGGATCACTTTATTATACCCTTCGACCATTGAAAATAGTCAAAAAAGGGTATACTAACTTTGTGCAAAATGTATGTAACAGGCATAAGGAGGCGTGGTAGACCCCCCATGTCTGTCTGTTTGAGACAACAGATCTCAGCTATTAAAAAAGCTAGAGACACCAAATTTGGTATGTAGGTTCCTAAATTTCCCAAGCAGATGAAGTTTATGTTAAATGTTTAATGCCACGCCCACCGCCCCCGCAAATCGGTAATTTGTGATTATTAAGCAAACTATTAAACTTATAAAGTTCTGCTTTGGTATGTATAAAGCTATAAAGCCATACGAACATATTATCAAAATTACAATCTGATCGGATCAATAACACAGAAGTTATTCAAGTCAACGTTTTCAGTACAAATGTACGAGCAGCAGCCTGCGCGCCACTTTAGCAGTTGACGTCGACGGCACTCTTAACGTGCGTCGCTGTGTGGGTGTGAGCGAGATAGCTATATGTAGTAGAAGTATTTGTGCAAAATTTCTGTTTGAAATTATGAGTGTGGTTACACTTTTGTAACGGATTTTAAAAATTGGGAGAAGGGTATCCTACTGTCGGGCGTTCGACTGTAGCCCTACCCACTTGTTTCTTTTACACCATGGAAATCTGAACTTTAAAAATTGAGAGGTTTTTGTCGATGTACTATAGCTAAAAATATCAGGGTGCTCGAATGGTGTGTACTGTTTCATAGAATCTCCTTAAGCCAAAGCTTTAAACTAGCTATATCAATTGTTGATACGTTGTTTTACACCAAAGTTATTTAGCATTCACATGGGTGCATCTATTATGGCCACACTGCATAGTAGATAAATATTTGATTCTTTACTTTTGTCTCTTGAACTACGGAGCTATCACAATTTTTCATTACAAGTTTACTGATTTACTCGTATATGCACTATACGTGTCGACGTGTGTTGTTTTAACAACATGCCTTGCTAATCATCGCACATCGTTTGGTGTAACAACAATACGAAGGTTACGTCGCAAAGCATCGGGTATAATGTCGTGCCAGCCGAAGTTTGACGTTTCCACGTAGTATGCGGCATAGTGTAATTATACAAGGTGCTCTCGTCGTGGTTTCGTTTTTAGGAATGAGGAACGTGTAGTAACGTGGCTTGACATCAAACAGGTTTTCAAATCACACGATAAGAGCACCTTATATTATTACACTTTGCTAGGCGGATTGATTGAACAAATGTCAAAAAGTATTTGGCAACAAGTACTCAAAAGAGGTAATTTGGATTTCGTTTAATGAATAAAGAGTGATTCAAAATATATAAGCCCAGAAATGGGGCTTTATATCGTAAACGTTAACTGTATTAATCTTGTTATTATTTACAAAATCTTACCCGTAGCCTACCATCAAGTTGAAAAATGTTTGCGTGGCGTATTCAAATGACAAGTGAAAACATTCATACCATATCATCACTTTAATACATACCTTGCGTTCGGGCTTTGCAATTTCGGGCAGAATACTGCAGAAAGGCTTTATAACTTCCAGGAATTTGACTGAAATAAATGAATAAAATAAAAAAATTAGATTCCATGGACTACCCGGCTTAGATAAAGATTTACTAATTATCACAATTCAATTATTAGTTTTTGTATACGTAAGCAAGTAAAACGGCGTCACAGTTGTCCATGAAGCCGTGTGGAAAAATATGCACTTAGTACTTACTTCCCATTGCGAAAAATGTTTTACAAACGGCAGGAGAATAAACTTGCGATTTTATTTATGCACTTTCTAGCCAAAATTTAGAAAGTTTTGCACCTCCCTTCCGACTGAGAAATCAACCGCTTTAAATGACGAAAACCGAATGACCGATGGAAAGAAAACGAAAATGTACGAGCTTGTCACGACGTGTCACTTTATACTTTTCTACGTTTTACAACACTGATCTGACGATGTGAACGATAAATATGTATTTCTGACATTAAAGTTGTTCTGATTCCATTGAAAACATTCAACAATGGTTATATCGATAATTTCTACATTCATGAGGCGAAAGTTTATGAACAGAGAACAGCAGATAATACGGGGAAGTAAATATTATGAAGCTGTTTTTCATTTGTATGAAATTTGACATACTGTTTTTTTTTTTAATTGGAAAATGAGTCGATTTGGATAATGGGACATTATTGGTAATTATATCCGTTTGAAATAAAGGCGGTTATAAATAAATGGTAATTGTCTAAAGACAGGTGTCATGATCAACCATATTAACCACGACTTAAAAAAATCCGGTAATCAAACATTTTCTTATTTGCGGCTGTTTTCTTCTAATTTTTTTTTATTTCAATACAAAAATTGTGTGCGAACACACGAATGGAATGGATGATAAAAGCGTTTCGCACATTTTCTTCCTTTGTTTTAGGCCATGGATTTAAAAAAAACGTAGTCTATTACGTTTGTCAGAATGTGCGAAACAGGCAGAAGGAGAGGGCCTGATTCTGAGCTATTAAAAAACTTGAGACTCAAAATTTTGCATGTAGATTCCTGTATATTCTAGGCACTAAGAGATATTGGTAATTGCCTTGTCGGTTAACTACTCATGGTTAACCGCGACGTAAGAATTTTTTGATTTTTCCTATGATATGTAAAAAAAAAATCACCTGAATCCAAATCCGTTTACGCTGCACAAAACTGTATTAAATAGCACTATTTAGCGATAAATTCGATACTTTTCGCAAGAATTTGATGTGTCTGTGTTTACACACACATGTGAGGCAGTTTATTGAACAGCACTAAAATCGCGCGATTTTTTTTCTTCAAAAATTGTTTCGCCTCACGGCGATATTTTCTTTTATATTTTAAATATTTTTTTTTTGCCTGCAGCCCATTGTTTTATTGTATCATTTCGCTTAAAAAATCTATTATTTGAATTGCAAAAAAAGAGGGTTGGCTACATCGGTAAAATAGTGCTGTTCAATGAACTTTTTCAATGCCTTACATGTGTGTGTAAACACAGACACATCAAATTCATGCGAAAAGTATCGAATTTATCGATAAACAGTGCTGTTTAATGCAGTTTTGTGCATTTGGTTTTGTTAATAACTATTAGACTACTTAACTTAGCACTTCAGCGTAAACGGATTTGGATTCAGGTGATTTACATATCATAGGAAAAATCAAAAAATTCTTACGTCGCGATGAATCATGAGTCGGTCAACTAGGCAATTACCAATCCATTTTATCCATCATTGGAAAAATTTATCGTTCTTTATAAATATTACAAATATGGTGCTGCCACTACTTATAAACCTACATGGCAGCACTCTTAGCCACAGAACTCTCCAAAAAAACAGAGCAACCTAGCCTGCAAAAACAAACACAAAGCAGAAATAAAAATAAAGGCAATATTTAATAAGAAGTCAGATCGTAATACATAAAACTAGCAAGCATCAATAACAGATGGAAGCATCTAAATGTCAAGAAAAAACAGTAATAAGAATCCCATCACAAAAAAATGAAGTGAAAAGCGATATGACTTCGGTAATATATGTAGATTTGAGCTCGGATTCGGAGGACGAGGTAATAACGCTAGTGTCACCGTGAGAATTGTTTAGTTGGTGTCAAAAAGTACAGTTGTATTTTAATAGGTTTGTGCATTCGCTTGAGTGTATTAGTGTTAGCATGCGTGCGTATAAATTTGTGTACTTGTTAGTCGTGTGCGTGTATGAACTACGATTGTGTGTGCAACTTTCGCGCTGCTCATACACATTCTATGATGCACACCAACAACTCCCACACTTACACAAAAGTCGCTGGTAAAGTTGCCACCGCGCAGGTATTAATTGCTGCACCTTAGACCAATCAAAGAAATTTTAATTATTTAAAATTAAATCTAATTCTGTGGCTGACTGGAAGTGATTTTGTTGTTAAAATCACTTGTTTCGCAATTTTCAGAATTTCAAGTTTGTTATCATGGGCATACGTAACTCTACACTCTATTTGTCGGCGCGCTTCAAAACTCTACATACACTCACACACAGGTGCAACGATGATGTTGTTTATTTTCTTTTTACAAAAATTTAAATATGCAAAATCAAACAGGTCGTTTTAAATTTACTACTTCTTAATTTTAGGGACCTTCAAATGCCAAGCGATCCCGTAAGGAACAATCCAAGGTGACGACATCAAAAACTCTTTCCTCTAGGCATCTAGATGCATCAAAGACAGCGGTCTCACAGTTGCCTGCTGGGATTAAAACTTCGGTTGCAACCGGAGACGAGCTGGTTTCTGGGATGGTTGTTGGCGCCTACAAGTATGTACATATCAGTCCAAATAAAGTTGGTAGTCATGTAACTTTAACGAGGTAGCAGGGTTTTTCACTGTAAAACCAAATAAAAATGTAAACGTTTCTTTTAGATAGATGACTTAAGTAAAAAACGTAAGCCTTTTGTAAATTGTTATATATAAGAAAAATTACTTTTATACTCTTCGATTATCGAAAATGATCAAAAAAGGGTATACTAACTTTCTCCAAATTGTAATGCGATTTTCAGTACTAATGGATACAGGGTAAAAACTAGGATATACTAACTTAGTAAAAATGCGTCTTGTAGACAGGCGTGTCAGAACCCACAAAGTGTATATATTTTTAATCAGGATGAAAAGCCACGTTGATTGATATATAAACACCCAGATCGCACCTATTATATACACCAAATTTGATCCTGAAGTTAATTTACAATTTTTCGTAAATATGTATGTAATATATCATTATTAAGCAGTGTGGTTAAGGGATACAATTATATAACATTGAAGTTATTCAACACAATTTTTCTACACTAACGAAAGGGCAATCTTCCCGCGCTATATTGTTGCATTGCGTGAATGAGGGAACGATAAATCAAAAGGTGACAGAGGAAATTACATACGTATGTACATACATATAATTTTCTGTTGAGAATAACATGCGTGGTAACATGTTTGCAACGAATTGAAAATTGGACAAAGGATGTCGTATTACTCTAGCATTCGTTACTTGATTTGATTTGTGTGTGTGTGTAATTGATATACATGTTCTGTCGAGAGATGCCGGTAGCGCAGTGCGGCGGACATCAGATCATGACGTCGCGGGCTTCGAATCCCAGTTGAGGCATAAGGGGGCGTGGAAGACCCCATAAAGAATATATATATATTCTTGCTCAGGATCACTAGCCGATTGAGCCATGTCCGTCCCTCTGTCTGTATTAGAACACAGAAATCAGCAATTATAAAATTTGGTATAAAACTTCATATATCATAGGTAGATCAAGTATTTTTCAAATGTTTGATGCCACCGCCTCAGAAAATAATTTGATATTATAAAGTAAAGTATAAAATTCATATTATTTAAGTATACATAAAGCAATATAAACATATGCTCTGTCAATTACAGTCCCATCGGACCAATAACACAGATATTATTAAAGTTAACGCTTTAATCTCGCATGTGTTTGTGTGATTGACAATTAGTAAGCCTTATGTAGCAGAATAATTTGCGCTGAATTCTGTGTTTAAAATTTTGATAGTGGATACACATTTGAAACGGATTTTGAAAATTCGGCGAAGAGTATTTTACTGTTGGGCGTGCTCGGCTGTATCCTTAACGACTTTTGTTTTAATAACCTTGCAAAGGGTATATAAATGAGGGCCATTTGTGGACTATATTTCATTAAAATTAGATTGGCTATCAATTGGTTAGTAAGCCATATAGATGTATAATAATACTATTTCATTAAAATCGAACAAGTTTATCAGTCGAAAATTATGATTAATTTTCAAAGAATTGAATTGTAATAGAATTCATTGAGGAAAATTATGATTAATTTTCAAAGAATTGAATTGTAATAGAATTCATTAAGCTCTTAAAACAATGCTAAAATGCTTTGAACTTTTTATTGCAGAGGCTTGCACACGTGTGGGTGTGAAAGCGACGTCGGCCGTTCGTTTATGCAGGTTCGTTAAGCTCCGTAAGAAACATATTTTGTTCATTATAAAGTACACACTCAGGCCGGAATTAAAACTGTTTATGCATAGGTCTGGTATACACTTATGGCGGTTGAAAAATAAAAATCATTTTTATACTTTAGATTTTAAGAAATTAATTATCTAAAATCTAAGGTTCATTGTGTTTTTCAAACCAAAAACAAGAAAAGAATCGAAAGTCCAGCGTGCCTGAAAGATACCCTCACCCAATTTTAGAAATTCGTTATTAAAATGAAATCGCTTTTCGCTCTCACTTCAAAAAATGTTATGTTTTTAAACTATTTGTTATTTAATAAAAAAAAGTTTCTTAGTTAATGAATTTAAATTGAAAGGAATTATATAAATAAATGTAATCTTACTTAGGATAAACATTAATAAGTCCCAAAGACGTCAGACATATGATTATCTTTTACGCGACTTTCAGGAGGGTTATCAAAACAGAGTTAAAGGCCAAATTCTTTCAATAATCATCTGCCATCTTTTACTTTCACAAACGAGCCCGTTAACTCTTTAGTGATGTGTTGCGACGTCGACGTCAATTAATCGCAGAAAACGTAGACTCCAATACATGTCCAATCGAATTGTGATTTGGATTATATTTTAAATATATATGTATGAACTTTAAAGCAGAATGTTGTGCGTAAAGTGAAAAGAATACCTTCAAAGAGAATAAAGCCCTTAAGCTATTTCAAAACCTCAAATTATTATGACAACTATTCGTGAAAATGCCCTGGAACAAATTTAATGGTGAATATCAACACACTAAGGATCCTTGGTTAATATAACTTTGACTTCCGTGCAAAATTAAACAAGTTTTATCAATCAATCAGAAGTTTTCGCCAAAGTTATAGTGCATTCATATGGTTCCATTTAATATGTCCAACCCTGTGTTTTGTGGGATTTGGTTTCTTCAGCGTGTCACAGATATATACCCAAAGTTAGAATCCCTTTGTGCTTGACCATAGTTGAAGAGTATATATTAATTTATGTACATACATTAAAAAAGGTATGATAAACAAGTGGGTAGGGCTACAGTCGAACGCCCGACAGTAGGATACCCTTCTCCCAATTTTTAAAATCCGTTACAAACGTGTAACCACACTCATAATTTCAAACAGAAATTTTGCACAAATACTACTACTACATACAGCTTTCTCGCTCGCACTCACACAGCGACGCACGTTAAGAGTAACGTCGACGTCGGCGTCAACTACTCAAAGCAGCGCGCAGGCGGCTGCTTCTGTGTTATTGGTCCGATCGGATTGTAATTTGGAGAATATATTGGCATTTAGCATTATACATACCAAAGCAGAACTTTCTAAGTTTAATACTTTGCTTAATAATCGTAAATAACCGATTTGCGGGGGCGGTGGGCGTGGCATCAAACATTTGACATAAACTTGTATTGCCCCGGATATACAGGAACATTCATGCCAAATTTGGTGTCTCTAGCTCTTTTAATATCTGAGATCTGTTGTCTCAAGCAAACAGACAGACGGACAGACAGACGGACATGTCTCAATCGACTCGGCTAGTGATCCTGAGCAAGAATATATATACTTTATGGGGTCTGTCACGCCTCCTTATGCCTGTTACATACATTTGCACAAAGCTAGCATACCGTTTTTTGACCATTTTCAATGGTCGACGGGTATAAAAACAAATTAAACACTAGGTAATCGCCTTAAACGCACATGATTGATTATGTTAATACAATTGGTTCGTCGATTTTAAAATGTATACTATTAACAAGAAAATTTTCCCATTTAGATCTATGCACATACCGAGTGGTATAACGGTTACCAAGTATAACAATAACAGTTACTTCAATGGCTGCATTAAAAACGCCAGTCCAATTCTGATTGTCGATAACAATAAAAATAATAACACAAATAGTATGAAAAACAAATCTGTGAATTCGACGGCAGCTCAAATCACCAACGTATATTCCAAGGCACTCACCACAATGGCGACTATTACTAGTGTACCCATTCCGCATCCATGTAAATTTACACCCTCGAAAGCATGGCAAAAAAAAAGCGCACAGTCTGTGCAGCAACAAAAGTCGCAGGTGATAATAACAACCCCTGGGACTCAACAAAAATCATTAACACCAACAAAGCAAAATACATTGGTAGTCGCGCAGCAGAAGAGTACACAAATTCAACAACAGCAACAAAGCAAGATGACTACGTCGTCGACTTTAACCCTTCCACTGCAAAAACAACAGCATCAGCAAAAGGGAATGTTAGCATTCACGCATCAAAAGAAAACACCATCTCATACACTGACGCAGAAAAAAACGATGATGAACATGATGCAAAATCCAATACCGCCGACTCAAGTGCAACAGCAGCAACAAGAGGTGTCATTGCTGATGTCTATTACACCAAAGCTGTCACTTAAACAAACGTCGCAACAGCTTTTGCCCATTGTGCAGAAACAACCATTGACTTTAACGTCGACTTCAATGCTGCCTACAATTTCAACTTTAACGCTTCTGAAGGAGAATCACGCGGTGAAGCCGCTGGGTGCAACCATATTTTCGGTTCGTAAAATGAAGCATCAACATAAACAACAACAAGAAGGACTGTCCGAATCGCCTTTAACGGGAACATTTTCTATTAGCTGCAGCAATGACTCGATTTCGTCACCGTTAATAGTAAAACAAACAACAACTCCGACGACCATTTCAAGCAATGAAAAGTTACAAACGAGATCGACTGGTGGCGTAAGCTGCGATAGTGCAGCGCGCACATTACCTTACAAAACGAATGCTCCAACAAGAACTACAACAGCAACAAATATGCGAATTGTTCAACCGTTCCCTAGTAGCAGCAGTATTACTGCTGGCAAAATACAGTCAACCCCTCCATTGCGCCTGCTGGCCTCGCCACCACACCTTAATGGAACTGTGAACCAGCCGCTTTTACTTAATTTACCGGCAACGACAAGCATAACACCTCAATTGACTCCGACAACGACGCCACCGCCGACATTAGCGCCAGCGCTAGTAACTGCTGTAGCGGGAGTTAAACTGCAGGAAATTCCTGCTGCGCTTATATCACCGGTAAAAAGGACGTTAAGTAAGCGTGTTCACCCCATTACGATACTCCAGAAATCGGATGACGAGTGGCGTAACCACATGGCACAACAGCAGCATTTGCAATTGCAACAACGACAGAATTTAAAGAATGCGGAAAACACGCCGACCATTGTTCTAGTGGAGTCGCCACCGACAACACCCCCAACAGAAAATATGGAATTAGATAATACAAAGCGAAGGACACCACCGACAGCTTCAATATCAACTGCATCTGCTGTTTTTTCACCCTCGACTACTATAATTGCACATGCATCTGTTGCTCGTGCTCCTCTAGTGAGCGAGTATGCTACACTTTTAAAGCTATGTCGCGAACAGGATAGATCGAAGGATATGCAACGTCTTATAGATAACAAGCTAATAAAATACTATTATAGCGTTCATGAGAGTTTTGTCCGTTCACGCGGTTTTCGAAAGCAGCTGTTGCAGGCCATGGATCGTATACGCAGTGAACCGGACATGATTTACGTGCACCTTAAAAGTGTCGTGGATGAGTTAAAGGTACGCCGGAAATCTAAGGTTGTGCAGTTGTCACAAGAGGCTCAGCCAAATGAAACTTTAGCTAAGGATAATACCGATGTAGTTGCGCCCGTTGATGCTCTTGAGTCTAGATCACAAAAAGCACCAACCAGTGAAAACCAACGGTCTGACGAACGGATTCGAAAATTGAATCGCACTTTGTATACTATCACCAAGCGCATAAGTACTCTCGAAGAGGCGGATGTTGATTGGAACGATGATGACTCCAGCTATTTGCAGGTAGAGCGTTACAAGAAACGCGCCTGTCAGATATATGAGAAAATTTGCGATTTAACAGGAGAAAGTAAGAGCGCCCATCGCCTGATGAAACAGCCCATCCTGTTTAAGGATTCTCCATATCCTCAGTTTAACCGCACTCTCTCTGCTTTTGTGAATCGCATGCATGAATTTCCTGACTATCACGATGTTCTTAAGCTTCTAGAGCACTGTAATAAGGAGAAAGGACTAGGGCTGGCTTTATTTGAAATGAAGCGTATAGGTAAAAATACATGTGGTAATAATTATTTTAATTTTATTATTATTGAATATTCGTTTGCAGCACATGATGCTTTCGTTAAGGTGGGTCGTCTTCTGCAGACACGACGCAAGACCGATCTCTACGAGACCGTAACACATTTTACAGCTAATGCGAAAGATCCGGCAGCCAGTGATGCCACGTTACTTGCCAAATTAAATGAGAACAGCAAAAAGCAAACAAAAATAAGTGATATACTGGAAAAGTGAGAAGAACAATGCTTAGAGAGTTACTATAATTAATAAGAACTTGTAAATTCTTTACAGATTTGCACGCGAACAGGACCTCACAGCAGAGGAACAACGTGAGGCGCGACAAAAAGTAAAACAGTTGCAAACAGAACTTACATCGCTTCCAAAATTAGAAGGGTCTGTTGCTGTGCTTGTTAATGGCGACGAAAATCCGTGCACCAGTGCACAGGCAGCCCAACAACTTATTGTTACATCCTACAACGCGTTCAACAGTGCAAAAACTCATCGGGAAAGCGATAATGAGAATGATAGCGGTAGTGAAAGGTACGAAGAGGATGAAAATGACGATGAATCAGATGAAGATGTTGATATATTTGTGGACAATTTCAAAGCGAACGGCGAAGTTAGTGATGCCGATTCCGATATAGAAATAAATACAGCACTTGACGCGACTGCTCATGTGATAGTTAATAATGAAACGAGAGCCAAGACTGCAGTGCCTAAGGCTAACATTGAAATCCATGAAGATTGTGTTAGCAATGAATCATTTTTCCAAAAGTTACCATTAAGTAAGCTTTCGGATGTGCCTGCCGCCCATGCGCTGAAGATAATGTCCGTCTCTAGTCTAAATGCCAGTGTGTCTGAAACCAACGATGAAAATAATACTGCTAATAATAATATAAACTGTAATGAGACATTGCAGCAACAACACCAAAAAAGGCAGAAACAAAAACTTGCATTAGATACAGAAATTATCATTTCAGATGAGGAGTCATAAGATTTGAAGGTGAAGTTCAGATGATACATTATGTTTTAGCTAAATTTTTTTAGTATTATTTTTATTATTATATCTTTTTCTTAGCGTTTATATAAACTTAAAGTTTTCTCGGTGTTTAACTAGTCTTTCATATTTAAGACCTAAGTGATTTACTTCACGATGTATATCTGTTATATCTGTCCATTTCCATCGTACATATATAAAAATATATAATAAACATTTATATACAACATATTTTATTTTTACAAGAAATAGAAACTTACGCACATAAAATACTTTTGTTAAGCCCGTTCAGAGTATTCATAATTATATTTATACATGGCTTTGCTTACCGGCGAGAGGCAGCTACTTTGAAATTACCTAATAAAACAAGTGGGTAAGGCTATAGTCGAGCGCTCGACAGTAAGATATCTTTCTCCCAATTTGCTAAGTCCGTTACAAACGTGTAACCACACTCATAATTTCAAACAGCGAATTCTGCACAAATACTTCTACTACATACTATATAGCTTAACCGCACGCACTCACACAATTATGCGCGTAAAGAGCAAAGCAGCGCTGCTGGCTGCTGCTCATAGCGAAAACGTTGACTTGAATAACTTCTGTATTATAGTTTGCTTAATAATCACAAATTACCGATTTGTGCGGTGGGCGTGGCATCAAACATTTGACATAAACTTGTTCTGCTATCCCAAGCAGAACAAGCAGGAACCTCCATGCCTAATTTGGTGTCTCTAGCTCTTTTAATAGCTGAGATCAAACAAACAGACGGACATGGCTCAATCGACTCGGCTACATAGTGATCCTGAGCAAGAATTTACATATATACTTAATGGGGTCTGCCACGCCTCCTGATGCCTGTTTCATACATTTGCACAAAGTTAGTATACCCTCTTTTGACCAATTTCAATGTTCGAAGGGTATAAAAATAAACATAAAACCGCCGCCTTCTCATGGATTGAACCTTCATCTCTTTTGCTTGATGGCCGGCTACTCAACACATTTGACTATCGCTTCAACTATTCGCTGTGCGGTTAAGTTACCATTTCACTCTCACACACACACATTACCATTTTCTCATTAAAAATATCGAAAACGCACTTGGCTGGCAGCAGCTTGCAGGTAAGGCATCACAAATTAATAAAAAACGTTAACTTGCGTAACTTCTATTTTTATTATCCGATCGGGTGGGAATTATAGAATAAGTTCATAACGTATTTATCTAGATGTGTGCCAAAACAGAAAGTTAAGACTTCAATACCTTGCTTAATAATCGCATATGAAATTTAATTTCTGACTTACGGGGGCGGTAGGCGTGGAATCCGAAATTTGAAAATGCCGTTTACTGCACAGGATATACAGGAATCTTTATGACAAATTTGGAGGCTCTAGCTTTCTTAATAGATCGATTCGGCTAGTGATCCTGAGTAAAAATATATATGCTTTATGGGGTCGCAAATGTTTTATATTTTTTTTTAAATCCATGGCCTAAATATGTGTGATTGAGATAGCAAATTTGCCGATCGGCTTACAGTTAGTACGGTGACCCAGTGCGTAAGACAATCGACTGCTGAGCGATAAGTGAGAGGTTGAGCACCCAGGTTGGGCAGATTTTATACTGTTTTTTCGTCGTTAATTTTTATTTTGTACCCTTCCGACCACTCTTCGATTTTTCGGCTTTTTTTTATTAAAAACAACCGGTGTTTTCACTTAAATTAACTTTAAACCCGAAGTTTAACTATAGCCCGTTCACGACGCGTGTGCATGCTCTTTAAATTAGTTAAACTAATCTGTGTTTGCTAATTTTGGATTATATTTTTTTTCTGTTTTGTGCATTGGTTCTGCTTAGTTTTGTGCATTTCTTTTTATCTATTCTCTTTTCGGTAAGCGATGTAGTTGTTAGTGTTGTTTGCCACCGCTAATTTCTCTCTCTACCTA
Organism: Zaprionus tsacasi; assembly: GCA_018904105.1. Taxonomy (NCBI): domain Eukaryota; kingdom Metazoa; phylum Arthropoda; class Insecta; order Diptera; family Drosophilidae; genus Zaprionus; species Zaprionus tsacasi. Next base: position 543,895 of record JAEIFR010000202.1, on the reverse strand, counting down.
CCTCTCCTAATTCATTGAGCGCGCCTAAGCTGCTCTCACGCTTTGCCGCTCTCGCACTTATCTATTCGCACTTATCTATTTCTATTACCTTTGCTCTCTCTGTTTTCTGCCCTTTACGCGCGTTAATCTCTCTCTCTTGCGCTCATCCCTTTTCTTGTTTTGGTTTTGTTTTCTTTTTGGCAGATTTTATTTCTACAGTAGGTGTCCCCTATAATGGACGTTTTAATTTGTAAATAATGTAACAGGCTATATTCAAGGCAAAGTTAGTTCCTTGGATATTAAAGTGGAAAAATTCAAGTTTTCTTATGAGAGGGACATATCATCCTTCAAAATAAGTGTCCCCAACGAACTCATGGGCATTATATGCTCGGCTCAATTTTGACCGGAGCATGTAATGGTCAAAGAGTTCGAAACAAAGAAGAAGAAAAATCGCCCACCGTTTAATCTTCCTTTGCCGTCTGTAGTTTCAGCCCAAACAAAAACAATTTTAAACAAAAACAAGTGGATATGGCTACAGTCGAGCGCTCGACAGTAAGATACCCTTCTCCCAATTTTTAAAATCCGTTACAAAAGTGTAACCACACTCATAATTTCAAACAGAAATTTTGCACAAATACTTCTTCTACATATAGCTTTCTCGCTCACACTCACTCATCGACGCACGTTAAGAGTGACGTCGACGTCGGCGTCAACTACTGAAAGCAGCGCGCAGGCTGCTGCTCGTACATTTGTACTGAAAACGTTGACTTGAATAACTTCTGTGTTATTGATCCGATCAGATTGTAATTTGGAGAATATGTTCGTATGGCATATAGCTTTATACATACCAAAGCAGAACTTTATAAGTTTAATAGTTTGCTTAATAATCACAAATTACCGATTTGCGGGGGCGGTGGGCGTGGCATCAAACATTTAACATAAACTTCATCTGCTTGGTAAATTTAGGAACCTCCAAACCAAATTTGGTGTCTCTAGCTTTTTTAATAGCTGAGATCCGTTGTCTCAAACAGACAGACGGACAGACAGACAGACATGGCTCAATCGACTCGGCTAGTGATCCTGAGTAAGAATATATATACTTTATGGGGTCTGCCACGCCTCCTTATGCCTGTTACATACATTGCACAAAGTTAGTATACCCTTTTTTGACCATTTTCAATGGTCGAAGGGTATAAAAAACTAACATGCTCTAAGGAGCATGAGCTAAGACTCTTTCATATCAAAATGTCATATCATTGTCTGCAATAAAGACTATATTTAATCTGTTATCAGACAGAGATCATCTTTCAGTCCTTGGGGAATTTAATATCCCTGATTGTAATTGGACAACAAGTGTTGATTCAAATTCTCTGCTCCCCTCACGGCACCACGACATTTTTGACGGTCTGTTTGATATGTCATTGTCGCAGGTCAATCATATCTTAAACTGTAGTAACAGATCGTTATGCTTTGTCTCCGATCCATCTAGAGTGAATTTAGTCAAGACTCAACCACTTTCTTTCCCAGAAAATCCTTACCATCCTACTCTGGATGTGTCTTTTGATTTTGGGGCTAGTATGGATTAACATGAAAAATTGTGTAAGCGCGTACGCTGCTTTAGAAAAGCAGATTTTAATTTATTAAACTCTTTAATTTCCCAATTTGAATGGTCGGAATTGTATGTGTCTACTGATATATCAGTAGCGACCAATATTTTTTATACTATTCATTCATTTTTTGATATTTGCGTTCCGTGCTTTTATTCATCATCCTCGAGTAAGCCGCCATGGCTTACAAGAGAGTTGTCACGGTCAAAAAAATTAATTTAAAGGCTTGACCTTTACACAAAATTTAAATTTAGGGCGAGTTACTACAGCCCTTAACATTTTCACGCTACTTAAGCGCGCGGTCAGACTTTACAGTCTTAAACGCGGAATGTTATAAAAACTATTTAGCTCGTTGCAAGGTTCAGTTCATTCAGAACCCCAAACAGTATTATAGTTTTGTTAACACGAAACGTAAGTCTTCCGCTTTTCCTACTAATTTAACGTTTGAAAATGGTTCTGCAAATACCGATCAAACCATGGCCGATCTGTTTGCAAAGTTTTTTCAAACGACTTATTCACCTTCTACACATACTACTCATTTTTATCCATACAACATTCCTAGTTCGAATGGTATCTTCTCCCCCTTTCTAAACGAAAGCTCCTTTGTCAAGGATCTTTATATAGTTAAGCCAGTTTTCCACCAGGCCCTGACGGTGTTCCCGCTTGTATACTTCGGTTCTGTGCCAACTTCTTAAGTAAGCCATTGCTCAAACTATTTTCACTGTCACTTCACTCTTTCCTTCCATTTGGAAGGAATCTTTTATTATCCCCTTGTTGAAAAAAGGCAGCAAGTCTGAAGCAAGTAATTTTAGAGGTATCTCTAAATTGTCGGCTATACCTAAATTTTTCGAGAATGTTATAACTCCTCACTTGCAACATTTATGCAGTCCGTTATTTTCAACACGGATTTATTAAACGTATTTCAACTACGACAAATTTGCTTGAGCTGACATCCTCTGTGGTTAAAGGATTTCAGGAAAATCTTCAAACTGATGTCATTTATACTGATTTCAGTAAAGCTTTTGACTCAGTGAATCATTCCCTTCTGGCACATAAGCTTGACCTTCTAGGTTTCTCACCTAAATTACTTAGTTGGATTGTAAGCTATCTGACTGACAGAACTCAAAGAGTCCTCTTTAAAAACAGCCTCTCAATTCCACTTCATGCGTTCCTCAAGGGAGTCATCTCGCCCCCCTACTTTTTACGCTTTTCATCAATGACCTTACTTTGGTCATACGTAACTCGTATCTGTTATCAATTTAAAAAAGACCACTGTCACTCACACTTACAAGCCGACCTAAATAGTTTTCATTCGTGGTGTTGTGCCAATTTTTTAAACCTGAACAGCTCTAAATGCAAGCTGATGACATTCTCTCGAGCCAGTCCAAATTATACTTCTATCACCCTGTTGATGATTTGGGGGTCCGTTTGGACCGAAAACTAAAGTTTTCCAATCATATTTCTAATATGGTCAATAAAGCCATGGGTGTCCTAGGCTTTATTAAGAGATGGTCTAAGGAATTTGACGATCCTTATCTTACAAAGACCCTCTACATCCCACTTGTTTGTCCTATTCTTGAATATGGTTCATGCGTATGGTCCCATATGTCCCCAGTACACTATTCATAAAGGACGCATCGAGTCCGTACAACAGAATTTTTTACTTTTTGCTTTACGTGGCCTTAACTGGGATGCAAATTTAAGACTGCCTTCCTATAACAATAGACTCTTATTATTAAATTTGCCTTCCCTAGCTAATCGCAGAACCATGCTAGGGGTATTATTTATTAACAACCTTATGCAAGGTGACATTGACAGTGAGGCCCTTGTAAGGCAGCTTCACTTCTCTGTCCCTTGCAGAAGTACTCGTAATTATCATCCACTAATTCTTCCTTATTGTAGATCGAACTATGCACTATGATTCTTCTCTATCTAGCACGTAATTAGTAATATTATTTCCTCGATATTCTATTTATTGCATGCATATTCTATCTCCTATCCGCATTTTTATACCCTTCGACCATTGAAAATGGTCAAAAAAGGGTATACTAACTTTGTGAAATGTATGTAACAGGCATAAGGAGGCGTGGCAGACCCCATAAAGAATATATATTCTTGATCAGTATCAATAGCCGAGTCGATATAGCCATGTCCGTCTGTCCGTCTGTCTGTCCGTCCGTCCGTGTGAACACCTAGATCTCAGCTATTATAAGAGCTAGACCTACAAAATTTTGTGACAATATGTGTTATTACTGCACGCTTATCAAGTTTATTTTAGATTTTTGCCACGCCTCCACGCACCCCTATAAATTGAAAAAAATTGACTACAGGACATAAAATTGACTACAGAACATACGTCAGCATTGCTGACGACGGTACCGTGGCCTCACAGAAGCAGGCGCTCAGATCCATTATTATAAAGAGGGAGTCTCCCAGCTGAGAAGGCGCGAGGCACTGCGACCATGAAGATCTTTTGTGCCTAAAATGCTCTCCTTATCTTGACAGAAGCTGTTATGCTTCCCTAATGAAGCCTAATAGGTTTTTCATCAAGGAACGGACAATATGCTCGGGATCTGCGGAATCCACATGCAGATGTTTCCTCTTTGTCCATACCAAGGCCGGGGAATCACATAAAATGTGCTTGGTTGTTTGTCGTCCTCTTTGCAGAGCCTGCATTTCGCATCCGAGGACAAGCGAATTTTGGTGAGGTGATAATTCACCAAGTGGTGGCCACTTAGGTAGCCAAAAAGGAGGTTGAGGTCCCTCCTGGAGAATCACTTAGTCCTTCGATCAACTGTGGAATTGGTAAGCTCTTTTGCCTGCCACATCCCTGGTTGAAAGGACCAGTAGCGTACAGTCAACCTTGCAGCCCAGGTTTTCACCAGGGAGGAAATAGTTGAGGGCTCGGGGCCAAGCAGGGTGGTCGATGACCCTGCCCTCGCTAGTTCATCCGCCAGCTCGTTGCCCTGGAAGCCAGAGTGTCCTGGTACCCAAAGAATGGTAACTTTGTTCTTTTTCGACACCCTCTGGAGACAGTTCCAGCAGTCAGCCATCATAGGCGAGTTTACTCTTTTTGCAGAGAGAGCTAGTATAGCCAGCCGCTTGGCTATCCGAGAAGATATAAATATTCGCTCCTCTAATTCCCTTCTCAAGAATAAGACGGCAGCAGAACTCAATGGCATGAACCTCGGATTGAAAAACTGTGGGTTAGTTGCCTATAGCAATCGAGGTTTTCGAGTTGGGACCATATACTCAAGCTCCAACCCCCTGAAATGTCTTCGACCCATCGGTGTACCAAAAATATACCATTGGGGTCTCTAATGGGGTTGCCAGCATCCCGGTCCCGACGGTCCGGGATGAGGGTTCTAAATTTTGCACCAAAGAGAAGTCTCTTTGTCATTGAATTTGATCTGGTGCAGATCTCAACGCCAGGATTATCTTATTAAACTAGCATGCCTGGATTCAGTAACTAGAAGCCCAGATTGAAGCTTAATTTTAAGAAGCCTCATAGCAGCAACTTCTTTTATACGGATGTGCAGCGGAGTCAGATTCAGAATCGATTCCATTGCTGTGGTGGGACAGGTGCGAAGTTCACCCGTTAAAGAGGGGCACAGTAGCCTATGCAGTTTAGTGCATTTGCTGATGGCAATGGCCAGCGTAACCTTTGACCACTACACAATAGCTGCGTTGGTTATGATCGGTCTTACCATCATTTCAAATAACCACCGAATGGAGTAGGATTTGAGTCCGCAGATTCTACCAAAGAGTCTTCTGCATGGCCACATGGCCATGATCCAGGCTGTTGATCCAGGCTATTTTGGAGAAGGGCTGGAAAGATTTGATTGCCTCCTGGGGCTTTGAAGGGAGCCCATTTGACCTTTTCAGGAGAGATCTGTGTTAGGCACCACTTGTTTGTTCTATACCACTATTTCCCAATCCTTTAAGAATGCGACTGTCTTTCTGTCCGTCCTTGGAAACACATTGATTTTAGCTGTTGTAAATGCTAGAGACACCAATATATTTTAAGTTTTAAGAGCCAAGCCCACCTCCCCCCAATTTGCGATTCATAGTCCATAACGTCCTGCTTCGGTATACAAAAAGCTTAATTTGAACATATTCTCCAAATTACTAGCCGATGGGATCAATAACACAGAAATTATACAAGTGGGTAAGGCTACAATAGCTGAGATCTGTTGTCTCATACAGAGGGACACAACGACGGACATGTCTCAATCGACTAAGCTAGTGATCCTGAGAAAGAATGTATATACTTTGTGGGGTCTGCCACGCCTCCTTATACCTGTCTCATACTTTTGCACAAAGTTATTATACCTTTTTTGACCATTTTCAATGGTCGAAGGGTATAACTATTAAAGTTCACGTTCGCTGTACAAATGTTTGGTATGAGCAGTATCCTGCGCGGTGCTATGAGCATTTGATGTCGACGTCACGACGCGTCGCTTTACTTTTTATGCACGTGTCTGTGTAAGTGAGAGCGAATAAGCGATGATCAGGTGTAAGTTTTCATAGTGAATATACATATGTTTCAACGCGTGGTCTGCAAATATTTGGTGTATCTTATTTGTTTTGAATTGAAAATAATTAATTCAAAAAATTTGTTTTTACTTTAGGAAAAGGTACAGGTTCCAGAGAACGGCTTTGGTTAAACCAAATGTGTGTATACACAACCATTCATATGAAAAATCACACTATTTGGCGCACAGCGTCAAGTGTGTATTTATCAAGACAATCGCTGCTTAAGCGACAACGTGACAGAATCTCCCGCTTGCCGACTCGCTGCCTAGTGTGTATCATTTTCGTCTTGATCCATTTGGGCTATTTGGGTATGTATACTAAGGTTTACCCTAGAGAACTGCAACATGCATGCATGCACAACAAGCCACTCAAAAATGAATGAGATTTTTGCCACTCGATTATCATTTTGCACCGGCCGCACATAGCACACGCCTCAAGCCGCGTAAGCCACTGATAGCAAGAGCCACAAATAGCAGAAGACTCTACAAGCAAGAGTCGTAAAACGCAGGAGACGCAACAGCCAGGAACGTTTTGGGAAAAAAGCAGGAGACTTTGCCCAAAGGCAAGAGACTTTTGCCCTCGGCTCGGTAGTTTGGGACCACCGAGTCGTTAGGTAGAGACAGTAGCACAAGGGTTCGTGAACGTTCGGTGCATTTTGCAGTTCTCTGGTTTACACACAAATAGCGCGCCTCTACACAAATCATCCCTAAGGAAGCGCTTCAACAGTGTGTATTTAGGGTTTTGTATGCATGCATGAGCGCGTGCAATGCTGGTCAATGGTGGAAGGGGAAATAATTTAACTGAAAAAGGAATTCGAATTGAATAATTAATAATTGCTAGCAATTTAATATAAAAACATTAAATAAATTAATTATTATGGTAAATAATTAATTAAATGTTCTTACTAACTATTTATACCCTTTGACCATTGAAAATGGTCAAAAAAGGGTATACTAACATTGTGCAATGTATGTAACAGGCATAAGGAGGCGTGGCAGACCCCATAAAGTATATATATTCTTGCTCAGGATCACTAGCCGAGTCGAATGAGACATGTCCGTCTGTCTGTCTGTATGAGACAACAGATCTCAGCTATTAAACAAGTCGGAAAGGTTACAGTCGAGCGCGCCCGCATGTGGTATACCCGCTACAACTTTGCGAAAAAATACGTCTCACAGTCTCAAATTTGTTTTTCTAACTCGCCTCATCGTTATCATCGATTTTAAAAGAATATGTAGCATAATGCCAAGCAAAAACAAGTGGGTAGAGCTACAGTCGAACGCCCGACAGTAGGATACCCTTCTTCCAATTTTTAAAATCCGTTACAAACGTGTAACCACACCCATAATTTCAAACAGAAATTTTGCACAAATACTTCTACTACATATAGGTTTCTCGCTCACACTCACACAGCGACGCACGTTAAGAGTGACGTCGACGTCGACGTCAATTGCTAAAGTAGCGCGCAGGCTGCTGCTCGTACATTTGTACTGAAAACGTTGACTTGAATAACTTCTGTGTTATTGATCCGATCAGAATGTACTTTTGAGAATATGTTCGTATGGCATATAGCTTTATACATACCAAACTTTATAAGTTTAATAGTTTGCTTAATAATCAAATTACTGATTTGCGGGGGCGGTGGGCGTGGCATCAAACATTTAACATAAACTTCATCTGCTTGGGAAATTTAGGAACCTACTTACCAAATTTGGTGTCTCTAGCTTTTTATACCCGCTACTCATAGAGTAGAAGGGTATTATAACTTTTTTCAAGCCGAAAATGTATGTAACGGGCAGAAGGAGACAGCTCCAACCCCATAAAGTATATATATTCTTGATCAGTATCAATAGCCGAGTCGATATAGCCATGTCCGTCTGTCCGTCTGTCTGTCCGTCCGTCCGTGTGAACACCTAGATCTCAGCTATTATAAGAGCTAGACCTACAAAATTTTGTGACAATATGTGTTATTACTGCACGCTTATCAAGTTTATTTTAGATTTTTGCCACGCCTCCACGCACCCCTATAAATTGAAAAAAATTGACTACAGGACATAAAATTGACTACAGAACATACGTCAGCATTGCTGACGACGGTACCGTGGCCTCACAGAAGCAGGCGCTCAGATCCATTATTATAAAGAGGGAGTCTCCCAGCTGAGAAGGCGCGAGGCACTGCGACCATGAAGATCTTTTGTGCCTAAAATGCTCTCCTTATCTTGACAGAAGCTGTTATGCTTCCCTAATGAAGCCTAATAGGTTTTTCATCAAGGAACGGACAATATGCTCGGGATCTGCGGAATCCACATGCAGATGTTTCCTCTTTGTCCATACCAAGGCCGGGGAATCACATAAAATGTGCTTGGTTGTTTGTCGTCCTCTTTGCAGAGCCTGCATTTCGCATCCGAGGACAAGCGAATTTTGGTGAGGTGATAATTCACCAAGTGGTGGCCACTTAGGTAGCCAAAAAGGAGGTTGAGGTCCCTCCTGGAGAATCACTTAGTCCTTCGATCAACTGTGGAATTGGTAAGCTCTTTTGCCTGCCACATCCCTGGTTGAAAGGACCAGTAGCGTACAGTCAACCTTGCAGCCCAGGTTTTCACCAGGGAGGAAATAGTTGAGGGCTCGGGGCCAAGCAGGGTGGTCGATGACCCTGCCCTCGCTAGTTCATCCGCCAGCTCGTTGCCCTGGAAGCCAGAGTGTCCTGGTACCCAAAGAATGGTAACTTTGTTCTTTTTCGACACCCTCTGGAGACAGTTCCAGCAGTCAGCCATCATAGGCGAGTTTACTCTTTTTGCAGAGAGAGCTAGTATAGCCGCTTGGCTATCCGAGAAGATATAAATATTCGCTCCTCTAATTCTCTTCTCAAGGATAAGACGGCAGCAGAACTCAATGGCATGAACCTCGGATTGAAAAACTGTGGGTTAGTTGCCTATAGCAATCGAGGTTTTCGAGTTGGGACCATATACTCAAGCTCCAACCCCCTGAAATGTCTTCGACCCATCGGTGTACCAAAAATATACCATTGGGGTCTCTAATGGGGTTGCCAGCATCCCGGTCCCGACGGTCCGGGATGAGGGTTCTAAATTTTGCACCAAAGAGAAGTCTCTTTGTCATTGAATTTGATCTGGTGCAGATCTCAACGCCAGGATTATCTTATTAAACTAGCATGCCTGGATTCAGTAACTAGAAGCCCAGATTGAAGCTTAATTTTAAGAAGCCTCATAGCAGCAACTTCTTTTATACGGATGTGCAGCGGAGTCAGATTCAGAATCGATTCCATTGCTGTGGTGGGACAGGTGCGAAGTTCACCCGTTAAAGAGGGGCACAGTAGCCTATGCAGTTTAGTGCATTTGCTGATGGCAATGGCCAGCGTAACCTTTGACCACTACACAATAGCTGCGTTGGTTATGATCGGTCTTACCATCATTTCAAATAACCACCGAATGGAGTAGGATTTGAGTCCGCAGATTCTACCAAAGAGTCTTCTGCATGGCCACATGGCCATGATCCAGGCTGTTGATCCAGGCTATTTTGGAGAAGGGCTGGAAAGATTTGATTGCCTCCTGGGGCTTTGAAGGGAGCCCATTTGACCTTTTCAGGAGAGATCTGTGTTAGGCACCACTTGTTTGTTCTATACCACTATTTCCCAATCCTTTAAGAATGCGACTGTCTTTCTGTCCGTCCTTGGAAACACATTGATTTTAGCTGTTGTAAATGCTAGAGACACCAATATATTTTAAGTTTTAAGAGCCAAGCCCACCTCCCCCCAATTTGCGATTCATAGTCCATAACGTCCTGCTTCGGTATACAAAAAGCTTAATTTGAACATATTCTCCAAATTACTAGCCGATGGGATCAATAACACAGAAATTATACAAGTGGGTAAGGCTACAATAGCTGAGATCTGTTGTCTCATACAGAGGGACACAACGACGGACATGTCTCAATCGACTAAGCTAGTGATCCTGAGAAAGAATGTATATACTTTGTGGGGTCTGCCACGCCTCCTTATACCTGTCTCATACTTTTGCACAAAGTTATTATACCTTTTTTTGACCATTTTCAATGGTCGAAGGGTATAACTATTAAAGTTCACGTTCGCTGTACAAATGTTTGGTATGAGCAGTATCCTGCGCGGTGCTATGAGCATTTGATGTCGACGTCACGACGCGTCGCTTTACTTTTTATGCACGTGTCTGTGTAAGTGAGAGCGAATAAGCGATGATCAGGTGTAAGTTTTCATAGTGAATATACATATGTTTCAACGCGTGGTCTGCAAATATTTGGTGTATCTTATTCGTTTTGAATTGAAAATAATTAATTCAAAAAATTTGTTTTTACTTTAGGAAAAGGTACAGGTTCCAGAGAACGGCTTTGGTTAAACCAAATGTGTGTATACACAACCATTCATATGAAAAATCACACTATTTGGCGCACAGCGTCAAGTGTGTATTTATCAAGACAATCGCTGCTTAAGCGACAACGTGACAGAATCTCCCGCTTGCCGACTCGCTGCCTAGTGTGTATCATTTTCGTCTTGATCCATTTGGGCTATTTGGGTATGTATACTAAGGTTTACCCTAGAGAACTGCAACATGCATGCATGCACAACAAGCCACTCAAAAATGAATGAGATTTTTGCCACTCGATTATCATTTTGCACCGGCCGCACATAGCACACGCCTCAAGCCGCGTAAGCCACTGATAGCAAGAGCCACAAATAGCAGAAGACTCTACAAGCAAGAGTCGTAAAACGCAGGAGACGCAACAGCCAGGAACGTTTTGGGAAAAAAGCAGGAGACTTTGTCCAAAGGCAAGAGACTTTTGCCCTCGGCTCGGTAGTTTGGGACCACCGAGTCGTTAGGTAGAGACAGTAGCACAAGGGTTCGTGAACGTTCGGTGCATTTTGCAGTTCTCTGGTTTACACACAAATAGCGCGCCTCTACACAAATCATCCCTAAGGAAGCGCTTCAACAGTGTGTATTTAGGGTTTTGTATGCATGCATGAGCGCGTGCAATGCTGGTCAATGGTGGAAGGGGAAATAATTTAACTGAAAAAGGAATTCGAATTGAATAATTAATAATTGCTAGCAATTTAATATAAAAACATTAAATAAATTAATTATTATGGTAAATAATTAATTAAATGTTCTTACTAACTATTTATACCCTTTGACCATTGAAAATGGTCAAAAAAGGGTATACTAACATTGTGCAATGTATGTAACAGGCATAAGGAGGCGTGGCAGACCCCATAAAGTATATATATTCTTGCTCAGGATCACTAGCCGAGTCGAATGAGACATGTCCGTCTGTCTGTCTGTATGAGACAACAGATCTCAGCTATTAAACAAGTCGGAAAGGTTACAGTCGAGCGCGCCCGCATGTGGTATACCCGCTACAACTTTGCGAAAAAATACGTCTCACAGTCTCAAATTTGTTTTTCTAACTCGCCTCATCGTTATCATCGATTTTAAAAGAATATGTAGCATAATGCCAAGCAAAAACAAGTGGGTAGAGCTACAGTCGAACGCCCGACAGTAGGATACCCTTCTTCCAATTTTTAAAATCCGTTACAAACGTGTAACCACACCCATAATTTCAAACAGAAATTTTGCACAAATACTTCTACTACATATAGGTTTCTCGCTCACACTCACACAGCGACGCACGTTAAGAGTGACGTCGACGTCGACGTCAATTGCTAAAGTAGCGCGCAGGCTGCTGCTCGTACATTTGTACTGAAAACGTTGACTTGAATAACTTCTGTGTTATTGATCCGATCAGAATGTACTTTTGAGAATATGTTCGTATGGCATATAGCTTTATACATACCAAACTTTATAAGTTTAATAGTTTGCTTAATAATCAAATTACTGATTTGCGGGGGCGGTGGGCGTGGCATCAAACATTTAACATAAACTTCATCTGCTTGGGAAATTTAGGAACCTACTTACCAAATTTGGTGTCTCTAGCTTTTTATACCCGCTACTCATAGAGTAGAAGGGTATTATAACTTTTTTCAAGCCGAAAATGTATGTAACGGGCAGAAGGAGACAGCTCCAACCCCATAAAGTATATATATTCTTGATCAGTATCAATAGCCGAGTCGATATAGCCATGTCCGTCTGTCCGTCTGTCTGTCCGTCCGTCCGTGTGAACACCTAGATCTCAGCTATTATAAGAGCTAGACCTACAAAATTTTGTGACAATATGTGTTATTACTGCACGCTTATCAAGTTTATTTTAGATTTTTGCCACGCCTCCACGCACCCCTATAAATTGAAAAAAATTGACTACAGGACATAAAATTGACTACAGAACATACGTCAGCATTGCTGACGACGGTACCGTGGCCTCACAGAAGCAGGCGCTCAGATCCATTATTATAAAGAGGGAGTCTCCCAGCTGAGAAGGCGCGAGGCACTGCGACCATGAAGATCTTTTGTGCCTAAAATGCTCTCCTTATCTTGACAGAAGCTGTTATGCTTCCCTAATGAAGCCTAATAGGTTTTTCATCAAGGAACGGACAATATGCTCGGGATCTGCGGAATCCACATGCAGATGTTTCCTCTTTGTCCATACCAAGGCCGGGGAATCACATAAAATGTGCTTGGTTGTTTGTCGTCCTCTTTGCAGAGCCTGCATTTCGCATCCGAGGACAAGCGAATTTTGGTGAGGTGATAATTCACCAAGTGGTGGCCACTTAGGTAGCCAAAAAGGAGGTTGAGGTCCCTCCTGGAGAATCACTTAGTCCTTCGATCAACTGTGGAATTGGTAAGCTCTTTTGCCTGCCACATCCCTGGTTGAAAGGACCAGTAGCGTACAGTCAACCTTGCAGCCCAGGTTTTCACCAGGGAGGAAATAGTTGAGGGCTCGGGGCCAAGCAGGGTGGTCGATGACCCTGCCCTCGCTAGTTCATCCGCCAGCTCGTTGCCCTGGAAGCCAGAGTGTCCTGGTACCCAAAGAATGGTAACTTTGTTCTTTTTCGACACCCTCTGGAGACAGTTCCAGCAGTCAGCCATCATAGGCGAGTTTACTCTTTTTGCAGAGAGAGCTAGTATAGCCGCTTGGCTATCCGAGAAGATATAAATATTCGCTCCTCTAATTCCCTTCTCAAGGATAAGACGGCAGCAGAACTCAATGGCATGAACCTCGGATTGAAAAACTGTGGGTTAGTTGCCTATAGCAATCGAGGTTTTCGAGTTGGGACCATATACTCAAGCTCCAACCCCCTGAAATGTCTTCGACCCATCGGTGTACCAAAAATATACCATTGGGGTCTCTAATGGGGTTGCCAGCATCCCGGTCCCGACGGTCCGGGATGAGGGTTCTAAATTTTGCACCAAAGAGAAGTCTCTTTGTCATTGAATTTGATCTGGTGCAGATCTCAACGCCAGGATTATCTTATTAAACTAGCATGCCTGGATTCAGTAACTAGAAGCCCAGATTGAAGCTTAATTTTAAGAAGCCTCATAGCAGCAACTTCTTTTATACGGATGTGCAGCGGAGTCAGATTCAGAATCGATTCCATTGCTGTGGTGGGACAGGTGCGAAGTTCACCCGTTAAAGAGGGGCACAGTAGCCTATGCAGTTTAGTGCATTTGCTGATGGCAATGGCCAGCGTAACCTTTGACCACTACACAATAGCTGCGTTGGTTATGATCGGTCTTACCATCATTTCAAATAACCACCGAATGGAGTAGGATTTGAGTCCGCAGATTCTACCAAAGAGTCTTCTGCATGGCCACATGGCCATGATCCAGGCTGTTGATCCAGGCTATTTTGGAGAAGGGCTGGAAAGATTTGATTGCCTCCTGGGGCTTTGAAGGGAGCCCATTTGACCTTTTCAGGAGAGATCTGTGTTAGGCACCACTTGTTTGTTCTATACCACTATTTCCCAATCCTTTAAGAATGCGACTGTCTTTCTGTCCGTCCTTGGAAACACATTGATTTTAGCTGTTGTAAATGCTAGAGACACCAATATATTTTAAGTTTTAAGAGCCAAGCCCACCTCCCCCCAATTTGCGATTCATAGTCCATAACGTCCTGCTTCGGTATACAAAAAGCTTAATTTGAACATATTCTCCAAATTACTAGCCGATGGGATCAATAACACAGAAATTATACAAGTGGGTAAGGCTACAATAGCTGAGATCTGTTGTCTCATACAGAGGGACACAACGACGGACATGTCTCAATCGACTAAGCTAGTGATCCTGAGAAGGAATGTATATACTTTGTGGGGTCTGCCACGCCTCCTTATACCTGTCTCATACTTTTGCACAAAGTTATTATACCTTTTTTTGACCATTTTCAATGGTCGAAGGGTATAACTATTAAAGTTCACGTTCGCTGTACAAATGTTTGGTATGAGCAGTATCCTGCGCGGTGCTATGAGCATTTGATGTCGACGTCACGACGCGTCGCTTTACTTTTTATGCACGTGTCTGTGTAAGTGAGAGCGAATAAGCGATGATCAGGTGTAAGTTTTCATAGTGAATATACATATGTTTCAACGCGTGGTCTGCAAATATTTGGTGTATCTTATTCGTTTTGAATTGAAAATAATTAATTCAAAAAATTTGTTTTTACTTTAGGAAAAGGTACAGGTTCCAGAGAACGGCTTTGGTTAAACCAAATGTGTGTATACACAACCATTCATATGAAAAATCACACTATTTGGCGCACAGCGTCAAGTGTGTATTTATCAAGACAATCGCTGCTTAAGCGACAACGTGACAGAATCTCCCGCTTGCCGACTCGCTGCCTAGTGTGTATCATTTTCGTCTTGATCCATTTGGGCTATTTGGGTATGTATACTAAGGTTTACCCTAGAGAACTGCAACATGCATGCATGCACAACAAGCCACTCAAAAATGAATGAGATTTTTGCCACTCGATTATCATTTTGCACCGGCCGCACATAGCACACGCCTCAAGCCGCGTAAGCCACTGATAGCAAGAGCCACAAATAGCAGAAGACTCTACAAGCAAGAGTCGTAAAACGCAGGAGACGCAACAGCCAGGAACGTTTTGGGAAAAAAGCAGGAGACTTTGCCCAAAGGCAAGAGACTTTTGCCCTCGGCTCGGTAGTTTGGGACCACCGAGTCGTTAGGTAGAGACAGTAGCACAAGGGTTCGTGAACGTTCGGTGCATTTTGCAGTTCTCTGGTTTACACACAAATAGCGCGCCTCTACACAAATCATCCCTAAGGAAGCGCTTCAACAGTGTGTATTTAGGGTTTTGTATGCATGCATGAGCGCGTGCAATGCTGGTCAATGGTGGAAGGGGAAATAATTTAACTGAAAAAGGAATTCGAATTGAATAATTAATAATTGCTAGCAATTTAATATAAAAACATTAAATAAATTAATTATTATGGTAAATAATTAATTAAATGTTCTTACTAACTATTTATACCCTTTGACCATTGAAAATGGTCAAAAAAGGGTATACTAACATTGTGCAATGTATGTAACAGGCATAAGGAGGCGTGGCAGACCCCATAAAGTATATATATTCTTGCTCAGGATCACTAGCCGAGTCGAATGAGACATGTCCGTCTGTCTGTCTGTATGAGACAACAGATCTCAGCTATTAAACAAGTCGGAAAGGTTACAGTCGAGCGCGCCCGCATGTGGTATACCCGCTACAACTTTGCGAAAAAATACGTCTCACAGTCTCAAATTTGTTTTTCTAACTCGCCTCATCGTTATCATCGATTTTAAAAGAATATGTAGCATAATGCCAAGCAAAAACAAGTGGGTAGAGCTACAGTCGAACGCCCGACAGTAGGATACCCTTCTTCCAATTTTTAAAATCCGTTACAAACGTGTAACCACACCCATAATTTCAAACAGAAATTTTGCACAAATACTTCTACTACATATAGGTTTCTCGCTCACACTCACACAGCGACGCACGTTAAGAGTGACGTTGACGTCGACGTCAATTGCTAAAGTAGCGCGCAGGCTGCTGCTCGTACATTTGTACTGAAAACGTTGACTTGAATAACTTCTGTGTTATTGATCCGATCAGAATGTACTTTTGAGAATATGTTCGTATGGCATATAGCTTTATACATACCAAACTTTATAAGTTTAATAGTTTGCTTAATAATCAAATTACTGATTTGCGGGGGCGGTGGGCGTGGCATCAAACATTTAACATAAACTTCATCTGCTTGGGAAATTTAGGAACCTACTTACCAAATTTGGTGTCTCTAGCTTTTTATACCCGCTACTCATAGAGTAGAAGGGTATTATAACTTTTTCAAGCCGAAAATGTATGTAACGGGCAGAAGGAGACAGCTCCAACCCCATAAAGTATATATATTCTTGATCAGTATCAATAGCCGAGTCGATATAGCCATGTCCGTCTGTCCGTCTGTCTGTCCGTCCGTCCGTGTGAACACCTAGATCTCAGCTATTATAAGAGCTAGACCTACAAAATTTTGTGACAATATGTGTTATTACTGCACGCTTATCAAGTTTATTTTAGATTTTTGCCACGCCTCCACGCACCCCTATAAATTGAAAAAAATTGACTACAGGACATAAAATTGACTACAGAACATACGTCAGCATTGCTGACGACGGTACCGTGGCCTCACAGAAGCAGGCGCTCAGATCCATTATTATAAAGAGGGAGTCTCCCAGCTGAGAAGGCGCGAGGCACTGCGACCATGAAGATCTTTTGTGCCTAAAATGCTCTCCTTATCTTGACAGAAGCTGTTATGCTTCCCTAATGAAGCCTAATAGGTTTTTCATCAAGGAACGGACAATATGCTCGGGATCTGCGGAATCCACATGCAGATGTTTCCTCTTTGTCCATACCAAGGCCGGGGAATCACATAAAATGTGCTTGGTTGTTTGTCGTCCTCTTTGCAGAGCCTGCATTTCGCATCCGAGGACAAGCGAATTTTGGTGAGGTGATAATTCACCAAGTGGTGGCCACTTAGGTAGCCAAAAAGGAGGTTGAGGTCCCTCCTGGAGAATCACTTAGTCCTTCGATCAACTGTGGAATTGGTAAGCTCTTTTGCCTGCCACATCCCTGGTTGAAAGGACCAGTAGCGTACAGTCAACCTTGCAGCCCAGGTTTTCACCAGGGAGGAAATAGTTGAGGGCTCGGGGCCAAGCAGGGTGGTCGATGACCCTGCCCTCGCTAGTTCATCCGCCAGCTCGTTGCCCTGGAAGCCAGAGTGTCCTGGTACCCAAAGAATGGTAACTTTGTTCTTTTTCGACACCCTCTGGAGACAGTTCCAGCAGTCAGCCATCATAGGCGAGTTTACTCTTTTTGCAGAGAGAGCTAGTATAGCCGCTTGGCTATCCGAGAAGATATAAATATTCGCTCCTCTAATTCCCTTCTCAAGGATAAGACGGCAGCAGAACTCAATGGCATGAACCTCGGATTGAAAAACTGTGGGTTAGTTGCCTATAGCAATCGAGGTTTTCGAGTTGGGACCATATACTCAAGCTCCAACCCCCTGAAATGTCTTCGACCCATCGGTGTACCAAAAATATACCATTGGGGTCTCTAATGGGGTTGCCAGCATCCCGGTCCCGACGGTCCGGGATGAGGGTTCTAAATTTTGCACCAAAGAGAAGTCTCTTTGTCATTGAATTTGATCTGGTGCAGATCTCAACGCCAGGATTATCTTATTAAACTAGCATGCCTGGATTCAGTAACTAGAAGCCCAGATTGAAGCTTAATTTTAAGAAGCCTCATAGCAGCAACTTCTTTTATACGGATGTGCAGCGGAGTCAGATTCAGAATCGATTCCATTGCTGTGGTGGGACAGGTGCGAAGTTCACCCGTTAAAGAGGGGCACAGTAGCCTATGCAGTTTAGTGCATTTGCTGATGGCAATGGCCAGCGTAACCTTTGACCACTACACAATAGCTGCGTTGGTTATGATCGGTCTTACCATCATTTCAAATAACCACCGAATGGAGTAGGATTTGAGTCCGCAGATTCTACCAAAGAGTCTTCTGCATGGCCACATGGCCATGATCCAGGCTGTTGATCCAGGCTATTTTGGAGAAGGGCTGGAAAGATTTGATTGCCTCCTGGGGCTTTGAAGGGAGCCCATTTGACCTTTTCAGGAGAGATCTGTGTTAGGCACCGAACCTGGGATGTGAACTTCTAATAAAAGGTCAAGGGCTTCACTGCAATCTTGAGTGAAAGAGCTGTCTGCTCTTTTGAGAAGCCCTCTTCCATTTGACGACCTTTTGGCTAATACCTTGTTGAGTCTCGTTGCCTCTGGAAGCGATTCAATGCTATCACATAAGATGTCCCAACTAACGCAGTTAGATCTGGCCTTGTTGAATAGGCTTTAGGGTTGACCTTTAGGGTCTTTCCGACTGAGCTGACTTCAAAGGATGCAATGAGCTCATCTTGGAGCAGTTTGGCAGCAAGTTCAATCTCACTGATAGAGTTAGGCTTGCTTATCAACAAGTCTGCTTTAAAAGCCACAGAGGCTTTTTAAAGTTCCCAGTTTGTCTTTTTGGGAGAGAAGGAGTTCTGGCGGATCTTGACTAGGACAGGAAGGTCGATGTGCTGATGGTCCGACAAGGTGGCTTCGTCTGTCCCTTGCCAGTTGACGAGCAAACTCGCAATTGAGTTGCTGATTAGGGTGAGATCTAAAACCTCTTCCCTAATGGCGATAATGAACATGGGTTTGCACCCTACGTTAGCTACATCTAAATGTATAATCTAAGAGAGATTCAGCACGTTTGTTGACGTCGCTGTTCCCCCAGACCGTGTGATGCGCGTTGGCGGCGCATCTGATTACGAGCGCTGAACCTCTGCGGGAGGAACTTCATCCACGTCGCCCGGGAAGTATGCAGAGGCGATTACTACTTCCCGGACGCCCGGGCGCCAAGTCTCTGTGAAAGAAATTAGTTAGAGGGAAGTTTCTCACACTGTTATAAACCAATATAGCAGGGGCACCTCCCATACGGTCATATAACAACTTACATGATCCGCATGATAGTCCACGGACTAGGCCACCGATTAGCCATAGTTCTTGATCGAGATACCTTCATCACCGACGAACCTGCACAGGGTGGCTGACGCTCCTCTGGCGTGGTGCAGGTTCGCCTGGATGGCGCTCAGCATCCTCTTTTAACGCCTTTCTGACAATGCCAATTGCCTTGCCCACTTAAAGTCGTTGCCTCGGAGGCCGCCTAGCGATCCCAGTCGTTGGAGTTGCTCTTATGCGTTCGGCACTGGCTAAGGGTCAAGCAGGGGTCAGAAGGCGCCCGCTGCCAGCCACAGGCCTGGTCCGGCCCGATGAGGGATTGGGGTCGGAGGCCACAATGTTCTGGGGTTTGGAGATGGGGTTTTCAGCACAGCTACGGCCGCAGCGCTGCTAGACGCCACTGGGGTGGCAGCCTCTGCTGTCGCGTCGGTGTGGGCAACCCTTGTCACAACCGCAGGGGCGCTGATAGAGGAGGAATGGTTAGAGAAGGGGATGGGGACCGGGCAGGGGTGAGGGAGACTCTGAGATGAACTTTACTTTACCGTTACACTCCGTCACAGCCTTGTACGACTCCTCGTCGACCATCATCGCGAGGTGAGTCGTAGTGCCATTAAGGCTATGCTAAATCACCCACCACTGCTTTAATGAGAAGCAGTCAGCATTCTGGATACCTAGGTGGTCCAGGATGGTGGCGGGTGCGAATTCAGCACTATTGGGGAAGTGTCCACTGATGAGGTGAGCTCTCGGAATCTCGGACTTCTCCAATAGTTTGTAACGACCGAAGTCCAATAACCTCCCCTGCACACCCTGTCTAAGTTACAGCCGGCTAAGCTCAGTGAAAATGGGCGGGGTTTTGTGTGCAGGTTCGATTATCGGTGTCACGAGAAAATATCGACAGGTTATAGGACTGCTAGAAGGGGGAATGGCAATAAAAGGGAAGGCCAAAATAAGCGGACGGACTACCCCTAACGAACGATCTACTCGGAGAGCTAGATGTAATGCTCTCCTTCTTCACCCACCCAACCATGTACTATCGATATCGGAATACCGATACTACCCATGTCGCTGGTATGCTACCGTCCTTAGTGCCTCAAGAAAAAGTTTATTCCATTTTAAATTCCATTAATGTTATTTAATGACAAACACGTATAGCGCATGCAGCTTCGTGCTGCATGACGAACTCGATAAATCTAACTTTAGTTCCCTAATTTGTATTCCTTTTTGATTTACCCTTTTCTTTCTAATCACAATTTAATTTGATTTTTCTTTTTTTTTTAAATATTTGTTTCTTATTTGGGTGTCGATGGTTATATTTTGCAAACGATAGGCAGACGATATTTTTAGTATTTCATTTCGATAGGCAAGCGATAGTTTAATATTATTTGGTTTCGATACTTTGAAATTGTTACCACTCACCCGTGATCCGTTGGGGCCCCGACGAAACAGCTGAGGAAAAATAATAATGGCAACAAAAACAAAGGCACCAATAATACCCAAACACAAAAAAATCTTCTGACCTATCACTCAATCCTGCTTTATTTTTACGTTACCGATTTTTGCTATACGCATACGCGTGTATGCGAATGAATGAATGAAAGAGATGTGAAAAATAAAAAGATGAAATCATAAAGGATGAACAAAAAAAATAAATGAAATGTAACAAAAAAATTTAAAATAAAAATTATAGAAAAATGAATTAAATGAATGAGTGTGAAAACTATGAATGAATGAGAATGTTGTGTATATAAACGTGGCTGTGAATGTTTTTGTGTACTATAAGTACATAAGTGTTTGAAATGTAAATGTGTGTATGAAATTGAATGTGTATGTGTACTGCAAGTACGTGTTTGTGTATGAACTTGAATGTGTATGTGTACTGCAAGTACGTATGTGTGTATAAGCTTGAATGTGTATGTATACTGCAAGTACGTATGTGTGTGTGAGCTTGAATGTGTTGGTGTACAATTAGTTAATGTTTGAAAGAAAATTTTGTAGATGTGTCCGATGCTCCTTCCAGAAGTCCCCGGAATTTTACGCGCTGTCTATGATCCGACCTCGACTGGCTCTCTATTACCCGAGGTTCAGCTTCGGAAACCATACAGGCTATGAGAGAAAAAGAAATAATGCACATAAGGTGGCTGCCTAAGCACAACTTTTGTTTTACCACTCACCCAAAAACAGCAAAAACACTATAGGTGGCCGGGCGATCACAGCACCAGCAAAGATAGGGGCAAATATGCACGCCTACCAGAAGAAAAGCCGGGAGAGCGCTAGCGCTCCTCTGGGCACAAGCGGTTCGCTGGAAAGCAAGACAAGGTAAGAAGCGGCCAACAAAGCTTTGGAAAGCTTATACTCACGTCCAGCCTCGAACACCCACAATATAAACAGCGCCAAAAGCCACGTTCCACCGACTCAGCAATTTTTATGTTGACTTGTACACTTTTTGAGTGATCACTTTAATTTCTTTCGATTTGAAAATTTTGCACCGACGCGTGTTCTCCAAGTTTTTCTCAATTAGTGAAGAGAAAAAAGCATATCGAACACGATATGTGAAAATATCGATATATCGCTACTCCACTTACCAACACTGATCGAGCAGGTCGGCCGATATTTGAGTTGCCAGACTCGTTTCAGAGTTGCCAGATCGGGTGTGGTGATAACCATTATTTGAATTCAAATTTGAATTTCAATTCATTTATTTCAAATCCTATCTAGTAATTAAAATTACTCATAATTAAAATTTATACACGGGCCTCACAAATTGTAAATCAAGACAGTTGATGGACCTGAAGTCGGCGGTGCGGTTATCCTCGCACACCAGGAGCAACCATTCGTTTCGAGGTATGCAACCATCGAAACTCGGACTGACACCAGCTGTGGAGTGCAGCAGCAATACCTTAATTTAACTTGCTGTCACCGTAGCCAGCTGTTCCGATGAAAGCGGTTTAGTTGGATCAGCCAAAATGAAACCCAGTTTCTCGCTGCTTGTCACTTGGCTGTAAAGTGGCTTTGTGGACTCCAATGAGCCATTTTGGGTTTCTTAGAAGACCCTTGGGGTTCAAGGACGGTATCGTCAGCGCGCGTCCGTTTGGCCTTGGTTTCCACGGGGGGTGCGGTGGCGATACCGAGAGCCACCGCTCTGCTTGAACCCACCGCGAGTGCGGCTTTAAAAAGCGTCTTTTCGCGGGTCTTCAATTTAATGAAGGCGTTCTCAGAATCCAGTCGCAGCGTCTGGATCCGAGAGCCTGCTTCCGTGAGGCCTGACCTTAGAGAGGCCACGAAAGCGTCGCAAGCGAAGTTTATCAGGTCAGCGTCAGCTACAGCGTCAGAGGACATCACCTCGACGAGTTGCTGCCTGCCTGGAGAGAATGCAGCACTTACGAACCCGTGGTGTTGGGGGTGGAGGCAAGCAGCCCAATAGCTGCAGTGCTGGTGTCGGGGTAGGCCGTGAAGTCTTCGCCCTGGGTGGATGCTGTTGAAGTCCCATCAGACTTTTCTTGTTTATTTGAAATATCCATAATTGTTGAACCCACAAGTTGGCGGGAAAGGAGGTCGTCCACGGCATAGTCAGTGGGAAGTCTAGGTAAAACTGGAGGACGACAGGTAACCAGAGTCCGCATACTAGCGACCGGGCTACCCCGCGGCCATGCATCCCTTCGCGTGTGCTGTTCCACCTTGGATTGGGGTGACTTATAGATTCACAATCTTCGCCCGACTACAATTAGTCAGCACCCATAGCACACACATGACAGTGCTAGGAGCCTGTCCAGCCGCCCTCACGTGGAGAGTATAGCCGCAGTAGGAGCAAGGACGGCACGTACCTTAGCCAAAGCTAGGGTAACATGTAGTTCCCCTTGCTACCTCTGACGGCTGACGGCCAAGAGGAGTCTGATATTAAGATTAACATTTTAGATCATATATCATGAAGGACGAAAGCCTTCTCGTTTTACCATAATTGTTAAATGTTATGTACTGCTCTATCCCAATAGGCCCGCGCCGGCTAGCTCAGCAGCACTTGGGGAAGGGTTTTTCTTCTTGCCCTGCCGTCCGCACCAAATATCGACTGACATCGGTTTTTAAAACGCTAAACACATCTCTAACAATAAAGGTAAACAAACCAAACTTAGCAAAACAGACATTTTACACATTTCTACATTTGTTTCATGTATTTATAGATAGAAGCTACTCTACGATGGACAACAGAAACATGGACGGCCATTGGTGACAGTCAAGCCACCGCAAACCCACCCAACCATGTTGAGCGTCAGCACAGGAGTTTCAGAGCATTACTCAGAATTAGGGCTGCCAGCTGACCCTCCTAAAAAAAGGATAGATCAAGACGAAAAAACCAGAAAATAAAAGGATAGACCAACGAAAAAAAGACAGAAAACATACATACATACATAAAACATACATACATACAACATACTTTTAAGTGTTATACAGTAACCCGCCATTAGTTTTTCCATTAAAATATTTCAGACGTTTATATTCTATAGCTGTTATAGGAACAATCAGTCAGTCCGTCTGTCTGTTGCAACGCAAATTAGTCCCCCAGTTATTGAGATATCTTCATAAAAGTTGGCTCACAAGCTTCGTATTTCTGCCCTCTTTAAATAAGTCGGAACGGGCAAGATCGCATCGATATATCGTAAAGCTTCATGGAACCTATCGGCCGCTTTTCGTTATATTTCAAGATATAGCTATCAGGCTTACCACATCCAAATCTAAATGTGTACTTAATAACACTGTTTCATCAAAATCGAACTTTTATAACTTATTACGATCAACGATTGGCCTAATGAAGGTTCCTGTTGCAATTTTATGGAAATCTGAGAACTATTACTATGAGAACTATTATTACCGAATTGTTTGTTGTACAGTTGTCTATCTCGATGTCTGCACACGCACAAAAAAAATATGTTTTTATACCCTTGCAGAGAGTATATTAATTTAAGCCAGAAGTTTGCATCGCACCTTAGGAGACATCTCCGACCCTATAAAGTATATATATTCCTAATCAGCATCAACAGAGGAGTCGAAAAATCGATGTCCGTCTGTCCGTCCGTCTGTTGCAATCTATGACAAGTAGAAGCAATAATATTAAATAAATAAAAATAAATATATATGTCGGCAATGGGGGAGTTTTATTAATTTTTATACCCTTCGACCATTGAAAATGGTCAAAAAAGGGTATACTAACTTTGTGCAATGTATGTAACAGGTAAAAGGAGGCGTGGCAGAAGCCATAAAGTATATATCTTCTTACTCAGGATCACTAGCCTAGTCGATTGAGCCATGTCCGTCTGTCTGTCCGTCTGTTTGTTTGAGACAACGGATCTCAGCTATTAAAAGAGCTAGACACTCCAAATTTGGCATGGAGGTTCTTATATTTCCCAAGCAGGTGAAGTTTATTTCAAATGTTTGGTGCCACGCCCACCGCAGCAGAGTATTGAACATATAAATTTACGATTATTTAGAAAACTATTAAACTTATTAAGTTCTGCTTTGGTATGTATAATGCTAAATGTCATATGAACATATCCCCCAAATTACAATTCGATCGGACCAATAACACAGAAGTTATTCAAGTCAACGTTTTCAGTACAAATGTACGAGCAGCAGCCTGCGCGCTACTTTAGCAGTTGACGTCGACGTCGACGTCACTCTTAACGTCGCTGTGTGAGTGTGAGCGAGAAAGCTATATGTAGTAGAAGTATTTGTGCAAAATTTCTGTTTGAAATTATGAGTGTGGTTACACGTTTGTAACGGATTTTAAAAATTGGGAGAAGGGTATCTTACTGTCGAGCGCTCGACTGTAGCCATATCCACGTGTTTTGTTTAGAATTTTTATAATTATGGTGCAGCAGCACTGCAAGTTCCAATCGATTCCACCAGTCAAGCGTTTCTGAGGTGATTTTCTTCCTTTACCAATTTTCCTTATATTCTATCATGTCCATATACAACACTGGGGTTCACTATATTGTCATCCCTCTCTAACACACTATTTATGACAACCAGATTGGACCTCACTCAGCTGCAGAGGCCGTCTGCGCCTCTGCTGCAGTGCTTGTCAGAATTTCACCACAATGCTACAATTTCATAAGTATGTGAAATCATAGAGTTTCACCACTCAAACTATTCACATTTTCCATAACTTTAATTTCACATATCAACATTGGCGTGTTTTCTCTCACACCCAATCTCTTGACCCCCGCCATAACACTTCTCGTCCCTGCGAGATAGCTGTTATAGTGCGGTCATTACTCTTTTTGAACACACGCCATTTCATTCGTGCCGTTTACCAAATCTTTCCCCTCTTGGGACTCAGATGCACGATCACCATCTTTTAACTCTTTTCCCTCTTGGGAATCACCATTACATTCTTCTGTCAATCGTCTGTCTGGTAGCGCTCTTAGCCATTCATGCGAATATTTATATGTTTGCTTATTAACTAAAGACTTCAATTCGTATCGATCACCATCTAGTACATTAATTACCTGAAATGGGCCCTTAAATTTGGGGTCAAGCTTTGTTTGATGCCGCTCCTCGCTTTTCAGTAAAACATGATCGCCTACCTTATACCGAACTACTTTTGCTTTGTTTTTATCAAACCTTTGTTTATCGTACTGTGCATTCTTTTGCATGTTTTCTTTGGCCTGTGCCCTCATCTGTTCTCTATCGACTACACTTTCTTCCACATCGACTTGCAACAACCCAAAAGGCCTAGCTTCTCTTCCTATCAGCAATTCCAAAGCACTTGCTTTAGTGACTCGATTTGTGGTGCAATTCATGGCTAGTTGGATTTCTGCCAACGCATCTTGCCATGATCGCTGACTCGTTTCCACAGCAGTAAGCATAGTCTTAAGAGTGCTCATCACCCTTTCAACCTGCCCATTTGCTCTGCTGGCACCTGTAGCTATTAAGTGCAACTCAATCCTGTTTGTTGAACAAAACTCACGGAACTTGTTGCTGGCAAAACTTCTGCCTTGATCCGCTATAATACGACTGGGAACTCCAAAGAAAGACATACTTGACTTTATAGCTTTAATACAATTTTCCGAGTCAAGATTTAGAGTATGATACAAGTGAACAAACTTAGTGAACGTATCTATCTGAACTATGATATATTCCTTTAGATCGTTCTTTCCACTAAGCTTCCCACTTATATCTACGTGAACGGTATGCCACGGTATGTCAATCTTGGGAATTGGGTGCATTTCAATTTGTATTTTGCCTGATGAAGGCTTGAACAATTTGCATGTCATGCAATTTTCCACAAATTTTCTTACATATTTGGCCATATGCTCAAACCAATATTTCTCGTAGACCTTGTCTAAAGTTTTCTGCCACTCCAAATGCATTACAGCTTCGTGTACATGATTTATAACGGACCACCTAAACGCTTTAGGGATTACTGGTAGGCAACGAGTTTTGCCATTACGCTGTATTTTGCGATATAGTAATCCAGTTCGGACCTCATATGTTTTATCGATATTTGCCTCCATGTCTTCATTATTCAATTGAACGAAGATTCTGTTTATGCCCTCATCTAGTTGCTGTTCGGCTAATAGCTAATTATCTGTTATTGTCGCCAGATCAACACGAACTTCATCTACTTTGCTTATAGCACTTGAAACTGTGGGAATCAGATTTCGCGATAAAAAATCCACTTGAGCCATTTGGCTGCCCTTGCGATATTCTACACTAAAGTGAAATGCCTGTAAGTACGCCCACCAGCGGTGTACTATTGGGGTCAACTCGGCCTTTGTACGACTAGCTTTCAACGAATTGCAATTAGTATACACGACAAATTTTCTACCGTGCAAATAATGTCTTAAATGTCTAAATGTCTCTAACTCATACGAGTGATATTTGGCTTCTGATATTGACGTGCATTTGCTATAATATTCGACTACTCTGAGTTTCCCTTCTATTTTATGCTTGAGCATAGCGCCGTAGCCATCTGCACTGGCATCAGTATGCAATTCAATTGGAAGCTCAGGGTCGAATATGGTCAGTACAGGGTCAGATGTAAGCACTTTGACAATGTCCTGCCGTATCTTCTCGCGTTCCTCATTCCAAACAAAAGCATTCAGCTTAGAGGTTAACTGATACAGTGGCTTCATCTTCTCTGATAATCGTGGAACAAATTGTCTGAAATACGACGCCAGACCTATAAACTGCCTTAACTGCGTTGCCGAGGTTGGCTGAGATAAAACAGAAAGAGCTTCTGAGCGCTACTGTTATAATTGTTTAATTAATACCACGGAAACCGGCAGCAATCCAAATTTATTTTATATTTAGTATAACTGCAAGGGTATAAAACCTTCGGCAAGCCGAAGGTAGCCTTGCTTTCTTGTTTTATATTGAACGAGAACCCTGCCTCTGACAACGTTTTTAACACTGTATTTAACCTCTCATATGCTTCCTCCTTTGTATTCGCAACTACCAGCACATCGTCTATGTAAACAACTGCATAGGAATAGGCTAAGTCCCCCAAAGCTCGAACAATAGCACGTTGAAAAATAGACGACGCATTCTTTAGACCAAATGACATGGCCAGAAATTCATACTGACCCTCTGTAGTCACAAATGCCGTTTTTTCTATAGAATCTGGATGAATCGGTATTTGATAAAATCCGCTGGCCATGTCTAAAATGGAAAAATATTTACCACACCGCAAACGATCTATTTGATCCGAAATCAATGGCAATGGAAACTTATCAGAAATCGTATTTAACTTAAGCTCACGAAAATCGATACACAACCTGTCACTGCCGTCCTTCTTTTTAACTAATAACGTTGAACTTGCAAATGGAGAACTGCTGGGACGGATTACATTAGATTCAAGCATTTGTTCTATCTTTTCTCTAACTAACAGCTTCTCATCTGTGCTGAGTCGATTTGGGCGCCTTTGAACAGTTTTATTCTTATCAATTAAACGAATTTCCAATGCACCTGTGGTTACACGCTTATTTGGTATCCCAATTACGAAACTATCGGCATACTTTTTCAATATATTTCTTAATTTACATTTATCATTATCACATAATTCTGTATTGGTGTCATAAATTGTTTCTAAAGTGTTCTCAGGAGCATTATTTTGAACGGCATTAATAATTTTGGTTTTGTAAAAACTAAATTTATCAGATTCAATCAGTACACCGAAACCAAGCTTTAATATGTCTTGGCCAATCATTATGTCGTGCTTTAAATAGTTATCCACTTCAACATGAAACTAAATTTCTAAATTAAATTGAGACATTTGGACAGTTGATACTATTTGCAAGTGGTTCTTAACACTATTGTCACCAATACCTCTTAAATTAACTAGATTATTAATTCTCTTGCCAGCTAATTTGTTACATAATTTTTCTTTTACCAAAGAACATTCGGCTCCCGAATCGAAAAAGAATGGAAAGGGCTCACCCGATTGAAAGAATAATCCACTTGACTCACTTAATTTGCATACGTCAACTCGCTTTTCGATGTTTTTGTTATTGCCTTTGGGACATACAGAAGCCACATGTCCCATTTCGTCGCATTCAAAACATTTTATGTTCGAACGATCTTTTGACCCAGACGTGCTACTTCCGCTGAAGCTTCTTCTTTTTGTGTTTGATGTACCTTTCTTTCGAGCGCGGCATTCGGCGAATTTGTGGCCAACTTTCGCACAAAAATGGCACTTAGTCTGCGACTGCATTCTTGATTTCTTCTTTTCTGGGGCAGAATCATCTTCGTTGTTACGTTTCTTGAAGGCGTAAGCTTGCAGCTGTTGCTGAAGCTCATTGCGTGTAGCCACATTTGTCGTAAACATCCAACGCAACAAATTATTATCGATTTGTGCCATGTGAGCCAACGCTACCGATACTGCAATCTCTTCCAAATCCTTGGCCTTCCACTTAGATAGCAACAGGGTGACAATGCGACTTCCATACTGGGCAAAACTCTCTCCAGGTTTTGGACGTCCATTCAAAACGTTCATGAGAATGGCAGCCGTCGTCTCAATCCCTACGAATCGCTGTATGAACAGTTCCTTAAACTGCGGCCATGTGATTCCAGCGAAGCATATCTGCGACAGCCATTGTGAAGCACTGCCTTCTAGCGCTTTGCTCAATGCTATTACGAGCGCACTGCCTACAGGCGCATTATCTGCAAAGATTAAGTCCACCGTGGTGCACCATGCAGATGGATCCGCTCCAGCGCTGTCAGCGCAGAATTTTGGCAGTGTGACGTGCAAAGATTTTTCATCTAACGCCGGTGCTCTCGATGCGTGCATGGTTTTTATTATTTCCATGAGGTTACGATTTTGTGCTTCCAACGCATCCATATACTGATCAGAGCTATGCTCTTGTGGCGAAGACGATCCCACTTCTGATGTCGGCAATGGGGGAGTTTTATCCATTTTTTTGTTTATAATTTTTATAATTATGGTGCAGCAGCACTGCAAGTTCCAATTGATTCCACCAGTCAAGCGTTACTGAGGTGATTTTCTTCCTTTACCAATCTTCTTCATATTCTATCATGTCCATAAACAACACTGGCGTTCACTATATTGTCATCCCTCTCTAACACACTATTTATGACAACCAGATTGGACTTCACTCAGCTGCAGAGGCCGTCTGCGCCTCTGCTGCAGTGCTTGTCAGAATTTCACCACAATGCTACAATTTCATAAGTATGTGAAATCATAGAGTTTCACCACATTTCTACAATTTCATCAGAATGTGAAATCATAGAAATGATTCCCAAAATTCCAGGAGTCGCGCTCCGACAAATACATAATGTTCTAAATTACTTTTTTTTGGGAGATGGGGCGGCCTTTGTACGAGAGTGGTCCGATAAGTCTTAGCCTACAAAAGAAAAACAAACATTTTTGGAAAAGCAGTGATTTATTTTTCAACATAGTCTCATTTCAGCTGTATACACTTGACCTAGCGATGCTCAAATTTTTTTAACCCATTTCTCGAGGTCTACAAAATGCGCCTCCGTGGCGGCGATGACCTCCTCATTCGACTGAAATTTCTGTCCGGCGAGTGACTTTTTTATGTTTGTAAACAGAAAGAAGTCGCACGGGACCAAATATGGAGAATACGGTGGATGGGGCAGCTATTCGTAGCCCGATTCGACCAATTTGGCGAGGGCGGACGTGTTAGCCGGTGCGTTATCATGGTGAAAGAGTCCTTTTTCTTAGCCAAGTGGGGCCGTTTTTTCTTCAATTCCGTGTCGAATCGGCTCCTTCGGATTGCGTTTAATCAGCGTCAAACACTGCTCTGAAGTGATCTCACGGTTGCGCTTGTTGTCTATAGTGAGCAAACGCGGCACCCATCGCGCCGACAAATTTTTTATGCCCAAAATTTCATACTGGATATGACCCACGCGATCTTTTCAAATGCCTATTGTCTAAGCTATTTCTCGCACCTTTAATCGGCGGTCTGCCAACACGAGATCGTGGATTTTTGCTACGTTTTCCTCCGTGGTAGCCGTTTTCGGGGCACCCGGAAGTGGCTCATCAAAAACCGACGTGCGACTACGTTGAAACTCGTTAAACCAATTTTTGATGGTCG
This sequence comes from Zaprionus tsacasi, assembly GCA_018904105.1. NCBI lineage: Eukaryota > Metazoa > Arthropoda > Insecta > Diptera > Drosophilidae > Zaprionus > Zaprionus tsacasi. The sequence goes on along the minus strand of JAEIFR010000202.1, from coordinate 513,216 downwards.
CCATCGATGATAAGAGTTACCGTACATAGCATCAAAACTCTCTTTGATTTTATTGCGCGATTTCCTTTCCAGAAACAAGAATTGAATCACCGACCGATATTGCTCTTTTTCCATTTTATTGAAATCCGCGTACACTCCCGTGTTCACACGCGGCTCAAACAAAACTACTAGTACTACACGATATTAAATTACTCTTGCGATACTGGAGCCAAAAGGGGGTGAGGCTAAGTACTTATCGGACTACCCTCGTAGGTCAAGATGGACTCTACGATTCTGAGCAGGGCTGCCAGGTCAGCCTTTTTCCGGACAAATCTGTCCTTTTTTATTTTTGTCTAGCCTGAAAATATTTCAATATCATACTGTCTGGAAATCTTTCCTTTTTTGGTGTGTCCAATAAATTGTTATTTGCAAAGGTTTATCTTTGTTAATTTACTCTAATTTTAAACATATCTTTACATAATTTTTGTATTCTTCTTGAATTTTCCTTATATTCGCAATATAACCTTAAAATTTGTCTACAAATATATTTGTGAAATATCCCAAGAGAAATTTATTAGAATACATATCGAATATCGTAGATGAAATCGCACGATTTCAACAGTGGGTTGCCAGAGATCATAAAGATAAAGACAGGTTGTGCTGCACCTACTGTAAAAGTCTGTAAACTCGTTGAAATTTATATAAAGATATGAGTTATAAGAAATTTAGTCTTCTTTTAAATCAAAAACCTATTGTCCTGTTTTCTGTCTTTTTTTCGTTGGTCTATCCTTTTATTTTCTGGTTTTTTCGTCTTGATCTATCCTTTTTTTAGGAGGGTCAGCTGGCAGCCCTAATTCTGAGTAATGCTCTGAAACTCCTGTGCTGACGCTCAACATGGTTGGGTGGGTTTGCGGTGGCTTGACTGTCACCAATGGCCGTCCATGTTTCTGTTGTCCATCGTAGAGTAGCTTCTATCTATAAATACATGAAACAAATGTAGAAATGTGTAAAATGTCTGTTTTGCTAAGTTTGGTTTGTTTACCTTTATTGTTAGAGATGTGTTTAGCGTTTTAAAAACCGATGTCAGTCGATATTTGGTGCGGACGGCAGGGCAAGAAGAAAAACCCTTCCCCAAGTGCTGCTGAGCTAGCCGGCGCGGGCCTATTGGGATAGAGCAGTACGTAACATTTAACAATTATGGTAAAACGAGAAGGCTTTCGTCCTTCATGAATATGATCTAAAATGTTAATCGTAATATCAGACTCCTCTTGGCCGTCAGCCGTCAGAGGTAGCAAGGGGAACTACATGTTACCCTAGCTTTGGCTAAGGTACGTGCCGTCCTTGCTCCTACTGCGGCTATACTCTCCACGTGAGGGCGGCTGGACAGGCTCCTAGCACTGTCATGTGTGTGCTATGGGTGCTGACTAATTGTAGTCGGGCGAAGATTATGAATCTATAAGTCACCCCAATCCAAGGTGGAACAGCACACGCGAAGGGATAGCCCGGTCGCTAGTATGCGGACTCTGGTTACCTGTCGTCCTCCAGTTTTACCTAGACTTCCCACTGACTATGCCGTGGACGACCTCCTTTCCCGCCAACTTGTGGGTCCAACAATTATGGATATTTCAAATAAACAAGAAAAGTCTGATGGGACTTCAACAGCATCCACCCAGGGCGAAGACTTCACGGCCTACCCCGACACCAGCACTGCAGCTATTGGGCTGCTTGCCTCCACCCCCAACACCACGGGCATTGGACCTGGTACTCTGAGGGACCCGGACAGGCAACGGACTCCTTGAACACTGAGTTCGTAAGTGCTGCATTCTCTCCAGGCAGGCAGCAACTCGTCGAGGTGATGTCCTCTGACGCTGTAGCTGACGCTGACCTGATAAACTTCGCTTGCGACGCTTTCGTGGCCTCTCTAAGGTCAGGCCTCACGGAAGCAGGCTCTCGGATCCAGACGCTGCGACTGGATTCTGAGAACGCCTTCATTAAATTGAAGACCCGCGAAAAGACGCTTTTTAAAGCCGCACTCGCGGTGGGTTCAAGCAGAGCGGTGGCTCTCGGTATCGCCACCGCACCCCCCGTGGAAACCAAGGCCAAACGGACGCGCGCTGACGATATCGTCATTGAACCCCAAGGGTCTTCTAAGAAACCCAAAATGGCTCATTGGAGTCCACAAAGCCACTTTACAGCCAAGTGACAAGCAGCGAGAAACTGGGTTTCATTTTGGCTGATCCAACTAAACCGCTTTCATCGGAACAGCTGGCTACGGTGACAGCAAGTTTAATTAAGGTATTGCTGCTGCACTCCACAACTGGTGTCAGTCCGAGTTTCGATGGTTGCATACCTCGAAACGAATGGCTGCTCCTGGTGTGCGAGGAAAACCGCCGACTGGGTCAGGGGAGTTGTTGGACACATCAGGTCCATCAGCTGTCTTGATTTACAACTATTGGAGAAGTCCGAGATTCCGAGAGCTCATCTCATCAGTGGATACTTCCCCAATAGTGCTGAATTCGCACCCTCCACCATCCTGGACTACCTAGGTATCCAGAATGCTGACTGCTTCTCAACAAAGCAGTGGTGGGTGATTTAGCATAGCCTTAATGGCACTACGACTCGCCTCGCGATGATGGTCGACGAGGAGTCGTACAAGGCTGTGACGGAGTGTAACGGTAAAGTAAAGTTCATCTTCTGAAGGATGAAGCCGATCCTGAAAAACGCACCCCTGCCCGGTGCCCATCTCCTTCTCTAACCATTCCCCCTCTATCAGCAACCCTCCGGTTGTGACAAGAGTTGCCCACACCGACGCGACAGCAGTGGCTGCCGCCTCAGTGGCGTCTAGCAGCGCTGCGGCCGTAGCTGTGCTGAAAACCCCATCTCCAAGCACCAGACCATTGTGGCCTCCGCCCCCAATCCCTCATCGGGCCGAACCAGGCCTGTGGCTGGCAGCGGGCGCCTTCTGGCCCCTGCTTGACCCTTAGCCAGCGCCGAACGCATAAGGGCACCTCCAGCGACTGGGATCGCTAGGCGGCCTGCGAGGCAACGACTTTCGGTGGGCAAGGCAAGTGGCCTTTTCAGAAAGGCGTTCAAAGAGGATGCTGAGCGCCATTAAAGTGCTCCAGGCGCACCTGCACAATGCCAGAGGAGCGTCAGCCATCCTGTGCAGGTTCGTCTGTGATGAAGGTATCTCGTTCAAGAACCATGGCTAATTGGTGGCCTCGTCCGTGGACTATCATGCGGTTCATGTAAGTTGTTATATGACCGTATGGGAGGTGCTCCTGCTATATTGGTTTATAACAGTGTGAGAAACTTCCCTCTAACTAACTTCATTCACAGAGACTTCGCGTCCGGGAAGTAGTGATCGCCTCTGCATACTTCCCGGGCGACGTGGATGAAGTTCCTCCCGCAGAGGTTCAGCGCTCGTAATCGGATGCGCCGCCAACGCGCATCACACGGTCTGGGGGAACAGCGACGTCAACAAACGTGCTGAATCTCTCTTAGATTATACATTTAGATGTAGCTAACGTAGGGTGCAAACCCATGTTCATTATCGCCATTAGGGAAGAGGTTTTAGATCTCACCCTAATCAGCAACTCAATTGCGAGTTTGCTCGTCAACTGGCAAGGGACAGACGAAGCCACCTTGTCGGACCATCAGCACATCGACCTTCCTGTCCTAGTCAAGATCCGCCAGAACTCCTTCTCTCCCAAAAAGACAAACTGGGAACTTTAAAAAGCCTCTGTGGCTTTTAAAGCAGACTTGTTGATAAGCAAGCCTAACTCTATCAGTGAGATTGAACTTGCTGCCAAACTGCTCCAAGATGAGCTCATTGCATCCTTTGAAGTCAGCTCAGTCGGAAAGACCCTAAAGGTCAACCCTAAAGCCTATTCAACAAGGCCAGATCTAACTGCGTTAGTTGGGACATCTTATGTGATAGCATTGAATCGCTTCCAGAGGCAACGAGACTCAACAAGGTATTAGCCAAAAGGTCGTCAAATGGAAGAGGGCTTCTCAAAAGAGCAGACAGCTCTTTCACTCAAGATTGCAGTGAAGCCCTTGACCTTTTATTAGAAGTTCACATCCCAGGTTCGGTGCCTAACACAGATCTCTCCTGAAAAGGTCAAATGGGCTCCCTTCAAAGCCCCAGGAGGCAATCAAATCTTTCCAGCCCTTCTCCAAAATAGCCTGGATCAACAGCCTGGATCATGGCCATGTGGCCATGCAGAAGACTCTTTGGTAGAATCTGCGGACTCAAATCCTACTCCATTCGGTGGTTATTTGAAATGATGGTAAGACCGATCATAACCAACGCAGCTATTGTGTAGTGGTCAAAGGTTACGCTGGTCATTGCCATCAGCAAATGCACTAAACTGCATAGGCTACTGTGCCCCTCTTTAACGGGTGCACTTCGCACCTGTCCCACCACAGCAATGGAATCGATTCTGAATCTGACTCCGCTGCACATCCGTATAAAAGAAGTTGCTGCTATGAGGCTTCTTAAAATTAAGCTTCAATCTGGGCTTCTAGCCACTGAATCCAGTCATGCTAGTTTAATCAAAGGTATTCCTGGCTTTGAGATCTGCACCAGAACAAATTCTATGACAAAGAAACTTTTCAGCTCAGTCGGAAAGACCCTAAAGGTCAACCCTAAAGCCTATTCAACAAGGCCAGATCTAACTGCGTTAGTTGGGACATCTTATGTGATAGCATTGAATCGCTTCCAGAGGCAACGAGACTCAACAAGGTATTAGCCAAAAGGTCGTCAAATGGAAGAGGGCTTCTCAAAAGAGCAGACAGCTCTTTCACTCAAGATTGCAGTGAAGCCCTTGACCTTTTATTAGAAGTTCACATCCCAGGTTCGGTGCCTAACACAGATCTCTCCTGAAAAGGTCAAATGGGCTCCCTTCAAAGCCCCAGGAGGCAATCAAATCTTTCCAGCCCTTCTCCAAAATAGCCTGGATCAACAGCCTGGATCATGGCCATGTGGCCATGCAGAAGACTCTTTGGTAGAATCTGCGGACTCAAATCCTACTCCATTCGGTGGTTATTTGAAATGATGGTAAGACCGATCATAACCAACGCAGCTATTGTGTAGTGGTCAAAGGTTACGCTGGTCATTGCCATCAGCAAATGCACTAAACTGCATAGGCTACTGTGCCCCTCTTTAACGGGTGCACTTCGCACCTGTCCCACCACAGCAATGGAATCGATTCTGAATCTGACTCCGCTGCACATCCGTATAAAAGAAGTTGCTGCTATGAGGCTTCTTAAAATTAAGCTTCAATCTGGGCTTCTAGCCACTGAATCCAGTCATGCTAGTTTAATCAAAGGTATTCCTGGCTTTGAGATCTGCACCAGAACAAATTCTATGACAAAGAAACTTTTCTTTGGTGCAAAATTTAGAACCCTCATCCCGGATCGTCGGGACCGGGATGCTGGCAACCCCATTGGAGACCCCAATTGTATATTTTTGGTACACCGATGGGTCGAAGACATTTCAGTGGGTTGGAGCTGGGGTATATGGTCCCAACTCGAAAACCTCGATTGCTATAGGCAACTAACCCACAGCTTTTCAATCCGAGGTTCATGCCATTGAGTTCTGCTGCCGTCTTATTCTTGAGAAGGGAATTAGAGGAGCGAATATTTATATTTTCTCGGACAGCCAAGCGGCCATACTAGCTCTCTCTGCAAAAAGAGTAAGCTCGCGTATGATGGCTGACTGCTGGAACTGTCTACAGAGGGTGTCGAAAAAGAACAAATTTACCATTGTTTGGGTACCAGGACACTCTGGCTTCCAGGGCAACAAGCTGGCGGATTAACTAGTGAGGGCAGAGTCATTGACCACCCTGCTTGGCCCCTTCTGTGACGTGGGGTGGTCAACTATTTCCTCCCTGGTGAAAATGATGATGGATGTGGCAGGCAAAAGAGCTTACCAATTCCACAGTTGATCGAAGGACTAAGTGATTCTCCAGGAGGGACCTCAACCTCCTTTTTGGCTACCTAAGTGGCCACCACTTGGTGAATTATCACCTCACCAAAATTCGCTTGTCCTCGGATGCGAAGTGCAGGCTCTGCAAAGAGGACGACAAACAACCAAGCACATTTTATGTGATTCCCCGGCCTTGGTATGGACAAAGAGGAAACATCTGCATGTGGATTCCGCAGGTCCCGAGCATATTGTCCGTTCCTCGACGAAAAACCTATTAGGCTTCATTAGGGAAGCATAACAGCTTCTGTTAAGATAAGGAGAGCATTTTAGGCACAAAAGATCTTCATGGTCGCAGTGCCTCGCGCCTTCTCCGCTAGGAGACTCTCTCTTTATAATAGTAATCAGGCTCCTCTTCTTATGAACTAATTTTGGAATCCAGTAAGTTTTTGTTAGCTAAACGGAGAACGGAGAGGATAAAGGGCTGATGAGCATCGCAAGGGACTGACCATCAGGACCAGGACATCATTTAGACCACTTGCAGACACCATATCTACCGAGTTTGTCTGTCCGTTTGGTTCAATAAAAACGTAATCTATCCGATCTCACGACAAAATTACTCCAAGGACATCCTGACTACTGCAGTAGACAGCACGATCAAGTCACCCACCGTGATTTCGAAGCAAATCTCACCAACGTTCCGTATTTCGAAGCAAATCTCTACAACCTTCCGTACTTTAAATCTCACCCAATCTGCTCGAGAAAGTCGAGATGCTCCACGTTACCATGAAGACGTGGCAACACAATCATTACGTCGCACGAGTAATGCGTCGCGGTGCGGTCGTGCGAGCTCTTAAGAAGCGTTATCAGAACTAAAGGACACACATGGACATCGAAGAAGTTATGCGTTTGCGTAAACAAGATTGCCATGTTGGCAACCACTGATTCCCTCCGAGAACCCAAGTCGGATACCAAGATCGTAGTTAAGTTTTACGTTTATTTGCTAGCTAGTTTAAAAATTGGATGGCATAGATACAAGGAGTTCTGCCGTAGCATTTGATCCTAATACCGCGGTAAAATTAATCTTCATAAATTATCTTCAGGCAAGTCAGATGCAAAAGAAACGTCGTTACTCAAACCAAATGCTGGAGTTGCAATGAAATAGGGCATCGCTATCATGATTGTCTTCAGCCTAGGCTCGTTTTTTGCTATGCGTGCGGTGCTGTCGACGTCTTAAGACCGAATTCACCGGCTATGATCATAGCTTCCGTTTCAACTTTATTCGCGTATACCCGAGATTGTTGTCCGTAAATTTTGGCGACGCATACGCGGCTTCAAACGATACACTTTCTTCATTAAAGCGGTGACACCGTCAAACGTCGTTTCACCATAGTCAACGTATTCGGCGAGGATCATCTGCCACCCCTTAGTAGCAGTGCTGACAAGATGTTATCTGTAGCAAGTTAGCACATAAGGGCGCGGTGCAAACTGCGGATAGGCAGTAGTAGATTATAACTAGTTTTCTTTTAGCTTATCGTCCATCGAATTTTTGGTGGTTAACGGCTAATTTCTTTTGTGGAGTCCTGTTTCAGCATCAATTGTAGTTATTTTTCTGTATAAATCCGCACAAGACTCGTCTCAGCATCATTTGTCTCAGCTTCAAAAATCACAACTTGGTAGCGTAATACCTTCCTTAATAAATTATGATCTAGGGGACTGATAACACTCATCCAGCATTCTATCGATACAGCAGGTGCAAAGCAGATAACTCAACGGTTTTATCCCTCATTCATTGCATATTACTGGACGTAAATTTCGACCTTACGCAGCATCTGTGAGGCAAGGCATACCAGTGGAATGACTAAGCTTCGAATTCCTTCGTGAAGATTAAAGGGGTGCTCGTGTTCTGCTTCATTTCTAGTCCATCCGAACTACGAAAAGCCGTTTGTTATTCAATGCAACGCTTCTTTGCATGGTGTTAAAGCTGAGTTGGCTCTGTGACACTAGTCTGGCGGCCGAACTCGAGTGCTTCGCGTTAGTGTTTGCTATCAAAAAATTCCGTATGAATATCGAGGGTCATCCGTTTGATTTTGACAGGCTATGTAAGAATGCATTAGCTGATGAATCAGTCGGATCTGAGCGGCAGGATTCATGGCTAGGCGATAAAGCTGCAGGGATTCCCATTCCCGCAGGGGAAATAAGAATTTGGCAGAAATCAACCTGAACTCAGAAGCGTTCCAGTCGGATGAGTACAAATTGAGAAATAATGTTCTGCAAACCAAAATTTTTGATTTCCAGATGTCATATAAGATTCCTGATGATGTTTGGAAACTGCTAGATCCAGAAACTCTGCGAGAATAGGTTTGACAAACCATTCCAGTGCCGTTACCTTAAGTTTATTCGTCCGTCTTCATAATTTTAGACCCCTTCCTTAAGATCACCTACCAGAAAGCAGTGAAGAAGTTCAGGGCTAAGGTAGTGAAGGGCATCATGGGGGATGACATATTATCGTATTTTGAGTTTTGAAAGTAGTCGTGTGCGATAATGCCACTCAATTGACGAAGTTTGGAGTCTGTCTCATATCCAAGCGTACTCGTACGCTCCACAGTCTAATCTAGAGGAGTGAGTGAACCGCCCACCCAATGCAGCGATGAATGGGTGATCAGTGGGAATGGGATAAAGTCCTAAGTAGCATAATTTCTTCTTCAGTGCCTGTCGCAATACTTGGTTATCTATCTTTGGACAAAACATGATTTCGCATGGATCTGATCTGAGAAAGTTTAGCGTGCTAGGCGATACGAAGCGAACATGGTAAGGCCGCATGCCATTTCTTTACAAGTTTTTTTTTCACAAAATAAAATAAATAAAAACCTCAAAGCGTCAGGTGTGGCCATCGTTGCTCTCTGGTGCGATTAAAAAGCAGGGGTATGTGGAGTTGCACAAATTGCTTCCTCATGAAGCAACTAACTCCTAGATACCCTTCCAACTCTTTTTGACAGTTTAGATCGTAAAGCACCACAAGATAAAGCTCTGCAGGACAGGTCTATACCACCTTCAGCTACACCACAAATTTTTACTGTTGTTAACACACAAACATATGTACTTTTACCTGTTAACTCACACACCATACTATTTTCGCTTTGGGTTCCTCCAAGTTCCGATCGGTTTCGTTTAAGTTTCCCAAAATTGTGTATAACATTTTAAAATACTTCAGACATTGTCTGTCTGCCTGTTTGCCTGCGTTGCGATAAAATAATTGTGCGCGGGTCTGTTTGTGGGAGTGGGAGAAAGTAAATAATGGGAAATAGAATAATTTCAGCAAAATTCTCTGTTAGAATTATAAGTGTGGTAACATGTCTTGAGTTTTGACTCTCTGCCCTTGTGAGCAGTACTCTTTTTTATACCCAATCAAAAAACAATATACTTTGTGCAAATTTATGTAACAGATATAAGGAGGCGTTGGGACCATACTGAGTATATAGTCGAGTCGATTGAGCCATGTCCAATCTGTCGGCCTCTGTTCGAGACAACAGATCACAACTATTAAAATAAAGCTATAGACACAAAATTTAGCATGAAGGAGGATCCTATGTATCATAGACATCAAGTTTATACCAAATGTTTGACGCAACGCCCACCACCCCGCAAACCAGTTATTTGCGATTATTAAGGAAAGTATTGCTTCGGTATACACAAAGCTGAGTGCTATATTAAAATATTCTCAAAATAACGGTGCGATCGCACCAATAACAGAATTTATTAAAGTTAACGTTTTTAGTACAAATGTTCGATACGAGCAGCAGCCTGCGTGCTGCTAAGAGCAGTTGACATCGATGTCGCAATGCGTTGCTTTACTTTTAGCGCGTGTGGCTGTGTTAGTGACAATTGTGCAAAATTCTCTATTTGAAGTTATGAGCAAATTTGTAACGGATTTTGAAAATTGGGCGAAGAGTATTTTTAGGGAATGAAGGCAGAAGGAGACATCTGCGACCCTATAAAGTATTGCTCAGGATCACTAGCCTACATTTGCACAAAGTTAGTAGTACTCTCTTTTTGCCCATTTTCAATGGTCGATGGGTATAAATATTTTCAAGAAATGTCTTCGACATGCCTGAGGTTTTATACCCTTGGACAGATATCAGTGTTCTGTATATTATTTGTTTCACGCATATAATATTTGTAAATAATGAAATATTTAGTTTTACGTTTTGTTTCTATTATTTTTTCAACAGTGTTTATTCAATATTCATTATCAGACTCTTCAGTTATAGTAGCATGTGTGTCGGTGCTAGTTTGTTTTTGCAACAGACGGACACGTCTCTCGACGCTAATAAAATAAATATACGTATGTATGTATCACATAGTATAAAACGAAGTCGCTTAATCTGTCCCTTTGTATGCTTAAATCTTTGAAACTACGCAACGGATTTTGATGCAGTTTTTTTTAATAGATAGAGTGATTCAAGTACTGTTATTTTTGAGGTTTCTAATGTGATGTCGTAAATAATTACATTTTTTTGCAAACGCAGGCTGAACCCTACGAGTTTTATCAAAATAATGTACTAGACATGGCTATATCGACTCGGCTGTTGATACTGATTCAGAATATATATACTTTATGTGGTCGGAGATGTCATCTTCTGCCTGTTACATACATTTTCGGTTGGCACAAAGTTATAATACCCTTCCACTCTATGAGTAGCGGGTATAAATATACGAGCCGCGCCTGCGCGCTGCTTTGAGTAGTTGACTCCGGCGTCGACGTCACTCTTAACGTGCGTCGCTGTGTGAGTGCGAGCGAGAAAGCTATATGCAGTAGAAGTATTTGTGCAAAATTTCTGTTTGAAATTATGAGTGTGGATACACGTTTGTAACATATTTAGAAAATTGGGAAAAGGGTATCTTACTGTCGAGCGCTCGACTGTAGCCATACCCACTTGTTTATCATTTACTTTTTACGACAAATAATGGGTAATTTTCTAAGCGATTTTAACCAATGCAGCACTAATCCTTAACCAATTATGTAAGTACCTTGAAAACATTGTTCATTTAATATAGACTATCTGGCCCTACTATATAGTGATGTACTTTTAATTTCTACAAAGTTACATATATATAATAGAAGAAGATTTACGTTTTGCCTCTTTTATTTATGATTTTTGGCATGGCAACCATTGTGTACAAAGAAACACATACGTATATATTTATACAATTTATAATTGAAATATTTTTTATAATATATGAATGAGAAACTAAATATAAATTTGCCAAATGCTTTTCACCATTAACAAAAAATATACATGTTATTAGGTGTAACGTTTTACGGTAATATTATATAATAAAATAATTAGAAGAAATTTAAAAATTAAATTCAAAGAATTATACAGAGCATGTCAAAATGCTTTTAAAACATTGTAAAACAATTAAAATTTTGTTTTAACTATCTATTAGAATTAATCATGTATGGCAGCTCTTTCATTAACATTTAAGCTGTCAAATATAAATATTTTCTACGTAAGTAACATTAAGAACGCTGCCCATAATTTCATTTAATGTTTACCTAATTTAGTGCAATATATGTATAATGGATAACCGATTTGAAAAGTTTTGTAGCTTAAAATGTTATTTTAACAGCTTTTTTCTTATTTAACGATTACATCTATTACTTATTTTAAGTACTCGGTTACTTTTTATTTATTTTAATTACATGTGAGCTTTTAACACGAGAATGATTATGCATACTCTTAAGAATAATCCTAAAGTAATGGGAAATAGGAGAGTCTATAGGTAAGAAATTGGGTTTAGCTTTCTTTGTTTCTTTTTTTTTTCATTTTTATTAAATAAATCTACTTATATCTAATTATAAAAGTGTACTTGTATGAAAAGATGGCTTCTGTACCTTCGCACTTATTATCATAGGAATTCAAAAACATAAAAACATTAAATGATTCCGGTTAATTAATCAAAAACAGGTATTTACAAATGATGTAAATAAGAACTGAATTTCAGCAACAATCAACGCTGATCAAATACGCTAAAATGGATAATGTAAAATGACATTCACCTCAGGATTAGTTTTTGTGCTATGACGTTTAAAAAAATTGCTTACTATTTGTTGCTCTAGCTCGAAGGTGGATGAGTACTTTGTTGAGGCTTCGATAAATGAAGTTATACTGGAAGATGGTGACATTTTAAGATCAATGTTATTCGCATGCTATTGTGGATGTTGCATAGCCTGTTGTTGCTGTAAATGTGGAGGCAAAACATTATTAACTTGATTGGATGCTAAGTTTAAACTTTGTGAAGGTGGTGGAGCATGTTGTGATGGTTGACTATGATAGCTACTTCCAATTCCGCTTACGGATGGCTGCTGTATCATATGATGTTGCACACTAAGTTTAGGTCCATCTTCTGCTTTTTCCTCTTCGCGACGTTTTAGGCAAGCCGCCTTTGGATTTAGATTCCTTTCGCGAACCTGTTGCTCCAAAGTCATAATTACTTCAACTGCCATATTAAGGATACCCAGTTTAGTTTGAGGTTTATCGGACTTTAAATGTGTCATACACATACGCCCCAGTTCCTTCAAAGCCTCATTAATATCACGTATACGAATGCGTTCTCTAGCATTATTAGCTTGTCGGCGTTCTTTTTCGCGTATAGCCTTGACTGCAGGCTCTGCATCATCATCATCATCCGCTGAAGAACAGTATCTTCGTGGCCGTTTTGAAACTTTTGAACCTTGAGAAAGTAATTGTGTGGTGTTTGATAATTCAACCGAGCTAGTAGGTTTTGTGTCAGAAATTTCCAAATTAGAAATATTAGATGTTGTAGATACGCTTATATGCGCAATATTACTGACACAACTTTGTTCTTTCCGTTTTTTTGTTTGTTTTGTTGTTGCGGTTGTGGAAATTGATGTCGGTGCGCTTCGCTCAACTTTTATATTTACAATACCACCTGGTTGAACTGTAGATACGCTAGGATTAGAACCCAAAGAAAGAACATCGTGCGTAAGTGTACTTGAGGTACTAGGCACGAGTGCCCCGTTACCGGTGGAACTACCGCCAATGATATGAGACGATGGGGAGTTGGCCACGAAGGAAGATAATGTTTCAGAATTATCCATAGAATTCAGGGAGGAATTTATATTTGATAAAATTTCAGGCTCACAATGGTTGCGTAAAACATTAAGAGCATCATCTAAACGTTCCTCCATTCTTGCTCCTTGAAAAACAGAAGCCATTGTATGTAAATTGGATACAGGCACCAAGTCGCTGGGATAATTGGAACTACCCACAGCTTGACTCCATCCTGCATTGGTTGATATAGCTGATTCCCCAACTCCAGATTGAGTTAACGGAGGTGGTGAATTGACAGGTGTTGATGGGTTAGAGCTGAAGCTACTAATACTTTGTTCAGCTACTGTAGCCGACATATATATTTGCTGACGCAATGACGTTGCCGAGGAATTACCAGATCCAGCGACCTTCACATTGGGTCCGGTGCTTATTCCACCAAAGCCATCTGCGTTCTGCACCGCTGGACTAAGTTGCTGACCGTGATGGGAATGTGCATGAGGTAGCGGGGTATGATTAAGGGAATGATGGACAATTTGCCCAGCGGAAGACATGGAATTATGCTGAGCCTGCACAGTTGTTTGATTGTGTTGTGGGGAGTTGTATACAGCTGGAGAAAGCACAGTCGGTGATGGACCTCCAATGTTGGGTAAAGTACTAGAGCCACCACGAAAAGAGCTCATTGGAGGAAGTGATGTTGAAACCGGACTGTGAATGCCTATACCGCTTTCAGCACTCATTTGAATTCCAATACTTGAGCCGCTACCATCCGTATTAAGTACTTGCTGATGATCCAAGGCATTTTGAGTGCTATTCTGATAAGCGTTTTGACTCATGAAGTTAGGACCACTGTTCATCTGCGTTTGATACCATCCAGTATTACTAGGTGCTCCGGAGTCAAAATACTGGTCAATTGTGGGTACATTTGCAAACCTATTATTGGTTGTGTTTCCTTCATGAATGGAATTAAAATCATTTGAATACATTCCATTTTCCACACCGAGACTTCCATATGGTGAGTGATAGCCACCCCCACGTTCAGTTCCTACGTTACCAGGAGGCTGCTTATTTGCAATTTTGTTGAAACAGTTTTGGAACACTTCATACAAGTGCATCGGTTCATCATCGCTTGTAGCCATTTTTCACAATGTAATGGACGGTGTATAACAAATCTAAAAGAAAAAGAAGAATGTTTATGTTTTAAGTTAAAAAAAACAAGTGTGCATGGCTACAGTCGATCGCTCGACAGTAAGATACCCTTCTCCCAATTTTCTAAATCTGTTACAAACGTGTATCCACACTCATAATTTCAAACAGAAATTTTGCATAAATACTTCTTACTGCATATAGCTTTCTCGATCGCACATATAGCTCACATTTGCAGGGGCGGTGGGCGTGGCGTCAAACATTTGACATAAACTTGTTTTGCCCCATATATACAGGAACATTCATACCAAATTTGGTGTCTCTAGCTCTTTTAATAGCTGATATCTGTTGTCTCAAACAAACAGACAGACAGACAGACGGACATGTCTCAATCGACTCGGCTAGTGATCCTGAGCAAGAATATATATACTTTATGGGGTCTGCTTATGCCTGTTACATACATTGCACAAAGTTAGTATACCCTTTTTTTACCATTTTCAATGGTCGAAGGGTATAAACAACAGCAACAACTAAACAAGTTAGAAAAACGACATTTCACCATTTTATATATATTTCTGGCCTAATTATGAAAATACTAATAATAATAATATCAACGAAAATGGTTTTTCAAAATATTCTCCATCAAGATTTATACACTTTTTTGCATACGGTCAAACCAATTTTTGAAGCACTTTTCCACTCCGATTGAGACACCTCCAAAATATGGTTTTTGAATGCGTCAACAGCATTTTTGGCCGTTACCTGTGACGATCTTATAAACGTCTTTTGAAGCACCGCGATCGTATTTTTTTCAGAATTTCTTTACACACATCCACACGAGCTTTTTTGAGCGATTGACAAATTGTGCGGGATCCAACGAGAACAAACCTTTGTCACGGTCAGGTGTTCATGCAATATAGAATCTGAAAGTATGTTACATGACAGTCTTGCATTATCAGTTCACGTACGGCATCGAAGTTTTCTAAAAATTAGGAGTTCGTCTTTCAGCGAGCATCGGACACGATTGAATTCGTTGTACCGTTGCGTTGTTTTTCGCAGTGCTATAGGATGGTGCTTTATAGCCATACAAAGATTTTAGTTCATCGATGCACTCTTGTCGTGGAAATGAACCATATTCAAGAATAGGACGAACAAGTAGAGGGTCTTTGTAAGATAAGGATCGTCAAATTCCTTAGACCATCTCTTAATAAAGCCTAGGACACCCATGGCTTTATTGACCATATTAGAAATATGATTGGAAAACTTTAGTTTTCGGTCCAAACGGACCCCCAAATCATCAACTAGGGTAATTCTTTCCAAGACACAACCACAAAGAGAATAAGAAGTATACATTGGACTGGCTCGAGAGAATGTCATCAGCTTGCATTTAGAGCTGTTCAGGTTTAAAAAATTGGCACAACACCACGAATGAAAACTATTTAGGTCGGCTTGTAAGTGTGAGTGACAGTGGTCTTCTTTAAATTGATAACAAAGCTTTACACCATCTGCGTACATGAGAGTACGAGAGTTACGTGTGACCAAAGGCAGGTCATTGATGAAAAGCGTAAAAAGTAGAGAGTACGAGAGTTACGTGTGACCAAAGGCAGGTCATTGATGAAAAGCGTAAAAAGTAGGGGGCCGAGATGACTCCCTTGAGGAACGCCAGATGTGGCATGAAGTGGAATTGAGAGGCTGTTTTTAAAGAGGACTCTTTGAGTTCTGTCAGTCAGATAGCTTACAATCCAACTAAGTAATTTAGGTGGAAAACCTAGAAGGTCAAGCTTATGTGCCAGAAGGGAATGATTCACTGAGTCAAAAGCTTTACTGAAATCAGTATAAGTGACATCAGTTTGAAGATTTTCCTAAAATCCTTTTACCACAAAGGATGTCAGCTCAAACAAATTTGTCGTAGTCGAGCGACGTTTAATAAATCCGTGTTAAAAAGGTGAAATAACGGATCTGCATAAATGTTGCAAGTGAGGAGTTATAACATTCTCGAAAAAATTAGGTATGGCCGAAAATTTAGAGATACCTCTATAATTGCTTGCTTCAGACTTGCTGCCCTTTTTCATTAAGGGGATAATAAAAGATTCCTTCCAAATGGAAGGAAAGAGTGAAGTTTCTAAGGACAGCGAAAAAAGTTTTAGCAAAGGCTTACTTAAGGAGTTGGCACAGAACCGAAGTATACAAGTATATACGGGAACACCGTCAGGGCCTGGTGAAAAAACTGGCTTAACTAAATGAAGATCCTTGACAAGGGAGCTTTCGTTTAGAAATGGGGAGAAGATACCATTCGAACTTGGAATGTTGTATGGGTAAAAGTGAGTAGTATGTGTAGAAGGTGAATAAGTCGTTTGAAAAAACTTTGCAAACAGATCGGCCATGGTTTGGTCGGTATTTGCATTAGAATTTTCAAACGTTAAGTTAGTAGGAAAAGCGGAAGACTTACGCTTCGTGTTAACAAAACTATAAAACTGTTTGGGGTTCTGAATGAACTGAACCTTACAACGAGCTAAATAGTTTTTATAACATTTCGCGTTTAAGACTGTAAAGTCTGACCGCGCGCTTAAGTAGCGTGAAAAGGCTAAGGGCGAGTTACTACATTTAAATTTTTTGTAAAGGCTTGACTTTAAATTTTTTAACCGTGACAACTCTCTTGGTTACCATGGCGGCTTACTCGAGGATGATGAATAAAAGCAGGGAACGCAAATATAAAAAAATGAATGAATAGTTTTATACAAAATATTGGTCGCTACTGATATATCAGTAGACACATACAATTCCGACCAATCAAATTGGGAAATTAAAGTGTTTAATACATTAAAATCAGCTTTTCTGAAGCAGCGTACGCGCTTACACAATTTTTTATGTTTATCCATACAAGCCCCAAAATCAAAAGACACTTCCAGAGTAGGATGGTAAGGATCTTCTGGTAAAGAAAGTGGTTGAGTCTTGATTAAATTCACTCTAGATGGATCGGAAACAAAGCATAAGTCTAACGATCTGTTACTACAGTTTAAGAAATGATTGACCTGCGACAATGATATATCAAACAGACCGTCAAAAAGGTCGTGGTGCCGTGAGGGCAGCAGAGAATTTGAATCAGAAATTGTTGTCTGGGATATTAAAGTCCCCAAGGACTGAAAGGTGATCTCTGCCTGATAACAGATTAAATATATCTTTATTGCAGACAAATGTTGCAAATGTTCTTTGCTTCGAACTCTTTGACCATTACATGCTCCGGCCAAAATTGAGCCGAGCATATAATGCCCAGGAATTCGTTGGGAACACTTATTTTAAAGGATGATATGTCCCTCTCATACAAAAAAAATTCAATTTTTCCACTTTAATATCCAAGGAATGAATTTTGCCTTGAATAAAGGCTGTTACATCATTTGATGTGAGGTCAGCGGCAAGCCTGGAAACAAATTAGAGGGAGCTGGGTGGCGCTTACTGAGGACTTTTGATTTCGCGAGGATTTTTTGCGCTTAGGTGATTCATTCAATAACCTAAGGTTATTGTAAGACGAATCAAGCGCTGAGAACTGGTCGGAAAGTTTGCGAAAACTTCCAAACAGTTCCCTAAATCTAGTTCGTTTGACGCATAAACGAACACATATCGTTCTCCACCTCCCTGCACACATCACAGCAATAACGCAACCCAGTGCGCTTGGCTACGGCGTCAGCCGTCGGGCCAGTAAATCCAGCACACTTCGCGTGTACTACGTTGTCACATAGCTAACACGAGATGCTTGCCTGGGCGGCAGTCACCTGTTTAAGGCAGGATTTCTTAAAGCAAATTAAAACGTCAGTTATAGGGTACACCTACTGTTGAAGTAAAATCAGCCAAAAAGAAAACAAGACCAAAACAAGAATAGGGATGAGCGCAAGAGAGAGAAATTAACGCACGTAAAGGGCAGAGAGCAGAGAGAGCAAAGATAATAAATAAGAACAGTACGAGAGCGGCCAAGCGTGAGAGCTGCTTAGGCGCGCTCAAAGAATTAGGAGAGGTAAATAGAGAGATAATTAGCGGTGCGCCACGTCGCTACGTCGCTTACCGAAAAGAGAATAGATGAAAACAAAATGCACCAAAAGAGGCAGACCCAATGAACAAAAAAAAAAAAGTAATAAATAAATAATAATAATAATAAATAAGTAAAATATAAAATAAGCAAACACAGATTAGTTTGACTAATATAAAGAAGCATGCACACGCGTCGTGAACGGTCTATTGTTAAATCTTCGTTTTTATAGAAAATTTAAGTAAAACAAGTGGGTAAGGCTACAGTCGAGCGCTCGACAGTAAGATACCCTTCTCCCAATTTTCTAAATCTGTTACAATCGTGTAACTACACTACATATAGCATACTTGGTCGCACTCATACAGCGACGCGCGTAAAGAGTAAAGCGACACGACGCAACGTCGACGTCGACGTCAATTGCTCAAAGCAGCGCGCAGGCTGCTGCTCGTACATTTGTATTGAAAACGTTGTCTTGAATAACTCCTGTGTTATTGATCCGATCGGATTGTAATTTGGAGAATATGTTCATATTGCATTCAGCTTTATACATACCAAAGCATAACTTTATAAGTTTAATACTTTGCTTAATAATCACAAATTACCGATTTGCGGGGGCGGTGGGCGTGGCATCAAACATTTGAAATAAACTTCATCTGCTTGGGAAATATGGAAACCTCCATGCCAAATTTGGTGTCTCTAGCTCTTTTAATAGCTAAGATCCGTTGTCTCAAACAGACAGACGGACAGCCGGACAGACGGACAGCCGGACAGACAGACGGACATGGCTCAATCGACTCGGCTATTGATCCTGAGCAAGAATATATATACTTTATGGGGTCTGCCACGCCTCCTTATGCCTGTTACATACATTGCACAAAGTTAGTATACCCTTTTTGACCATTTTCAATGGTCGAAGGGTATAACAAGTGGGTAGGGCTACAGTCGAACGCCCGACAGTAGGATACCCTTCTCCCAATTTTTAAAATCCGTTACAAACGTGTAACCACACTCATAATTTCAAACAGAAATTTTGCACAAATACTTCTACTACATATAGCTTTCTCGCTCACACTCACACAGCGACGCACGTTAAGAGTGACGTCGACGTCAACTGCTAAAGTAGCGCGCAGGCTGCTGCTCGTACATTTGTACTGAAAACGTTGACTTGAATAACTTCTGTGTTATTGGTCCGATCGAATCGTAATTTGGGGAATATGTTTGTATGACATATAGCTTTTTACATACCAAAGCAGAAATTTATAAGTTTAATAGTTTGCTTAATAATCGTAAATTACCGATTTGCGGGGGCGGTGGGCGTGTCATCAAACATTTAACATAAACCTCATCTGCTTGGGAAATTTAGAAACCCACGTACCAAATTTGGTGTCTCTAGCTTTTTTAATAGCTGAGATCAGTTGTCTCAAACAGACAGACGGACATGTCTCAATCGACTCGGCTAGTGATCCTGAGTAAGAATATACATACTTTATTTGCACAATATTAGTATTCATTTTTTGACCATTTTCAGGACATTCAAATGTGGTGTACTGCTTCATAAATCTCCTACAGCCACAGCTTCAAACAAGTTATATAAATCGACGATCTAATATTTTTTTCCAAAATTGTAGAACATACACATGGATCCACCTAATATGGCCAACCATGTACTTTGTGGAGTCGAAAATGCCGCTTTCTGCCTGTTACGCGCATTCCGAGAAAGGCAATAGATCACTTTTTATACCCTTGCAGAGGGTATATTAATTTTAGCCAGAAGTTTGCAACGCACCTTAGGAGACATCTCCGACCCTATAAAGTATATATATTCTGAATCAGCATAAACAGAGGAGTCCAAAAATGGATGTCCGTCTGTCCGTCCGTCCGTCTGTTGCAACGCAAACTAGTCTCTCAGTTTTTGAGCTATCTTCTTGAAACTTGGCATACAAGCTTCTTATTCGGAACAAGCCAGATCGGACCGATATATCGTATAGCTGTCATAGAAACTATCGGCTGATTTTTGTTGTTTTTCAAGATATTGCAACAAGATTTGGCAAATCTTATTCTTACGTTCCTAATGTGCTGTCAAAATTGTATATAAATCGGACCACTATAAAATATAGCTGCCATAGGAACAATCGGCTGAAATTAGGGTTTTTGTATGCAAACCTGTTTTGTTCTTGGAAATACCGCACATTATCAATACTTTTTAATGTTATACAGAACCCCGCCCTTAGTTTTTTCATATAAATATCTCAGACGTTTATATTCTATAGCTGTTATAGGAACAATCAGTCAGTCCGTCTGTCTGTTGCAACGCAAATTAGTCCCCCAGTTATTGAGATATCTTCATAAAAGTTGGCTCACAAGCTTCTTATTTCTGCCCTCTTCAAATAAGTCGGAACGGTCCTGATCGGACTGATATATCGTATAGCTGTCATGGAGCCTATCGGCAAATTTTCGTTATATTTCAAGATATAGCTATGAGGCTTACCACATTCAAATCTAAGTGTGTTTCATAGAAATCTAACTTTTATAACTTATAACGGCCGGCATAATGAAGGTACCTATTTCAATTTTATGAAAATCTGAGTACTATTACATATAGCTGTGTACAACTGCAAGGGTATAAAACCTTCGGCAAGCCGAAGGTAGCCTTGCTTTCTTGTTTTAAATTCATTGCCTAAAAATTGGATGATCGCTTCAGTTAGAGTTTCACTATTCAGCCAGAAGGACAAACTTGGATTGTTCGACTCCCCATATGATACTGAATTAAAATATATGATAGAATGAAAACGTTGACTTGAATAACTGTGTTATTGATCCGATCGGATTGTAATTTGGAGAATATGTTCATATTGCATTCAGCTTTATACATACCAAAGCAGAACTTTATAAGTTTAATACTTTGCTTAATAATCACGAATTACCGAGTTGCGTGGGCGGTGGGCGTGGCATCAAACATTTGAAATAAACTTCATCTGCTTGGTACATATGGGAACCTCCATGCCAAATTTGGTGTCTCTAGCTCTTTTAATAGCTAAGATCCGTTGTCTCAAACAGACAGACGGACAGCCGGACAGACAGACGGACATGGCTCAATCGACTCGGCTAGTGATCCTGAGCAAGAATATATATATTTTATGGGGTCTGCCACGCCTCCTTATGCCTGTTACATACATTGCACAAAGTTAGTATACCCTTTTTTGACCATTTTCAATGGTCGAAGGGTATAAAAATGTCTCCAAAGCTGATATGCAAACATCTAGCCAAAATTAATAATAACAGAAAAAGTCAAGTCCAGTCGAATATTGATGTTCTTTCACCTAATTTGAAATAACAATTTCCTATAATATAGAATTACATATCAATGAATAACGTACACTCTGAGACGTCGAAAACCCAAGCGATTTACTGCAGTTGCCTTCCGTTGAAAAACATGAACTTTAAAATATTTTTTTTGTATCTTTCATTGAATTGCAATTTGGAGGAAAGGTGCATATATTTCGCTCACCAACGTTACGGTACGTTATTTATCGATTTGCGTGAGCGGTGGACGTAACACATTATTTTAAATTAACATTATAACCGTATTATCAACAGAAAACTGTGAACAGTATAACTGGCTACCTATTGTACCTTAAATGCAGTTATCTTAAATGAGCACCTAACAGTTTAATCTGACAAATTTAATCTGTTTTTAACATATTTAAGCTGTTATTAAAAACATAAAAAAAACCAAATTACTTTTTCTCTAACGAAACTTTTTTGCAATCTAGAATGTAAATAAGGGAAACAGTCAAATATGAAATGAAATTTGAAATAAAATTATAATTTAAATTGTTTACTTATTACTTTGTATTTGCATATGGATTTCATTTATGATACATAATTTGTATGTTTGTTTTTGTTTAACATGTAAGACACTAAATAAAATATATCTTACTTTAATTCTTTACTGTCTCTATTGTAGGATCTACAATAGATCTGTATGTACTTATGTACATACATACATATATTCAACTGGCATACATAGAACGCATTGTTATAACCTTGTATTTATAAAATACTCACTTGAGCAAAATTGATATTGGTTTCAGTCCAGAAATTATTAACGACAGCACAAAAACACCTTTAGCCGTTTTGAAGGTAATATCAAAGGTAGGTACCGGACTTGCATACTTTTTTGACCACGACTCACTAAATTTTATACACATGCATACATATGTGTGTACGAATGTATGTATGTTTTGATTACCACAAAACTTCCACAGCAAATAGCCAATGGTTGGTCAATATATTCTATTTTAATTTACACATGGCACAAGACATTAAATCTTTTTTCAGATACACTTGCACTGATATATCAATGTTTTTTAATAAATTTAATAAACGTTAGAGCTAGCATTCAAAGACTTTGTTCGTGTAGCCATCGTAAACGCCATCTTTGTTCTCTCCGTGCGTCATCTTTAGCGATGTGTTCATCGCAGGTTTCGATAATTATTATTTTTCGATTATTTTAAGAATAAAAATAATGGAATAAGTGTTGCCAGTCTAGCATATTTTAGACTAGGTCTAGCATATTTGAATATGCATATGATCAATAGATATGTGACTGCTTGCTTATAGCCTAAAATGTAATTTTAAAATTTTCATTTAGTTTATTACAGTTTTTGCATAAAAACAAAATTTTGCATGGGCACAAAATGTTTTACAAGCATACAAAGATCTGAGCTTGTTCATTTTTTCCGTTTATTACATTAATCGTGCGCAAACAACGTGAGTTTCTATCGATATTAGTTCTGATGCAACCAATAACATTTGGAAATTGTGCGTTTCATGACAAGTAAATGTTCCGGATATAAAATGACATAAGTAATATGTAAGCAATTGTTTCTCACCCACGGATTCAAATTATAGGAGAGGCTGTGCAAAGTCAATAGCAATGCTACAAAAACGTACTGTTGCTTTTGAAAATAAACTGTAACAGCCAAATTATTTGCTATTCGGCAGCACCAACAAAACGAGGACTTATTATCATACTTTAATTGAGATGGTAATTGTCTAGTTACGGGGTTTAGGGTTAATCGCGACGTAAAAAATTCGGGATTTGACCTATAAAATTGTAAAAAATTGACCTGAATCCAAATCCGTTCACGTTGAAGTGCTAAGTTAAGTGGTTTAATAGTTATTAAAAAAAAACAATAAATTAATGCGTTGAATAATACTGCTTACTAATACAACCAAAACAATGAACAAGAATATTATGTGTGTGTGCTTGCAAACAGCTGTGTGGCATTTTTAACGGCAAAACACAGACAAAATAAATTTAAAATAAAAAAAAAAACGCGATTTTTTTTTTTCAAAAATTTTTTATTTTTAAAATTTTTTTGGTAATTGTCTAGTGTCGGGGCTTAGGGTGAATCGCGACTTAAGAAATTTTTGATTTTTGCTATGATATGTAAATAAATCTCCTGAATCCAAATCCGTTCACTCTGAAGTGCTAAGTTAAGTGGCTTAGTTGTTATTAACTAAAAAAAAGCACAAATCAGCATTAAACAACACTGATTATTGATAAATTCGATACTTTGTCCATGAATTTGATGTGTCTGTGTTTACACACACATGTAAGGCAGTGATAAAGTTCGTTGAACAGCACTATTTTGCCGATGTAGCCAACACTTGCTTTTTTGCAATTCAAATAATAAAATTTATAAGAGAAATGATACAATAAAACAACGGGCTGCAGACAAAAAAATTTTAAAAGTAAAAGCAAATATCGCCGTTAGGCGAAAAAATTTTTGGAAAAAAAATAGCGCGATTTTTTTTTCAAAAATTTTTTAGCCTCACGGCGATATTTTCTTATAAATTTTAAATTTCTTTTGTCTGCCTGGTTTTTGCCGCCAAAAATGCCACACAGCTGTTTGCAAGCACGCACACATGAAATTTTTGTTCCTTGTTTTGGTTGTATTAGTAAGCAGTGTTATTCAACGCATTAATTTATTGTTTTTTGTTAATAACTATTAAACCGCTTAACTTAGCACTTCAGCGTAAACGGATTTGGATTCAGGTGAATTTTTTACATTTTAAAAGTCAAATCCCGAATTTTATACGTCGCGATTAACCCAAAGCCCCGTCACTAGACAATTACCTTTTTTTTGTCTGCAGCCTGTTATTTTGTTGTATCATTTCTCTTATAAATTTTATTATTTGAATTGCAAAAAAACAAGTGTTGGCTACATCAGCAAAATAGTGCTGTTCAACGAACTTTTTCACTGCCTTACCTGTGTGTGTAAACACAGACACATCAAATTCATGGACAAAGTATCGAATTTATGAATAATCAGTGTTGTTTAATGCTGATTTGTGCATTTTCTTTAGTTAATAAGAATTAAACCACTTAACTTAGCACTTCAGCGTAAACGGATATGGATTCAGGTGATTTTTATACCCGCTACTCATAGAGTAGAAGGGTATTATAACTTTGTCCCAACCGAAAATGTATGTAACATGCAGAAGGAGACATCTCCGACCACATAAAGTATATATATTCTGAATCAGTATCAACAGCCGAGTCGATATAGCCATGTCCGTCTGTCTGTCCGTCCGTCCGTGTGAACACCTGGATCTCAGCTATTATAAGAGCTAGAGTTTCCAAAGTTGGTAACAATATGTGTTATATTTGCACGCTTATCAAGTTTATTTTAGATTTTTGCCACGGCTCCACCCGCCCGCATAAATTGAAAAAAAATTGATTACAGCCGCAATATTAGCATTATAGCAACAGTTTTATATATACGTTATAAATATCATATTGCGGACGCTTTGTCAAAATCTCAGTAAGATTGAATGATAAATATGGAAGATATTCAAAAAATAGAGTGCCATGTGACCACGTGTTTTTGTCTGTTTTATTATGTTAGCTATGCAAGATTGCAGGTTCAAGTCCGGTGGTAAGCAATTTTTTTTTAATTTTATGAACTAATATTATTTGCACTGTTCTTCATAGCAATTTTATAGTTGATGCAAAAAAGGTGCAGTGGCTGAGTGGATGTGGTCGTTGACTGTGAAGCGAAGGGGTATGGGTTCGAATCCTACTCGGTTCGGTTCGATTCTAGTGGGTTTTTTGAAATTTTCTTTTTTCAACAAGTACTTAAAATTTTAAGATTAGTATTAAATGCATTTGATTAAAAAGAATTTTATGGGAAGTGAGTTGGTATTAGTTTTTGTCTTGTACGACAAGCTGAATGGTCTCATAAGGCAACTTTGCCGGTTTAAATAATAATGTGCTAGTGGCGGAGTGGTTATAGTTGCAAACTGCATGTTACAAGCTTTTTGAGGTCCACGGTAAGAAATCCCCTCAGGGGCAAAAATTTTTTTTTGTCTTTTCTTCTGTTATATTTTTTTTTTTTTTTTTATTATGCTACATCTTCTTTTAAAATCGATGATAACGATAAGGCGAGTTAGAAAAACAAATTTGAGACTGTGAGACGTATTTTTTTCGCAAAGTTGTAGCGGGTATACCACAGTCGGGCGGGCTCGACTGTAGCCTTTCCGACTAGTTTTTACATATCATAGAAAAAATCAAAAAATTCTTACGTCGCGATTAACCCTAAGCCTCGCAACTAGACATTTACCAAATTTTTTATAGAATTTTATTTGTTAATCTTAAAGCTATAATAAATTTAAAAGACAAAAAGACCCTATACTTCTTTATATTCTATTTATTTTTATTAAAAAGATAAATTCTATTATAATAAAAAACAAGAAAGCAAGGCTACCTTCGGCTTGCCGAAGGTTTTATACCCTTGCAGTTATACAAAATATAAAATATATTTGGATGCTGCTGGTTTCTGTGGTATTTATTAAATAATTATAACAGTACATCGAATGACCAAACTTATCTTTGGATGTGGTAAGCCCGATAGCTATATCTTGAAATATAAAGTAAATCGGCCGATGACAGCTACACGATATATCAGTCCGATCTGGCCCGTTCCGACTTATTTAAAGAGGGCAAAATAAGAAGCTTGTGAGCCAACTTTTATGAAGATAGCTCAATAACTGGGGGACTAATTTGCGTTGCAACAGTTAGACGGACTGACGGACGGACGGACGGACAGACGGACATCCATTTTTGGACTCCTCTGTTTATGCTGATTCAGAATATATGTATATACTTTATAGGGTCAGAGATGTCTCCTAAGGTGCGTTGCAAACTTCTGGCTAAAATTAATATACCCTCTGCAAGGGTATAACAATATTTTATTGGGGTGATATTAAAGTTCAATAAACTTTTAATTTTTAAAAACATTAATTTATGAATAATTTATCCATTAATAATGATTAAAAAACAAGAAAGCAAGGCTACCTTCGTCTTGCCGAAGGTTTTATACCCTTGCAGTTGTACACAGCTATATGTAATAGTACTCAGATTTTTATAAAATTGCAACAGGTACCTTCATTAGGCCGATCGTTGATCGTTATAAGTTATAAAACTTCGATTTTGATGAAACTTTACATACTTAGATTTGGATGTGGTAAGCCTGATAGCTATATCTTGAAATATAACGAAAATCGACCGATAGGCTCCATGACAGCTGTTCGATATATCAGTCCAATCTGGCCCGTTCCGACTTATTTAATGAAGGCAGAATTAAGAAGCTTGTGAGCCAACTTTTATGAAGATAGCTCAATAACTGGGGGACTAATTTGCGTTGCAACAGACAGACGGACTGACTGATTGTTCCTATAACAGGTATAGAATATAAACGTCTGAGATATTTAAATAGAAAAAATAATGGCGGGTTACTGTATAACATTAAAAAGTATTGATAATGTGCGGTATTTCCAAGAACAAAACAGGTTTGCATACAAAAACCCTTATTTCAGCCGATTGTTCCTATGGCAGCTATATGTTATAGTGGTCCGGTTTTGATACAATTTTGACAGCACAGTAGGAACGTAATAAGAATAAGATTTGCCAAATCTTGTTGCAATATCTTGAAAAACAACAAAAATCGGCCGATAGTTTCTATGACAGCTATACGATATATCGGTCCGATCTGGCTCGTTCCGACTTATTTACAGCGCGCAGCAATAAGAAGCTTGTATGCCAAGTTTCATGAAGATAGCTCAAAAACTGAGAGACTAGTTTGCGTTGCAACAGACGGACGGACGGACGGACGGACATCCATTTTTGGACTCCTCTGTTTATGCTGATTCAGAATATATATACTTTATAGGGTCGGAGATGTCTCCTAAGGTGCGTTGCAAACTTCTGGCTAAAATTAATATACCGTCTGCAAGGGTATAAAAAGATTGCGACCTCGATATTGGATTAAGATATAATTTTGGGTGTAGCCGTTCAAATTTTAAATCTGTTCGAGTTTTAAATTCTTATATGATCTGAGTTCAAGCTGGCTTACGCCAGGTTGGTTTCTGTCTTTAATAAATTATAATATTTTAGTTCGAAAGGACCAAATATTAAAATAATTTTATTTTTAATGAAGAATCTGGCAGCAGCTTGCAGTCAAGACATCTCAAATAAAAACAAGAAAGCAAGGCTACCTTCGGCTTGCCGAAGGTTTTATACCCTTGCAGTTATACTAAATATAAAATAAATTTGGATTTCTGCCGGTTTCCGTGGTATTAATTAAACAATTATAACAGTACATCGAATGACCAAATTCTGATATGGATGTGATAAGCCTGATAGCTATATCTTGAAAAATAAACAAAATTGGCTGATATGTAACATTACAGCCTTACGATTTTATTTAAAGAGGGTAGAAATAAGAGTCTTGTGAGCCAAGTTTCATGAAGATAGCTCAATAACTGGGGGACTAATTTGCGTTGCAGACGGATTGACTGATTGTTCCGATAACAGCTATAGAATATAAACGTCTGAGATATTTAAATGGAAAAACTAAGGGCGGGTTACTGTATAACATTAAAAAGTATTGATAATGTGCGGTATTTCCAAGAACAAAACAGGTTTGCATACAAAAACCCTAATTTCAGCCGATTGTTCCTATGGCAGCTATATTTTATAGTGGTCCGATTTATATACAATTTTGACAGCACATTAGGAACGTAAGAATAAGATTTGCCAAATCTTGTTGCAATATCTTGAAAAACAACAAAAATCGGCCGATAGTTTCTATGACAGCTATACGATATATCGGTCCGATCTGGCTCGTTCCGACTTATTTACAGTCTACAGCAATAAGAAGCTTGTATGCCAAGTTTCATAAAGATAGCTCAAAAACTGAGAGACTAGTTTGCGTTGCAACAGACGGATGGACGGACGGACGGACGGACGGACGGACGGACGGACGGACAGACGGACATCCATTTTTGGACTCCTCTGTTTATGCTGATTCAGAATATATATACTTTATAGGGTCGGAGATGTGCGTTGCAAACTTCTGGCTAAAATTAATATACCCTCTGCAAGGGTATAAAAAGAAAATGTTAACTTGCGTAACTTCTATGTTTATTATCCGATCGGGTTGCAATTATCCAACGTATTTATCTAGATGTATGCCAATGCAGAAAGTTAAGACTTCATTACTTTGCTTAATATTCGCATATGAAATTTAATTTCTGATTTACGGGGGCAATGGGCGTGGTACCCGAAATTTGAAAATGATGTTTACTGCCTAGGCTATACAGGAATCTTTATGCCAAATTTGGAATCTTTAGCTTTCTTAATAGCAGAGAATCAGACGCTCATACAGATGGACAGACAGATAGACAGACATTCATGACTACATTGACTCGATTAGTGATCTTGAGCAAGTATATATATACTTTATAGGGTCGCAGCTGCCTCCTTCTGGCTGTTACGCACATTCCGACAAACCTAATACACCATGATTTTTTTTTAAATCCATGGCCTAATAAATATTGTTATTATCGCTATTAAAATTTGAACGCCCGCATTTTTGAATTCTCGGTTTAGAACCACCGTTTTGTAGCCCCATAGTCCTTTAGAAAATCTCTTCTAAAATTTCAACATTTATATTAAGTGCATATCGAATTTTCTCTTTCTGTTACTTTATTTATTACTTGTATTATTTATCTTTATGATATTAATTCATGATAATGTTCATGGATATATTGCTGATTTCTAATAAACTTCATGCATATTTATTATTGAATAATTTTCAAACATTCCTATTTGGGACGATCAGGTAGATGGCTGACGTTAATTTCATCGTGGCCCGTGACAAATGTACGCATATTGTAAAGCAGAAAATCAAATAAATACATTTGATAGTGGATCACATAGTGAATAGTTATGGCATAGGTCGAACAGCATTCCAAGCCCTGCAAAAACAACATACGAAATTAACCTAAGAATAAGCAATATCATCAGGTACCTTTATTAGTTTGTACTGCAGGTAAGTAAACAGCCAAAAGTCCTTGGTTAGTCGACCAGGAATCATGAGGTGCTCTAAAGAAAGTGGCAAAAAACGATGTCGACCCCATGAATCGCGCGAGTCACCAGCAGTTACACCAGAATACGCCAAGCATACACCCATTTCATAGTCCTCTGCCCCGGTTTGCTTTTCATTACATCTGGCCGACGGTAATCCTTGCTCAACCAGTCGCCGCACTGCCTCCTGGCTGAGCACGTAGTCCGCTCCCCCGGACATGTATGTTACATTGTTCTTGTAAATAAAGTTGAGGCCATAGACAACAGGATCATTGGAACTTATATATATTTTCCATAATTGCATAGGTGTCATCATCCGCCTTGAAAAACCATTCGGCATCATACAGATAATGCCTGTATAAATGGCGGAAAGCCGCTTTCGTTTTACCCCAGAGGAACGTATAGCCCTCGGTGACGTTAAGTGCAACACTATTCTCTCCATCTGCGAATTTCTTATTTCGACTGCTGAAAACGAAAAGTTTGTTACAGCGACGTCCCCAGGTCTGCCTGATTGATCTTTCCGCTTTCTCGTATTTATTTGGATGAGTGAGCACAAAACACAGAATGCGCACATTATTAAATAAATTATGGGCAACAGTGTCGTTAACTGGAACAATGGGAGCTTTTCCATGCGGAAAAGACGCTGCAGTCATTCCAGATGTATGTCCGTATGGACGCAGATTGTACAGTAGAAAGTTTACTACGTGTAGTTGGTTGGATGTGACATATGGGATAAGCAATAGATAGTTCACCGTGCTCTTAAAACTCTGCAAATGTTAATGATTTGAATTATTCCAATTGTAATTAAATACAATTCGGATATGCTACAGTCGAGCGCGCCCGACAGTAAAATACCCATCGCCCAATTCTCAAAATCCGCTACAAGCAAACCACCCTCATAATTTCAAGCTCGCTTTACTCGCTCGCACTATCACAGCGACGCGCGTAAGGAGTAAAGCGACGCGACGTCGACGTCGACATCAACTGCTAGAAGCAGTGCGCCGGCTACTGCTCGTACCGTACATTTGCAGTGCAAACGGTAACTTGAATAACTTGGTCCAATCGGATTGTAATTTAGTGGATATGTTCATGTTGCAATCAGCTGTATGTATACTGAAACAGAACGTTATGGATTCAAAACTTTGCTTAATATTCACATATTACCGATTTGCGGGGGGCGGTGGGCATGACATCAAACATTTAATATAAACTTCATCTACATATAATACATATATAGAAACCTTCATGTCAAATTTAGTGTTTCTAGCATTTTTAATAGCTGAGATCTGCTGTCTTAAACAGACTGACGGACATGGCTCAATCGACTCAGGCAGTGATCCTAAGCAATAATACTCGTATATATACTTCATGGGGTCTGCTACGCTTCCTTATGCCTGTAACATACTCGTACATTTGTTTATTATCCGAACCGACTGGTATTTATAGGATAGGTTCATATCGTATTTAAATCTATGTATCCCAAAGTAAACAAGTGGGTAGGGCTACAGTCGAACGCCCGACAGTAGGATACCCTTCTCTCAATTTTAAAAATCCGTTACAAACGTGTAACCACACTCATAATTTCAAACAGAAATTTTGCACAAATACTTCTACTACATATAGCTTTCTCGCTCACACAGCGACGCACGTTAAGAGTGACGTCGACGTCGACGTCAACTGCTAAAGTAGCGCGCAGGCTGCTGCTCGTACATTTGTACTGAAAACGTTGACTTGAATAACTTCAGTGTTATTGGTCCGATAGAATTGTAATTCGGAGAATATGTTCGTATGATATATAGCTTTATACATACCAAAGCAGAACTCTATAAGTTTAATAGTTTGCTAAATAATCGTAAATTTATATGTTCAATACTTTGCTTAATAATCACAAATTACCGATTTGCGGGGGCGGTGGGCGTGGCACCAAACATTTGAAATAAACTTCACCTGCTTGGGAAATATAAGAACCTCCATGCCAAATTTGGAGTCTCTAGCTCTTTTAATAGCTGAGATCCGTTGTCTCAAACAAACAGACGGACAGACGGACAGACAGACGGACATGGCTCAATCGACTCGGCTAGTGATCCTGAGTAAGAATATATATACTTTATGGGGTCTGCCACGCCTCCTTATGCCTGTTACATACATTTCACAAAGTTAGTATACCCTTTTTTGACCATTTTCAATGGTCGAAGGGTATAAAAACTAGAAAACTTTGCTTAAGAAATTCGCAAATTACTTATTTACCAAAGCGGTGGGCGTGGTATCCAATATTGGAAAAAAAACGTTTACTGCCTAGGTTATACAGAAATCTACATGCCAAATTTTGAGGAGCTAGCTTTCTTAATAGCTGAGAATCAGGCGGTCACACAGCGGACAGACAGACTTGGCTAGATCGATAAGGATAGTGCTCCTGAGTAAGAATATATGGTATATGTTTTATGGGGACGCAGATGTCTCCTTCTGCCTAATGGACCATGTATATTTTTAAAATCCATGGCCTAAACAAGTGGATAAGCCTAAAGCACACCCGACAGTAAGATACCCTTCGCCCTAATTGTACTACAAATGACTTACTGGCGCGAGCTATAAATGGGCCGTAGCTCCACGTAGTCACCTGGTTAGTGTGGTTGATGTTTAAATTCCACATGAAATATTTGGACAACAAATGTTTCTGTTCTGTTTTCTTCTGTATTCAGTAATTACATTTATGATATATTCGTGATTAATTACGTGTGTTCTTACGTAAAATCAAAATGCATCTGCTGTGTTTCGCAAAAACGTCTTTGTGTCCAGCTACAACACCTATAAAGGTCATTTCTAAACTACAAATGTAAAGCTGACCAATCACATCACATTTAGAGACTGATGCAACATTACCATAATGGTGAAATATATTTAGAATTTTCGAGAAGCATGTTCGCTCAACATGTGCATAGGTACACAATATGTTGTAATTCGTATATGTTCCCTAGAATATGTGGACTGCTGAGCTGTTGTTGCTGTGGCCCTTGATGTCGTTGTCATTCAGCGGGGTCTAGACGGTTTCGGGGAAAGTGGGGAAGGCGTAGTGGTGACTCCTCCCCCCCAAGAGTCAATTTGAACCAGTTTGTCACAAATTGTTGAGTAAGTTCGGTCCGGGATCGTGATATTGACGATGTCCTTATATGTCCTTATGTCCTAGGGGCACCAAATACAAAGGTGTGTCTCCACCGTGTCACAAGTTGCCCACCGCTTTATTAATATCCTTCTGACGCCCTCTTGGTTGGATGTATCGAAGATAGCTCTATACAGGTCTCACATATTTACATGATGAATTCTATTACATGCCTTCTTCAAATACAATGTTTGTGTGTTCTTACTCGTTATAAAGTTATAAAGTTTGGTACTACAATAAATTGTGTGTTGTTAATAGATATGGAATTAATTAAGTTTGTTAACTGATAAATGTTTTAAGTCAATAAAGATATTTTAACAGAGGAAAAAAGTAAATTCTTATTTCGATTTGATATTCTAACTCGTTTTGCTTTTTCCATTTTTTTGTTAATCTTATCGTTTTTTTTTTGTTATTTAATATAAATTTCGGAATTTTTTTAGCTTGGTAAAAATAAGGTTTCTGCAATATTATTTGAGTGTAACCATTCGTGTAACCAATTAAGATTTGTTATTATTCAGATTACATTTGGAATTCCCTACTTGTCTTCTAATTGTGTCTTAATTTTAGATTTATGTATTTTTATACCCTTGCAGAGGGTATATTAATTTTAGCCAGTAGTTTGCAACGCACCTTAGGAGACATCTCTGACCCTATAAATTATATATATTCTGAATCAGCATCAACAGAGGAGTCGAAAAATCGATGTCCGTCTGTCCGTTTGTCCGTCCGTCCGTCCGTCTGTTGCAACGCAAACTAGTCTCTCAGTTTTTGAGCTATCTTTATGAAACTTGGCACACAAGCTTCTTATTGCTAGACGCTGTAAATAAGTCGGAACGAGCCAGATCGGACCGATACATCGTATAGCTGCCATAGAAACTATCGGCTGATTTTTGTTGTTTTTCAAGATATTGCAACAAAATTTATTACGTTCTTAATGTGCCGTCAAAATTGTATCAAACTGGGACCACTATAACATATAGCTGCCATAGGAACAATCGGCTGAAATCAGGGTTTTTGTATGCAAACCTGTTTTGTTTTTGGAAATACCGCATATATCAATACTTTTTATGTTAATGTTATACAGTAACCCGCCTTTAGTTTTTCCATTTAAATATCTCAGAAGTTTATATTCTATAGCTGTTATAGAAACAATCAGTCAGTCCGTCTGTCTGTTGCAACGCAAATTAGTCTCTCAGTTATTGAGCTAACTTCATGAAACTTGGCTCACAAGCTTCTTATTTCTGCACTCTTTCAATAAGTCGGAACGGGCCAGATCGGTAACCTATCGGCCGATTTACGTTATATTTCAAGATATGGCTATCAAGCTTACAACATCCAAATCTAAGTGTGTCCTTAATAATAAAGTTGCATCAAAATCGAACTTTTATAACTTATAACAATCAACGATGGCATAATGAAGGTACCTGTTGAAATTTTATGAAAAACTGAGTACTATTACGTATAGCTGTGTACAACTGCAAGGGTATAAAACCATCGGCAAGCCGAAGGTAGCCTTGTTTTATTGTTTTTTTTTTTTGGAATGCAGATAGTCATGCTCATCGTCAAATTTAATAGTTTGCTTGAATAAGTGTGTACTTCCCGAAAACAGTTCATAAGGTATCAGTTTAGTAGCCGAGTGTATAGCGTATTATATGTAATGAAAGTTTCTGTTAGAATCTCCTCGAGGTCAATCTGTACTTTTTATTTTCTTCTAGAACCATTCGATACACTTCAGTGAGTGTAGAATGTAGTCTTTCGACTGGGGCATTACTTGAAGATTGTTGAAAGGACATGACATGCCGTTCTATATTATAATGTTTGAAAAGGTTTGAATTGTATTCGGTTGGAACAAAGTTATAATACCCTTCTACTCTATGAGTAGCGGGTATAAAAACTTTAGATGGGTTAGACGATGTTACAATGATACTATCCCAATCCTACAGAACTGAGTAAATGTTGTACAGAAATTATGAAGTCATGACTGGATAGTTAAAAATCTAAAAAGTAGATAAGTAAAAATATAGTGTATGATTAGGCCATGGATTTAAAAAAAAATACATGGTCTATTAGGTTTGTCGGAATGTGCGTAACCGGCAGAAGGAGACATCTGCGACCCCATAATATATATATATTCTTGATCAGTATCATCAGCCATGTCCGTCCGTCCGTCTGTCTGACCGTCCGTCCGTGTGAACACCTGGATCTCAGCTATTATAAAAGCTAGAACTTCCAAATTTGTTGACAATATGTGTTATTACTGCAGGCTGATCATATTTATTTTGGATTTTTGCCACTCCTCCACCCGTTCCAACCCGATGCAATAGGGCTTTTTGGAAACAAGCTTTTTTCAAGCATTTCAAATATTTAAGAGT
Organism: Zaprionus tsacasi; assembly: GCA_018904105.1. Lineage (NCBI taxonomy): Eukaryota > Metazoa > Arthropoda > Insecta > Diptera > Drosophilidae > Zaprionus > Zaprionus tsacasi. The sequence goes on along the minus strand of JAEIFR010000202.1, from coordinate 478,099 downwards.
GCGCTCGCTCTCCTCACGACAGAGCAGTAACTGCAAACATTCGCGCTCGCTCTCATCACGACAGAGCTAAGTCCCGTTGCACTTCGGTTCCGTTTGAATTGCCGAAATCTCTCTCAACTTAAAAACAAGACGTCAAAGAATAACATAGAAAACATACGAGCATTTGTGCACATTACATACAGTGCAGCAAAGTCAATAAAAATCATGTCGAAGTTTGATCAACTGGTGCGAGTTCAAACTGATCGCAATGAGTTTTTGATGCGCTTGTTCAGTAATGTGAAAAAAGACTCGAGTGTGCGGATAACGAAAACATATTTCGAACAAGAAAGCAAGGCTACCTTCGGTTTGCCGATCGTTGATCGGTTTAAGTGATAAAAGTTCGATTTTGATAAAACTTAATTATTAAGGACATACTTAGATTTGAATGTGGTAAGCCTCATAGCTATATCTTGAAATATAACGAAAATCGGCCGATAGGCTCCATGACAGCTATACGATATATCAGTCCGATCAGGACCGTTCCGACTTATTTGAAGAGGGCAGAAATAAGAAGCTTGTGAGCCAAGTTTCATGAAGATAGCTCAATAACTGAGAGACTAATTTGCGTTGCAACAGATAGACGGACTGACTGATTGTTCCTATAACAGCTATAGAATATAAACTTCTGAGATATTTAAATGGAAAAACTAAAGGCGGGTTACTGTATAACATTAAAAAGTATTGATATATGCGGTATTTCCAAAAACAAAACAGGTTTGCATACAAAAACCCTGATTTCAGCCGATTGTTCCTATGACAGCTATATGTTATAGTGGTCCGAGTTTGATACAGTTTTGACGGCACATTAAGAACGTAATAAGAATAAGATTTGCCAAATCTTGTTGCAATATCTTGAAAGACAACAAAAATCGGCCGATAGCTTCTATGGCAGCTATACGATATATCGGTCCGATATGGCCCGTTCCGAATTATTTAAAGAGGGCCGAAATAAGAAGCTTCTGTCCCAAGTTTCATTAAGATAGCTCAAAAACTGAGTGACTAGTTGCGTTGCAACAGACGGACGGACGGACAGACGGACCGACAGACAGACATTAATGAGATGTTTCCTAAAGTGCGTTGCAAACTTCTGGCTAAAATAAATTTATACAAAAACGTTTGAATCAAATCGACGAGCATAACAAAGCATTTTATCAGACGCATCACACACTTACATATATGCATATCAGAATACGAAGAAAGCGTGTATAACCAACAAATACTATCAGCCAATTCGAAGACCTAGGCGAATCTATCCAGTTACAGTGACGCACAACGAAACGACTAACTCCACAATAACAACACATGTAGAGGAAGTACGGATACCATTGCCAAAATTACCACTTCCGAAACTCTCTGGCAACTGCGCGGACTGGCCAAGTTTTCATGATGCATTTTTACGCTTGATTCACAATAATGATCATCTGGATTAGATTCAAATTTCCATTTTTTAAAGGAAGCATTACCAGTAGTCCTGGACAACGACATTCGTCAAATCGTTTTAACTGGAGCAAATTATCAAGTCGCTTGGACCACACTACTTCAGCGGTATATCAACCCACGCATTGTGTTCGCCAGTCACATGAACATGCTTGTAATACCGTCAAGGCGCCGCTACAGGGAGGAGATTTTTGGCTGACTCATTATCTAACAACCAAACTACCTAAGGACACTTACACAGCGTGGGAGCATCATCTGGGCAGCAAGATTGACGTTCGTTCATACAAAGATCTGCAGCAGTTCCTCAATGATCGACTTGTTACGTTAGACGCTATTGAAAGCCGTAACGCGTGCAGCGGCATGAAACATTCAAATGAGCCTTCAGACGGTACTAAACGCGTGCGTGTGCACAGTGCCCACACTAGGTCGGGTGCCTCCGCGTCCGCTTGCTATCACTGTGGCAATTTACACATCCTTCGAAGATGTCCGCAATTTCTTTCATTGGATTGCTACCAAGGAAAGAAGTGGCCAGCAAGGCAGAATGATGTCTAAATTGCCTGAAAAAATCGCACACACAGGCAAGCTGCCCAGCAATAAGAATTGTCTTCATTGTGGTCAACGTCATCACACGATGTTACATTTTCCAGCAACACAGCAAACGCTGATAGCCTCCTCGACATCAAGCCAAAATGTGGCAGCCAGTTCAGATGCCAAGCCGACTCTGCAGTGCATGTCAACTACAATTTCACCTATGACTCATCGATAGGTACTGCTAGCAACAGCTCGGGTTGTACTCAGCAACACACATACAGGATGCCAGGCCACGGTAAACGCGCTTCTTGACCAAGGATCAGAAGCAACTATCATTTCGGAGCAAGCTGTGCAGTCTCTCCAGCTCTCCCGAAGCACAACTCGCACTTCAATATCCGGAGTCGGTCAAGATTCAGGCCGAGGCTGCAAATTCATCGTTAGTTGTTCAGTGGAAACAGCAACTAACCCAAATTTCTCATTAAAGGTCGACGATGCTTATGTTTTAAACACGTTGACATCACACATGCCAAGTCAAAGTTTTCGAGCAGGAAACTGGAGTCATATCCATGGTCTCATGCTCGCAGACCCCTATTATTATGTTCAAAGCGAATCGATATAATTTTTGGAGCCGACCTTATGGCAAAAATCCTCTGACTGAACCCTCCACGAGGGCATTGACTCAAACTTCAGAGTCAGACACTGTCTTGTTGCTCGGTGGGGTAAACACCTCTCTACGTGTCGCCAGCGGTCACACCTCTGTACTGGTGGGAGCAGGCCAGGGCAGTTGTACAACTACTGTCTCAACGTCTAAAAATGCCAAGATGTGACGCGGTACCAGAGTCCATGCAGACTCGGACAGTGACCCTCAAGGCAATGAAATCAGTGCTGAGGCGGAAGAAAGCCTCTTGCGCTCCCCAAGTCAAGGGTTCAAACTCCCCTAGTAGGGAAGAGCCCAAAAAGGCGAAGGAGTGCTTGAGAGCCAAAGCCCAGTACAAAGCAGCCTTGAAGATCAAATCTCGGCTCGCTGGCAGCAAAAAACTCACCTCTGAGGAGAGGAAAAAGGTGGAGAGGAAGGCCGGCAATGAAGGCAACTACTACCAATACGCCAACAAGGTCGAGGAGTTGCTGCTCACCAAAAGGCAGCGGTCTAAAGACTACGACAAGGCGGATGTGCCCGTGAGCAAACGGTCGCGCCAAAAAATAAAGAAAACCCCAAAAAAGCCACTGCCGAAAAAGGAGACGGCGAGCGATGTGGCGCGTCGACACCTAGTCGTCGACCGACCACCGTATGTAAAGCTAGAACTGCAATTCTGGTAAGAAAAGGCATCTATGCTTATCTTATGTCTAATTACAGTACAGACGACATCATGGTGATAGCGCTAGAGGGATGCAGAGACGAGCCAATACTGATGGCTTCCTGCTATCTAGCACATGACAGGGAATCGCCGACAGAGGAGACGGAGCGTCTGATCCAGGAGGTGAGCCAGAAGAGGCAACCCCTGGTGATAGGCGCTGACACCAACGCTCATTACTCCCTATGGGGCTGCAAAGATGTAAACAATAGAGGTGAGTCACTCTTAGACTTCATTCTAAAATTTAACATTAAGATCGCTAACAGGGAAGAGGAACCCACCTATGTAGGTTCAACCTCATCCAGCGTTATAGACTTAACACTCGCGTCTGGAACAAATACCGAAGTCACGGAATGGAGGGTTCTCAGCAAACCTTCCTTCTCTGACCATAGGTACATCCAGTTCGAAGTTCAACTTGAGTGCAAAGTGACAAAAATTCTTTACGAAAATCCCCGGAACAACAATTGGATACGTTCAAGACTAAAGTGACAAGGACACTCCCATCCCCAATACCAATACTATCTACGGTGGACATTGATAAGTCCGTGAAGACTCTCTGTCATCGCCTAAACTCAGTCTTCAACGCAGCGTGCAAGACCTCAACAACAAGTAAGAAACACAGGCCACCCTGGTTGAACTAACAACTGAAGGCACAACGCACCGACCTACAAGAAATCTTCAAACTAGCTAAACAAGCAAACGAAGATATTGTATGGGACGAATACAAGACAAGGCTTCGTGACTTTAAGAAAAAGATCCACACAGCCAAGATAAACTCATGGAGATCCTTCTGCTCTGGCATAGAGAAGGTCACGGAAACCGCCAGACTTAGGAAGCTTCTATCGAGCCAACCGGCAATTCACAGCCAATTAAGGACTGGCGATGGCCAATGGACGAGTAGCAGCAGGGAACCGGCCAGTGCCCTTCTGAGCGAGCACTTCCCCGGATGCACAGATGTACTTGATTCACAACAATCAGTGCACACAAACCCAGTGTCTGACGTACCTGGGAACGTAATACCACCACACAAAATCCAGTGGGCCATAGACTCCTTCGAGAGCTACAAATCCCCTGGGCTAGATGGTATAATACCAGTCATGCTGCAGAAGACCAAAGAAGAGGTCACTCCATGGCTGGAATCAATATTCAAAGCATATCTGAGGCAGGGATATATACCGGTATCCTGAAGGACAGCACGTGTTGTGTTTCTCCCAAAAGCAGGAAAATGTAGTCACATGCAACCGAAAGACTACAGACCGATAAGTCTCACCTCCTTCCTGCTTATAACTTTTGAAAAACTCCTGGATCTACACATAGGAGGCGGCATGAACCGACTTGTAGAACCCAACCAACACGCCTCCACAAAAGGGAAATCGGTGGAAACAGCGTTACACTCCCTGGTAGCCACCATCGAAAAGCCCTACACCACAAGGAATTTGCCTTAAGAGCGTTCCTGGACATCTCAGGTGCATTTAACAATGTATCTACGGAAGCGATCATGCGAAGCCTGCGAGCTGCAGAAACCCACGAAGCCGTAAACTCTTGGATAGGAAATCTATTGAGCTGCAGAAGAGTAAGAGCCGAATGGGGAACCACCACCACAACTAAAGCAGCGCACAGAGGAACGCCACAAGGCGGGGTGCTGTCGCCGCTGCTGTGGAACTTAGTGGTAAACGACGTCTTACGGAAATTTAAACGGAAAGCCCCAAAGATAACCGCCTATGCAGATCACATAGCCATAATTATCGTGGGCAAATGTCCAGCGACGATCAGCTCTGTCATGGACAGTATACTTAAAGAAGTACTGATAGATGTCGGACTCAGTATCAATGCGGACAAGACGGATCTAATTCTCTTTACCAAGAGATACAAGATACCGCAATGGACTCCGCCGTCTATAAACGGTGCAATGCTCGAGCCAAAAAAGAGCGTGAAGTATCTAGGAATAGTATTGGACAGCAAGTAGAGCTGGAAAATCAACGTCGAGGAAAGGGTGAAGAAAGCCACAAATGCACTTTATGCATCACAAAAGATGCTAAGTAGCACGTGGGGTCTGTCTCCCAGATTGATGCACTGGATCTTCATCTCAATTGTTCGTCCAATACTACTCTACGGTGTCCTAGTATGGTGGAAGGCCACTAAGAAATCCACATACCTCCTAACAATGGAAAGGGTACAAAGACGTTCACTGATGTGCATTACTGGGGCACTGAGATCCACTCCAACAAAGGCCTTGGAAGTGATACTTGGAGTTCTCCCCATCGACATACAGGCCAAACTACAAGCAAAAAAGACCGTGCAACGTCTCTGTGCTACAGGAAATATGGCCCCCGCAAATTATGGGCACAGTGAAGTAGGAGGAGGGACGCTCAATAGTACAGACTATATGACCCCAATAAACAACTTCTCAAGAACGCCCACTTTAATGGGACATGAAGATTGAAAAATCGGCATGGACGAAAACGCAACAAAGCTATCTACGGACGGATCTAAAATGGAGACAGGCGTGGGCGCCGCGGTCTACTGTGCGGATCCGCTCATTCAAGTATCTTATAAGTTGCCAGACTACTGTAGCATCTTCCAGGCGGAGGTCTTCGCTATAAAGAAGGCTGCAGAACTTGCGACAACGCTCAACAAGAATCGGGTCAGCATCTTTGTCGACAGTCAGGCTATCAAATCTATACAGTCCTATGCCATCAGCTCCGAAAGTGTACTGGCAAGCAGAGAAGCATTAGATGCACTAAGCAGCCGCTCGAAGGTGCGCATCTTTTGGGTTCCCAGCCACCAAGGCATCGACGGAAACGAGGTGGCAGACAGGCTAGCAAAGGAGGGTGCCGAATCTAGACAACTGACAGTTGAAGACTTGAAGATACCGCTACGATCTATAAGCCACAGCTTAGAAGAAAGCGCTGCAGTAATAGCAGGAAGAAGATGGCACAGCACATCAAACTGCAAGATAGCCCGCACTATGTGCAACCGTACAAACGCGAAATTAGCCCAATATGTCATTCAGCTCCCGAGAAGAGATTGCAGAATAATGATGGGCATACTCACGGGTCACTGCCTGACCGCAACGCATGCTAAGAAGTTGGGCATCACCGACAACGAAGAATGCAGGAAATGCAAGGTACCAGAAGTAAAAAAAAACTCTGGAACACCTCATCTGCGACTGCTCCGCACTCATGACCTCGAGAACGAAATGCCTTGGAAGCTCCCTGCTTACATCACTTGAAGAAGCAGCGGGCCTGGCGCCCGAAAAACTCCTGGCTTTTGCCAAACTAACCAGCACACTAGACTGGGATAATTAAATCGATAAATTAACAGCCTCTATCCGGCAACACTAAGGATCATATTGATCTATGTGAGGCCCCCACCTGGGGGCCTGCCGACATAACCTAACCTAACCTAACCTTATGGCACAACTCTTGTTACCTGGAACAAAGATTGGCTTGCCAAACGAACCCATAGCGCTGAATACTCAACTCGGATGGGTTCTGTTAGGCAAATTTGGCAACAAGCATATAACAGGCCACATTCGTTGTAAAGTATTCTGCGTGGTGGAATCAGTACCACAACGCCCACAGCTCTCCAAAGAACATCAATGGTGCGAGTCTTTCTTTAAACAGACCCATCAACGTCAACCAGGCGGCAGTTATCAAGTCCGTTTGCCATTCAAGAGGAACTTTGATCCCAGTATGACGCTAGGAAAATCTCATCAGATCGCCCTGAACAGATATCTTCAACTCGAAAGGCACCTTCAAAGGGACCCAGACTAATGGAGCAAATACTGCAAAGGAATTTGTTGATAATAAAGTGGATTGCTTTATTTTATTTAGAATATATTTATTAATACTTTTGTTTTGTGCTTCGTGCACTTCCATTCAGTTTTACATTCTTTGAGCAAGTGACATAATTATGTTATTTAACATTACATTACATTTCATTACATTATCCGCGATCAGCTGATTCATTCTTATGCTAATTAACATTTCATATCAAGGCATACACATTTATTCCAACACGCCTCTTAAATTTGTTGTCTTGATTTTCTTTCATTACTTTAACTTTACAGCATCTCTATTTCGTATAAATTTCTGTTTGTCTAACGCTTTGGTTAACATGTCTGCTATATTAAGTCTTGATTCTATCTTCACAATGTCTATAATACCTTTTTCATAATTTTCGTTAACATAATGATACTGCACTTCAATGTGCTTCGAATTTTTTGTAAAGTTACCAAATTTAGCAATGGCTACTGCGCCTGAATTATCTTCGTAAATCTTTATCGCTTTTTCGTTATCAATATTAAATATTTCACATAACATGTTTTTGACAAATAATATTTCTGTAACTGCTTCTGACATGGCAATGTACTCTGCAAACGTTGAACATTTTGTTACTGCGTGTTGTTTGTGTGTTTTCCAATATACTATATTTCCATACATTCTTATTATAAATCCCGTCGTGGATTTTCTATCAACATTATCTCCTGCATAATCGGAGTCTACCATACAATCTAGTATTTCATTATTCTTATTCTCTTCAAAGGTTAAATTCAGATCTCTTGTCTTATATAAATATTTTAATACTCTTAGCGCGTATTTATAGTGTGTTGAATTGTAACAACTTTGATATCTGCTTAAGTAATTTACGGAATATGATATATCTGGTCTTGTACCTGCGCTTATATATAATAATTCACCTATCAAATTTCTGTATTTAATTTTCTCATCACATTCAGTTGCTTGATCTAATTTTAAGTTTGTTTCCATTGGAGTTTCGTATAGCTTAGCATTTTCGAGATTATACTTAATTGCCAGTGATTCAATATATCGTTTTTGATTTAACGTCATTTTCTTACTTTCAGTACTATAATTAATTTCTATTCCAATATAACTTCCGATTTTTCCTAAATCTTTCATTGTAAATTTGTTCATTAAACAGTCTTTAATTTCAGTTATTTTCGTTTTGTTCTTACTGCATATCAATATGTCGTCTACAAATACTAAAATATATATTTCATCTTTATCCTTTCTTTTTACATATAAACAATAATCGTAATTGCTTCTTATAAAATTTAATTTGTCGAGATATTTATGCAAACATTCGTACCATGCTCTTGGGCTTTCTCTTAATCCATATAATGCCTTTATTAATTTATAAACTTTGTTTTCTCCTGTTTCGTAACCTTTTGGTTCATTTACATAAACTTCTGATTTTACATAGCCATTCAAAAAGGCTGTTTCGACATCCATCTGATTTATAAACAGACCATTTTTACAACAATATGATAGTAATATTTTTAATGTTTGCATTTTTCCTACTGGTGAATATACATTTTCTAGTCGTTCTCTTTGTTGGAAACCTCTTACTACAAGTCTAGCTTTGTATGTCCCATCACTTTTCTTTTTGTACACCCATTTTACATCTATAATCTTTTTGTTTATCGGTTTTTCTACAATTTGCCATGTATTATTTTTATTTAAGCATTGCATTTCTGTATTCATTGCTTTGAGCCATTCTTTCTTTTCATTACTATTCATCGCCTCTTCGTACGTGTTTGGTACAATGGCATTTACATAATTGATATAAATAAAATGTGTTACTGGGTTACCGTATAGATTTACTGGTCTTTTATTTCTATTTGATGTTCTCTGCACTGTTAAATGTTCTTTGTTTTCCTCACCCTCGCTTTCATCGCTAGTTTTTGAATTAACTTCTTCCGTGTCATTTAGTTCGTCTGTCTTAGCGTTATCTTCATCATCTTCTTCATTTTCATCTATTTCACTTTCATTATCATTCTGCTTGTTTTTCTCTAGGCAAATTAATTTTGTTTTCTCTTCCACAACTTGAACATGTCTTGCGTTTATTACTCTATTGTTTAGTAAAACTCTATATCCGTTTGTATTATAACCAACTAATACTCCTAATTCTGATTTGTTATCCCATTTACTCTTTCTGCGTACTTCTGGAACTCTAACAAAAACTCTACTTCCGTATATTTTTAAATTTTCTACATTTGGTTTTATACCAAAAAATATTTCATATGGGCTTTTATTTACTGCTGTATTTGCGATTGTTCGATTTTTTAAATAAGCTACTGTGTTCATCACTTCTGGCCAATATCGCCTATGTATGTTTGCTTCTCTCATTAAGCACCTTCCAATATCCATTGCCGATCTGTTATATCTTTCTGCTACGCCGTTTAATTCGTGTACATACGGTGGACATGTAGTTAACTGAATTCCCTTATACTTTACAAAGTTTAATATTTCTCTATTCAAATATTCTTTACCGTTATCGCATTGGATTTGTTTTACTTTTTTACTGAACTGATTTTCAACATAATTAACATATTCTTTTAAGCAGCTCGCAGTTTCGGATTTATTTTTAATACAATATATTCTCGCGCATTTACTAAAATCGTCAACGAATGTCAAAAAATATTTTTCCCCACAATAACCTGTTGTGCTGTGTGGTCCGTTTAAGTCTGTATGTATTAACTCTAATGTCTCTTTAGTTTTCTTTCTATTGTTCTCGAATGGTTCGTTTGACATTTTACTTTGTATACAATTCGCACATTTCATTTCGGTATTCTCGATTTTATCTGGCAGACCATCTAACATTTTATTCTTAATAATTCTATTCAAATATTGAAAATTTACGTGGCCTAATGCCCTGTGCCATTTTTCTTTTTCAGTTAATTTAGTTACATTTGTATATATTTCATTTCTTTTATTTTTTGGCATGAAGCTTTTTACATTATATAAACTATCAATTTTACTCGCAACTGTCAGCAATTCTCTCTTTTCGTTATAGATTTTTGTGTCATTATTTCTGGCTACGACTGTACATTTATTTTCAGTTATCTTTGATATGCTTAGCAAATTTTGTTTTATGCCTTTTACAAAGTATACATTTTTAATATCGATCAAATTTTCATTGTTGTATGTTCTAAAATATGTTTCTACATTTCCAATCTTGGTCGCTTGCAATTGTTTGCCATCGGCTACTTTAACATTAATAGGATTTTTCAAATTAATACAGTTCTTAAAAAAGTTTACAATCGTTTATAATGTGATCAGTGCATCCACTATCTAATAACCAATTTACTGTAGTTTCGTTGCTACTTTCGCTGTTATTACAATTTATTAATTTTTCGTTTCTTATCATTCTTGTTGTCCATGACTGTACGCTGTCGCTGTTTTCTTGTTGTCTTCCTTGATTCCTGTCTCCTGAGTAATTTCCACGTCCTCGACCATTTCCATGATGTTGACCTCTGCCTCGGCCGCCTCTTTGATTCGTATTCTGATATCGCCTGTTGAATTGTTGTTGTTGTTTATTTTCGCCTCTCGCATTTTGCTCAGCATGCCAGCAGTCCCTCTGAATATGACCTGTTTTGCCACACACATAGCATTCTTTTTTAGTTTTGGTGTTAAATGTGCTTACGTTATTTTGTTTGTCCACTGGACCTCTGTTTAAACTTTTTCTTTTATTTTTGATTTTACGTACTCTACCGTTCGTTGTGCTTCCGGAATTACATCTAAGAAGTCTCCAATATAACTGTAGCTTGTTGGTAGTGCTTTTAAAAGATACCTCATTTTTTCGTTTTCGTCTATGGTGCCTCCAGCGTTTTTTAATTTATTTACTGCTTTCTCGAATTCTATAAAAAATTCTTCCACTGTTTCATAGTCTTTTAGTTTAATTTCGTCGATTTTTCCTCTGCACAGTATTTGCAGGGCTGTTGATTTTGTCGAATACATTTCATTTAACTTGTTCATAATTTCTAATGTCGTTTGGCACTCACTAATATATTCTAACTGTTTGTCTGATATTGTACTGATTAAAATTGTTTTCGCTTTTAATTCTGTTTTCATCCATGTTGTTTCATTATCTTCCGTTGTTCTTGTTCGCACTGCTGGTTCTTTGCACTCTTTGTATTCCAATATTGTCATTAATCTGAATTTCCAGCTTCCAAAATTAGCTCCATCGAATATGGGCATAACAATGTCTTCGATTTTTGCGTTAGCACTCATTTTTTCCGTTTCTCTTTTAATCTGTTTGCACACTTCTTTTATGTCTCTTTCTATGTCATTCATTTCTTGCACATTTTCATATAGGGTCACACTTTTCTACTTCCATGTAATAAAAAGGCTTGCACGTGAACTTTTAAATTTTTAATCTGCTTCCATCAATCCTTTTAGTTTATGTTTTCAATCTTTTTCCGTTTAATTGTTCAGCATTAGTCAATAGTCTTGTTTACGTATTCGTATTTTTTAATATTTCGCACTTTTAATATTGTTTTTCTCTTTTTATTTCTTATACACGTTTTTCCTTTTTTTTTTTTGTCGCTTCACTCGAACAGCATTTATTTTTATAACTTGGATTTAGTTATACACTTTGGATTATTTTCTTTTCTCGAACCTTGGATTAATTTTTTCTAACCTTGCTCTGCTACCATGTTGATAATAAAGTGGATTGCTTTATTTTAGTTAGAATATATTTATTAATACTTTTGTTTTGTGCTTCGTGCACTTCCATTCAGTTTTACATTCTTTGAGCAAGTGACATAATTATGTTATTTAACATTACATTACATTTCATTACATTATCCGCGATCAGCTGATTCATTCTTATGCTAATTAACATTTCATATCAAGGCATACACATTTATTCCAACAGAATTGAAGAATATTTTCAACTAGGACAAATGACGTTGGCAGAGACGAGCGAAAACTCAACCATAACCACGGATTCCTACGGTCAGCATGTTGCATCATGCTTGCTACCACATCATGCAGTTTTCAAAGAAGAAAGCCTCACCACAAAACAACGTATAGTTTTTGACGCATCGGCCCGGACTTCAAATGGCAGATCGTTAAACGATGTACTGGCTGTTAACGGAGAAAGTCCCTCCGCCCATCACCAGATGGTGGTTATCCAAGGCCACGCTTGGCTCGCACTGCTTGTTCCGCCAGCCGATGTTTTTGTACCAGGGCAGCTGTGTTCATCGATACATGCCTATCGACGCTGCAAATGAACACGGCTGTTTCGCAGAATGCAACAGCACCCAACATTTCGAGCGGCGTGGTCAATCCTGCAGAGTGACGAAATGATTGGCGCTCTCAATTAGACTCCACCAAGTTTATGCTGTTCCGGTGGAATTTGCCTGAGGTCTTTGGCTTACCGTCCTGCTGCGATCTTGTCTTGGCCTCCTCTCGGCCTTGGGTCAGTAACGCCGCGGGCCAACTGGAATGTTCGCCAAAAATCAATGCCGAGGTAAGGCGCTTGTTCCAAGTATGGGCATATATAAAATGTTATTGTCTTATTCGTCCCCTGGTATTCCACAGGCAATTTGACACGTCCGATTATGGATATGGATATGGATATATGGTCCTCTCCTCTTGCTGTACGCACCTTGGAAAAGTAATGCGTCATTGGAACTCCCAACTTATCCACCAGTTCCCGACTCCCGCGTCCAAGGATGCTTACGGATATTCCGGAGTCCAGAAGCCCGACGATGCGCTCGCCAAGCACCGAGATTTCGGCAAATGGTCTGGGATGGTTCGTGGTGTTGCGCAACACGGCAGCAGACACCTCTTGACGCGTGGTTTGCCGCTGCTTGAAGCGTAGCTTCGCCTTCTGGACGCAAACGGACACGCGTCGCTTCCCAGACAATTGGTGGTGTTGACTGGTCCTGTTCTTAACCTCGAGGTATTGGCGCATTCTACAGGTATTATACTTTTGTCTATGTCCTTACTTATTATTGTTTGTGTGTATATTCCAGGCTTCTTAACATTTGTCTCCCACTGTTGATGTTCCTTTACGGCCGTGTACCTCCCGTCTTGGACACGCCCGGGCGTCCGTTTCCCGCGCAGTTCGGGCATTTTGACGCCACCGTCCTTGGCTTGCCGCATCGGTAACAAAACAGCTGTCGTGTTGCCGATTCGGATTCTCGAAACATGTGGCCAGTAACGCCATAATTCCAGCACACCGGCCTATCTGGAGCCTTCGGCAGCCATTTTCGCAGCTCCTCCACATCCTGGATTGGCGTCACCTCTGCATCTGGTACGATCACCTCATGGACACGGAGCTTGAAATGGGCGGAAGGCGCTGGCTGTTGCGCATAAGGAGTGTGTCCTCGTCGCACGAAACTGCGCTCCACTTCCGCTGCCTCATACCGTGGCTCATCCACGGTAAATATCTGCATTGCGTAGACATAGCGTGCGAGACTCTCTAAGACCCTTTTTTATAATTTTGACTAGGTGTCTCTCCGCCATGGGGTTGCTGAGTCTTGATGCTAGTCTCCGCATGTGGTGGATGTAGTCCTCTACGCTCTCTCCGGCCTGCTGTTCCCTTTGTAGGAGCTCGTGCATCCGGTCATGCTCCGTTTGGTGGGTGCGGAATCGGTCAAGTAAAGTCTGACGCAGTTGTATCCAGCTGGTGATTGTGGAGTGCCTTAAATGGATCCAATACCACTCTCTCGCTCTCCCAGCAAGCAGAATGTGTATGTGCGCAGGATTTCCGCCCATGGACACCGATATTGCCTCTGCAGGAACTCCAGACGGAAGATGAAGTCTTCCACGGAGTTGTATCGGTCCTCTGCATCGAAAGACACGCCCCACCGCTCGACTCTGGTGTTCGGGGTCGGGCGTTGATGTTGACATAATCCGTTTCCGCATGGTCATCCATCGGCCCGTTATACGGTGACCCACGGCGTTTATCCTCATCCTAGCCACTGTTTCGGAATGCTGCTTCTTCTTTCCGGCACTTCTGGACGGAAGCGCGGTGGCGGCATCGGAGCGCGAAGATCTGGGCATGCGCTGCCCTTTGGGATTGCTCCGCGGAGTATTTGCGCGTCTTCCGTGGGCCTACTGGGCACGTCCCTTTGCCGTCTTTGCTCGATCGACCCTCCGACCGATCCAGATGCGGCGTTCAGCGGCCTAATTGCATCATTGAGTAGCTTCATCATGGCCAGTTGGCTCTTCAGTGAATGCGCTACTTCGGTCTCGTAAAACTTAAGGTATGTATTCGCCGCTTTGCAACCGCTACGTTTACCGCCGAACTTATCACGCTATCCAAATTTTTTTCTAGTGCGTCTGGATGCTGCTCAACACCGTCTTTGCCGTCGACTGGATCGTCATCCATTTGGCTTCGGATTTTGTCGATCCTTCTGGGCTTCCGTAGGAGTCCCTTGTTTCCCATCGACATCTGCAGACCGACTGCACCCTCTCCATCGGTGGACCATGATACGTCCCACGCCCCTGGCACTGAACCCTTCGACCGTAAGTGGTGCCCACCAACATAATTTTCCTCGTTTTTACTCATTATACCCTTGCAGAGGGTATATTAATTTTAGCCAGAAGTTTGCAACGCACCTTAGGAGACATTTCCGACCCTATAAAGTATTATATATATATTCTGAATCAGCATCAACAGAGGAGTCGGAAAATCGATGTGCGTCTGTCCGTCCGTCCGTCTGTTGCAACGCAAACTAGTCTCTCAGTTTTTGAGCTATCTTTATGAAACTTGGCACACAAGCTTCTTATTGCTGTACGGTGTAAATAAGTCGGAACGAGCCAGATCGGACCGATATATCGTATAGCTGTCATAGAAGCTATTGGCCGCTTTTTGTTGCTTTTCAAGATATTGCAACAAGATTTGGCAAATCTTATTCTGCTGTCAAAATTGTTTTTTTTTTTTTTTTTGCGTATCGGCACCTCAGCGCATGCGGACGTGTTTTTAACAGTGCTCCAGTTAAATAAAAAATCGAAGCAGTGAAGTGAACCAAACACAAAATCATAAGCGAAAAGACGCTCAGTGCAATGCCTGCACATATAGATTTTCTGACAAATCTATAAGTTATTAATCAACAATTAACTAATTACAAATATAAATAAACGAACCACAAACAATGATTGAAAACGATGCTCGCGCGCAGCGTCAACGTCAGCAAGATGAGCGACGGCTCTCTTCGCAACGCAACAACGCTTACTTTTCCGTCGTCTCTGCGGAACCGAACCGCGGGCGGTCAATCACCCCCAACCTGACAGCTGATCTTTCTCTCTTAACACGCGACAGTGAACGCTCTTGCTCCCCGTCGCCGTCGCTACTATCTATCGGGTCGACGCAATCCGACCGCCCGCGATCGGCAACTCCCGACCCTCTAAACGAACACCTGCTTACAGCGAACGTCTAAGAACGATCTTGATCTTTGTCTCCCTTACCAACAAAATCTGCTTACACCAAGCAAAGAGAACAGAACTTAGCTGTAACAGCAAGCACAAACTCTTCAATTGTCGCGACAACCTCAATAACTAAAACAACACAAATGCCGACTTCCCGCTCAACACATACAAACACAACGAAAGCTTCGCAGACAGCAAAACAAACCGCAACAAACGAAAACGAAAACGCAAAGCCGGCCATACAGACTGGAATGGATCGCTACATCCAAATCAAACGTAAGCTAAGCCCCCAAAAAAATGTAAACAAACCAAAAATCACACGCGCCAACGCCAACACAACTTTAGGCGAAGTACCGAACAATGGCAACAGGTTTGACATTTTGGCAGACACCATTGAAGACCTGCCCGTTGAAGCTGATGGAAGCGACAAAAATAAGCCAAAGCCACCACCAATTTTTGTACGTGAGAAAAGCTCTAGTACATTTGTAAACAATGTAATAAAGCTCATAGGTGATGCAAATTTCCACATAATTCCCTTAGTTAGGGGCAACATCCACGAAACTAAAGTTCAAACCAAGTCTGAACAACACTTCAGAGCCTTAACCAAGTACTTAGATGAAGGGGAAAAAAGCTATTACACATACCAGCTAAAAAGCAGCAAGGGTCTGCAAGTCGTACTAAAGGGCATAGAGCCTGATGTAACACCAGACGAAATAAAGCTGGCGCTACAGGATAAAGGATTTACCGCAAAATCAGTCTTCAACATCTTAAATAAAAATAGACAGCCGCAACCACACTTCAAGGTGGAACTTGCACCATAAGCAAAGATGCCAAAAAGAAACGATGTGCATCCAATCTACAAACTGCAATTCTTACTACATCGTAGAATCACCGTAGAAGAACCTCACAAACGCAACAATCTGGTACAATGTATGAACTGCCAAGAATACGGCCACACAAAGTCTTACTGTAAGCTGCGCCCACTTTGCGTAGTCTGTGGCGAGCTCCATGACAAAGCCAGCTGCATTGCACCCAAAAAAGACTCAAGCGGAAAAAGGTGCGGCAACTGTGGAGGCAATCACACAGCCAACTACAGAGGCTGCCCAGTATACAAAGATCTCAAAAGCCGCATTAACCAGCGCGTAGTCACTGTACGCTCGCAAAACGCACCGATCACAAAAATACCCCCCAAACACAACCCAGAAGTTTTCTTCTCTACCGCAGCCAGATCCTCACTTGGTACAGGATTCGTTACCAAAAACGCGTCATATGCAAGCGCTCTAAGATCAGGTCTAGAGCCCCCAGCCTCCAATGCGCCATGTTCACAATCCAAATATGTGGACTTCAATCCGGTACAAGACAAAAAGCCAACGGAACAACAACAAAACAATTTCGAAGAAATGATACTAATCCTGGAGCAGAGCATGGCGGAGTTTATGGCGTTTATGCGGACAACCATGCAAGATCTAATGCGTAATCAAACAATTGCTTGTATCACAACATTCAAAATAATCATCTTCTTGGCCTCGCTAAGAATCTGTACGTGGAACGCCAACGGCGTTTCACAGCACAAACTTGAGCTAGCTCAATTCTTTCTCGAAAAGCACATCGACGTAATGCTACTTTCGGAAACACACCTCACAAACAAATATAACTTCAACATAAAAGGATATATTTTCTACGGAACCAATCACCCTGATGGTAAGGCCCACGGCGGGACCGGGATTTTGATAAGAAGCCGTCTTAAGCACCACTGTCATATTGAGACTGGCAAAAACTATCTACAAGCAACATCAATAAAAATTCATTTGGATAATGGTAACCAGCTTACCTTAGCCGCTGTTTACTGCCCACCTCGTTTCACTTTATCTGAAGACCAATTTATGGAATTCTTCAACTCACTTGGAGAACATTTTATAGCAGCCGGGGACTACAATGCCAAGCACACACACTGGGGTTCTCGACTCGTGAATCCAAAAGGAAAACAGCTCTACAACGCCATTATAAAAGCAAACAACAAGCTCGACCACGTTTCTCCTGGCACACCTACATACTGGCCAACTGACCCCAAAAAACTACCTGATCTAATTGATTTCGCAGTCACCAAAAACATTCCCCGTAATCTGATAAGCGCCGAGTGCCTCTCAGACCTATCATCTGACCACTCGCCCCTCCTAATAAATCTGCTCCGACACCCAGAACCAGCAAACCACTCTTACAAGTTGACTTCAGATAAAACCAACTGGCTCATCTACAAAAAATACATAAGCTCACATATTGAGCTTAACCCACCTCTTGAAGCTGAAGCTGACATTGATAGTTTTGTTAACTCACTGGAGTCAATCATCGTTGCTGCAGCTCGCTGCTCAACGCCGCAAACAGTAAGCAAAATTACAAATCACAAAAAAACCAACCTGCAAATCGAACAACTTGTTCTCGAAAAACGGCGCCTACGGCGAGAATGGCAGTCCTCCAGATCACCGTCGGCGAAACAAAAGTTAAAAGACGCCACACGCAAACTTACAAAAGCTTTAAAGCAAGAAGAAGAGCTTTCCCAACGTACTTATATTGAAAAATTATCTACATCCAGTACAAAAAACTCACTGTGGAAAGCTCACCCAACTCTTGGCTCACCCACAGTACCAGTGGTCCCTATTAGAAACCACACAGGTGGCTGGGCCCGTAGCGACAAAAATAGAGCCAGTACATTTGCCACTCATCTTCAAAAAGTCTTCCAACCGAATTCTGCAACAAACACGTTCGAAATTCCGCCCGCAACAGACGACTCCCAGCTTCATCACGCTCCAGTTGTGTTTCGCTCAAACGACATCTCAAAAATCATCAAAGAACATCTGAACCCAAAAAAATCTGCAGGGTGCGACCTAATTACCCCTAAGATGATTATTGAGCTGCCTTACTGTGCCGTATGCAGCATTACCCAGCTCTTCAATGCCATCAACAAACTTGGCTACTTTCCAGGAAGATGGAAAAAGTCAATAATAATAATGATACCTAAGCCGGGAAAAGATCACACTGTTCCATCGTCGTACAGACCCATAAGCCTTCTATCCTGCTTATCTAAACTTTTTGAAAAATGCCTACTGTCTCTGACTATTACTCCATCCCTGAACACGCACAACACAATACCAGCTCACCAATTTGGCTTTCGTGAAAAATACGGAACTATTGAGCAAGTTAACCGCATAACATCAGAAATACGAAACGCATTTGAAAAACGGGAATACTGCTCTGCGATATTTCTTGATGTTTCGCAGGCATTCGACAGAGTTTGGCTGGACGGTCTGATGTATAAAATCAAAACAACACTTCCAAACAACACTCACAAACTGCTAGAGTCGTACCTCTACAACAGGAAGTTTGTAGTGAGGTGCAACACTGCGATATCCGACGAACACAGTATTGAAGCCGGCAGCGTACTAAGCCCAACACTATACGTCCTATTCACAGCAGACATCCCTACAAGTAGCAACATTTGCGGATGACACAGCTATTCTCAGCCGCTCCAGATGCCCAATCAAAGCATCATCTCAGCTAGCCATCTACCTGGTCGACGTGGAAAAGTGGTTATCCGACTGGCGTATAAAGGTAAACGAACAAAAATGCAAGCAACTAACTTTCACCCTTAACAGGCAAGATTGTCCACCGCTCACGCTGAACAACGTCGCACTTCCAACAGCAAACGAAGTGACGTACCTGGGAGTACACCTCGATAGAAGACTAACTTGGCGCCGACACATCGAAGCCAAGAGAACTCACTTAAAACTGAAGGCCAACAGCCTTTATTGGCTTATCAACTCCCGCTCACCACTCAGTTTGGACTTCAAGGTGCTACTCTACAACTCAGCGCTAAAACCAATCTGGACTTACGGCTGCCAGCTATGGGGAAATGCCAGCAACAGCAACATCGATATCATCCAGAGAGCCCAGACGAAGATATTGAGAACTATCACCGGGGCACCGTGGTATGTTCGAAACGCCAACATTCACAAAGATCTAAACGTGCCACCTGTAAAAGACGAAATTGCGGAAAAAAAGGAAAAGTACCTTAACAAGCTATCAACGCATCCTAACCAGCTTGCGAGGAGGCTAACTAGGCTAAGCAGCCGATCACGCCTACGTCGAAACGACTTGCCAACCCAGCAGTAATTTTTATACCCTTGCAGAGGGTATATTAATTTTAGCCAGAAGTTTGCAACGCACCTTAGGAGACATCTCCGACCCTATAAAGTATATATATTCTGAATCAGCATAAACAGAGGAGTCCAAAAATGGATGTCCGTCTGTCCGTCCGTCCGTCCGTCAGTCCGTCCGTCCGTCCGTCCGTCCGTCCGTCCGTCCGTCTGTTGCAACGCAAACTAGTCTCTCAGTTTTTGAGCTATCTTTATGAAACTTGGCATATAAGCTTCTTATTGCTGCGAGCTGTAAATAAGTCGGAACGAGCCAGATCGGACCGATATATCGTATAGCTGTCATAGAAACTATCGGCCGATTTTTGTTGTTTTTCAAGATATTGCAACAAGATTTGGCAAATCTTATTCTTATTACGTTCCTAATGTGCTGTCAAAATTGTATCAAAATCGGACCACTATAACATATAGCTGCCATAGGAACAATCGGCTGAAATTAGGGTTTTTGTATGCAAACCTGTTTTGTTCTTGGAAATACAGCACATTATCAATACTTTTTAATGTTATACAGTAACCCGCCCTTATTTTTTCCATTTAAATATCTCAGACGTTTATATTCTATAGCTGTTATAGGAACAATCAGTCAGTCCGTCTGTCTCTTGCAACGCAAATTAGTCCCCCAGTTATTGAGCTATCTTCATAAAAGTTGGCTCACAAGCTTCTTATTTCTGCTTTCATTAAATAAGTCGGAACGGGCCAGATCGGACTGATATATCGTACAGCTGTCATGGAGCCTATCGGTCGATTTTCGTTATATTTCAAGATATAGCTCTCAGGCTTACCACATCCAAATCTAAGTATGTCCTTAATATTAAAGTTTCATCAAAATCGAAGTTTTATAACTTATAACGATCAACGATCGGCCTAAGGAAGGTACCTGTTGCAATTTTATGAAAATCTGAGTACTATTACATATAGCTGTGTACAACTGCAAGGGTATAAAACCTTCGGCAAGCCGAAGGTAGCCTTGCTTTCTTGTTTTTTTTTTTTAGGGCCGCTTTTATAATACAGTTCAAGAAATGTACTGATAATTAGTATTTACACGTAACATTTGTTAACTTGTTGTTAGTTTTCGGTATTGAAAAGATTCAACAAATAAAAGGTACAAACTAAAAAAAAAAATTGTTTCAATCGGACCACTATAACATATAGCTGCCATAGGAACAATTGGTTGAAATCAGGGTTTTTGTATGCAAACAGAAACCAGCAAGCTATCCAAATGTATTTTATATTTAGTATAACTGCAAGGGTATAAAACCTTCGGCGAGCCGAAGGTAGCCTTGCTTTCTTGTTTTTTGCATTTATTTAATTACATTTTGTTCTTTTACGTTATTTATTATTATTTTCCCAATTTTTACAAAACTTTTCTAATTATAATTTTAGTATTAACATTTATTCAAGATTATTTATAATTTTTAACTATATTAATTCTTAGATATAAACATTGAAATTTCAAATTATTAATATAAATATACACACGTACACATTCTTGCTTACGCACACACACACATATGATTTTTTGTTTAACAGCTACGTGTAATAGTACTCAGATTTCCATAAAATTGCAACAAGGACCTTCATTAGGCCGATCGTTGATCGTTATAAGTTATAAAAGTTCGATTTTGATAAGACTTTATTATTAAGGACACACTTAGATTTGGAAGTGTTAAGCCTCATAGCTATATCTTGAAATATAACGAAAATCGGCCGATAGGCTCCATGACAGCTATACGATATATCAGTCCGATCAGGACCGTTCCGACTTATTTGAAGAGGGCAGAAATAAGAAGACTGTGAGCAAAGTCTCACGAAGATAGCTCAATATCTGAGGGACTAATTTGCGTTGCAACAGACAGACGGACTGACTGATTGTTCCTATAACAGCTATAGAATATAAACGTCTGAGATATTAAAATGGAAAAACTAATACATTAAAAACTGATAATATGCGGTATTTCCAAAAACAAAACAGGTTTGCATACAAGAACCCCGATTGTTCCTATGGCAGCTATATGTTATAGAAATCCGATTTTGATACAATTTTGACAGCACATTAAGAACGTAATAAGAATAAGATTTGCCAATATCTTGAAAATCAACAAAAATGACGGCTATGACAGCTATACGATATACGTACAGCAATAAGAAGCTTGTGTGCCGAGTTTCCTGAAGATAGCTCAAAAACTGAGAGACTAGTTTGAGTTGGAACAGACGGACGGACGGACGTACAGACGGACATCCATTTTTGGACTCCTCTGTTTGTGCTGATTCAGAATATATACACTTTATAGGGTCGGAGATGTCTCCTAAGGTGCGTTGCAAACTTCTGGCTAAAATTAATATACCCTCTGCAAGGGTATACAAAAATATATTTGTGTATAAGGTAATATTTTCTCTTTCGACAGATCAAAATTAGGGAGATGGAACGTCTTGTCGCCGGTGGACTCATTAACGAGTTTTGCGCTTATGGGCCTTGCTGGGTTGGACAAAACAAAACACACTTTACAAAGGGAAAAGAAATAACGAAAAAGTCAGATTAACATGCAACACATCTGGATATTGGACACGGCCCAGAGCAAGTCCACGGCACAGTGTTTTCACCACCACTGGTAGAACACGACTCGGGGCCTGCCTGGCAACATGCCTCAACATCCAATTACCTTTACTTACTGATGTTTCTCAGTCTGCAACTCCCTGAGCAAACGTGTAATGGCGCCCGAAGTGTTGAATAACAAAATTATTTCTGTTAAGCTGATTATTAGTCCTAAAAAAACTTCAAACGGCAACTAGTACGGAGCTGCATGGAAAAGCTCCGATCGCCTAATTACATTCCTGCATGCAGAGTTGCATTGGAAGACTTAGATCGTGAAAAATTCAGTCCTGGGTATAGGTAAGTGCACTGGCTTGACGCCAACTTAATCCCTTTCCGTTTGAACCATCGTGCGAGTAAGACATCGGTCGGAAATTTTTGTTCGTAATCCTGCCATCAAACCACGTGTCGAGGATAATTGCCCTGAAATACGCCCATCCGGTCGCGGAAGAATCAGCCCGAAACCGGAGGAGGTTTCTTGCGGCGATCGCATTTCGTGATTTCGCCTTAGCACGGGTAACTCCAGCGAAGCACGCGTTAACCGGCCAGCGGAGCACCCCAGCGACGTAGCGTCACTTCGGCAGCGGAGCACCGCGCCGACGTACGCGTACATCGGCACCGGCCAGCGGAGCACCCCGACGACGCCCGCGTACATCGGCACCGGCCAGCGGAGCACCCCAGCGACGCACGCGTCACTTCGGCAACGGAGCACCCCAGCGACGCACGCGTAGATGGGCACCGGCCAGCGGAGCACCCCAGCGACGCACGCGTCGTTTCGGCCAGCGGAGCACCCCAGCGACGCACGCGTCACTTCGGCAGCGGAGCACCCCAGCGTAGCACGCGTAAATCGGCACCGGCCAGCGGAGCACTCCAGCGACGCATGCGTCGTTTCGGCCAGCGGAGCACCCTAGCGACGCACGCGTCACTTCGGCAGCGGAGCACCCCGGCGACGCACGCGTACATCGGCACCGGCCAGCGGAGCACCCCAGCGACGCACGCGTCACTTCGGCAACGGAGCACCCCAGCGACGCACGCGTAGATGGGCACCGGCCAGCGGAGCACCCCAGCGACGCACGCGTCGTTTCGGCCAGCGGAGCACCCCAGCGACGCACGCGTCACTTCGGCAGCGGAGCACCCCAGCGTAGCACGCGTAAATCGGCACCGGCCAGCGGAGCACTCCAGCGACGCATGCGTCGTTTCGGCCAGCGGAGCACCCTAGCGACGCACGCGTCACTTCGGCAGCGGAGCACCCCGGCGACGCACGCGTACATCGGCACCGGCCAGCGGAGCACCCCAGCGACGCACGCGTCACTTCGGCAGCGGAGCACCCCAGCGACGCACGCGTCACTTCGGCAGCGGAGCACCCCAGCGACGCACGCGTACATCGGCACCGGCCAGCGGAGCACCCCAGCGAAGCACGCGTTCTTCGGCAGCGCATCACCCCAGCGATGTCAGAAAACCGTTGGAAGTTTACCTAGTACCCTCGTTGAAGCAGGATTTGTATTTAGGCATCGATTTTTGGAGGTTATATGATCTTCTTCCTAAGCGACTCCAAATATCAGAGACAGAGCCGAATGAAATTAGCAAAGATGCGGACAACCTTGATGAGCACCACAGCTTGACGGAAACGGAAAAGGCTAAGCTGAATAATGTTATCAACTGTTTTCCTTCGTTTGCTCAAGAAGGTCTGGGGAAAACCAACCTTACAAAGCATTCAATCGATGTAGGGACCGCCAATCCAGTCAAACAGAGGCACTTTCCAGTTTCCCCCGCCGTAGAGAAGAGCATGTATGTGGAAATCGACAGAATGGTACAGCTAGGAGTGATCGAAGAATCGGAGAGTGCTTGGTCTTCGCCAATCGTGATGGTAACCAAGCCAAAAATGAGAAAACTGAGGCTTTGCTTGGACTGCCGGAAAGTAAATAGCTTTACCGAAAAGGACGCATATCCGCTTCCCCAAATTAGTGGAATACTAAGCCGACTGCCAAAAGCGGTGTTCATCACTAGTCTGGACTTAAAGGACGCCTACTGGCAGGTGCCATTAGAAATCGGATCTCGAGACAAGACAGCTTTCACTGTCCCAGGAAGGTCCCTTTATCAGTTCACAGTCATGCCTTTCGGTCTGTGCAATGCCACCAGCACGATGTCTCGCTTGATGGACAAAGTTGTACCCGCGCACCTTAAAGATAGAGTTTTCGTTTACTTGGATGGCCTGTTAGTGGTATCTTCAAGCTTTGAGAGTCACCTGGATGTTATGAGGGAGATCGCCTTACACATCAAGCGGGCAGGGTTAACTATTAATATCAAGAAAAGTCATTTCTGTATGCGACGAGTGCGATACATGGGTCACATAATCGGCGATGGAGGGATCCGGACAGATCCCGAAAAGGTGAAAGCAATCACCGATTTTCCCATCCCCAAAACTCTACGGGGTTTTGAGAAGTTTCATGGGTCTATGTCGATGGTACAGAAAGTTCGTTCCCAATTTCGCCGCACTGTCTGCTCCCTTGTCCGACTTAATGAAAACCAAACGCAGATTTCGTCTGACCCCCGAGGCGATTAAAGCTTTTGACGACCTTAAAAGACATCTTTGTGAAGCACCAGTTTTAGGCAATCCGGATTTTTCGAAACCATTTGCCATCCATTGCGACGCAAGTAAATCAGGAGTCGGAGCCGTTTTAATCCAAGAAACTGACGAGGGTGATGAGCGTCCGATCGCGTTTATATCAAATAAGTTAAATAGAGCGCCAAGGAATTATACAGTGACGGAACAAGAGTGCTTAGCTGCAATTGTGGCCTTGAAACATTTTAAAGCCTACGTAGAAGGACATCCGTTCAAGATCGTTACGGACCACGCCTCTCTGAAATGGCTAATGGCGAATCGTGATTTGAGTTCCCGGTTGGGAAGATGGGCCATAGCATTGCAGCGGTTCAAATTCAGCATCGAGCATCGAAAAGGCTCTCTGCATGTTGTGAGGCCCGTGTATTATTATTTTTTTGTTGTTTTTGTTACATTTTTATTTGGTGAGAGATTTGCCTCCATATGTTCGAAATGCAGGAATTCAAATTTAAATTTGAATTTGAACAACGGTTTTCACCACACCCAGGGTCACACCGATAATCGACCGGTCTGGCAACTCCGAATCGGCCGATCCGAACGATCAGTGTTGGGAAGTGGAGTAGGGATATATCGATTGCCTGGATCACCTATCGTGTTCGATATTTTTTCTTTTCACTAAATGAAAACGAAAAAGCACGCCGCAATATTCTAAAGAGCCAAATAAATTTAAATAACAACTATACCGAAGGAATTATAGGAAAAAAGCTTCATAACGTGCAGCGCTATACTGTTTGTGGGTGTTCGAGACCAAATGTGAGTACAAGCTTTCCAAATCAATGTTTGGCAGCTCATAACCTCGCTCTTGCCTTTTAGTGAACCGCGTGTGGCCAGAGGAGCGCTAGCGCTTTCGCACCTTTTTTCTTTGAAGGCGGCAGTGCATGCCTGCCCCCCGCCATACTGTGCCACACGTCGCCCCATTCTTCATTATTATTGCTGCAGGCTAGTGGTGCTGGAGCACGACACATGACAGTGCGTTTCGCTAATTGCAGTGCGTTTTGTTTGCTGTTCTGTTGGTGAGTTGTCAGAAATCTGTCAAGACAGCCACCTGACGTTCGTTTTGTCTCCCCTTCTTAGCCCTATATAGTTCCCCAGATCCAGCTTGTGCTAGCAGGGACGAGACAAACTGTGCTAGCAGGGACGAGACAAACTGTTGCGAGCAGGGACAGACGACGGGAAGGATACAACAATTGTTCTTATTTTTATATCAAACACGCAAACATTAACACTGTCAAACACATACTCACAAGTTTCACACACACAAACACGTTCATGTATATATACACACACATGCTATAGACGCACACTTGCATACTTACAGTACGCATACACACTTCGCATTTATGTTTTCACCTTTTCATTTATTCATTTTCTTTATTTATTATTAGTTTCAAAATTATTATTTTTTTGTTTTGCTTTCATTTTTATTATTTTTGGTTTTCATTTCAATTAATTTGTTCATCCTTTTTGATTTCAATTTCTTTTTTTTCATTACCTTTTCGTTTATCTTCAGTTTTATTTTCATTTGCATTTTCATTCGTTCATTCGCATACACACAAACACAAACTTTGTAACGTAATTATTAGAGATCAACAAAAGTAATGATAAATTAAATAAAAAGGGAGTGAGTGATAGGACAGAAGATTTGTTTCGGTGTGAGAGTATTCTTGGTGTTGTTATTGTGTCATTATTATTTTTCCTCAGCTGTTTCGTCGGGGCCCCAACGGATCGCGGGTGAGTCGCAATAACAAAAATAAGCCGAGTATATTATATACCTTCGAACTGTCGCCTGACTATCGTGGATGAAATATTTTGCTCATCCCTCTAACGTTAAACCACATATAGACCCAGTTACAAATTCAAAAATTATTTAAAGAGTAAAAAAATAAAAAAAGGAAGAATCAAAAAGGATAAAATTAGGGAATTAAGGTTAGATTTATCGAACTCGCAATGCAGCACGAAGCTGCATGCGCTATATTTGTTTGTTATTAAATAACATTGATGAAATTTAAAATGGAGTAAACTTTTTTCTTGAGGCACTAAGGGCGGTAGCATAACAGCAACATGGGTAGTATCGGTATTCCAATATCGATAGTACATGGTTGGGTGGGTGAAGAAGGAGAGCATTACATCTAGCTCTCCGACTAGATCGTTCGTTAGGGGTAGTCCGTCCGCTTATTTTGGCCTTCCCTTTTATTGCCATTCCCCCTTCTAGCAGTCCTATAACCTGTCGAAATTTTCTCGTAACACCGATAATCGAACCTGCACACAAAACCCCGCCCATTTTCCCTGAGCTTAGCCGGCTGTAACTTAGACAGGGTGTGCAGGGGAGGTTATTGGACTTCGGTCGTTACAGAAATTGGCGCCCAACGTGGGGCCCGAAAAGGTTCCACTCGGCTATACCCTTTCCTTTCCATTCTTTTTTCCTAGGAACCCAAAATCCCTCCATTTTTATTAGTTTTTTTTTGATTCAGCCGATAGTTATATGCAATCCGGAACTGCTGGTTATTCTGGTGGATATCGGATCCAGACCGATTGCATATAGCTATCCGAGTTCGATAATCTTCGATGCAGAGGATTATCAGTGGCGTTCGATGGTGGAATATAAGGTGTGGAATTATCGAATTGGTTTATATCGGTTCGATACCTCATCTTAGCTCCATCGAACAAACACCTCGACTCGTGATGGCTGAGATTGTTTGTGCTGGACAGATTCGGCACGATCCTCAGCATCCGATTAGAGCTTCACGCAGTTTATTTTTTATTAACGTAGTTTCAGTAATCGGAACTACCTCTAATGAACGATCACATCACAAAATTGCTGTTATGTTACCTTAACTTAGGTAAGCCCTCTAATCTTGAATGAATATTATATTACATCATTATATCATATCGTGACATAACGTTAGGATTCATTTTATATACATTCTTCACATCCTTGAGTGTGGCGTATTAAAATATACATATATAGTGTTTGTGTGTACAATTGCAACTACCTTGTAGCTTGTGGGATACCTTAATCGTAGTCCCTCTGACATTTAGGAGCACATAAGTTGTTTATATTAATCGGGGTTGGAACCGAGTAGTTTTGACCAAATTTATCATTTTGTTTTGGGATTTTATTATGGCGGCAAAACGGGTTAACGAGAGAGTGGGGGACCTGATGAACATTGCGATGGACTGTACTATTTGCAATGACACCAGTCAGGACCCAGATCTCATCGAGACAACTTGCAGACACCATTTCCATCGAACTTGTCTGTCTGGTTGGCTCGACTCGAACGAATCCTGTCCGATCTGCCGGCAGGCGTGCTCGAAGGCCATCCTGACAGCAGCAGTTGAGCGCAGGGCTTCCTTGAACCCGCCAACTGAGCAAGGACCTTTGAACGCCCCGGCTCATCCGGGAGCAATTCCAAAGAGCCGCGTGAATACCCGTTCTCAGGGGCGTGGCATGACCCAGGCCAGCTCCTCACTCCCACTTCCAACTCGGGGAAACACCCGACGTGAGACTAAAGCCCCTGATTCTAATGCGCTCGCAGAAGAGCGAATCAATAGGCTCATCTCTAGCTCGATGGCGAGTTATAGAGAAAGCATGACAGCAGTGATTGCCGAACAGATCTCTGCAGCGTTTCGGAATCTTAATGTGGCCCAATCTGTTCGAGGAGCTCGAGATGATCCTCGTTACGAGGAAGAGGGCGAAGCAGCACCAGCGTTTCGTCGTCATAGCAACGCGTCGAGACCGGAGGATAGCTTAGGTGGAAGGCAGCATGGAGCTCGTGTTTCTTTCGGCTATTCAGAGATTGATCGCCCAGATAGGATTTCAAACACCATCTCGAACTGGCGCATTAAGTTTACGGGATCACCCAATGACCTTCCTCTCGAAGATTTTATATTTCGAGTCAATTGCATGACCACCCAGAGCCTTAACGGCAACTTTTCATTGTTGTCCCAATTTGCTCATCTTTTGTTCTCTGGCCCAGCACTCGCGTTTTATTGGAGAGTGCATCGCACGGTCCGCGATTTAGACTGGTACGAGTTATGTAGTCGCCTGCAAGAGCGTTACCAGGACCAGAGAACGGACAGGGACATCAAGGATGCTATGCGTCGTCGTAAGCAAGGTGGCAACGAAAGCTTCGATGAGTTTCTAGACGCTATGTTGGCTATCGCTGATTCCCTCCGAGAACCTATGTCGGATAGCGAGATCGCGGTTGAAGTCCGTTACAATTCGGAGCTGCAACATGAGCTGTTGCATGTAGACACCTCGGATTTGGCCAGTTTGCGTAGGGAATGTCACAGACACGAGGAGTTCTTCCGAAACATTCGTCCCCAATATCGCTCAGCCGTTAAGCGAGGCTTCGTGAATTCTCTTCAGGTGGAAGAGGATTCCGAGCCAGAGTCAAAAGAGGCATCGGAAGCGGAAATATGCGCCGTTCGCTCATCCGACCATTCCAAATGCTGGAATTGCGAGGAGGTAGGGCATCGCTATCATGACTGTCTTCAGCAGTGGATGTTTACAGGCCGAATTGTGACAGGTGCAAAGCCAAGTCGGAAAACCCGACGCAGGATGCTCGCAGACTTCCGAGAGGCGACATCCGACGCTAATCTCGGAACCTGTAGCGCCACTTTATCCTACCAGACTTTCAATTTCACCAGACATGACCAAAATACCGGATTTGACAATTCCACAGCATTTTAAGCCGTATCACGTGCGTCTACGCGAATATCTGAAGCGAAGAGCTGAGATATTCAACGTCGATGCTACCGTTTCAAGTAGATCAAGGTCTGCGACCCGTATGCGTGAATTTTGGCGACGCATACGGGGCTTGAAACGGTATACTATCTCCTCTATCGTCCATCAAAGCGGTGACATACGCCCCTTCACCCAAGTCAACGTCTTCGGGGAGGATCACTTGGCACTCCTTGATAGCGGTGCTAACAAAAGCGTTATCGGTGGCAAGTTGGCACAGAAGTTAGTTGACAAGGGATGTGTGTTCGGCAAGACGAAGAACGTCGTGCACACGGCGGATGGGCAGACGCAGGAGATAGTTGGGTTAATTGCTGTTCCCCTGACGTATCACTCGGTGACAACCGAGTTCGAATTTTTAATTGTACCGACTATTAGACAGGAGCTCATTTGTGGAATGGACTTCTGGAAACGATTTAACATCTCCATCGTTCCAGCATCCATAAATGAAGTCTTCTGCAAATCTGATCCCGATTCGCCTCAGCTAGATTTGACTCACGTCCAAAAATCACAGCTTGATGGCGTAATTACTTTATTTCCATCCTTCGAGAAGAATGGCCTAGGACTGACGACACTCATCCAGCATACTATCGATACAGCAGCCGCAAAGCCAATAAAGCAAAGGTTTTACCCCTTGTCTCCGGCTAAGGAGAGTCTCCTGTGCGCTGAGATCGATAGAATGCTAGCGATGGACGTGATCGAAGAGGCTCCTAGTTCTCCATGGTCTTCTCCAGTCACCTTGCATATAAAACCTGGCAAGGTGAGATTTTGTTTGGATGCACGGAAGCTGAACGCAGTGACGGTGAGGGATGCGTATCCTATTCCAATCATGGATGGGCTCCTTAGCAGGCTCCCTCCAGTACACTGTATCTCCAAGATAGATCTCAAGGATGCATTTTGGCAGATCTGTCTGGATCAGGACTCCCGCGCGAAGACTGCTTTTACGGTACCCAATAGGCCATTGTACCAATTCAAGCGCATGCCTTTCGGATTGACCAACGCTCCTCAAACGATGAGTCGCCTGATGGACATCGTGATTCCTTACCAGTTGAAGTCGCACGTCTTAGTCTACTTGGATGATCTTCTGGTGCTTTCTTCCAGTTTTGAAGAGCACCTCATCCATCTGACGGAGGTCGCAACTCAGCTGCGTAAGGCTGGACTGACCATAAACGTCCAGAAGAGTCAGTTTTGTCTCTGGAAGGTGGATTACCTTGGATTCATTGTTGGCGAGGGAACGCTTCAGGTTAATCCGGGCAAGATTCGCGCGGTCGAGGAATTTCCTGTTCCGAGGACGCAGAAGCAGCTTCGCAGGTTTCTAGGAATGACTGGCTGGTATCAGCGGTTTATTCCAAATTATTCAGACGTCATTTTCGCCCTAACGGAACTTCTGAAAGGCAAAGCATTCCAGTGGAATGACCGTGCTCAGGAGGCGTTTATTAAGATAAAGGGGTGCTTGTGCTCTGCTTCTTTTCTAGTTCATCCGGACTACAAGAAACCTTTTGTTCTCCAGTGCGACGCATCCTTGCATGGTGTCGGAGCTGTCTTGGCGCAGTGCGACGAGTCTGGCTGTGAGCGACCCATTGCTTACATGTCCAAGAAGCTGAATAAGGCTCAACGCAACTATACAGTGACCGAACTCGAGTGCTTGGCTGTAGTTTTGGCCATCAAAAAGTTCCGCATGTACATCAAGGGTCATCCGTTTAAGGTGGTGACAGATCATGCTAGTCTGCGTTGGTTGATGAATCAGCCAGACCTTAGTGGTAGGCTTGCTCGTTGGGCGATCAAGCTGCAAGGGTTCTCCTTCGACATTGAACATCGCAAGGGTAGCGAGAATGTCGTCGCGGACGCGTTGTCACGATCCTTTGAAAACACGGATGAATTGTGCGCGTTGGATTGCGAAATTCTTCCCGAGATCGACCTCAGTTCAGAAGCATTCAAGTCCGAGGAATACTGTTCGTGGAAGAAAAAGTTCCTAACGGCCAACCTTCCAGATTTTAAGGTAGTAGATGACTACATCTATCACCGTACGGAGTTCGCTGGTGGTGATGTCAGTCCTGATGACAGCTGGAAGCTGTTTGTTCCGGAATCTCTGCGGGAAGGCGTGATCAGATCCGCACACGACCAGCCTTTTTCTGCCCATTGTGGCATGGCTAAGTGCGTTGAGCAGATCCGCCGTAGATTTTTCTGGCCAGGCATGGTGGTGAACGTCAGAGACTACATCCGGAACTGCGAGGTTTGTCAGACAACGAAGTACCCGACCAGTGCACTCAAGCCTCCAATGGGTGCTCGAGTAGTCACCGAACGACCGTTTCAGCGTCTCTATATTGACTTTATCGGTCCGTTTCCGCGTTCGAAGAGAGGGAACATAGGGATTTTCATAATCTTGGATCACTTCTTCAAGTTTACGTTCCTAAAGGCGGTTCGGAAATTCACAGCGAAGATGGTGGTAGACGTTCTGCAGGAGGAAATTTTTTCGTGCTTCGGAGTTCCGGAGGTAGTCGTGAGCGATAATGGTACTCAGTTTAAAAGCCATGAGTTCACGACTTTCCTTTCGAAATACGGAGTTCGACACGTCTTCACGGGTGCATATGCTCCACAGTCGAACGCTGCCGAACGAGTAAATCGATCCATTAACGCCGCACTTAGAGCATATGTTCAGGGTGACCAACGGGAGTGGGATGTGGTTCTTAGCTACATCAACGGTTCGTTACGCAAGTCATGGCATCAATCTCTTGGCATGTCGCCGTACTTCGTAGTCTTCGGACAGCACATGATTTCGCATGGGAATGACTACCAAGTGCTGAAGAATCTCAGCATGCTCGGCGATTCCAGCGCAAATGTGCCAAGAGCAGACAAGATCGAGCTGATTCGGTCAAAGATTGACGCAAATTTCCTCAAGGCATACGAGCGGAACAAACACAGCTATGATTTAAGAGCTGAACCACGCACCTTCGATGTGGGCCAGATAGTGATCAAGCGCAACTTCGCCTTAAGCAACGCTGCTGCTAATTTTAATGCAAAGTTAGCTCCTTTAGGGACTAAGGTGCGCATTAAAGAAAAAATTGGCAATACGTTGTATTTGGTGGAAGATTTGTCGGGGAAGGAACTAGGTCAATTTCACGCGAAAGATTTGTGGATTTAATCATCGCTCTTATAACCCGCTTCAGAGGCTTGAGCTCTGTCTGTTCTACACGCCCCTTGATTTTCTTCAACCTTAATTCCAGGCCAGTGACCCGGAATGAAACTTGTGCTGTGAGGCCCGTGTATTATTATTTTTTTGTTGTTTTTGTTACATTTTTATTTGGTGAGAGATTTGCCTCCATATGTTCGAAATGCAGGAATTCAAATTTAAATTTGAATTTGAACAACGGTTTTCACCACACCCAGGGTCACACCGATAATCGACCGGTCTGGCAACTCCGAATCGGCCGATCCGAACGATCAGTGTTGGGAAGTGGAGTAGGGATATATCGATTGCCTGGATCACCTATCGTGTTCGATATTTTTTCTTTTCACTAAATGAAAACGAAAAAGCACGCCGCAATATTCTAAAGAGCCAAATAAATTTAAATAACAACTATACCGAAGGAATTATAGGGAAAAAGCTTCATAACGTGCAGCGCTATACTGTTTGTGGGTGTTCGAGACCAAATGTGAGTACAAGCTTTCCAAATCAATGTTTGGCAGCTCATAACCTCGCTCTTGCCTTTTAGTGAACCGCGTGTGGCCAGAGGAGCGCTAGCGCTTTCGCACCTTTTTTTCTTTTAAGGCGGCAGTGCATGCCTGCCCCCCGCCATACTGTGCCACACATCGCCCCATTCTTCATTGTTATTGCTGCAGGCTAGTGGTGCTGGAGCACGACACATGACAGTGCGTTTCGCTAATTGCAGTGCGTTTTGTTTGCTGTTCTGTTGGTGAGTTGTCAGAAATCTGTCAAGACAGCCACCTGACGTTCGTTTTGTCTCCCCTTCTTAGCCCTATATAGATCCCCAGATCCAGCTTGTGCTAGCAGGGACGAGACAAACTGTTGCTAGCAGGGACGAAACAAACTGTTGCGAGCAGGGACAGACGACGGGAAGGATACAACAATTGTTCTTATTTTTATATCAAACACGCAAACATTAACACTGTCAAACACATACTCACAAGTTTCACACACACAAACACGTTCATGTATATATACACACACATGCTATAAACGCGCACTTGCATACTTACAGTACGCATACACACTTCGCATTTATGTTTTCACCTTTACTTATATTCATTCATTTATTCATTTTCTTTATTTATTATTAGTTTCAAAATTATTATTTTTTTGTTTTGCTTTCATTTTTATTATTTTTGTTTTCATTTCAATTAATTTGTTCATCTTTTTTGATTTCGAATTCTTTTTTTTTCATTACCTTTTGTTTATCATCAGTTTTATTTTCATTTGCATTTTCATTCATTCATTCGCGTACACACAAACACAAACTTTGTAACGTATTTATTTAGAGATCAACAAAAGTAATGATAAATTAAATAAAAAGGGAGTGAGTGATAGGACAGAAGATTTGTTTCGGTGTGAGAGTATTCTTGGTGTTGTTATTGTGTCATTATTATTTTTCCTCAGCTGTTTCGTCGGGGCCCCAACGGATCGCGGGTGAGTCGCAATAACAAAAATAAGCCAATTATATTATATACCTTCGAACTGTCGCCTGACTATCGTGGATGAAATATTTTGCTCATCCCTCTAACGTTAAACCACATATAGACCCAGTTACAAATTCAAAAATTATTTAAAGAGTAAAAAAATAAAAAAAGGAAGAATCAAAAAGGATAAAATTAGGGAATTAAAGTTAGACTTATCGAACTCGCAATGCAGCACGAAGCTGCATGTGCTATATTTGTTTGTTATTAAATAACATTGATGAAATTTAAAATGGAGTAAACTTTTTTCTTGAGGCACTAAGGGCGGTAGCATAACAGCAACATGGGTAGTATCGGTATTCCGATATCGATAGTACATGGTTGGGTGGGTGAAGAAGGAGAGCATTACATCTAGCTCTCCGACTAGATCGTTCGTTAGGGGTAGTCCGTCCGCTTATTTTGGCCTTCCCTTTTATTGCCATTCCCCCTTCTAGCAGTCCTATAACCTGTCGATATTTTCACGTAACACCGATAATCGAACCTGCACACAAGACCCCGCCCATTTTCCCTGAGCTTAGCCGGCTGTAACTTAGACAGGGTGTGCAGGGGAGGTTATTGGACTTCGGTCGTTACAATGTGGTGCCGGATTCGTTATCACGCGTCAACGAGGACGAGGTAGCAGCGATAGGTCTTCAACAGGGCTTGCTATTGAATTTAAAATCCGAACACTTTCATTCATCAGAGTACAAAGATTTCGTGGCGAAAGTAACCGCAAATCGAGAAAACTTCCCGGATCTAAAAGTGGAGGACGGATATGTTTACAGAAAAGTGGAACACCTAACTGGAGAACAGAAACACGATGAATATGCCTGGAAACTATGGATACCAAAAAAGATGGTATCAGACGTCCTTTTCCAGGCCCATGAAAGTCCTCTAGCTTCGCATGGCGGGATACACAAAACTATCGAGCGCATAAGAAGGTATTATTTTTGGCCCCGTCTCGTACCTGACATAAGAACGTACATTAATTCTTGTGAAACGTGCAAGACCACGAAACCTCCAAGTCAAGTCCTAAGGCCACCATTGGGAAAAGCGCCGGAATCATTGCGTTTCTTTCAGCGAATCTTTATCGACTTCTTGGGCCCATATCCTCGTTACCGGAGTGGGAACATCGAAATATTTATTGTGCTCGATAATCTTACTAAATTTGTGTTTTTGAAACCAGTCAAAAAGATCAACGCTAACATGGTTATCAAGTACCTCGAAGGAGACTTACTTATGACCTTCGGAGTACCTGAAACAGTGGTGTCAGACAATGGGTCCCAATTTCGATTGGAGGCGTTCCAAAAGTTGATGCGTCAATACGGAGTTTCTCACATGCTAACAGCCGTACATTCACCACAAGCAAATGCTTCCGAACGAGTGAATCGTACGCTCATTTCCGGCATCAGAGCTTATCTGAGCCCAAATAAGAATTGCTGGGACGAGAATTTGAGTAGAATATGCTTTGCGATGAGATCCTCCGTACACTCTAGTATTGACACCACGCCTTACTACATGGTCTTTGGACAGCAGATGATGAGGTCTGGGTCTACATATTCTTTGCTGAGAAAGCTAAATATGCTTGATGACCGTTCGTTGAGGTATAACCGGCAAGATTCGTTCGAGATAATCCGAGAGGAAGCGACCAAACAAGTTCAGAAAGCACACGATCTCATCGAAAGAAGGTACAATCTGCGATCTCGAGAAGTAGCATTCAACGAAGGGAAAGAGGTGTACCGCCGCAACTTCAAACAAAGCTGTTTCTAGACCGGATACAATGCGGAACTGGGGCCTGCTTATGTAAAAGCTCGTATAAAGAAGAAAATGGGGCAGTCTTACTACGAATTGGAGGATTTACAAGGACATCGAATACGAATCTACCACGCCAAAGATATACGGCAGTAAGGCCACTTCAGGCGGTGTCAGTCTAGAGCACCTGGATAGCAATACCCTAGACTGACTATGGAAGGGGGGTTTTGTAATGGCGCCCGAAGTGTTGAACAACAAAATTATTTCTGTTAAGCTGATTATAAGTCCTAAAAAAACTTCAAACGGCAACTAGTACGGAGCTGCAGGGAAAAGCTCTGATCGCCTAATTACATTCCATGCATGCAGAGTTGCATTGGAAGGCTTAGATCGTGAAAAATTCAGTCCTGCGTATAGGGAAGTGCACTGGCTTGACGTCAACCTAATCCTTTTCCGTTTGAATCATCGTGCGAGTAAGACATCGGTCGGAAATATTTATACCCGTTACTCATAGAGTAGAAGGGTATTATAACTTTGTGCCAACCGAAAATGTATGTAACAGGCAGAAGGAGACATCTCCGACCCCATAAAGTATATATATTCTTAATCAGTATCAACAGCCGAGTCGATATAGCCATGTCCGTCTGTCCGTCTGTCCGTCTGTCTGTCCGTCCGTCCGTGTGAACACCTGGATCTCAGCTGTTATAAGAGCTAGAGCTACCAAATTTTGTAACAATATGTGTTGTTACTGCACGCTTATCAAGTTTATTTTAGATTTTTGCCACGCCTCCACCCGCCCCTATAAATTGAAAAAAATGGATTACAACTGCAATATTAGCTCTAAAGTAACCGTTTTTTATATACGTCATAAATACCATATTGCGGACGTTTCGTGAAAATTTCAGTAAGATTGGACTATAAATATGGAAGATATTAAAGAAATAGTAGTGCCATGTAACCACGTGTTTTGTCTGTTTTGTTATGTTGGATATGCAAAATATGCAGGTTCAACTCCGGCAGCAAGCACTTTTTTTTCAATTACTGATTTTTTTCAAGCACTGATCATTATTGCAATTTTATAGTATATACAAAAAAGGTGCAGTGGCTGAGTGGATGTGGTCGTTGACTGTGAACCAAAGGGTACGGGTTCGAATCCTACTCGGTCCGGTCCGATTCTAGTGGGTTTTTTCTGAAATTTGTGTTTTTTCAAGTATTTAAAATATTTTAAGTTTAGAATTAAAATGCATTTGATTAAAAATAATTTTATGGGAAGTGAGTGAGTTGGTATTAGTTTTTGTCCTGTACGACAAGCTGAATGGTCTCATAAAGCAACATTGCCGGCCCAAATAACAATGTGCTAATGGTGGAGTGGTCATAGTTGCAAACTGCATTATACAAGCTTTTTGAGGTCCACGGTTCGAATCCCCTCATGGGCATACATTTTTTTTTTTGTTTTTTCTTCTGTTCTTATTTTTATTTTTTTTTAGCATAAGCTACATCTTCTTTTAAAATCGATGATAACGATATGGCGAGTTAGAAAAACAAACAGTTGTAGCGGGTATACCACAGTCGGGCGCGCTCGACTGTAGCCTTTCCGACTTGTTTTTGTTTAATGTTGTTTTTGTTTGGGCTGAGACTAGAGACGGCAAAGGAAGATTAATCGGTGGGCGATTTTTCTTCTTCTTTGTTTCGAACTCTTTGACCATTACATGCTCCGGCCAAAATTGAGACGAGCATATAATGCCCAGGAGTTCGTTTGGGACACTTAAATTTTTCCACTTTAATATCCAAGGAATGAATTTTGCCTTGAATATAGGCTGTTACATCATTTGATGTGAGGTCAGGGGCAAGCCTGGAAACAAAAATTTGTTTCCTTTGTGGAACACCTAGAATCTTTTTAGGCGCCTCAGGTATAACTCCAGAGCATAGGTTCTCTTCTGGTAAACCAGAACTTGAACACGCCTTCGGTAAGACTATTAACTGTGGCACGGGCAACGATACCACAACGGACTTGTCGGAAATTATGGGCGTCACAGGTTGCACACACTCAATGACATTATCAGGAAGCGATTGAGCCGAAGACCTCGTTACTATTGGGGGATTGGTAAACGAAATTAACGGTCACTGGCGTGCTTGGCTGGTGAATTAAAGGGGAAAGGGTGGCACTAACTAAAGCCTTTTGATTTCGTGTGGATTTCTTACGCTTTGGTGATTCATTCAATAACTTAAGGTTATTGAAAGACGAATCAAGCGCAGAGAACTGGTCGGAAAGTTTACGAAAACTCCCAAACAGTTCCCTAAATCCAGTCTTCGTTTGACGCATAAACGAACACATTTCGTTCTCCACCTCCCTACACACATCACAGCAATAACGCAACCCAGTGCGCTTGGCTACGGCGTCAGCCGTCGGGCCAGTATATCCAGCACACTTCGCGTGTACTACGTTGTCACATAGCCAACACGAGATGCTTGCCTGGGCGGTAGTCACCTGCTTAAGGCAAGATTTCTTGAAACAAATTAAAACGTCCATTATAGGGAACACCTACTGTAAAAACAAAATCAGCCAAAAAGAAAACAAAACCAAAACAAGAAAAGGGATGAGCGCAAGAGAGAGAAATTAACGCGCGTAAAGGGCAGAGAGCAGAGAAAAAGACAAGTGCTAGAGCGGCAAAGCGTGAGAGCAGCTTAGGCCAAAGAGAATTAAATATACAGAGATTGCATGAGGCCGTTCGTGTCTCCGAACGAACGAGAAGTTAGTGGTACACGTTGGGGACCTCTCGTTTAGCAATCAAAATAGCTTTCGCGTAATATTTTTGAGAGACGGAAAATGGAAAATTTTGTTTGTTTGCTTGTTTAGAAAAGAGTCTCACAAGAAAAGCAAAGAAATATCCCAATGCGAAGTAGCGGAGAAACAGCTGGTGCCCGCAAAAGCTCCGCTCAGGCCTCATAATATCCACGTTTGCGGGAGGTGAGGGGTACCGCAATCTCTGTATATTTAATTCTCTTTGCTTAGGCACGCTCAAAGAATTAGGAGAGGTAAGGAGAGACAAAAATTAGCGGTGACAAACAACACTAGCAATTACGTCGCTTACCGAAAAGAGAATAGATACGATAGAACGATATGCACCAAACTATGCAGAACCGATGCACAAAACAGAAAAAAAAATATAATCTAAAATTAGCAAACACAGATTAGTTTGACTAATTTACAGAAGCATGCACACGCGTCGTGAACGGGCTAAAGTTAAACTTCGAGTTTAACGTTAATTAAAGTGAAAACACCGGTTGTTTTTAATAAAAAAGCCGAAAAATCGAAGCGCAAAAAAAACACGTCCGTTCACTAGGAAATGAAAACCGTTTATCGATATGCAAAATATGCAGATTCAACTCCGGCAGGAAGCACTTTTTTTTCAATTATATTATATTTCACTTAAGTTATTTGCACTGATCATTATTGCAATTTTATAGTAGATGCAAAAACAGGTGCAGTGGCTGAGTGGATGTGGTCGTTGACTGTGAAGCGAAGGGGTACGGGTTCGAATCCTACTCGGTCGGTCCGGTTCGATTCTAGTGGGTTTTTTGAAATTTTCTTTTTTCAACAAGTACTTAAAATATTTTAAGATTAGTATTAAATGCATTTGATTAAAAAGAATTTTATGGGAAGTGAGTTGGTATTAGTTTTTGTCTTGTACGACAAGCTGAATGGTCTCATAAGGCAACTTTGCCGGTTTAAATAATAATGTGCTAGTGGCGGAGTGGTTATAGTTGCAAACTGCATGTTACAAGCTTTTTGAGGTCCACGGTAAGAAATCCCCTCAGGGGCAAACAATTTTTTTTATTTTTTCTATTGTTTATATTTTTATTTTTTTTTTTTTTTTAGCATTATGCTACATCTTCTTTTAAAATCAATGATAACGATAAGGCGAGTTAGAAAAACAAATTTGAGACTGTGAGACGTATTTTTTCGCAAAGTTGTAGCGGGTATACCACAGTCGGGCGCGCTCGACTGTAGCCTTTCCGACTTCTTTTATTTTTGAAAATCGTCGGTGATGCTGAGGCGGGCAATTGTGCAATGGCCCTCTTCGAATTCGCCTCCCGAATCCGAAGACTGCATTAGTTTTTTGTTTGTGACGAAAAAGAGCATAGTTGGCGGCATTTCTTGGCGTCGCTACCGAATTTGCTGTGGTACTAACACATGCTTGAGGTTTGAGCTGCGTCTTGGGTTGTGGCTGCTGCTGCGCCTTGTTGTTGTGGACCGATTGTTCTTGCGAGATCTGTTTTTGAGTAGGGCGTTTATCTGTTGCTCGATGCGTTCTAAACGGTCTTAGAACTGTAGTCAACCGTGCGTACATTGTGAAAGTCGCCAACATCTACTACTTTATCTTCCAACTTAGCCAGGTCTGCTAGGCAGGCGTCCGATACCTGCAAGATAGTTTTCACTTGTGTTGGCAAGCGCTGCATTCAAAGTGCTTTTAAGAAGCTTTCATTAGCTTTATTTGCGGCGAGCGAGCTTAACTTATTAAGCAATTGTGAAGGACGCTTATCACCAAGGTCGATCTCCGATATTAACTTCTGGATTTTCTTCTGTTCGCTTTCACAGAAGCGTTCCAGAATTCAAGATTTTAAATTTTCATATTTGCCTACGCATGGCTGGTTGACTGCGTCGGAAATTCGCGCCAAAACTGGTGCTTCGATTGACGACCATAATTCGGGGTGCTCGGGCCAACACGATGGTATTTTTAAAGCCACGCGGTTGATTGCAGCGTCGGGAACACGAGCAACGGGATCGTGAAAAACGTCGACGGCGTCGTCTTCCATGGCGTTGGTTGGCGTTGGTTGCCAAAATTGATGCAGATTTTCGAGTGTATGTATATAGTGAATTACGTCGGGGTCACCAAATTAATGTGTATCGTACACAGAAATAAGTTTTAGTATTTATTCACGAATTGACATAGACTGAATTTCTTAATTAACTGATTGCAGCGTGTAAGAGGCAAAAGCTAAGAAGCAGCGATGAATGCCGTGGTCCTCGTGAATAGTGAAAATAGATTCGCCTGGAGAAGGCCTCTCGCGATCTCGATACTCGTGTAAGCTATCGACTTCTATCACACTATTGTTAGCTGCTGAGAGTTGCCACAACTTCATTACTTTGCTTAATAATCACAAATGAAATTTAATTTCTGATTTACGGGGGCAATGGGCGTGGTACCCGAAATTTGAAAATTGCGTTTACTGCCTAGGCTATACAGAAATTTGTACACCAAATTTGGAATCTCAAGCTTTATTAATAGCAGAGAATCTGACGCTCATACAGATGGACAGACAGACAGTCAGACAGACAGACAGTCAGACAGACAGACGGACAGACGGACAGACAGACAGACGGACAGACATACAGACAGACAGACAGACAGACAGACAGACATACAGACAGACAGACAGACAGACAGACAGACGGACAGACAGACGGACAGACAGACGGACAGACACACATGACTAGATTGACTCGACTAGTGATCTTGAGCAAGAATATATATACTTTATAGGGTCGCAGCTGCCTCCTTCTGGTTGTTACGCACATTCCGACAAACCTAATACACCATGATTTTTTTTTAAATCCATGGCCTAATAAATATTGTTATTACCGCTATTAAAATTTGAACGCCCGCATTTTTTAATTCTCGGTTTAGGACCACCGTTTTGTAGCCCCATAGTCCTTTAGAAAATCTCTTCTAAAATTTCAACATTTATATCAAGTGCATATTGAATTTTCTCTTTCTGTTACTTTATTTATTACTTATATTATTTATCTTTATGATATTAATTCATGATAATGTTCATGGATATATTGCTGATTTCTAATAAACTTCATGCCTATTTATTATTGAATAATTTTCAAACATTCCTATTTGGGACTATCAGGTAGATGGCTGTAGTTAATTTCATCGTGGCCCGTGACAATACCATATGGACGCATATTGTAAAGCAGAAAATCAAATAAATACATTTGATAGTGGATCACATAGTGAATAGTTATGGCATAGGTCGAACAGCATTCCAAGCCCTGCAAAAACAACATACGAAATTAACCTAAGAATAAGCAATATCATCAGGTA
This sequence comes from Zaprionus tsacasi, assembly GCA_018904105.1. NCBI lineage: Eukaryota > Metazoa > Arthropoda > Insecta > Diptera > Drosophilidae > Zaprionus > Zaprionus tsacasi. The sequence continues at coordinate 435,857 of JAEIFR010000202.1, read as the reverse complement.
CCTCTATTAGTTTGTACTGCAGGTAAGTAAACAGCCAAAAGTCCTTGGTTAGTCGACCAGGAATCATGAGGTGCTCTAAAGAAAGTGGCAAAAAACGATGTCGACCCCATGAATCGCGCGAGTCACCAGCAGTTACACCAGAATACGCCAAGCATACACCCATTTCATAGTCCTCTGCCCCGGTTTGCTTTTCATTACATCTGGCCGACCGTAATCCTTGCTCAACCAGTCGCCGCACTGCTTCCTGGCTGAGCACATAGCCCGCTCCCCCGGACATGTATGTTACATTGTTCTTGTAAATAAAGTTACAGCCATAGACAACAGGATCATTGGGACTTATATGTTGCAACATATATCGCATATTTTCCATAATTGCATAGGTGTCATTATCCGCTTTGAAAAACCATTCGGCATCATACAGATAATGCCTGTATAAATGGCGGAAAGCCGCTTTCGTTTTACCCCAGAGGAACGTATAGCCCTCGGTAACGTTAAGTGCAACACTGTTCTCTCCATCTGCGAATTTCTGATTTCGACTGCTAAAAATGATAAGTTTGTTACAGCGACGTCCCCAGGTCTGCCTGATAGATCTTTCCACTTTCTCGTATTTATTTGGATGAGTGAGCACAAAACACAGAATGCGTACATTATTAAATAAATTATGAGCAACAGTGTCGTTAACTGGTACAATTGGAGCTTTTCCATGCGGAAAAGACGCTGCAGTCATTCCAGATGTATGTCCGTATGGACGCAGATTGTACAGTAGAAAGTTTACTACATGTAGTTGGTTGGCTGTGACATATGGGAAAAGCAATGGATAGTTCACCTTGCTCTTAAAAATCTGCAAATGTTAATGATTTGAATTATTCTAATTGTAATTTAATACAATTCGGATAAGCTACAGTCGATCGCGCCCGACAGTAAAATACCCATCGCCCAATTTTCAAAATCCGCTACAAACAAACCACACTCATAATTTCAAGCGCGCTTTACTCGCTCGCACTATCACAGAGACGCGCGTAAGGAGTAAAGCGACGCGACGTCGACGTCGACATCAACTGCTAGAAGCAGTGCGCAGGCTGCTGCTCGTACCGAAGGCTGCTGCTCGTACAGTGCAAACGGTAACTTGAATAACTTGGTCCAATCGGATTTTAATTTAGTGGATATGTTCATATAGCATTCAGCTGTGTGTATACTGAAACAGAACGTTATAAATTCAAAACTTTGTTTAATATTCACATATTACCGATTTGCGGGGGGCGGTATGGCATAAAACATTTAATATAAACTTCATATACCTATAACACATATATAGAAACCTTCATGCAAAATTTGGTGTTTCTAGCATTTTTATACCCGCTACTCATAGAGTAGAAGGGTATTATAACTTTGTGCCAACCGAAAATGTATGTAACAGGCAGAAGGAGACATCTCCGACCACATAAAGTATATATATTCTGAATCAGTATCAACAGCCGAGTCGATATAGCCATGTCCGTCTGTCCGTCTATCTGTTTGTCCGTCCGTGTGAACACCTGGATCTCAGCTATTATAAGAGCTAGAGTTTCCAAAGTTGGTAACAATATGTGTTATATTTGCACGCTTATAAAGTTTATTTTAGATTTTTGCCACGCCTCCACCCCCCCCACATAAATTGAAAAAAATGGATTACAACCGAAAAATTAGCTTTATAGCAACAGTTTTATATGTACGTTATAAATATCATATTGCGGACGGTTTGCCAAAATTTCAGTAAGATTGGATAATAAATATGGAAGATCTGAAAAAAATAGAGTGCCATGTGACCACGTGATTTTGTCTGTTTTATTATGTTAGATATGCAAGATATGCAGGTTCAAGTCCTTTTTTTATACCCTTGCAGAGGGTATATTAATTTTAGCCAGAAGTTTGCAACGCACCTTAGGAGACATCTCCGACCCTATAAAGTATATATATTCCTAATCAGCATAAACAGAGGAGTCCAAAAATGGATGTCCGTCTGTCCGTCCGTCCGTCCGTCCGTCCGTCCGTCTGTTGCAACGCAAACTAGTCTCTCAGTTTTTGAGCTATTTTCATGAAACTTGGCATACAAGCTTCTTATTGCTGCGCGCTGTAAATAAGTCGGAACGAGCCAGATAGGACCGATATATCGTATAGCTGTCATAGAAACTATCGGACGATTTTTGTTGTTTTTCAAGATATTGCAACAAGATTTGGCAAATCTTATTCTTATTACGTTCCTAATGTGCTGTCAATTGTATCAAAATCGGACCACTATAACATATAACTGCCATAGGAACAATCGGTTGAAATTAGGGTTTTTGTATGCAAACCTGTTTTGTTCTTGGAAATACCGCACATTATCAATACTTTTTAATGTTATACAGTAACCCGCCCTTAGTTTTTCCATTTAAATATCTCAGACGTTTATATTCTATAGCTGTTATAGGAACAATCAGTCAGTCCGTCTGTCTGTTGCAACGCAAATTAGTCCCCCAGTTATTGAGCTACGAGGGTCGTTTGATAAGTCCGTGACTTTTTGTATTTGCCGCGCACCTGCTCTAAATACAACACTGCTCCTGTCAGCAGTTATCGATTAACAGCTGACTGTAAAATTTTGAGAAAGCTGCGTTTTTTGGTTTGCGTTTTATAGGCATTGAAAGCAGACGATCTCGTGAATTTTAACGAAAATGGAAAAAAGTGAATTTCGTGTGCTAATTAATGGGGACTCTGCACCATCAATTTCAATGGTTAAGAAATGGTTTACTGAGTTCCGTTGTGGTCGTACCAGTACAAGTGATGCCGAACGTTCAGGTCGCCCAAAAGAGGTCGTCATGCCAGAAATCGTCGACAAAATCCATGGAATGATATTGGATGATCGGAGAATGAAAGTGCGTGAGGTAGCTGAGGCTGTAGGCATCTCAACTGAACGGGTACATCACATTTTACATGAATATTTGGACATGAAAAAGCTTTCCGCGCGATGGGTGCCGCGATTGCTCACACACGACCATAAGCGCAACCTTGTGACCATTTCAAAGGAGTGTTTGGCGATGTTCAACCGCAATCCAAACGAATTTTTGCGCCGTTTCGTTACCGTAGACGAAACATGGATCCACCACACCACACCAGAGACCAAAGAACAATCAAGACAATGGGTTTCTCCGGGTGAACGTGCACCAAAGAAGGCCAAGGTGGGTCTGTCGGCCAACAAGGTCATGGCCACAGTTTTTTGGGATGCACAAGGTATCATTCACATCGATTACCTTGAAAAGGGTAAAACGATCACCGGCGAATATTATTCAGAGCTTTTGGACAGATTCGATATTGATTTGAAGCAGAAACGACCGCATTTGGCGAAAAAAAAAGTGCTGTTCCATCAGGACAATGCACGGGTGCACACGTGTGTAGTCAGCATGGCAAAATTTCATAAATTGGGCTACGAACTGCTACCCCATCCAGCATGTTCTCCAGATTTAGCCCCCTGTGACTATTTTTTGTTTCCAAACATGAAGAAATGGCTCGGCGGTAAGAGATTCGGGTCAAATGAAGAGGTCATCACAGAAACAAACGACTATTTTGAGGGCCTTGAGAAAACCTATTATTTGGAAGGAATAAAAAAATTGGAAAAACGCTGGACTAAATGTATAGAGCTAAAAGGAGATTATGTTGAGAAATAAAACGCTTCTTTGACTAAAAAAAATATATTTTATTCAAAAAGTCACGGACTTATCAAACGACCCTCGTATCTTCAAAAAAGTTGGCTCACAAGCTTCTTATTTCTGCCCTCTTTAAATAAGTCGGATTGGGCCAGATCGGACTGATATATCGTACAGCTGTCATGGAGCCTATCGGTCGATTTTCGTTATATTTCAAATATAGCTATCAGGCTTACCACATCCAAATCTAAGTATGTCCTTAATAATAAAGTTTCATCAAAATCGAAGTTTTATAACTTATAACGATCAACGATCGGCCTAATGAAGGTACCTGTTGCAATTTTATGAAAATCTGAGTACTATTACAAATAGCTGTGTACAACTGCAAGGGTATAAAACCTTCGGCAAGCCGAAGGTAGCCTTGCTTTCTTGTTTTAATTTTATGAACTAATATTATTTGCACTGTTCTTCATAGCAATTTTATAGTTGATGCAAAAAAGGTGCAGTGGCTGAGTGGATGTGGTCGTTGACTGTGAAGCGAAGGGGTACGGGTTCGAATCCTACTCGGTCCGGTTTGATTCTAGTGGGTTTTTTGAAATATTCTTATTTCAACAAGTAGTTAAAATAGTTAAAATAGTTATAATGGCAAACTGCATGTTACAAGCTTTTTGAGGTCCACGGTAAGAAATCCCCTCAGGGGCAAAAATTTTTTTTTGTTTTTTCTTCTGTTATATTTTTTTTTTTATTATGCAACATCTTCTTTTAAAATCGATGATAACGATAAGGCGAGTTAGAAAAACAAATTTGAGACTGTGAGACGTATTTTTTCGCAAAGCTGTAGCGGGTATACCACAGCGGGCGTGCTCGACTGTAGCCTTTCCGACTTGTTTTTCGTAATCTTGCCATCAAACCACGCGGCGAGGATAATTGACCCTGAAATACGCCCATCCGGTCGCGGAAGAATCAGCCCGAAACCGGAGGACGTTTCTTGCGGCGATCGCGTACATCGGCACCGGCCAGCGGAGCACCCCAGCGACGCACGCGTACATCGGCACTGGCCAGCGGAGCACCCTTGCGACGCACTCGTACATGGGCACCGGCTAGCGGAGCACCCCAGCGAAGCACGCGTCACTTCGGCAGCGGAGCACCCCAGCGACGCACGCGTACATCGGCACCGGCCAGCGGAGCACCCCAGTGACGCACGCGTCACTTCGGCAGCGGAGCACCCAGGCGACGTACGCGTACATCGGCACCGGCCAGCGGAGCACGACAGCGACGCACGCGTCGTTTCGGCCAGCGGAGCACCCCAGCGACGCACGCGTACATCGGCACCGGCCAGCGGAGCACCCCAGCGACGCACGCGTCACTTCGGCAGCGGAGCACCCCGGCGACGTATGCGTACATCGGCACCGGCCAGCGGAGCACCCCAGCAACGCACGCGTCGTTTCGACCAGCGGAGCACGCCAGCAACGCACGCGTACATCGGCACCGGCCAGCGGAGCACCACAGAGACGCACGCGTCACTTCGGCAGCGGAGCACCCCGGCGACGTACGCGTACATTGGCACCGGCCAGAGGAGCACCCCAGCGACGCACGCGTCGTTTCGACCAGTGGAGCACCCGAGCGACGCACGCGTCACTTCGGCAGCGGAGCACCCCGGCGACGCACGCGTACATCGGCACCGGCCAGCGCACAATGGGCCAGCGAGCCGATTTTTCGACGAAAATTAAAGTTTTAATGCTAGGTTCTTGAAATTTCGTACATATGATAGTGTCGATGCATATAAAAACATATCCAAGTTTCAGACCGATCTGACCACGCCTTCCCTAGCCGCCCATATGAGATACGTTTCCTCTTATTCTTAATTGTACGGTAATTAATAATGCTAGCACTCGTTAAATTCAGCAAATGTTTTTAATTAATTTTTTTAACACATAATCTTAATATTTATAACTTAAAAATAACAATGCATTCAAAATGACTATAAATAAGTATTTTACATTTAAAAATGTTCATAAAAGTCGTGTTCTACATCAATATCCATTGAAAACGGGTTTTCACAGTCAGAATCTGAATCACTATCACTATTGTTAGCATGAAAATCAGGAACATTGTTATTATTGTTCATGTTAACAAAATTTAGCAAGTTTGGTGATTTCAAAAGTTCGATTACGTCTGCTGGTAGGGGTAGATTTTATCAAGGATTATACACATCGGAGCAAAAAGGAGCAAAAAAGATTTTAAAAATTAGTTTATATACACTTTACACTATAATGACACATAATTACTTTTTGGCACAAATTGGCACAAAATTAGTTATACTCCACAAAAGACGGGTTAGCAGGTTAGCTTTATTCTACTTTTGGACAACACGAAAAAACGCACACAAAAAACACATTATTAAACATGAACGAAATTTTTTTTAATACAAATATTCTACATACCTTGGTCCTTCTTTTCCATATTTTTTTGTGAAAATTCGTTAAATCACAAAAATTTTGGCACGCTCGCAAGTCAACAAAATTTTTCCTGCGCTTTTTAGTTTGGCGTGCATGCAATCAAACAGCTGACTTAGAAGGCCCGCCAAAATTTCAGGGATGCATCAAAACAACTAAAATCTCTTGATTCATTTTAGTCGAAGTATATACTATTCAAATTTTATTATTAAAACAGGTTTACTTTCTATGAAAAATTTGAATTTTCGTCGAAAAATCGCCTCGCTGGCCCAATGTGCAGCAGAGCACCCCAGCGACGCACGCGTCACTTCGGCAGCGGAGCACCCCAGCGACGCACGCGTCACTTCGGCAGCGGAGCACCCCAGCGACGCACGCGTACATCGGCACCGGCCAGCGGAGCACCCCGGAGACGCACGCGTCACTTCGGCAGCGGAGCACCCCAGCAACGCACGCGTCGTTTCGGCCAGCGGAGCACCCCAGCGACGCACGCGTACATCGGCACCGGCCAGCGGAGCACCCTGGCGATGCACGCGTACATCGGCACCGGCCAGCGGAGCACCCAAGCGACGCACGCGTCACTTCGGCAGCGGAGCACCCCGGCGACGTATGCGTACATCGGCACCGGCCAGCGGAGCACCCCAGCGACGCACGCGAGTTAACATGCCCCTCTCCCCGGCAACAGGGAAACAACACCGACCCGGAGTTAACATGCCCCTTTCTCCGGCCACAGGGAAACAACACCGACCCGGCAACAAAATTCAGAGCCGAGGAGTTTTAACGAAGATGGCCAACACGAACTCGGCCGAAGAGACATTTTACCTAAGCATACAACATTTTTGTAATAAAGAGACTCTCTCTCTCTCGTTTCATACCCCGAACTACACAGTTGTTTTTTTGAAAGCTTTTCCTCCCCGGCCATAGGATTGTAACTGGCGCAGCCGGACTACGGACAAGGGATTAACAATGCCCACTACGCTTATCGTTCTAAAGAGGTGATGAACATGTGACGGCAGTGGTTGTGGGGATTTTAGTAGTGAGTGGTAAAATAATAAATTAAGTAAAAAGTTATTGATACATAATGACGTCCAAGTGCATATAAAACAAAAGAAACAAACAAAACCAAGTTCAAATTGCTTCACAGGCGACCGTATATGTGTACATCAATCTCTGATAAGGCACCGGGATCGCTTGTGCGGGACAATTAACAACAATAATACCAACTAGTTGCTGCGTGTGATGACCGTATAAGTGTACATCAATCGCTGATAAGGCACCGGGATCATCCATACACCCCAACTCATAAAATGATACCAATTAAAAAAAAATAAGAAAAAATTTTTTTGACATATCAAACTGCTGTGCGTGGTGACCGTTTGTATGTGGCTGGTATGTTTTTTGGTTATTTCACCAGAATAGTAATTTCATTACTATGGTAATATTACATCAGCCCATATTTGCATTGCGAATGGTTGTTGTAGTTCTGTAGTGTTCTGTAGCGAGTTACCTTATATACCCCGACCCTATCAGAAGCCATACATGTCTACCACAGCCTTCGAGAAAGTTCCTTGCCACCGCAAAAATCTCCGCTACGCCAAAAACAACATCAGTCCTCAAAATCGCCACGAACTAGATTTGTCCGGAAAAGTACCGAAAAAAAAAGTAAGAAAAGTACAACCCAGCTGCAGCCACAACGTATAAAAGTGTCGCTATGCCAAAAACAACAACAGTCCTCAAAATCGACTCGAACTGGTTATGTCCGGACAAAAACCGTACAGCCCAGCTGCAGTCAAAATGTACAAAGGTGTCGCTACACCAAAAACAACAACAGTCCTCAAAAGCGACTCGAACTGGATATGTCCGGACAAGAACCGTACAGCCCAGCTGCAGTCAAAATGTACAAAGGTGTCGCTACACCAAAAACAACAACAGTCCTCAAAAGCGACTCGAACTGGATATGTCCGGACAAGAACCGTACGAATTTGCAGCTACGCCAAAAAAATGGCGCTGCAGAGCTGCAACATGTACTGTTAAGTATGATTCGCCTCTGTAAACTAAGCAATTAAAAATGTAGCCAGTCTCTTGATATTCAGACGCTGAACAGACTAGACGTGTTTCTTTTTTTTTTTAAATAATTCCCTCAAGCTCCTGAAAGTAACTCGCGGCGATAGGCAGTCAGCGACAAGAAGTGAATATATATGTACATCAGTCGCCGCCAAGGCAACGGGATCCTTCCGCACAGTGATTTTAAATAAATAAATGTGAGTTGTGTGATTAACGACCGAATATGTGTACAACAATCGTTGTTAAGGCACCGGGATCGTTTTCACTTATCAATTTACACGAACGCAAATTTATTTACAAAAAAAAAAATAAAACCTGGACGATTATTATTCATAACAATAAAAAATAAAATAATAAATAAAAATAAAAATATACACAGTGATACAGTTTCCTTCGGCAAATCAAGTAAGCACGTATGTATGTGTTTGTGTTGCGCCGCTTGTAAAATTCTTGCGACGTCGGCGCATCACTGTACATTGGCTGCTGCCAAGAGCGACATCAGCCAGAGTGGCGGCGCGATGCTTTACGCCGCGTTTGCTTGTAAACTGTTAATTTATGTTGAATTCTTTTTGCACACCACGCACTGCGAGAAAAGAACCACTTCAAAAAAAAAACATAAAAGCAATAAAATTAATTTAAGAAATTATACATTTATAAAAGAAAAAAAAAACAAAAACAAGAAAAATAATAGAAAACAACAAAACAATCCACAAACAACTTAACGTCTTTTGTTGTCACATGTTCACTAACCTCCAAATTACACACTATTGAATACTTATTTAATTTATACATTACAGTTAAAGTCGAAAACATAAAAAAATAAATACAAAGGTGGAAGTAAGCGCAGCAGCACTACTCGAATGACATACAATCAACACTAAACACCGGGAAACAAGGAAAAGAAGAAACTGCGAAACAGAACACACATACAGGTTCTCTTTTATTTTCGAAATATTACAAATATTATTATAATACACATTTAAACATAGATACATATACATAGTATCACAAAATATAATACAATATATTACTACATTAATATACAAACGAAAAACAATACAAACCAAACAAACACCCAAAATTTCGTAACAGAACACACATACAGGTTCTCTTTTATTTTCGAAAGAATACACACATATTATAATACACATTTAAACATAGATACATATACATAGTATCACAAAATATAATACAATATATTACTACATTAATATACAAACGAAAACAATACAAACCAAACAAACACCCAAAATATTCCCTATACAAAAAAAAGAAAAAAAAAAACACATACATATTATTAATACACCTATTTACACCTCACATATTATTACTAATTTAAAAACACATGCACATTACTTGCAAACAAAAATACAATACACGTAAATGTTAAGGAAAAAAGCCAACACCGGTAACACAGTTAGGGGCAGATTAGGGTTAAGGAGCGGATCAGGTCTATCTGTGATAAGGGAAGCGACAGGAACAAAAGAGAAAGACCAGTCGGTTCCATCCCGAAACAATAATCCCACCAACGCTATGGATTCCGGTAACGCATCAGGGCCACTAAGCTCCACCGTTAGCAATTCTTCAATAAACACAAACCTTAATCTACAACAACTACTAACCCTTGTACATCAACTACCAACCTACGAAGGCCCACCTGACAATCTTGATAGATTTATAGACAGAGTAGATCAGCTCCTTTTGTTAGCCTCATCAGTGGACCAAGCAACATGCGGACAGTACTTACTTGGAACTATCCGTGACAAAATTAAAGGCAGGGCAGACGAAGCGCTGAATGTCTGCGATGTACTCCTTAGTTGGGATGACATCAAAGCAAACCTCAAGCGACTATACTCTAGCAAGAAAACAGAAGAAATGCTTGTTAGAGAGCTACACAATTTTCCGGACGGACTCACTATGGGGAAATTGTATTACTCAACCGCAAAAATAAGAAGCGAACTAATGTCACTCGCCAGAGAAGCAGACCCTAGTGGACAGTCTCTCGCGGCCAAACGTGACCAATATGACAGATTCTGCCTAAATACATTTTTAGTTGGATTAAAGGACCCACTTAGGTCAGCCATTAGGTATCAAAGGCCAGAGACAATCGAGAAAGCATACGAGTACGGACAGATTGAATTAAACTTCTCTAGAAGCCTGAATAAACACCAAGAAAACAGACGACGCGACAGCCCAACATACAGGAATCACCCATACGTGAAAGGACAACCAACTAATAGTGACTACAACAGTCGCTACATACCACGACAACAGAACTATAATAACGGCAGCAACGCTCGTCATGATAACACCCGACATGATAACACCAACAATGACAATAATAGCCGCTTTATGCAGAGACAACAAAATTTTAACAACAATAATAATAGACGCTTCACACGTCAAAATAGTTCCCATAACGATAGTAATGGTCGACAAGATGGAAAAACTCTGGGCAGGAACCCCTTCCACAATAACAACCAACCAGATCAGACCCTGAGTAACCAAAACAGGAACAACCATAATCCAAGCGCTCCGCTATGTAACATCAACGATGATGCAAATTTTCTAGTAGAAGCCTCGGGAAGCCAGTCGGATACATAAGCAAGAAGACTCACGGATCTTCCTTGCCATTTGTTTTCTTATCACCAAACTCCATGGTGTCAAACCCTCTCAAATTCCTTATAGACACAGGATCTACTTACTCTTTCATAAATCCAGCACTTATTAATGAAGATCATATTAAAAAACTAACCTCAGATATCAATATCCACACTGTCCTCAGTACATTCAAAATTCGGGAATATACAGATAAATTAAATTTCAAACAATTCGGAAAAATGATCAATTTTAAGTTCTTATTATTTAATTTCCACCCCCACTTCAATGGTCTCCTAGGCATGGATATCCTATCTAGCCTAAATGCAAAAATAAACTTTGCCGAATCCATACTAGAAACACCAGAAACCGCCATCCCAATCCTCACAAGGGCAAACCCTGTAGACACATTACATAACCTGCCACAAAATACCAAAATGCTACTTCCGCTCCCAGTAAACTTCATGCAGGGAGACTTTATTTGCGAAACCACAAATTTGGATAATCAAATATCCATAACAGGCGGTTTATACACCGCAAACGCAGGATCCGCCTATTTCGAAGTCTGCAATAACTCAGACCAGATCCAAACACTTTACCTCGAGGAACCGTTACAGGCAGAAGAGTTCTCTCCACGAACTCACCAATATTTAAACTGCATGTCCACGGCAACAGATACAGAACGACCGGACGACCAACAATTAAACATTCAGACGGAACACCTCAACAGCGAGGAGAAACAACACATACTCAAACTATGCAAGTCATTCAAAAGACTTTTCCACAACGAAAATAACCAACTAACGTTCTCTAACGCCGTCAAACACTCTATACCAACAACGGATAATATACCGATTCACACAAAATCTTATCGTTACCCATTTGTACATAAAGACGAGGTTCGAAAGCAAATTTCAAAAATGCTCGAACAAAACATCATAAAAAACAGCCATTCCCCCTGGAGTGCACCCGTCTGGGTCGTACCTAAGAAAAGTGACATCATAGGCGAAAAAAAGTGGCGCTTGGTAATCGATTTTCGGAAATTAAATGAGAAGACTGTCTCTGATAGATACCCTATCCCGAACATTGCAGATATACTAGACAGCTTAGGAAAGACCATGTATTTCACAACAATAGACTTAGCAAGTGGCTTTCACCAAATTCAAATGAACCCACGCGACGCGAGCAAGACGGCATTCACCGTCGAAAATGGGCATTACGAGTTCACGAGAATGCCCTTCGGTCTCAAAAACGCCCCTGCCACGTTCCAACGCGTTATGGACAACGTTTTAGGTGACTTGGTCGGTAACGTCTGTCTCGTCTATCTCGACGATATAATAGTATTCTCACCCTCACTCCAAAAACATATAGCAGATATTAAATCGGTTTTCACAAAACTCCAAAACGCAAATTTAAAAATCCAACCAAGCAAGTGTAGCTTTTTAAGGAAGGAAATCGATTTCCTGGGACATATCGTAACCCAGGAAGGAGTCAAACCAAACCCACTTAAGATTCAAACCATCAAAGACTTCCCTTGCCCAAAGACAACCAGGGAAATTAAATCATTTCTAGGATTATTGGGTTATTACAGGAAATTCATAAAGGACTTCGCGAAAATAACTAAACCCATAACGAGACAGTTAAAAGGGAAAAAATCTATAATAATAGACGATGAATTTAAACAAGCATTCGAAATGTCGAAAGATCTTCTTTGTAATGATCCCATACTCATATACCCTGATTTCAACAAACCGTTCACGCTGACCACAGACGCAAGTAATTATGCGATAGGCTCTGTGTTGTCACAAGGCCCAGACACTAATGACAGACCCATATCTTTTGCTAGCAGAACACTATCGGACACAGAAATCCGCTATTCTACGATAGAGAAAGAAATGCTAGCCATCATTTGGTCTGTAGGTCATTTCAGACCATACCTCTTCGGGCGTAGATTCAAAATAGTCACAGACCATAAGCCCTTAATCTGGCTTGAAAATCTGAAAGGCCAGAATCCAAAACTACTTCGATGGAAAACTATCCTGGCCGCTTACGACTACGAAGTCGTATACAAAAAAGGGTCGCAAAACGTAGTTGCTGACGCACTCAGCAGAATTGAGCCAAACTTAAACATAAACGAAGACCCACAAATTATACCAATCGCTTCGCAACCATTAAATCACTTCAATTGCCAAATAATATTCCGTACCGGATCAGCAACTTTGAGACAAGTAGAAACACCATTTATCCATAAAGTAAGACACATAATCACAGAACCCGTACATACTTTCGACTCCGTTACAAACACCCTTCAAACAATCCTGAAACCGAATAAAACATTCGCAATATTTGCACCAGACGATATTTTCAAAATAATAGAAGAATCCTATAATAACTATTTCTTTGAAAATGACTTATACAAAATTTTCCGCTGCAATATATGGCTAACCGAAATTACGAATCCTCTTGACCAGGAAAACGAAATTCGTGCGTACCACTTTAACACTAATCATAGGGGGATAGATGAAACATATAACCATTTAAAAAGGGACATTTATTTTCCGCATTTAAAAGACATTATCACAAAAATTATAAAAAATTGTGATACCTGCCTAACCCTAAAATACGATAGACACCCCCATAGACCATTGATGCAAAGCCCAACCGCCCCAGAGGGACCATTGGCAGTCGTACATATAGACATATATTTCATTAACAATACTTGTAACCTCACAATTATCGATAAATTCACCAAGCTAGCGCAAGCTTACCCCCTTAGCAATAGGAATTCAATAAAAGTCGCCGATGCCCTACTACAATTCATAAGTCACTATGGCGCACCACAGAAAATAATCTTCGACCAGGGCGCGGAATTTTCGGGCAGTCTATTCAACGACCTCTTAACTCAATTCCAAATAACAGCTCATACAACTTCATTCCAACAATCTACGGGAAATGCTTCTGTCGAGAGACTGCACTCCACCTTAACCGAACTATACAGGATAATCATGAACAAAAGAAAAGAAGCACGCCTAGAACGCGATCATGTCCAAATTCTCTCAGAAGCAATAGCAACTTATAACAATGCAATACACTCTAGCACTTCCTATACCCCTTTCGAGCTCTTCCACGGAAGAACTCACATATTCAACAAAACAATAACATTCGACAATCACCACGATTACCTTAAGAAATTAAACGAATTTAGAAAAGACATATACCCAAAAGTACAGGAACATTTAAACGCGACCACAGAAAAAAGACTGGCTAAATTAAACAAGGACAGAGAGACACCAATCCAGGTCGAGCCTAATGATAAAATATTTAGAAAAGAAAACCGTAGAAACAAGATAACACCGAGATTTTCACTACACAAAGTAGATAGAGACAAAGGCATCACTTTCCTAACAACTAAAGGTCAAAAGTTACACAAACAAAAAATTAGGAAAACAGTTAAGAAAACAGTGGAAGAAACATAAGATAGACAAGCACTATTCAATAAATATATTATTAACAGGAAACAATCTAAAAACTAAAAAAAAAAATCCGAAAAGGCACAAAAATTTTTCTTGAACGAACTTAGGGAAGTCAGAAATAACACTTATTCATTATAAAATAGGAAAAGCTACAATATAGACACTGACTGATTATGTAAACAAAGAGTTAGCCATTAGCCAGTAAACTAAACATTATCCCTAAACTGTTATTTCATAAGGAACAAATAATAATATAAGATAGATAATAAGTAAACAAAGTGTAACTTTAGCATAAGATATAACGCTTATAAAAACAACACTCATGTTTAACATTAAGATACCCATTTTATTTAAAAAAAAACTGTTAATTTCAAAATGGCGCCGGAGTTCGTGGCATACACCAGCAACACGTCCCCTAATCACCTTTCTCCGATCCGGCCTTCCCTTATGGCCTTCTCTTCGGACTGGGGGGGGAGGAGTTAACATGCCCCTCTCCCCGGCAACAGGGAAACAACACCGACCCGGAGTTAACATGCCCCTTTCTCCGGCCACAGGGAAACAACACCGACCCGGCAACAAAATTCAGAGCCGAGGAGTTTTAACGAAGATGGCCAACACGAACTCGGCCGAAGAGACATTTTACCTAAGCATACAACATTTTTGTAATAAAGAGACTCTCTCTCGTTTCATACCCCGAACTACACAGTTGTTTTTTGAAAGCTTTTCCTCCCCGGCCATAGGATTGTAACTCGCGTCGTTCGGCCAGCGGAGCACCCCAGCGACGCACGCGTCACTTCGGCAGCGGAGCACCCCGGCGACGCACGCGTACATCGGCACCGGCCAGCGGAGCACCCCAGCGACGCACGCGTCACTTCGGCAGCAGAGCACCCCAGCGACACACGCGTCACTTCGGCAGCGGAGCACCCCAGCGACGCACTCGTACATCGGCACCGGCCAGCGGAGCACCCCAGCGACGCACGCGTCACTTCGGCAGCGGAGCACCCCAGCGATGTCAGAAAACCGTTGGAAGTTTACGTAGTACCCTCGTTGAAGCTGGATTTGTATTTAGTGTAAGGATGTTTTCTCAGGCCGGGGTATATATCTCAGTCCCGCCAGGGTCTTTACAGAACATTTGTAAATACTAGGACTACTACGACTTTAGTGAAGAGAGGCTACTAGCAGATCATACCTTACTGGGGTATGTACAGGGTATAGGCGATATCTACGTGCACGTGTCGCGTGTCACGCGTGCTCGGCTGGTCAGCGGAGTACCGGCATACCAGAAAGCTCGATTTCTGCACATACACATTTACACACGTACACGACACCACAAATTATCTCGGGGGGAAAAGGATGTATCACTTATCTCTGTTTTAGTAATAACGCGGGTTTGGTTTTATTTTTAAATAGTTAACAACAGGGTTTTCTTTATTTTCACGGTTCATTCGTATTAACTTTTTATCCTAGCTAGTCCCTGCCCACTTCGCACCATTACGTCTAGCTAGTCTTGACTTCGCTACTTATTTTATAAGGCTCACCTGGAACGTCCTGCTACAGGATTCATCTTGCGGCTGGCACTTTTAATTAAACTTTTCACTTTTATTTTTCTCAATTCTCCGTGGGAGAATTGTAAAACTGGCTTCTTCGGCTGCTCTGGATCAAGTGCCCTTGGCCTCATTTTGCGACTTTCCATTTCGCTGCTGCGAACATGTCGCCGCTGCTGCGTACATGTCGCCGCTGCTTGCCTGTCGTCGCTGCTTGCCTGTCGCCGCTGTCTTCGGCCGATCTTGCCTGGCTTCTGCGGTTCTGCTCGCACTTCGCTGCCTGCACGGCGTCGCTGCTTGCCTAGCGCTGCTGCCGGCATAGCGTCGCTGCTGGCTTGGCGTCGCTGATTGGCTGGCGCCGCTGCCCAAAATTGGTCGCGAGCCGTCTATGCACAAGCTCTGGGTACCGAGGTACCGTTGCCTGTGCAAGTGTTCGTCTTAGCGCGAGCTCTGGGTACCGAGGTACCGTTTGCCAGTGCGAGTGTTTCGACTGTGCGCGAGCTCTGGGTGCCCAAATGCGTGAGCTCTGGGTACCGAGGTACCGTTGCCTGTGCAAGTGTTCGACTTGTGCGCGAGCTCTGGGTGCCCAAATGCGTGAGCTCTGGGTACCGAGGTACCGTTGCCTGTGCACGTGTTCGCCTGTGCGCTAGCTCTGGGTACCGAGGTACCGTTTCTAATGCAAGTGTTTGACTGCTCTGCCTACGTCCCTTGCCTATGCAAATGCTTCGCCTTGATTTTTAAAAACTACGACTGGGTATATTAGACTACGAGGTATCTTATTTTATTTTATAAACAAAATGTGGCGTCGCTTCATGCGGCGAAACCCCACTCGTCATCCCTCAAATCGATGACTCCGTCCCCCGCTGATCGCTGGATCAGCATTTGCCACTCGCGATCCGACTCGGGGCTATAAATTTACAAAAATGAGTATTTAGTGATAACTATGCTTTCTAACCTTTCTAACTTCTAACGGGCCCTACTGGTGCGAAACGTGAAATCCTACTAATATCTTTAGATTACTTGTATGCCAGGGTCAAAATTGTTACAAATGTTTGGAAGCTTAGCCTACCCCGCCCGGTACCTGTTAACCTTCGCTGCTCGATTCCTCTCCATGGAAGGGCTTCAAATCGGCCAGTCCTGCACGGCGTCTCTTCTTCGTCCCGACGTCTTGGAGGCGTAGAATCGCGGGCGAGATGAAACCCACGACCCGGTAAGGTCCATCGTAGCGGGGTGCCAGCTTGGCGGCGAAACCATCGGCTGCCTTCGACAAATGATGTTGTCTCAGTAGCACGAAGTCGCCGATGGCCGGCTTCCACTCTCGGCGGCGTAGATTATAGTACTTTCCCTGGTCCGCGCTTGCTTGTTGCGTATTCTCGGCGACGATCTTGAATACGTCCTGTAGGTGTCGCTCCTGCTCCTCGGGCAACCGTGATTCCGTCCGTATGACAGGAGTCACTTCCTCGTAAAGAGCTCCCGGCAAACGAGGCTCGAGCCCTTGTACGAGGTACGCTGGGCTAAATCCGGTGGTGTCCGAGGCGCTGGTGTTGATCGCTAGGCTGATCTCGGGGAGGCGTTCATCCCAAGTTCACTGCTGGTCATCCAGGTACTGTGCCACCATGGTCTTCACGGTCCTGTTTACCCTCTCCGTGGGGTTCTGTTGCGGGGTGTACGGCGCGGTGTGCTGCAAAATCATGCCCAACTGTTTGCAGAACGTGGCGAAAGCTCGGCTCGTGAACTGCGTCCCATTGTCGCAGACTAGCATCTTCGGTACTCCAAACCTGGCCAGAATCCGTTCTCTGAACGAGCGCATCAGGTATGCTGCTGTAGCTTTACGCAAAGGTACCAGCTCTACCCACTTTGAAAAAGCGTCGAAGAACACCAGTAACATGGTATTCCCGTGGGTAGAGCGCGGGAGTGGTCCTACGAAGTCGGCACAAAGTACATCGAATGGTGCGTGTACTTGTCGGGTGTGCATCTGTCCCGGGGGTTTTAATTGGCTGATCTTAAATTTCTGGCAGGTCTCGCACTTCCGTACGTATCGCGCTACGTCCCGGAAGAGGCCTGGCCAGAAATATCGCTGTCGAATCCGATTTAGGGTTTTTCGTACCCCCTGATGTCCGGCAGTCGGCTGGTCGTGGCATTCCTGGAGTACCCGTTGGCGTTGTGGTTTTGGCACGCACAACTTCCAAGGTGTGTAGTCTTCGTCGTCCGGTCGAAATCCTCCTCGTCGATAGAGCTGGTCGTTCTCCCTCAAGTATTCTGGATACTTCTCGAGCTCCCTTTGAATTAACTCCAGCATCCGGGTTGTCCACTCACAAGGTTGGTTCTCCTGAGTGACCTGTTGTAGCGTCTTCAAGGGCTGTCTGGACAAAGCGTCGGCTACGATGTTTTGGTCCCCGCGGCGGTATTGCACGTTGAAGCGGAACTGTTGCAGCTTTAACGCCCAGCGCGCAATCCTTCCAGTAGGGTTCGCTATGCTGTTTAACCACTTCAACGCCAAGTGGTCCGTGACTACGTCGAACTCGTAACCTTCCAGGTAACATCGCAGTTTCCTTATCGCCCACACAATGGCCAGGCACTCCTTCTCCGTAGTCGAATAACGGCTTTCGGCTACTGACAGGCGTCGGCTTGCGTATGCGATGACGCGTTCCGTTCCCTGGATTTGTTGCGTCAGAATTGCTCCTAGTCCGACGTCGCTCGCATCTGTCTGGAGTATGAAGCGAAATCCGGGCAAGCTAGGACTGGCGCTTGCGTGAGACTCGTCTTTAGTGCCTCGAACGCTAGCTGTTGTTCCTCGCTCCAAACCCATCGCTGGCCCTTCTTCAACAGCGACGACATAGGTTGTACCAGGGTGGCGAAGTTAGGCACAAATCTCCGGTACCAGGAAGCGATACCTAAGCATCTCCTTAACTCCCTGACAGTCGTTGGCGGCTGGAGTTCTTTTATCGCGGCGATCTTGCTGGGATCGGTGTGGATTCCACCTTCGCTGACCTGGTGCCCCAGGTAAATGATAGTCTTCTGGAAGAAACTGCACTTGGCCTTATTCAGGCGCAAGTTCGCGTTCCGAAGCCTCCGGAACACCTCCCGTAGGTTATCCAGATGCTCTTGGAGGGTGCGTCCTACTACGATGATATCGTCGAGGTACGCAAACGCGTGTGGCTCCATGTCTGGTCCGATGACTCCATCCAAGGCGCGCTGAAACGTAGCTGGGGCCGAATGTAACCCGAATGGCATCACCTTCCAGTGGAAAAGGCCTCTGCCAGGCACTGTGAACGCGGTGTACTCCTTGCTGGCCTGGGCCATAGGTATTTGCCAATACCCGCTCTTCAAGTCCAGCGAAGATATGTACTTCGCGTCCTTGAGTTTCTCCAGGATGTGGTTGATCCGTGGCAACGGGTAGGCATCCGGAATGGATTTTGCGTTGAGCTGGCGATAATCCACGCACATCCGCATCTCTCCGGTCTTCTTCCGTACAAGCACAATAGGTGCACTGTATGGGCTCCTGGATGGCTCGATCCTACCGTCTCGCAGAAGTTCATTAACTTGTTCGTTGATGATCTTCTGCATGGCCGGATTCTTCGAGTAGTACCTCTGCTTGATAGGGTACTCATCCCGCATGTTGATGGTGTGCTCCGCAATGGGCGACACCCCCATCAATCCATCAAACTTGGCTAGCTCGGACTGCAGAAAGGCCTCCACCTGTTCTTCGCCCGTAGCTAAACTTGTTCCAGGTGCCTCGACGCCCCGCAAGGCGGCGTGGCTGGTCTTGGGCCGTCTCCCACGGCGTCTCCGCTTGATCGGGCCACTCGTGCTGGCCTGATTCTCTGTGTCTCGTTGGTGCATTTCTGCTCGTGCTCCTGTTGGTTCCTCTGAGCTTCGCTGGTGCTCGGTGCCTCGCTGTGTCTTCTCCGGTGTCCGGGATTGTCCCTCTCTGTCTCCTTGTCCTTCCTCTTGTATCCTGCACTGTTCCTCGGTGTCTCGTTGTCCCTCCTCTTGCATCCTGCGTTGTCCCTCGGTGTCTCGTTGTCCCTTGTCCTGCATCCTGCACTGTCCCTAGGTGTCTCGTTGTTCCTTGTCTTGCATCCTGCACTGACCCTCGGTGTCTCGTGATCCTTCTCTCGCGTCGTCTCATTCTCTGGGCCGCCTAAACGGATTCTTCTGCCGTGCGACGGGACAGATCGGTGGTAAGCCCGTGACCTTGTTGTCGACTTGAACCACCGCGTCCTCCTTCGCTTGTTGGGATGTCCCGGGCGTCGGTGCTGCCTCCTCAAGTGTGCTTTGCAGGCGTAGTTTTGCTCTGCCGCACTTGAGAGTCGCTTCGATTCCGCACAGGAAGTCCATTCCCAGAATCACGTCGTCTAGAATGACGGGCAGTACCAGCATTGGTATTGTCGTCTCTCTCTCTCCCAGCTGGATCCTCACCCGCAAGGCTCGAGTCACGGCTCGTGATGATCCATCCGCCAGCGTGATCCGGATCAGTGCAGCTCGCTCGTTCTCCGGTGTACTCAGCCTGGCTGCCATACGCTCGCTGACGAAGCTGCGTGCGCCTCCCGTGTCGATCGTGGCGTCCGTTGTTACTCCCTCGATCCGAACATTCGCGATGACACGTCCACTACCGCACCTCAGAGGTGCTACTCCTGGGAACTGCGGTGCGGCGTCTCCAAGTTGTTCCCCATCGGCTGAAGACGCGCAGCATTTCCCGACGTGGGTTGTCGACAACAGTCCAGTGTGCGTACACCGTGTCGACCGCAGTCCCAACAGAACAACACGCGGCTATTTCGGCAGTCCACCTGAAAATGTCCGGGTTGAGCGCAGTTGTGGCACACGCGCAGCAGGTCGCCCTTTGTAGCCCCTGTGGGTGTTGTGTGGGGGATGGCTGTCGCTGCTGTGGGGGTCAGTGTGGTTGGCGGTGCACTGGTTGTCACTGGCGGGTTCGGTGGCTTCGGATTCTCTCTCCGTCGATCGACTTGGCTCGTCGCTTGGCGTTGCAGCTCCTTCGTGGTCTCGTACGTGGTCACAAGTTTGCTCAGCTGAGCCAGCGTTTGAAACTCGTGACGGCGGGTGAACAATTGATACTCCGGCATCATATTGTCGTAGATCCTGTCCAGCTCCTGCTCCTGGGTGTACTTCGCACGTCGCATCATCAACCGTAGTGCCAAGGCGTAGTCCCGAAATCGTTCACCTCGGCGTTGGGTTCGGCTCCTGATCTCGTCCTCCAGTCGTTGAAAATAGCGCGGGGGAGGAAGAACTCCATAAACTCCTGCTTGAACTCCTCCCAGGTCACTCGGTAAAGGGTGTTGATCCTGAACCAGTCCTCTGCTTGGCCCGTCAGTACGTTTGCTACCGCTTGTGGTAGCTGTTGTGGGTCGATGCCGTACAGTGACGCCTTCTCTTCCAGCTGTTCGATGAATCCCCACGGATCTGTAGCGTCGCCGTTGAAAGCTACGCCCCATTTCCGTACTCGATCGGCCAGTTCGTATGGGGGGTATCCATCGGTGGCTTGGTTCGCTGGTCCTACTGCTGGCTGGAGGTGCCGAATTGGACACCGGGGCGGGTTGAATGTGTCGGCTAGCAACGCTCCTCGAAAGACTCGCTGCCCGTCTACCTTCCAGACTCGGTATGGGGATGACGATCTCTGCGTCGTCTTCCATCGTCGCCGGCGAAGTGTCGCGTGAGCATGCTCCAGGGTGTTTCAGCTCCGGTGTAACAGCGTTGCCTAAGCTGGCCTCCAGCTCCATCAGTCGTTGCAGCTGTTCCTTCGACAGGTCTCCTTGAATGGAGAAAGCTACCAGGCGGCTCCGCATTTACTCCATTCTTCATTTCATATTCTTATGCATGCATTGATATCTATGTATGTTCTTTGCTACTAATGCCCTGTTTGAAACTTGCAATGTGGGTCGTGTGCCTCTGCTATACCCTGTATGAATTAGCTACGTGGGTCTTTAGTCCACGTAAAGATGTTAAAATTCTCAAAACTAAATATCTAGTCATAGTAGTCCCTGCTCGGGCGCCATCTGTAAGGATGTTTTCTCAGGCCGGGGTATATATCTCAGTCCCGCCAGGGTCTTTACAGAACATTTGTAAATACTAGGACTACTACGACTTTAGTGAAGAGAGGCTACTAGCAGATCATACCTTACTGGGGTATGTACAGGGTATAGGCGATATCTACGTGCACGTGTCGCGTGTCACGCGTGCTCGGCTGGCGGCCTATTTCGCGAGAGACGCACGTGGCCGCAGGCGCTTCCCGCTCGCACTCCCCAGGTTTCTCGTCGGTGTATTCCACCACCCGCAACTGGGCAATGAGCACGCTGACGCACCTCGCTCGCCAGCTATCGTCCACTCACGACGCCTCTCTCTCGATCGCTCGTGTGTCGCCCAGCTCGCCCGTGACCGCAGGTATTCTCGTCTGTTCGACGCAAGCCGCTCAGTGGTGTATTGCACCACACCGCAAACTCGCTAGAGTACACGATCACACCCGCTTGCCAACTAGCGTCTCGCTCGTGACACGACTCACGGTCGGCCGTTGGTCGCGCAGAAATGCCCGTGGCCGCAGGTGTCCGCGCTGGTACTTCCACGAGTCGCTCCGTGGTGTATTGCACCACACCGCAAACTTGTTGGAGTACCCGCTCACGCACCCGCTTGCCAACTGGCGCTTCGCTCACGACGCAACTCAGGAGTGGCCGTTGGCCGTGCAGAAGTGCCCGTGGCCGCAGGTATTTCGCCTGTACTCCCACAAGTCGCTCCGTGGTGTATTGCACCACGCCGCCAAACTCGTTAGAGTA
The DNA here is from genome assembly GCA_018904105.1 of Zaprionus tsacasi. Taxonomy (NCBI): domain Eukaryota; kingdom Metazoa; phylum Arthropoda; class Insecta; order Diptera; family Drosophilidae; genus Zaprionus; species Zaprionus tsacasi. The sequence continues at coordinate 413,281 of JAEIFR010000202.1, read as the reverse complement.
CGCGCTCACACCCGCTTGCCAACTGGCGCTTCACTCACGATGCAACTCACGAGTGTGTGTACAGAAGTCGCTTACTGGTCAGCGGAGTACCGGCATACCAGAAAGCTCGATTTCTGCACATACACATTTACACACGTACACGACACCACAAATTATCTCGGGGGGAAAAGGATGTATCACTTATCTCTGTTTTAGTAATAACGCGGGTTTGGTTTTATTTTTAAATAGTTAACAACAGGGTTTTCTTTATTTTCACGGTTCATTCGTATTAACTTTTTATCCTAGCTAGTCCCTGCCCACTTCGCACCATTACGTCTAGCTAGTCTTGACTTCGCTACTTATTTTATAAGGCTCACCTGGAACGTCCTGCTGCAGGATTCATCTTACGGCTAGCACTTTTAATTAAACTTTTCACTTTTATTTTTCTCAATTCTCCGTGGGAGAATTGTAAAACTGGCTTCTTCGGCTGCTCTGGATCAAGTGCCCTTGGCCTCATTTTGCGACTTTCCATTTCGCTGCTGCGAACATGTCGCCGCTGCTGCGTACATGTCGCCGCTGCTTGCCTGTCGTCGCTGCTTGCCTGTCGCCGCTGTCTTCGGCCGATCTTGCCTGGCTGCTGCGGCTCTGCTCGCACTTCGCTGCCTGCACGGCGTCTCTGCTTGCCTAGCGCTGCTGCCGGCATAGCGTCGCTGCTGGCTTGGCGTCGCTGATTGGCTGGCGCCGCTGCCCAAAATTGGTCGCGAGCCGTCTATGCACAAGCTCTGGGTACCGAGGTACCGTTGCCTGTGCAAGTGTTCGTCTTAGCGCGAGCTCTGGGTACCGAGGTACCGTTTGCCAGTGCGAGTGTTTCGACTGTGCGCGAGCTCTGGGTGCCCAAATGCGTGAGCTCTGGGTACCGAGGTACCGTTGCCTGTGCAAGTGTTCGACTTGTGCGCAAGCTCTGGGTGCCCAAATGCGTGAGCTCTGGGTACCGAGGTACCGTTGCCTGTGCACGTGTTCGCCTGTGCGCTAGCTCTGGGTACCGAGGTACCGTTTCTAATGCAAGTGTTCGACTGCTCTGCCTACGTCCCTTGCCTATGCAAATGCTTCGCCTTGATTTTTAAAAACTACGACTGGGTATATTAGACTACGAGGTATCTTATTTTATTTTATAAACAAAATGTGGCGTCGCTTCATGCGGCGAAACCCCACTCGTCATCCCTCAAATCGATGACTCCGTCCCCCGCTGATCGCTGGATCAGCATTTGCCACTCGCGATCCGACTCGGGGCTATAAATTTACAAAAATGAGTATTTAGTGATAACTATGCTTTCTAACCTTTCTAACTTCTAACGGGCCCTACTGGTGCGAAACGTGAAATCCTACTAATATCTTAAGATTACTTGTATGCCAGGGTCAAAATTGTTACAAATGTTTGGAAGCTTAGCCTACCCCGCCCGGTACCTGTTAACCTTTGCTGCTCGATTCCTCTCCATGGAAGGGCTTCAAATCGGCCAGTCCTGCACGGCGTCTCTTCTTCGTCCCGACGTCTTGGAGGCGTAGAATCGCGGGCGAGATGAAACCCACGACCCGGTAAGGTCCATCGTAGCGGGGTGCCAGCTTGGCGGCGAAACCATCGGCTGCCTTCGACAAATGATGTTGTCTCAGTAGCACGAAGTCGCCGATGGCCGGCTTCCACTCTCGGCGGCGTAGATTATAGTACTTTCCCTGGTCCGCGCTTGCTTGTTGCGTATTCTCGGCGACGATCTTGAATACGTCCTGTAGGTGTCGCTCCTGCTCCTCGGGCATCCGTGATTCCGTCCGTATGACAGGAGTCACTTCCTCGTAAAGAGCTCCCGGCAAACGAGGCTCGAGCCCTTGTACGAGGTACGCTGGGCTAAATCCGGTGGTGTCCGAGGCGCTGGTGTTGATCGCTAGGCTGATCTCGGGGAGGCGTTCATCCCAAGTTCGCTGCTGGTCATCCAGGTACTGTGCCACCATGGTCTTCACGGTCCTGTTTACCCTCTCCGTGGGGTTCTGTTGCGGGGTGTACGGCGCGGTGTGCTGCAAAGTCATGCCCAACTGTTTGCAGAACGTGGCGAAAGCTCGGCTCGTGAACTGCGTCCCATTGTCGCAGACTAGCATCTTCGGTACTCCAAACCTGGCCAGAATCCGTTCTCTGAACGAGCGCATCAGGTGTGCTGCTGTAGCTTTACGCAAAGGTACCAGCTCTACCCACTTTGAAAAAGCGTCGAAGAACACCAGTAACATGGTATTCCCGTGGGTAGAGCGCGGGAGTGGTCCTACGAAGTCGGCACAAAGTACATCGAATGGTGCGTGTACTTGTCGGGTGTGCATCTGTCCCGGGGGTTTTAATTGGCTGATCTTAAATTTCTGGCAGGTCTCGCACTTCCGTACGTATCGCGCTACGTCCCGGAAGAGGCCTGGCCAGAAATATCGCTGTCGAATCCGATTTAGGGTTTTTCGTACCCCCTGATGTCCGGCAGTCGGCTGGTCGTGGCATTCCTGGAGTACCCGTTGGCGTTGTGGTTTTGGCACGCACAACTTCCAAGGTGTGTAGTCTTCGTCGTCCGGTCGAAATCCTCCTCGTCGATAGAGCTGGTCGTTCTCCCTCAAGTATTCTGGATACTTCTCGAGCTCCCTTTGAATTAACTCCAGCATCCGGGTTGTCCACTCACAAGGTTGGTTCTCCTGAGTGACCTGTTGTAGCGTCTTCAAGGGCTGTCTGGACAAAGCGTCGGCTACGATGTTTTGGTCCCCGCGGCGGTATTGCACGTTGAAGCGGAACTGTTGCAGCTTTAACGCCCAGCGCGCAATCCTTCCAGTAGGGTTCGCTATGCTGTTTAACCACTTCAACGCCAAGTGGTCCGTGACTACGTCGAACTCGTAACCTTCCAGGTAACATCGCAGTTTCCTTATCGCCCACACAATGGCCAGGCACTCCTTCTCCGTAGTCGAATAACGGCTTTCGGCTACTGACAGGCGTCGGCTTGCGTATGCGATGACGCGTTCCGTTCCCTGGATTTGTTGCGTCAGAACTGCTCCTAGTCCGACGTCGCTCGCATCTGTCTGGAGTATGAAGCGAAATCCGGGCAAGCTAGGACTGGCGCTTGCGTGAGACTCGTCTTTAGTGCCTCGAACGCTAGCTGTTGTTCCTCGCTCCAAACCCATCGCTGGCCCTTCTTCAACAGCGACGACATAGGTTGTACCAGGGTGGCGAAGTTAGGCACAAATCTCCGGTACCAGGAAGCGATACCTAAGCATCTCCTTAACTCCCTGACAGTCGTTGGCGGCTGGAGTTCTTTTATCGCGGCGATCTTGCTGGGATCGGTGTGGATTCCACCTTCGCTGACCTGGTGCCCCAGGTAAATGATAGTCTTCTGGAAGAAACTGCACTTGGCCTTATTCAGGCGCAAGTTCGCGTTCCGAAGCCTCCGGAACACCTCCCGTAGGTTATCCAGATGCTCTTGGAGGGTGCGTCCTACTACGATGATATCGTCGAGGTACGCAAACGCGTGTGGCTCCATGTCTGGTCCGATGACTCCATCCAAGGCGCGCTGAAACGTAGCTGGGGCCGAATGTAACCCGAATGGCATCACCTTCCAGTGGAAAAGGCCTCTGCCAGGCACTGTGAACGCGGTGTACTCCTTGCTGGCCTGGGCCATAGGTATTTGCCAATACCCGCTCTTCAAGTCCAGCGAAGATATGTACTTCGCGTCCTTGAGTTTCTCCAGGATGTGGTTGATCCGTGGCAACGGGTAGGCATCCGGAATGGATTTTGCGTTGAGCTGGCGATAATCCACGCACATCCGCATCTCTCCGGTCTTCTTCCGTACAAGCACAATAGGTGCACTGTATGGGCTCCTGGATGGCTCGATCCTACCGTCTCGCAGAAGTTCATCAACTTGTTCGTTGATGATCTTCTGCATGGCCGGATTCTTCGAGTAGTACCTCTGCTTGATAGGGTACTCATCCCGCATGTTGATGGTGTGCTCCGCAATGGGCGACACCCCCATCAATCCATCAAACTTGGCTAGCTCGGACTGCAGAAAGGCCTCCACCTGTTCTTCGCCCGTAGCTAAACTTGTTCCAGGTGCCTCGACGCCCCGCAAGGCGGCGTGGCTGGTCTTGGGCCGTCTCCCACGGCGTCTCCGCTTGATCGGGCCACTCGTGCTGGCCTGATTCTCTGTGTCTCGTTGGTGCATTTCTGCTCGTGCTCCTGTTGGTTCCTCTGAGCTTCGCTGGTGCTCGGTGCCTCGCTGTGTCTTCTCCGGTGTCCGGGATTGTCCCTCTCTGTCTCCTTGTCCTTCCTCTTGTATCCTGCACTGTTCCTCGGTGTCTCGTTGTCCCTCCTCTTGCATCCTGCGTTGTCCCTCGGTGTCTCGTTGTCCCTTGTCCTGCATCCTGCACTGACCCTCGGTGTCTCGTGATCCTTCTCTCGCGTCGTCTCATTCTCTGGGCCGCCTAAACGGATTCTTCTGCCGTGCGACGGGACAGATCGGTGGTAAGCCCGTGACCTTGTTGTCGACTTGAACCACCGCGTCCTCCTTCGCTTGTTGGGATGTCCCGGGCGTCGGTGCTGCCTCCTCAAGTGTGCTTTGCAGGCGTAGTTTTGCTCTGCCGCACTTGAGAGTCGCTTCGATTCCGCACAGGAAGTCCATTCCCAGAATCACGTCGTCTAGAATGACGGGCAGTACCAGCATTGGTATTGTCGTCTCTCTCTCTCCCAGCTGGATCCTCACCCGCAAGGCTCGAGTCACGGCTCGTGATGATCCATCCGCCAGCGTGATCCGGATCAGTGCAGCTCGCTCGTTCTCCGGTGTACTCAGCCTGGCTGCCATACGCTCGCTGACGAAGCTGCGTGCGCCTCCCGTGTCGATCGTGGCGTCCGTTGTTACTCCCTCGATCCGAACATTCGCGATGACACGTCCACTACCGCACCTCAGAGGTGCTACTCCTGGGAACTGCGGTGCGGCGTCTCCAAGTTGTTCCCCATCGGCTGAAGACGCGCAGCATTTCCCGACGTGGGTTGTCGACAACAGTCCAGTGTGCGTACACCGTGTCGACCGCAGTCCCAACAGAACAACACGCGGCTATTTCGGCAGTCCACCTGAAAATGTCCGGGTTGAGCGCAGTTGTGGCACACGCGCAGCAGGTCGCCCTTTGTAGCCCCTGTGGGTGTTGTGTGGGGGATGGCTGTCGCTGCTGTGGGGGTCAGTGTGGTTGGCGGTGCACTGGTTGTCACTGGCGGGTTCGGTGGCTTCGGATTCTCTCTCCGTCGATCGACTTGGCTCGTCGCTTGGCGTTGCAGCTCCTTCGTGGTCTCGTACGTGGTCACAAGTTTGCTCAGCTGAGCCAGCGTTTGAAACTCGTGACGGCGGGTGAACAATTGATACTCCGGCATCATATTGTCGTAGATCCTGTCCAGCTCCTGCTCCTGGGTGTACTTCGCACGTCGCATCATCAACCGTAGTGCCAAGGCGTAGTCCCGAAATCGTTCACCTCGGCGTTGGGTTCGGCTCCTGATCTCGTCCTCCAGTCGTTGAAAATAGCGCGGGGGAGGAAGAACTCCATAAACTCCTGCTTGAACTCCTCCCAGGTCACTCGGTAAAGGGTGTTGACCCTGAACCAGTCCTCTGCTTGGCCCGTCAGTACGTTTGCTACCGCTTGTGGTAGCTGTTGTGGGTCGATGCCGTACAGTGACGCCTTCTCTTCCAGCTGTTCGATGAATCCCCACGGATCTGTAGCGTCGCCGTTGAAAGCTACGCCCCATTTCCGTACTCGATCGGCCAGTTCGTATGGGGGTATCCATCGGTGGCTTGGTTCGCTGGTCCTACTGCTGGCTGGAGGTGCCGAATTGGAGACCGGGGCGGGTTGAATGTGTCGGCTAGCAACGCTCCTCGAAGGACTCGCTGCCCGTCTACCTTCCAGACTCGGTATGGGGATGACGATCTCTGCGTCGTCTTCCATCGTCGCCGGCGAAGTGTCGCGTGAGCATGCTCCAGGGTGTTTCAGCTCCGGTGTAACAGCGTTGCCTAAGCTGGCCTCCAGCTCCATCAGTCGTTGCAGCTGTTCCTTCGACAGGTCTCCTTGAATGGAGAAAGCTACCAGGCGGCTCCGCATTTACTCCATTCTTCATTTCATATTCTTATGCATGCATTGATATCTATGTATGTTCTTTGCTACTAATGCCCTGTTTGAAACTTGCAATGTGGGTCGTGTGCCTCTGCTATACCCTGTATGAATTAGCTACGTAGGTCTTTAGTCCACGTAAAGATGTTAAAATTCTCAAAACTAAATATCTAGTCATAGTAGTCCCTGCTCGGGCGCCATCTGTAAGGATGTTTTCTCAGGCCGGGGTATATATCTCAGTCCCGCCAGGGTCTTTACAGAACATTTGTAAATACTAGGACTACTACGACTTTAGTGAAGAGAGGCTACTAGCAGATCATACCTTACTGGGGTATCTACAGGGTATAGGCGATATCTACGTGCACGTGTCGCGTGTCACGCGTGCTCGGCTGGCGGCCTATTTCGCGAGAGACGCACGTGGCCGCAGGCGCTTCCCGCTCGCATTCCCCAGGTTTCTCGTCGGTGTATTCCACCACCCGCAACTGGGCAATGAGCACGCTGACGCACCTCGCTCGCCAGCTATCGTCCACTCACGACGCCTCTCTCTGATCGCTCGTGTGTCGCCCAGCTCGCCCGTGACCGCAGGTATTCTCGTCTGTTCGACGCAAGCCGCTCAGTGGTGTATTGCACCACACCGCAAACTCGCTAGAGTACACGATCACACCCGCTTGCCAACTAGCGTCTCGCTCGTGACACGACTCACGGTCGGCCGTTGGTCGCGCAGAAATGCCCGTGGCCGCAGGTGTCCGCGCTGGTACTTCCACGAGTCGCTCCGTGGTGTATTGCACCACACCGCAAACTTGTTGGAGTACCCGCTCACGCACCCGCTTGCCAACTGGCGCTTCGCTCACGACGCAACTCAGGAGTGGCCGTTGGCCGTGCAGAAGTGCCCGTGGCCGCAGGTATTTCGCCTGTACTCCCACAAGTCGCTCCGTGGTGTATTGCACCACGCCGCCAAACTCGTTAGAGTACGCGCTCACACCCGCTTGCCAACTGGCGCTTCACTCACGATGCAACTCACGAGTGTGTGTACAGAAGTCGCTTACTGGTCAGCGGAGTACCGGCATACCAGAAAGCTCGATTTCTGCACATACACATTTACACACGTACACGACACCACAAATTATCTCGGGGGGAAAAGGATGTATCACTTATCTCTGTTTTAGTAATAACGCGGGTTTGGTTTTATTTTTAAATAGTTAACAACAGGGTTTTCTTTATTTTCACGGTTCATTCGTATTAACTTTTTATCCTAGCTAGTCCCTGCCCACTTCGCACCATTACGTCTAGCTAGTCTTGACTTCGCTACTTATTTTATAAGGCTCACCTGGAACGTCCTGCTACAGGATTCATCTTGCGGCTAGCACTTTTAATTAAACTTTTCACTTTTATTTTTCTCAATTCTCCGCGGGAGAATTGTAAAACTGGCTTCTTCGGCTGCTCTGGATCAAGTGCCCTTGGCCTCATTTTGCGACTTTCCATTTCGCTGCTGCGAACATGTCGCCGCTGCTGCGTACATGTCGCCGCTGCTTGCCTGTCGTCGCTGCTTGCCTGTCGCCGCTGTCTTCGGCCGATCTTGCCTGGCTTCTGCGGTTCTGCTCGCACTTCGCTGCCTGCACGGCGTCGCTGCTTGCCTAGCGCTGCTGCCGGCATAGCGTCGCTGCTGGCTTGGCGTCGCTGATTGGCTGGCGCCGCTGCCCAAAATTGGTCGCGAGCCGTCTATGCACAAGCTCTGGGTACCGAGGTACCGTTGCCTGTGCAAGTGTTCGTCTTAGCGCGAGCTCTGGGTACCGAGGTACCGTTTGCCAGTGCGAGTGTTTCGACTGTGCGCGAGCTCTGGGTGCCCAAATGCGTGAGCTCTGGGTACCGAGGTACCGTTGCCTGTGCAAGTGTTCGACTTGTGCGCAAGCTCTGGGTGCCCAAATGCGTGAGCTCTGGGAACCGAGGTACCGTTGCCTGTGCACGTGTTCGCCTGTGCGCTAGCTCTGGGTACCGAGGTACCGTTTCTAATGCAAGTGTTCGACTGCTCTGCCTACGTCCCTTGCCTATGCAAATGCTTCGCCTTGATTTTTAAAAACTACGACTGGGTATATTAGACTACGAGGTATCTTATTTTATTTTATAAACAAAATGTGGCGTCGCTTCATGCGGCGTCACATTAGGCATCGATTTTTGGAGGTTATATGATCTTCTTCCTAAGCGACTCCAAATATCAGAGACAGAGCCGAATGAAATTAGCAAAGATGCGGACAACCTTGATGAGTACCACAGCTTGACGGAAACGGAAAAGGCTAAGCTCAATAATGTTATCAACTGTTTTCCTTCGTTTGCTCAAGAAGGTCTGGGGAAAACCAACCATATAAAGCATTCAATCGATGTAGGGACCGCCAAACCAGTCAAACAGAGGCACTTTCCAGTTTCCCCCGCCGTAGAGAAGAGCATGTATGTGGAAATCGACAGAATGGTACAGCTAGGAGTGATCGAAGAATCGGAGAGTGCTTGGTCTTCGCCAATCGTGATGGTAACTAAGCCAAAACTGAGAAAACTGAGACTTTGCTTGGACTGCCAGAAGGTAGGACGCATATCCGCTTCCCCAAATCAGTGGAATACTAAGCCGACAGCCAAAAGCAGAGTTCATCACTAGTCTGGACTTAAAGGACGCCTACTGGCAGGTGCCATTAGAAATCGGATCTCGAGACAAGACAGCTTTCACTGTCCCAGGAAGGCCCCTTTATCAGTTCACAGTCATGCCTTTCGGTCTGTGCAATGCCACCAGCACGATGTCTCGCTTGATGGACAAAGTTGTAACCGCGCACCTCAAAGATAGAGTTTTCGTTTACTTGGATGGCCTGTTAGTGGTAGTGGCTTTGAGAGTCACCTGGATGTTATGAGGGAGATCGCCTTACACATCAAGCGCGCAGGGCTAACTATTAATATCAAGAAGAGTCATTTCTGTATGCGACGAGAGCGATACCTGGGTCACATAATCGGCGATGGAGGGATCCGGACAGATCCCGAAAAGGTGAAAGCAATCACCGATTTTCCCATCCCCAAAACTCTACGGGATTTTGAGAAGTTTCATGGGTCTATGTGGATGGTACAGAAAGTTCGTTCCCAATTTCGCCGCACTGTCTGCTCCCTTGTCCGACTTAATGAAAACCAAACGCAGATTTCGTCTGACCCCCGAGGCGATTAAAGCTTTTGACGACCTTAAAAGACATCTTTGTGAAGCACCAGTTTTAGGCAATCCGGATTTTTCGAAACCATTTGCCATCCATTGCGTCGCAAGTAAATCAGGAGTCGGAGCCGTTTTAATCCAAGAAACTGACGAGGGTGATGAGCGTCCGATCGCGTTTATATCAAATAAGTTAAATAGAGCGCCAAGGAATTATACAGTGACGGAACAAGAGTGCTTAGCTGCAATTTTGGCCTTGAAACATTTTAGAGCCTACGTAGAAGGACATCCGTTCTAGACCGTTACGGACCACGCCTCTCTGAAATGGCTAATGGCGAATCGTGATTTGAGTTCCCGGTTGGGAAGATGGGCCATAGCATTGCAGCGGTTCAAATTCAGCATCGAGCATCGAAAAGGCTCTCTGCATGTGGTGCCGGATTCGTTATCACGCGTCAACGAGGACGAGGTAGCAGCGATAGGTCTTCAACAGGGCTTGCTATTGAATTTAAAATCCGAACACTTTCAATTATCAGAGTACAAAGATCTCGTGGCGAAAGTAACCGCAAATCGAGAAAACTTCCCGGATCTAAAAGTGGAGGACGGATATGTTTACAGAAAAGTGGAACACCTAACTGGAGAACAGAAACACGATGAATATGCCTGGAAACTATGGATACCAAAAAAGATGGTATCAGACGTCCTTTTCCAAGCCCATGAAAGTCCTCTAGCTTCGCATGGCGGGATACACAAAACTATCGAGCGCATAAGAAGGTATTACTTTTCGCCCCGTCTCGTACCTGACGTAAGAACGTACATTAATTCTTGTGAAACGTGCAAGACCACGAAACCTCCAAGTCTAGTCCTAAGGCCACCTTTAAGAAAAGCGCCGGAATCATTGCGTTTCTTTCAGCGAATCTTTATCGACTTCTTGGGCCCATATCCTCGTTCACGGAGTGGGAACATCGAAATATTTATTGTTCTCGATAATCTTTCTAAATTTGTGTTTTTGAAACCAGTCAAAAAGATCAACGCTAACATGGTTATCAAGTACCTCGAAGGAGACTTATTTATGACCTTCGGAGTACCTGAAACAGTGGTGTCAGACAATGGGTCCCAATTTCGATCGGAGGCGTTCCAAAAGTTGATGCGTCAATACGGAGTTTCTCACATGCTAACAGCCGTACATTCACCACAAGCAAATGCTTCCGAACGAGTGAATCGTACGCTCATTTCCGGCATCAGAGCTTATCTGAGCCCAAATCAGGCGGTGTCAGTCTAGGGCACCTGGATAGCAATACCCTAGACTGACTATGGAAGGGGGGTTTTGTAATGGCGCCCGAAGTGTTGAGCAACAAAATTATTTCTGTTAAGGTGATTATTAGTCCTAAAAAAACTTCAAACGGCAACTAGTACGGAGCTGCAGGGAAAAGCTCTGATCGCCTAATTACATTCCTGCATGCAGAGTTGCATTGGAAGGCTTAGATCGTGAAAAATGCAATCCTGCGTATAGGGAAGTGCACTGGCTTGACGCCAACTTAATCCCTTTCCGTTTGAACCATCGTGCGATGGTTTCGCAATCTTGCCATCAAACCACGCGTCGAGGATAATTGACCCTGAAATACGCCCATCCGGTCGCGGAAGAATCAGCCCGAAACCGGAGGAGGTTTCTTGCGGCGATCGCGTACATCTGCACCGGCCAGCGGAGCACCCCAGTGACACACGCGTCACTTCGGCAGCGGAGCACCCCGGCGACGTTCGCGTACATCGGCACCGGCCAGCGGAGCACCCCAGCGACGCACGCGTCGTTTCGGCCAGCGGAGCACCCCAGCGACGCACGCGTACATCGGCACCGGCCAGCGGAGCACCCTAACGATGCACGCGTACATCGCCACCGGCCAGCGGAGCACCCCAGCGACGCACGCGTCACTTCGGCAGCGGAGCACCCCGGCGACGTACGCGTAGATCGCACATCAGCATCTCTCCGGTCTTCTTCCGTACAAGCACAATAGGTGCACTGTATGGGCTCCTGGATGGCTCGATCCTACCGTCTCGCAGAAGTTCATCAACTTGTTCGTTGATGATCTTCTGCATGGCCAGATTCTTCGAGTAGTACCTCTGCTTGATAGGGTACTCATCCCGCATGTTGATGGTGTGCTCCGCAATGGGCGACACCCCCATCAATCCATCAAACTTGGCTAGCTCGGACTGCAGAAAGGCCTCCACCTGTTCTTCGCCCGTAGCTAAACTTGTTCCAGGTGCCTCGACGCCCCGCAAGGCGGCGTGACTGGTCTTGGGCCGTCTCCCACGGCGTCTCCGCTTGATCGGGCCACTCGTGCTGGCCTGATTCTCTGTGTCTCGTTGGTGCATTTCTGCTCGTGCTCCTGTTGGTTCCTCTGAGCTTCGCTGGTGCTCGGTGCCTCGCTGTGTCTTCTCCGGTGTCCGGGATTGTCCCTCTCTGTCTCCTTGTCCTTCCTCTTGTATCCTGCACTGTTCCTCGGTGTCTCGTTGTCCCTCCTCTTGCATCCTGCGTTGTCCCTCGGTGTCTCGTTGTCCCTTGTCCTGCATCCTGCACTGTCCCTCGGTGTCTCGTTGTCCCTTGTCTTGCATCCTGCACTGACCCTCGGTGTCTCGTGATCCTTCTCTCGCGTCGTCTCATTCTCTGGGCCGCCTAAACGGATTCTTCTGCCGTGCGACGGGACAGATCGGTGGTAAGCCCGTGACCTTGTTGTCGACTTGAACCACCGCGTCCTCCTTCGCTTGTTGGGATGTCCCGGGCGTCGGTGCTGCCTCCTCAAGTGTGCTTTGCAGGCGTAGTTTTGCTCTGCCGCACTTGAGAGTCGCTTCGATTCCGCACAGGAAGTCCATTCCCAGAATCACGTCGTCTAGAATGACGGGCAGTACCAGCATTGGTATTGTCGTCTCTCTCTCTCCCAGCTGGATCCTCACCCGCAAGGCTCGAGTCACGGCTCGTGATGATCCATCCGCCAGCGTGATCCGGATCAGTGCAGCTCGCTCGTTCTCCAGTGTACTCAGCCTGGCTGCCATACGCTCGCTGACGAAGCTGCGTGCGCCTCCCGTGTCGATCGTGGCGTCCGTTGTTACTCCCTCGATCCGAACATTCGCGATGACACGTCCACTACCGCACCTCAGAGGTGCTACTCCTGGGAACTGCGGTGCGGCGTCTCCAAGTTGTTCCCCATCGGCTGAAGACGCGCAGCATTTCCCGACGTGGGTTGTCGACAACAGTCCAGTGTGCGTACACCGTGTCGACCGCAGTCCCAACAGAACAACACGCGGCTATTTCGGCAGTCCACCTGAAAATGTCCGGGTTGAGCGCAGTTGTGGCACACGCGCAGCAGGTCGCCCTTTGTAGCCCCTGTGGGTGTTGTGTGGGGGATGGCTGTCGCTGCTGTGGGGGTCAGTGTGGTTGGCGGTGCACTGGTTGTCACTGGCGGGTTCGGTGGCTTCGGATTCTCTCTCCGTCGATCGACTTGGCTCGTCGCTTGGCGTTGCAGCTCCTTCGTGGTCTCGTACGTGGTCACAAGTTTGCTCAGCTGAGCCAGCGTTTGAAACTCGTGACGGCGGGTGAACAATTGATACTCCGGCATCATATTGTCGTAGATCCTGTCCAGCTCCTGCTCCTGGGTGTACTTCGCACGTCGCATCATCAACCGTAGTGCCAAGGCGTAGTCCCGAAATCGTTCACCTCGGCGTTGGGTTCGGCTCCTGATCTCGTCCTCCAGTCGTTGAAAATAGCGCGGGGGGAGGAAGAACTCCATAAACTCCTGCTTGAACTCCTCCCAGGTCACTCGGTAAAGGGTGTTGACCCTGAACCAGTCCTCTGCTTGGCCCGTCAGTACGTTTGCTACCGCTTGTGGTAGCTGTTGTGGGTCGATGCCGTACAGTGACGCCTTCTCTTCCAGCTGTTCGATGAATCCCCACGGATCTGTAGCGTCGCCGTTGAAAGCTACGCCCCATTTCCGTACTCGATCGGCCAGTTCGTATGGGGGTATCCATCGGTGGCTTGGTTCGCTGGTCCTACTGCTGGCTGGAGGTGCCGAATTGGACACCGGGGCGGGTTGAATGTGTCGGCTAGCAACGCTCCTCGAAGGACTCGCTGCCCGTCTACCTTCCAGACTCGGTATGGGGATGACGATCTCTGCGTCGTCTTCCATCGTCGCCGGCGAAGTGTCGCGTGAGCATGCTCCAGGGTGTTTCAGCTCCGGTGTAACAGCGTTGCCTAAGCTGGCCTCCAGCTCCATCAGTCGTTGCAGCTGTTCCTTCGACAGGTCTCCTTGAATGGAGAAAGCTACCAGGCGGCTCCGCATTTACTCCATTCTTCATTTCATATTCTTATGCATGCATTGATATCTATGTATGTTCTTTGCTACTAATGCCCTGTTTGAAACTTGCAATGTGGGTCGTGTGCCTCTGCTATACCCTGTATGAATTAGCTACGTGGGTCTTTAGTCCACGTAAATATGTTAAAATTCTCAAAACTAAATATCTAGTCATAGTAGTCCCTGCTCGGGCGCCATCTGTAAGGATGTTTTCTCAGGCCGGGGTATATATCTCAGTCCCGCCAGGGTCTTTACAGAACATTTGTAAATACTAGGACTACTACGACTTTAGTGAAGAGAGGCTACTAGCAGATCATACCTTACTGGGGTATGTACAGGGTATAGGCGATATCTACGTGCACGTGTCGCGTGTCACGCGTGCTCGGCTGGCGGCCTATTTCGCGAGAGACGCACGTGGCCGCAGGCGCTTCCCGCTCGCACTCCCCAGGTTTCTCGTCGGTGTATTCCACCACCCGCAACTGGGCAATGAGCACGCTGACGCACCTCGCTCGCCAGCTATCGTCCACTCACGACGCCTCTCTCTCGATCGCTCGTGTGTCGCCCAGCTCGCCCGTGACCGCAGGTATTCTCGTCTGTCCCCCGCAAGCCGCTCAATGGTGTATTGCACCACACCGCAAACTCGCTAGAGTACACGATCACACCCGCTTGCCAACTAGCGTCTCGCTCGTGACACGACTCACGGTCGGCCGTTGGTCGCGCAGAAATGCCCGTGGCCGCAGGTGTCCGCGCTGGTACTTCCACGAGTCGCTCCGTGGTGTATTGCACCACACCGCAAACTTGTTGGAGTACCCGCTCACGCACCCGCTTGCCAACTGGCGCTTCGCTCACGACGCAACTCAGGAGTGGCCGTTGGCCGTGCAGAAGTGCCCGTGGCCGCAGGTATTTCGCCTGTACTCCCACAAGTCGCTCCGTGGTGTATTGCACCACGCCGCCAAACTCGTTAGAGTACGCGCTCACACCCGCTTGCCAACTGGCGCTTCACTCACGATGCAACTCACGAGTGTGTGTACAGAAGTCGCTTACTGGTCAGCGGAGTACCGGCATACCAGAAAGCTCGATTTCTGCACATACACATTTACACACGTACACGACACCACAAATTATCTCGGGGGGAAAAGGATGTATCACTTATCTCTGTTTTAGTAATAACGCGGGTTTGGTTTTATTTTTAAATAGTTAACAACAGGGTTTTCTTTATTTTCACGGTTCATTCGTATTAACTATTTATCCTAGCTAGTCCCTGCCCACTTCGCACCATTACGTCTAGCTAGTCTTGACTTCGCTACTTATTTTATAAGGCTCACCTGGAACGTCCTGCTACAGGATTCATCTTGCGGCTAGCACTTTTAATTAAACTTTTCACTTTTATTTTTCTCAATTCTCCGCGGGAGAATTGTACAACTGGCTTCTTCGGCTGCTCTGGATCAAGTGCCCTTGGCCTCATTTTGCGACTTTCCATTTCGCTGCTGCGATGCACAATCTATGCACAAGCTCTGGGTACCGAGGTACCGTTGCCTGTGCAAGTGTTCGTCTTAGCGCGAGCTCTGGGTACCGAGGTACCGTTTGCCAGTGCGAGTGTTTCGAGTGTGCGCGAGCTCTGGGTGCCCAAATGCGTGAGCTCTGGGTACCGAGGTACCGTTGCCTATGCACGTGTTCGCCTGTGCGCTAGCTCTGGGTACCGAGGTACCGTTTCTAATGCAAGTGTTCGACTGCTCTGCCTACGTCCCTTGCCTATGCAAATGCTTCGCCTTGATTTTTAAAAACTACGACTGGGTATATTAGACTACGAGGTATCTTATTTTATTTTATAAACAAAATGTGGCGTCGCTTCATGCGGCGTCACATTAGGCATCGATTTTTGGAGGTTATATGATCTTCTTCCTAAGCGACTCCAAATATCAGAGACAGAGCCGAATGAAATTAGCAAAGATGCGGACAACCTTGATGAGTACCGCAGCTTGACGGAAACGGAAAAGGCTAAGCTGAATAATGTTATCAACTGTTTTCCTTCGTTTGCTCAAGAAGGTCTGGGGAAAACCAACCAAATAAAGCATTCAATCGATGTAGGGACCGCCAAACCAGTCAAACAGAGGCACTTTCCAGTTTCCCCCGCCGTAGAGAAGAGCATGTATGTGGAAATCGACAGAATGGTAAGGCTAGGAGTGATCGAAGAATCGGAGAGTGCTTGGTCTTCGCCAATCGTGATGGTAACTAAGCCAAAACTGAGAAAACTGAGACTTTGCTTGGACTGCCGGAAGGTAGGACGCATATCCGCTTCCCCAAATCAGTGGAATACTAAGCCGACAGCCAAAAGCAGAGTTCATCACTAATCTGGACTTAAAGGACGCCTACTGGCAGGTGCCATTAGAAATCGGATCTCGAGACAAGACAGCTTTCACTGTCCCAGGAAGGCCCCTTTATCAGTTCACAGTCATGCCTTTCGGTCTGTGCAATGCCACCAGCACGATGTCTCGCTTGATGGACAAAGTTGTAACCGCGCACCTCAAAGATAGAGTTTTCGTTTACTTGGATGGCCTGTTAGTGGTAGTGGCTTTGAGAGTCACCTGGATGTTATGAGGGAGATCGCCTTACACATCAAGCGCGCAGGGCTAACTATTAATATCAAGAAGAGTCATTTCTGTATGCGACGAGAGCGATACCTGGGTCACATAATCGGCGATGGAGGGATCCGGACAGATCCCGAAAAGGTGAAAGCAATCACCGATTTTCCCATCCCCAAAACTCTACGGGATTTTGAGAAGTTTCATGGGTCTATGTGGATGGTACAGAAAGTTCGTTCCCAATTTCGCCGCACTGTCTGCTCCCTTGTCCGACTTAATGAAAACCAAACGCAGATTTCGTCTGACCCTCGAGGCGATTAAAGCTTTTGACGACCTTAAAAGACATCTTTGTGAAGCACCAGTTTTAGGCAATCCGGATTTTTCGAAACCATTTGCCATCCATTGCGACGCAAGTAAATCAGGAGTCGGCGCCGTTTTAATCCAAGAAACTGACGAGGGTGATGAGCGTCCGATCGCGTTTATATCAAAGATGTTAAATAGAGCGCCAAGGAATTATACAGTGACGGAACAAGAGTGCTTAGCTGCAATTTTGGCCTTGAAACATTTTAGAGCCTACGTAGAAGGACATCCGTTCTAGACCGTTACGGACCACGCCTCTCTGAAATGGCTAATGGCGAATCGTGATTTGAGTTCCCGGTTGGGAAGATGGGCCATAGCATTGCAGCGGTTCAAATTCAGCATCGAGCATCGAAAAGGCTCTCTGCATGTGGTGCCGGATTCATTATCACGCGTCAACGAGGACGAGGTAGCAGCGATAGGTCTTCAACAGGGCTTGCTATTGAATTTAAAATCCGAACACTTTCAATCATCAGAGTAAAAAGATCTCGTGGCGAAAGTAACCGCAAACCGAGAAAACTTCCCGGATCTAAAAGTGGAGGACGGATATGTTTACAGAAAAGTGGAACACCTAACTGGAGAACAGAAACACGATGAATATGCCTGGAAACTATGGATACCAAAAAAGATGGTATCAGACGTCCTTTTCCAAGCCCATGAAAGTCCTCTAGCTTCGCATGGCGGGATACACAAAACTATCGAGCGCATAAGAAGGTATTACTTTTCGCCCCGTCTCGTACCTGACGTAAGAACGTACATTAATTCTTGTGAAACGTGCAAGACCACGAAACCTCCAAGTCTAGTCCTAAGGCCACCTTTAGGAAAAGCGCCGGAATCATTGCGTTTCTTTCAGCGAATCTTTATCGACTTCTTGGGCCCATATCCTCGTTCACGGAGTGGGAACATCGAAATATTTATTGTTCTCGATAATCTTTCTAAATTTGTGTTTTTGAAACCAGTCAAAAAGATCAACGCTAACATGGTTATCAAGTACCTCGAAGGAGACTTATTTATGACCTTCGGTGTACCTGAAACAGTGGTGTCAGACAATGGATCCCAATTTCGATCGGAGGCGTTCCAAAAGTTGATGCGTCAATACGGAGTTTCTCACATGCTAACAGCCGTACATTCACCACAAGCAAATGCTTCCGAACGAGTGAATCGTACGCTCATTTCCGGCATCAGAGCTTATCTGAGCCCAAATCAGGCGGTGTCAGTCTAGGGCACCTGGATAGCAATACCCTAGACTGACTATGGAAGGGGGGTTTTGTAATGGCGCCCGAAGTGTTGAACAACAAAATTATTTCTGTTAAGGTGATTATTAGTCCTAAAAAAACTTCAAACGGCAACTAGTACGGAGCTGCAGGAAAAAGCTCTGATCGCCTAATTACATTCCTGCATGCAGAGTTGCATTGGAAGGCTTAGATCGTGAAAAATGCAATCCTGCGTATAGGGAAGTGCACTGGCTTGACGCCAACTTAATCCCTTTCCGTTTGAACCATCGTGCGATGGTTTCGCAATCTTGCCATCCAACCACGAGTCGATGATAATTGAAATACGCCCATCCGGTCGCGGAAGAATCAGCCCGAAACCGGAGGAGGTTTCTTGAGGCGATCGCGTACATCTGCACCGGCCAGCGGAGCACCCCAGTGACACACGCGTCACTTCGGCAGCGGAGCACCCCGGCGACGTTCGCGTACATCGGCACCGGCCAGCGGAGCACCCCAGCGACGCACGCGTCGTTTCGGCCAGCGGAGCACCCCAGCGACGCACGCGTACATCGGCACCGGCCAGCGGAGCACCCTGGCGATGCACGCGTACATCGCCACCGGCCAGCGGAGCACCCCAGCGACGCACGCGTCGTTTCGGCCAGCGGAGCACCCCAGCGACGCACGCGTCACTTCGGCAGCGGAACACCCCGGCGACGCACGCGTACATCGGCACCGGCCAGCGGAGCACCCCAGCGACGCACGCGTCACTTCGGCAGCAGAGCACCCCAGCGACACACGCGTCACTTCGGCAGCGGAGCACCCCAGCGACGCACTCGTACATCGGCACCGGCCAGCGGAGCACCCCAGCGACGCACGAGTCACTTCGGCAGCGGAGCACCCCAGCGATGTCAGAAAACCGTTGGAAGTTTACGTAGTACCCTCGTTGAAGCTGGATTTGTATGTAGGCATCGATTTTTGGAGGTTATATGATCTTCTTCCTAAGCGACTCCAAATATCAGAGACAGAGCCGAATGAAATTAGCAAAGATGCGGACAACCTTGATGAGTACCACAGCTTGACGGAAACGGAAAAGGCTAAGCTGAATAATGTTATCAACTGTTTTCCTTCGTTTGCTCAAGAAGGTCTGGGTCAAACCAACCTTATAAAGCATTCAATTGATGTAGGGACCGCCAAACCAGTCAAACAGAGGCACTTTCCAGTTTCCCCCGCCGTTGAGAAGAGCATGTATGTGGAAATCGACAGAATGGTACAGCTAGGAGTGATCGAAGAATCGGAGAGTGCTTCGTCTTCGCCAATCGTGATGGTAACTAAGCCAAAACTGAGAAAACTGAGACTTTGCTTGGACTGCCGGAAGGTAGGACGCATATCCGCTTCCCCAAATCAGTGGAATACTAAGCCGACAGCCAAAAGCGGAGTTCATCACTAGTCTGGACTTAAAGGACGCCTACTGGCAGGTGCCATTAGAAATCGGATCTCGAAACAAGACAGCTTTCACTGTCCCAGGAAGGCCCCTTTATCAGTTCACAGTCATGCCTTTCGGTCTGTGCAATGCCACCAGCACGATGTCTCGCTTGATGGACAAAGTTGTACCCGCGCACCTCAATGATAGAGTTTTCGTTTACTTGGATGGCCTGTTAGTGGTAGTGGCTTTGAGAGTCACCTGGATGTTATGAGGGAGATCGCCTTACACATCAAGCGCGCAGGGCTAACTATTAATATCAAGAAGAGTCATTTCTGTATGCGACGAGTGCGATACCTGGGTCACATAATCGGCGATGGAGGGATCCGGACAGATCCCGAAAAGGTGAAAGCAATCACCGATTTTCCCATCCCCAAAACTCTACGGGATTTTGAGAAGTTTCATGGGTCTATGTGGATGGTACAGAAAGTTCGTTCCCAATTTCGCCGCACTGTCTGCTCCCTTGTCCGACTTAATGAAAACCAAACGCAGATTTCGTCTGACCCCCGAGGCGATTAAAGCTTTTGACGACCTTAAAAGACATCTTTGTGAAGCACCAGTTTTAGGCAATCCGGATTTTTCGAAACCATTTGCCATCCATTGCGACGCAAGTAAATCAGGAGTCGGAGCCGTTTTAATCCAAGAAACTGACGAGGGTGATGAGCGTCCGATCGCGTTTATATCAAAGAAGTTAAATAGAGCGCCAAGGAATTATACAGTGACGGAACAAGAGTGCTTAGCTGCAATTGTGGCCTTGAAACATTTTAGAGCCTACGTAGAAGGACATCCGTTCAAGATCGTTACGGACCACGCCTCTCTGAAATGGCTAATGGCGAATCGTGATTTGAGTTCCCGGTTGGGAAGATGGGCCATAGCATTGCAGCGGTTCAAATTCAGCATCGAGCATTGAAAAGGCTCTCTGCATGTGGTGCTGGATTCGTTATCACGCGTCAACGAGGACGAGGTAGCAGCGATAGGTCTTCAACAGGGCTTGCTATTGAATTTAAAATCCAAACACTTTCAATCATCAGAGTACAAAGATCTCGTGGCGAAAGTAACCGCAAATCGAGAAAACTTCCCGGATCTAAAAGTGGAGGACGGATATGTTTACAGAAAAGTGGAACACCTAACTGGAGAACAGAAACACGATGAATATGCCTGGAAACTATGGATACCAAAAAATATGGTATCAGACGTCCTTTTCCAGGCCCATGACAGTCCTCTAGCTTCGCATGGCAGGATACACAAAACTATCGAGCTCATAAGAAGGTATTACTTTTGGCCCCGTCTTGTACCTGACGTAAGAACGTACATTAATTCTTGTGAAACGTGCAAGACCACGAAACCTCCAAATCAAGTCCTAAGGCCACCTTTAGGAAAAGCGCCGGAATCATTGCGTTTCTTTCAGCGAATCTTTATCGACTTCTTGGGCCCATATCCTCGTTCACGGAGTGGGAACATCGAAATATTTATTGTTCTCGATAATCTTACTAAATTTGTGTTTTTGAAACCAGTCAAAAAGATCAACGCTAACATGGTTATCAAGTACCTCGAAGGAGACTTATTTATGACCTTCGGAGTACCTGAAACAGTGGTTTCAGACAATGGGTCCCAATTTTGATCGGAGGCGTTCCAAAAGTTGATGCGTCAATACGGAGTTTCTCACATGCTAACAGCCGTACATTCACCACAAGCAAATGCTTCCGAACGAGTGAATCGTACGCTCATTTCCGGCATCAGAGCTTATCTGAGCCCAAATCAGAATTGCTGGGACGAGAATTTGAGTAGAATATGCTTTGCGATGAGATCCTCCGTACACTCTAGTATTGGCACCCCACCTTACTACATGGTCTTTGGACAGCAGATGATGAGGTCTGGGTCTACATATTCTTTGCTGAGAAAGTTAAATATGCTTGATGACCGTTCGTTGAGGTACAACCGGCAAGATTCGTTCGAGATAATCCGAGAGGAAGCGACCAAACAAATTCAGAAAGCACACGATCTCAACGAAAGAAGGTACAATCTGCGATCTCGAGAAGTAGCATTCAACGAAGGGCAAGAGGTGTACCGCCGCAACTTCAAACAAAGCTGTTTCTAGACCGGATACAATGCGGAACTGGGGCCTGCTTATGTAAAAGCTCGTATAAAGAAGAAAATAGGGCAGTCTTACTACGAATTGGAGGATTTACAAGGACATCGAATAGAAATCTACCACGCCAAAGATATACGGCATTACTGCCGTTCAGCCACTTCAGGCGGTGTCAGTCTAGGGCACCTGGATAGCAATACCCTAGACTGACTATGGAAGGGGGGTTTTGTAATGGCGCCCGAAGTGTTGAACAACAAAATTATTTCTGCTAAGCTGATTATTAGTCCTAAAAAAACTTCAAACGGCAACTAGTACGGAGCTGCAGGGAAAAGCTTTGATCGCCTAATTACATTCCTGAATGCAGAGTTGCATTGGAAGGCTTAGATCGTGAAAAATTCAGTCCTGGGTATAGGGAAGTGCACTGGCTTGACGCCAACTTAATCCCTTTCCGTTTGAACCATCGTGAGAGTAAGACATCGGTCGGAAATTTTTTTTCGTAATCTTGCCATCAAACCACGCGTCGAGGATAATTGACCCTGAAATACGCCCATCCGGTCGCGGAAGAATCAGCCCGAAACCGGAGGAGGTTCCTTGCGGCGATCGCGTACATCGGCACCGGCCAGCGGAGCACCCCAGCGACACACGCGTCACTTCGGCCAGCGGAGCACCCCAGCGACGCACGCGTCACTTCGGCAGCGGAGCACCCCGGCGACGCACGCGTACATCGGCACCGGCCAGCGGAGCACCCCAGCAACGCACGCGTCACTTCGGCAGCAGAGCACCCCAGCGACACACGCGTCACTTCGGCAGCGGAGCACCCCAGCGACGCACTCGTACATCGGCACCGGCCAGCGGAGCACCCCAGCGACGCACGCGTCACTTCGGCAGCGGAGCACTTCAGCGATGTCAGAAAACCGTTGGAAGTTTACGTAGTACCCTCGTTGAAGCAGGATTTGTATTTAGGCATCGATTTTTGGAGGTTATATGATCTTCTTCTTAAGCGACTCCAAATATCAGAGACAGAGCCGAATGAAATTAGCAAAGATGCGGACAACCTTGATGAGCACCACAGCTTGACGGAAACGGAAAAGGCTAAGCTGAATAATGTTATCAACTGTTTTCCTTCGTTTGCTCAAGAAGGTCTGGGAAAAACTAACCTTATAAAGCATTCAATCGATGTAGGGACCGCCAAGCCAGTCAAACAGAGGCACTTTCCAGTTTCCCCCGCCGTAGAGAAGAGCATGTATGTGGAAATCGACAGAATGTTACAGCTAGGAGTGATCGAAGAATCGGAGAGTGCTTGGTCTTCGCCAATCGTGATTGTAACCAAGCCAGGAAAACTGAGACTTTGCTTGGACTGCCGGAAAGTAAATAGCTTTACCGAAAAGGACGCATATCCGCTTCCCCAAATCAGTGGAATACTAAGCCGACTGCCAAAAGCGGAGTTCATAACTAGTCTGGACTTAAAGGACGCCTACTGGCAGGTGCCATTAGAAATCGGATCTCGAGACAAGACAGCTTTCACTGTCCCAGGAAGGCCCCTTTATCAGTTCACAGTCATGCCTTTCGGTCTGTGCAATGCCACCAGCACGATGTCTCGCTTGATGGACAAAGTTGTACCCGCGCACCTCAGAGATAGAGTTTTTGTTTACTTGGATGACCTGTTAGTGGTATCTTCAAGCTTTGAGAGTCACCTGGTTGTTTTGAGGGAGATCGCCTTACACATCAAGCGCGCAGGGCTAACTATTAATATCAAGAAGAGTCATTTCTGTATGCGGCGAGTGCGATACCTGGGTCACATAATCGGCGATGGAGGGATCCGGACAGATCCCGAAAAGGTGAAAGCAATCACCGATTTTCCCATCCCCAAAACTCTACGGGATTTTGAGAAGTTTCATGGGTCTATGTGGATGGTACAGAAAGTTTGTTCCCAATTTCGCCGCACTGTCTGCTCCCTTGTCCGACTTAATGAAAACCAAACGCAGATTTCGTCGACCCCCGAGGCGATTAAAGCTTTTGACGACCTGAAAAGACATCTTTGTGAAGCACCAGTTTTAGGCAATCCGGATTTTTCGAAACCATTTGCCATCCAGTGCGACGCAAGTAAATCAGGAGTCGGAGCCGTTTTAATCCAAGAAACTGACGAGGGTGATGAGCGTCCGATCGCGTTTATATCAAAGAAGTTAAATAGAGCGCCAAGGAATTATACAGTGACGGAACAAGAGTGCTTAGCTGCAATTGTGGCCTTGAAACATTTTAAAGCCTACGTAGAAGGACATCCGTTCAAGATCGTTACGGACCACGCCTCTCTGAAATGGCTAATGGCGAATCGTAATTTGAGTTCCCGGTTGGGAAGATGGGCCATAGCATTGCAGCGGTTCAAATTCAGCATCGAGCATCGAAAAGGCTCTCTGCATGTGGTGCCGGATTCGTTATCACGCGTCAACGAGGACGAGGTAGCAGCGATAGGTCTTCAACAGGGCTTGCTATTGAATTTAAAATCCGAACACTTTCAATCATCAGAGTACAAAGATCTCGTGGCGAAAGTAACCGCAAATCGAGAAAACTTCCCGGATCTAAAAGTGGAGGACGGATATGTTTACAGAAAAGTGGAACACCTAACTGGAGAACAGAAACACGATGAATATGCCTGGAAACTATGGATACTAAAAAAGATGGTATCAGACGTCCTTTTCCAGGCCCATGAAAGTCCTCTAGCTTCGCATGGCGGGATACACAAAACTATCGAGCACATAAGAAGGTATTACTTTTGGCCCCGTCTCGTACCTGACATAAGAACGTACATTAATTCTTGTGAAACGTGCAAGACCACGAAACCTCCAAATCAAGTCCTAAGGCCACCTTTAGGAAAAGCGCCGGAATCCTTGCGTTTCGTTCAGCGAATCGACTTCTTAGGCCCATATCCTCGTTCACGGAGTGGGAACATCGAAATATTTATTGTTCTCGATAATCTTTCTAAATTTGCGTTTTTGAAACTAGTCAAAAAGATCAACGCTAACATGGTTATCAAGTACCTCGAAGGAGACTTATTTATGACCTTTGGAGTACCTGAAACAGTGGTGTCAGACAATGGGTCCCAATTTTGATCGGAGGCGTTCCAAAAGTTGATGCGTCAATACGGAGTTTCTCACATGCTAACAGCCGTACATTCACCACAAGCAAATGCTTCCGAACGAGTGAATCGTACGCTCATTTCCGGCATCAGAGCTTATCTGAGCCCAAATCAGAATTGCTGGGACGAGAATTTGAGTAGAATATGCTTTGCGATGAGATCCTCCGTACACTCTAGTATTGGCACCCCACCTTACTACATGGTCTTTGGACAGCAGATGATGAGGTCTGGGTCTACATATTCTTTGCTGAGAAAGTTAAATATGCTTGATGACCGTTCGTTGAGGTACAACCGGCAAGATTCGTTCGAGATAATCCGAGAGGAAGCGACCAAACAAATTCAGAAAGCACACGATCTCAACGAAAGAAGGTACAATCTGCGATCTCGAGAAGTAGCATTCAACGAAGGGCAAGAGGTGTACCGCCGCAACTTCAAACAAAGCTGTTTCTAGACCGGATACAATGCGGAACTGGGGCCTGCTTATGTAAAAGCTCGTATAAAGAAGAAAATAGGGCAGTCTTACTACGAATTGGAGGATTTACAAGGACATCGAATAGAAATCTACCACGCCAAAGATATACGGCATTACTGCCGTTCAGCCACTTCAGGCGGTGTCAGTCTAGGGCACCTGGATAGCAATACCCTAGACTGACTATGGAAGGGGGTTTTGTAATGGCGCCCGAAGTGTTGAACAACAAAATTATTTCTGCTAAGCTGATTATTAGTCCTAAAAAAACTTCAAACGGCAACTAGTACGGAGCTGCAGGGAAAAGCTTTGATCGCCTAATTACATTCCTGAATGCAGAGTTGCATTGGAAGGCTTAGATCGTGAAAAATTCAGTCCTGGGTATAGGGAAGTGCACTGGCTTGACGCCAACTTAATCCCTTTCCGTTTGAACCATCGTGAGAGTAAGACATCGGTCGGAAATTTTTTTTTCGTAATCTTGCCATCAAACCACGCGTCGAGGATAATTGACCCTGAAATACGCCCATCCGGTCGCGGAAGAATCAGCCCGAAACCGGAGGAGGTTCCTTGCGGCGATCGCGTACATCGGCACCGGCCAGCGGAGCACCCCAGCGACACACGCGTCACTTCGGCAGCGGAGCACCCCGGCGACGTTCGCGTACATCGGCACCGGCCAGCGCAGCAACCCAGCGACGCACGCGTCGTTTCGGCCAGCGGAGCACCCCAGTGACGCACGCGTCACTTCGGTAGCGGAGCACCCCGGCGACGCACGCGTACATCGGCACCGGCCAGCGGAGCACCCCAGCGACGCACGCGTCACTTCGGCAGCAGAGCACCCCAGCGACACACGCGTACTTCGGCAGCGGAGCACCCCAGCGACGCACTCGTACATCGACACCGGCCAGCGGAGCACCCCAGCGACGCACGCGTCACTTCGGCAGCGGAGCACCCCAGCGATCTCAGAAAACCGTTGGAAGTTTACGTAGTACCCTCGTTGAAGCAGGATTTGTATTTAGGCATCGATTTTGGAGGTTATATGATCTTCTTCCTAAGCGACTCCAAATATCAGAGACAGAGCCGAATGAAATTAGCAAAGATGCGGACAACCTTGATGAGCACCACAGCTTGACGGAAACGGAAAAGGCTAAGCTGAATAATGTTATCAACTGTTTTCCTTCGTTTGCTCAAGAAGGTCTGGGGAAAACCAACCTTATAAAGCATTCAATCGATGTAGGGACCGCCAAGCCAGTCAAACAGAGGCACTTTCCAGTTTCCCCCGCCGTAGAGAAGAGCATGTATGTGGAAATCGACAGAATGTTACAGCTAGGAGTGATCGAAGAATCGGAGAGTGCTTGGTCTTCGCCAATCGTGATTGTAACCAAGCCAGGAAAACTGAGACTTTGCTTGGACTGCCGGAAAGTAAATAGCTTTACCGAGAAGGACGCATATCCGCTTCCCCAAATCAGTGGAATACTAAGCCGACTGCCAAAAGCGGAGTTCATCACTAGTCTAGGACTTAAAGGACGCCTACTGGCAGGTGCCATTAGAAATCGGATCTCGAGACAAGACAGCTTTCACTGTCCCAGGAAGGCCCCTTTATCAGTTCACAGTCATGCCTTTCGGTCTGTGCAATGCCACCAGCACGATGTCTCGCTTGATGGACAAAGTTGTACCCGCGCACCTCAGAGATAGAGTTTTTGTTTACTTGGATGACCTGTTAGTGGTATCTTCAAGCTTTGAGAGTCACCTGGTTGTTTTGAGGGAGATCGCCTTACACATCAAGCGCGCAGGGCTAACTATTAATATCAAGAAGAGTCATTTCTGTATGCGGCGAGTGCGATACCTGGGTCACATAATCGGCGATGGAGGGATCCGGACAGATCCCGAAAAGGTGAAAGCAATCACCGATTTTCCCATCCCCAAAACTCTACGGGATTTTGAGAAGTTTCATGGGTCTATGTGGATGGTACAGAAAGTTCGTTCCCAATTTTGCCGCACTATCTGCTCTCTTGTCCGACTTAATGACAACCAAACGCAGATTTAGTCTGACCCCCGAGGCGATTAAAGCTTTTGACGACCTTTCGAAACCATTTGCCATCCATTGCGACGCAAGTAAATCAGGAGTCGGAGCCGTTTTAATCCAAGAAACTGACGAGGGTGATGAGCGTCCGATCGCGTTTATATCAAAGAAGTTAAATAGAGCGCCAAGGAATTATACAGTGACGGAACAAGAGTGCTTAGCTGCAATTTTGGCCTTGAAACATTTTAGAGCCTACGTAGAAGGACATCCGTTCTAGACCGTTACGGACCACGCCTCTCTGAAATGGCTAATGGCGAATCGTGATTTGAGTTCCCGGTTGGGAAGATGGGCCATAGCATTGCAGCGGTTCAAATTCAGCATCGAGCATCGAAAAGGCTCTCTGCATGTGGTGCCGGATTCGTTATCACGCGTCAACGAGGACGAGGTAGCAGCGATAGGTCTTCAACAGGGCTTGCTATTGAATTTAAAATCCGAACACTTTCAATTATCAGAGTACAAAGATCTCGTGGCGAAAGTAACCGCAAATCGAGAAAACTTCCCGGATCTAAAAGTGGAGGACGGATATGTTTACAGAAAAGTGGAACACCTAACTGGAGAACAGAAACACGATGAATATGCCTGGAAACTATGGATACCAAAAAAGATGGTATCAGACGTCCTTTTCCAGGCCCATGACAGTCCTCTAGCTTCGCATGGCAGGACACACAAAACTATCGAGCGCATAAAAAGGTATTACTTTTGGCCCCGTCTCGTACCTGACGTAAGAACGTACATTAATTCTTGTGAAACGTGCAAGACCACGAAACCTCCAAATCAAGTCCTAAGGCCACCATTGGGAAAAGCGCCGGAATCATTGCGTTTCTTTCAGCGAATCTTTATCGACTTCTTGGGCCCATATCCTCGTTACCGGAGTGGGAACATCGAAATATTTATTGTGCTCGATAATCTTACTAAATTTGTGTTTTTGAAACCAGTCAAAAAGATCAACGCTAACATGGTTATCAAGTACCTCGAAGGAGACTTATTTATGACCTTCGGAGTACCTGAAACAGTGGTTTCAGACAATGGGTCCCAATTTTGATCGGAGGCGTTCCAAAAGTTGATGCGTCAATACGGAGTTTCTCACATGCTAACAGCTGTACATTCACCACAAGCAAATGCTTCCGAACGAGTGAATCGTACGTTCATTTCCGGCATCAGAGCTTATCTGATCTCAAATCAGAATTGCTGGGACGAGAATTTGAGTAGAATATGCTTTGCGATGAGATCCTCCGTACACTCTAGTATTGGCACCACGTCTTACTACATGGTCTTTGGACAGCAGATGATGAGGTCTGGGTCTACATAGTCTTTGAGAGAAAGTTAAATATGCTTGTGGACCGTTCGTTGAGGGATAACCGGCAAGATTCGTTCGAGATAATCCGAGAGGAAGCGACCAAACAAATTCAGAAAGCACACGATCTCAACGAAAGAAGGTATAATCTGCGATCTCGAGAAATAGCATTCAACGAAGGGCAAGAGGTGTACCGCCGCAACTTCAAACAAAGCTGTTTCTAGACCGGATACAATACGGAACTGGGGCCTGTTTATGTAAAAGTTCGTATAAAGAAGAAAATAGGGCAGTCTTACTACGAATTGGAAAATTTACAAGGACATCGAATAGGAATCTACCACGCCAAAGATATACGGCATTACTGCCGTTCAGCCACTTCAGGCGGTGTCAGTCTAGGGCACCTGGATAGCAATACCCTAGACTGACTATGGAAGGGGGGTTTTGTAATGGCGCCCGAAGTGTTGAACAACAAAATTATTTCTGTTAAGCTGATTATTAGTCCTAAAAAAACTTCAAACGGCAACTAGTACGGAGCTGCAGGGAAAAGCTCTGATCGCCTAATTACATTCCTGCATGCAGAGTTGGATTGGAAGGCTTAGATCGTGAAAAATTCAGTCCTGCGTATAGGGAAGTGACTTGACGCCAACCTAATCCTTTTCCGTTTGAACCATCGTGCGAGTACGACATCGGTCGGAAATTTTTTTTTGTAATCTTGCCATCACCCACGCGTCGAGGACCCTGACCCTGACCCTGAAATACGCCCATCCGGTCGCGGTAGAATCGCATCGTGATTTCGCCTTAGCCCGGGTAACTCCAGCGAAGCACGCGTTAACCGGCCAGCGGAGCACCCCAGCGATGCACGCGTCACTTCGGCAGCGTACGCGTACATCGGCACCGGCCAGCGGAGCACCCCAACGATGCACGCGTCAGCAGCGCGGCAGCAATTGCGCAAAGAAAGCAAGTGAATAAAAATCTAAAGGAAATCAAAGCTGAAAGACAGTTTAAACACAAAAATGTGGAACAAAATTAAATTAATTAAAACAAAATTAAAAGACAATTAATTAAAAAAAAACAAGTGGATATGGCTATAGTCAAGGGCCCGTCAGTAAGATATCCTTCTCCCAATTTTCTAAATCTGTCATAAATGTGTAACTACACTACATATATCTTACTCGCTCGCACTCACACAGCGACGCGTGTAAAGAGTGAAGCGACACGACGCAACGTCGACGTCGACGTCAATTGCTCAAAGCAGCGCGCAGGCTGCTGCTCGTACATTCTCCAAAGACTCCTTAACTTATTCAATAACATCCTCGACACACAAATCCCCCAGCAATTCAAAGTTAGCTGCATCATACCCATTCCGAAACCAAATATGAATAAAACATCAATTAACGCCTATCGCCCTATCTCTCTCAATCCCTGCATTGCAAAACTACTAGACAAAATCATAGCAAGACGGCTATGGTGGATTGCCACAAACAGCAACCTTCTAAATAGCCGCCAAATGGGCTTCAGAAAAGGGAAATCAGTGCATGACTGTCTAGCCGTATTAGACTATCATGCAACGTCCTCCCTCTCAACTAAAAGTCACGCCTCTATTTTATCGCTAGACTTTGCCAAGGCATTTGACAGAGTCGGTAAACATAGCATTATCGACGAACTTATCGAATGGAAAATAGGACCGAGAATAATCAAATATATATCTAACTTCCTAACAAACCGAAAAATCACTGTGTTAGCCAATAATGTATACTCCTCCCAGCAGCCGCTTAACAATGGAATCCCACAAGGCTCACCCCTGTCGGTGATTTTATTCGCTACAGGCTTCAATAAATTAAACAAACTTATTGACAAACACAAAAACTGTCAGTTCACAGCATATGCTGATGACTACACTATCATTTACAAATTAAATAAAAAACAAAATACACTTAACATAGACCCATTACTCACTGACATCAAACAATGGTGCAACTACTCAGGAGCATCACTATCAATAGACAAATGCAAGCATTTGCACGTCTGCAGGAAAAGAATCTGCTACCTAACTTTCCATTCCAACACATACACCATACAAAACGTAGACTCACTAAAAACTCTCGGTATTACAATTGACAATAAATACAGATGGAACAAACACATCGAAAATCTTACACTCCAACTTTCCAATAGACTTAATATAATCAAATGCCTATCCAGTAACAAATTCAGATGCAATGTAAATACAATACTTTATGTAGTAAAAGCAATAATAATGTCAAAAATTGATTTTGGGCTCCACCTTTATGGTACAGCGCCCAAATCAGCCCTCAACAAAATAAAAACAATTTACCACACAGCTATTAGACTCGCTCTTTGCGCTTTTCGTACAACCCCAATAAACAACCTGCTACACGAAGCAAACATTCTACCAATAGAATATAGAACAGCTCATGCCATCCAAAAAAACTTCAAATTAATCATGAATTCAAAACAATCTCCCATAGAAACTATCTACAACAAAATTATTAAAGCAAAAAGAATTCCAAAAATCAAATCTTCGCTCCATAACACAATTCACTTATGCAAACAACTCCAAATCCAAATTTCCCCTATAACAACAACTAAAGAAAATACCCCGCATTGGGTAATCAACGACAGGTCGATTAACACCTCTCTTCACGTCACTACCAAAACAAACACTCCACCAATAACATATCAACATAAATTTAGAGAATATAAAAACGCAATGAAAGATCGCATATTCTTATACACTGATGGATCAAAATCATCTGACGGTGCTTCTTACAGTGTAACAACCGAAAAAGAAATAATCTCCTACCAAATACTACCAGAATACACCTCAGTGTTCACAACAGAACTAGCTGCTATATTGGCAGCATGCAACCACGCCAGTAAAAAAAGAGGAAAATACATAGTGTGCACAGACTCCCTTTCTTCATTGAAAGCAATACAAAACGTCAACTACCATAACCATTATACAAACTCAATTAGAAAACTTATAAATAAATATAAAACCGACAAACTAATACTGCTCTGGGTCCCAGGTCACTGCGGTATAGTAGGAAATGAGTTAGCAGACAATACAGCAAAGAGCACCCATAATTTTCATTTAATCTTCGAACACAACTACAATACATCCGATATAAACAACTTTATAAAGCAAAGCACCCAACAATACTTAAAGCTAATTCTTAACAACGCATCCCAATACTACAAAGCAATTTGCCATAACAAAGCTACAAATTCAACAATAAAAAATACATCACGAATCGACTTTTTGAAATTCACAAGACTAAGACTAGGACATACAAACCTAACCCATAGCCATCTCCTTTCCAATCCCAAAATCCCACCACCACTTTGTACAAAGTGCAATTCACCACTCTCCATTACACATATACTCATCGAATGCCCACTATATAATTCAGAAAGAGCCTTATATCTACAAAAAAATTTAAAAGAAATAACATCATTCCAAAACATAGATAAAACAATAGAATTCCTCAAACAAACAAATATTTTTCATCTAATTTAATTATTACAAAATTAAAAAAAAAAAAAAAAAAGAATATTTAGTATTAAATACCACATGTATATATGTAAATATTACTATATAATAAGTATACCCCATACATTTCAAAAACAAGCTTAAGGCCATAGCTGCTATTGCTTAATTAAAAAAGTTAGACTTAATTTAAATTAAGTACCAACTTGTAAATAATAATAATAATAAATTTTTTGCGTAAAAAATCCATCACCGAAACCAAGGAAAGACTTGATAAATATTATGGGGACTCTGCACCATCAATTTCAATGGTTAAGAAATGGTTTACTGAGTTCCGTTGTGGTCGTACCAGTACAAGTGATGCCGAACGTTCAGGTCGCCCAAAAGAGGTCGTCATGCCAGAAATCGTCGACAAAATCCATGGAATGATATTGGATGATCGGAGAATGAAAGTGCGTGAGGTAGCTGAGGCTGTAGGCATCTCAACTGAACGGGTACATCACATTTTACATGAATATTTGGACATGAAAAAGCTTTCCGCGCGATGGGTGCCGCGATTGCTCACACACGACCATAAGCGCAACCGTGTGACCATTTCAAAGGAGTGTTTGGCGATGTTCAACCGCAATCCAAACGAATTTTTGCGCCGTTTCGTTACCGTAGACGAAACATGGATCCACCACACCACACCAGAGACCAAAGAACAATCAAGACAGTGGGTTTCTCCGGGTGAACGTGCATCAAAGAAGGCCAAGGTGGGTCTGTCGGCCAACAAGGTCATGGCCACAGTTTTTTGGGATGCACAAGGTATCATTCACATCGATTACCTTGAAAAGGGTAAAACGATCACCGGCGAATATTATTCAGAGCTTTTGGACAGATTCGATATTGATTTGAAGCAGAAACGACCGCATTTGGCGAAAAAAAAGTGCTGTTCCATCAGGACAATGCACGGGTGCACACGTGTGTAGTCAGCATGGCAAAATTTCATAAATTGGGCTACGAACTGCTACCCCATCCAGCATATTCTCCAGATTTAGCCCCCTGTGACTATTTTTTGTTTCCAAACATGAAGAAATGGCTCGGCGGTAAGAGATTCGGGTCAAATGAAGAGGTCATCACAGAAACAAACGACTATTTTGAGGGCCTTGAGAAAACCTATTATTTGGAAGGAATAAAAAAATTGGAAAAACGCTGGACTAAATGTATAGAGCTAAAAGGAGATTATGTTGAGAAATAAAACGCTTCTTTGACGAAAAAAATATATTTTATTCAAAAAGTCACGGACTTATCAAACGACCCTCGTATATACTTTATGTGGTTGGAGATGTCTCCTTCTGCCTGTTACATACATTTTCGGTTGGCACAAAGTTATAATATCTTTCTACTCTATGAGTAGCAGATATAATAAAATACATTAAGCAAGAAAAATCACACCACTTATTATTTTCGCAGCAGCTCCGAACGGGTCGAATCGAACAAACTGTTCGTTGATCGCCCTTTGGAAGAGATGTTGGCGGTCTTACTAGTTGGCATTCGGGCATCTACCGACGGCTCAAACGGCGCTTGCTCGAAACGGGAGCCTTGGGTCAGCGACCGATCTGGCTGTTAACGGAGCAAGTCCCTCCGCCCATCACAAGATGGTGCTAATCCAAGGTCACGCTTGGCTCGTACTGTTTGTTCCGCCAGCCGATGTTTTTGTACCAGGGGAGCTGTGTTCATCGATACATGCCTATCGACGCTCCAAATCTGATTTCAAACCGGCTTAAGCCAGGTTACATTAAAATAATTTTATTTTTAATGAAGAATCTGGCTGCAGCTTGCAAGCAAGACATCACAAATAAAAAGAAAATGTTAACTTGCGTAACTTCTATGTTTATTATCCGATTGGGTTGTAATTATGCAACGTATTTATCTAGATGTATGCCAATGCAGAAAGTTAAATCTTTTTAATGTGTATCGTACACAGAAATAAGTTTTAGTATTTATTCACGAATTGACATAGACTGAATTTCTTAATTAACTGATTGCAGCGTGTAAGAGGCAAAAGCTAAGAAGCAGCGATGAATGCCGTGGTCCTCGTGAATAGTGATGACAATTTCACTTAGAGAAGGCCTCTCGCGATCTCGATACTCGTGTAAGCTATCGAGTTCGATCACACTATTGTAAGCTGCTGAGAGTTGCCACAGTACCCCCCTCCTAGAGTACCAGTTGGGAAAGGTATCTCGCTGGCGGTATGACTCGTCGTCCATTTCTCGATACCTGCGTAGCAGGTTGAGCGATTGGTGTTTTCCTTTGTTCCTGTACTCGAGGAGATTCCTCTTTGAAGATGTATGCTGGTTTAAGACGGTCGATAGAAACATTATTGTCCTTTGTGCGACCTTTGAGAGTAAAGTATTTGTCGTGTTTCGGTGTTACTTCAAACCGACCCTCGTAGTTAGGTTCTAACGGAGTTTTAACTCGATCCACTCTGACGAAGACGTGTGTGCATTGAATTAGATCGGGGTGAATAAGCTCTTGAGGTGTGTGATGGTGCAATGGCTTAGTAGTTGGCAGCTGCGAAATAGTTTTCCGAAGAGACTCGGTGAACTCAGACTCGGTGCGATTTTCAGTGCTTGATGAAAAAAATCCGCCAGGAACTCGCAGTGTTGTGCCGTACACCATTTCGGCTGGACTTAACCTGATGTCGTCTTTGATTGTGGTTTGTAGTCCTAGTAGGATGAGGTGCAATGCAGTGCTCCAGTTGATTGTATACATTGGCAGCTTTTAATGTTCTGTGCCATCGTTCGACCATGCTTGTATACATTGGCAGCTTTTAATGTTCTGTGCCATCGTTCGACCATGCTAGCTTGTGAGTGGTATGCCGTCGTACGTAGATGTTTAAAACCACACATTTTAGAAAGCTCTTGGAACAGTGTGGACTCGAACTGCCGTCCTAAATCCGTTGTGATGTGGAGCGGGATTCCATACAGCGCGAACCAGCCAGAAATCAGTGCAGTGGCAACTGACTGTGCTGTGATGTTAATTAAGGGAATCGCAGCAGGCCATCGTGAGAAGCGATCGATGCACGTAAGACAGTATCGATATCCGTTCGAAGAGGGTGGTGGGCCAATGATATCTATATTGATGTGCTCAAAGCGAGCGTCGCAGGTGGCATACCCTCCAAGTGACGATTTGGTGTGGCGCTGGACTATGGCTTTTTGGCACGGGATACAAGAACGTACGATTTTGGCGACATCCTTTGCCATGCGAGGACAAACGTAGTGCTTGCTAACCAATTTGTTCGTTGCCTTAACTCCTGGATGGCATAGCGAATGGACTACCGTTGGGCGTAGGCACCTGGACACAAACGGGCGTACCTGTTTATTGTTAACGTGGCAGTACAATTGTTTGTTTGAGCCTGGAATAAACAATTTCGTTAGTGATATGGTATTGTAAATGGTGAAGCCATGTGAAGGGTAAAATTAACTTTTTATTTATTTGATTGGAAGTTGGAGGCAGCGAAGGTGCCGCTTCCAACGTTCAGTTGAATTTGATTTTTACATTGATTTCTTAGTGTCTAAGTAAGCCTAAAGCTTATCGCTGAGAGAGACGATTCTGCATATGCTAAACGTTATGCTAAATATTATGCTAAATGGTACATATCTAATTATGCTCTCTTAAGCTAGAGCGCTATGTAACAGAATGCAGACATTTGCACATTCTGTTAAATGTTATGCTAAATGGTACATATGTAATTATGCTCTCTTAAGCTGGAGCGCTATGTAACAGAATGCAGACACGTGCACATTCTGTGAGAGCGCCGATCGACTCTCTTTATGTAAGCATTCTAACGGTGTGTACAGTAGTTATTCAATATGTATGCATAGTACATCTCCCTCCTTTTGGAAAATAACGTAATATATGAAGTTATTTTAAAAGATTAATTATACCCGCTACTCATAGAATAGAAGGGTAGTATAACTTTGTTCAAACCGAAAATGTATGTAACAGGCAGAAGGAGACATCTCCGACCCCATATATATTCTTGATCAGTATCAACAGCCGAGTCGATATAGCCATGTCCGTCTGTCCGTCTGTGCGTCTGTCTGTCCGTCCGTCCGTGTGAACACCTGGATCTCAGCTATTATAAGAGCTAGAGCTACCAAATTTTGTGACAATATGTGTTGTTACTGCACGCTTATCAAGTTTATTTTAGATATTTGCCACGCCTCCACCCGCCCCTATAAATTGAAAAAAAAATGGACTACAACTGCAATATTACCTCTACAGTAACCGTTTTTTATATATGTACGTCATAAATACCATATTGCGGACGTTTCGTGGAAGATATTAAAGAAATAGTAGTGCCATGTGACCACGTGTTTTGTCTGTTTTGTTATGTTAGAATTTTTTTTTTTTTTTTTTTTTTGGACGTTGAATACAATGAATGTATTAACAAGTGGTCTAACGACACCAAGCCGATGCTTGTTGCGCGCGGAACCCAGACAAAGTCCACCTCCCGCCTAACCGACC
This sequence comes from Zaprionus tsacasi, assembly GCA_018904105.1. Lineage (NCBI taxonomy): Eukaryota > Metazoa > Arthropoda > Insecta > Diptera > Drosophilidae > Zaprionus > Zaprionus tsacasi. The sequence goes on along the minus strand of JAEIFR010000202.1, from coordinate 376,916 downwards.
GAGAGGCACCGTCGCATAACGGACGACACGGAAACGCGGTAAAAATGCGAATAGACACGCGAAAGAAAATAACGCGATAAACATAGAAAACGCGGATAGGAGATAGAATATGCATGCAATAAAAAGAATATCGAGGAAATAATATTACTAATTACGTACTAGATAGATAAGAATTAAAGACTTCATAGCAGCAATAGAGTTAGTGCTAGCTATGACGTGTTGAAGTTTATTGTAGTCCGAACATAATACCCTGAACGGATCGTGCAGTGCATAGTTCGATCTACAATAAGGAAGAATTAGTGGACACCATACGAACCGTATTCAAGAATAGGACGAACAAGTGAGATGTAGAGGGTCTTTGTAAGATAAGGATCGTCAAATTCCTTAGACCATCGCTTAATAAAGCCTAGGACACCCATGGCTTTATTGACCATATTAAAAATAGGATTGGAAAACTTTAGTTTTCGGTCCAAACGGACCCCCAAATCATCGACTAGGGTAATTCTTTCCAAGACACAACCACAAAGAGAATAAGAAGTATACATTGGACTGGCTCGAGAGAATGTCATCAGCTTGCATTTAGAGCTGTTCAGTTATAAAAAATTGGCACAACACCACGAATGAAAACTATTTAGGTCGGCTTGTAAGTGTGAGTGACAGTGGTCTTTGTTTTTTTTTTATTTTTTTATTTTAGGAGTTTGTCGCCTGGTTGACAACTTCGTAGGTCCAGCGTCGTGATCCTGAAGTCCTTGTCGCCTAGTTGACAACTTCTATAATTCCAGAGTCAGAGGTTATTAAGCCTTTGTCGCCTGGTTGACAACTTGTCGTAGTCGGGGGTCACCAAATGTTTCGATTAGAATTGATATCACTCAACGTCGGAGTAATATCAACGGTATTTTATTGTGTTATTATTAAATTTGCTTGGCCCAGGTGCATAACCATGTGGCAGAGGTCGCCGCAATAAGTACAGAAACAAATTGGGCTACGGAGTAAGAATGAGTAGTCAAGTGAGAGTTACTTTTCATACTGATTTTATTTTCCTCGTTGTGGGTTTTATATACACGTTTCTTACAAGCTAAGTATTTACTTAGGTTACATGCTACATGATAAAAGACAAATGTTAACTATCTAAGTCTAATGATATCTGCTGATTTATGGCATGCAGATGGTGCGAAATCGTGCATATGCATGCATAGCGATAAAAAGGGTCCTTATTTACTAAGTCCGCCTGCATATCAGCGAACGGTCAGTATTGATTCAGTGCATATCAGTAAAGGGTCACTGTTGATTTAGGTACGTGTGAAAACGTACCCTGTCGCCTATCTGCTTACGATAGCAGTGTGCCTACGTATTATCTGCAGCGTACGATTTTCTGCAGTTAATGTAAAATCGTACATCCTCCCGGCCGTTGAACATATGTTCAAGAATCTTCGATATTGATTCTAAATTGATGTAGGTTCTCTTCGGTTGGTGGATTTGATTTGGCGGATGTCCTTCCTTTGTAGTACTTGTTTCTAATATAGAATATGGACATGATCATCATGAACAGAAGTCCACCGTATAATGCGATGTGATGATGTTTAATCAGTTCAATTTCTTGAGGTAATTGAAATGCGTTGCTTGGGAGGAGTTTCTTTCGTAGTTGTTGTAAGTCGATGTAATGTTGCATCAACTCTTCCTTTGTTAGTGTGGTGTCAGGTTGTGCTGTTGTTGTTTTAATTTTGCTGATCATATCTCCAAAACGAGCGAACGACGTAGGTATGATTGTCTTGATGGTATCTTGACTGGTGAGAGTCATCAATGAGTTTCGTAGTGTACATCCAGCAGTTACACTTAGTATTCCAGAGTTTTGTAAAATTATGTCTGATGCTCCATCCGGACACACCCCTGATAGTTGCACTTGAGAATTTGTAGCAAATATCCAGTGATTTCTTGCATGCATGTTTAGTAGTGTAAATGTTTTATTTGACTGTGTCAAATGACATGATGCATCTGTTCTGTTGTGAAACAATTTCATTTCGCAACTAGTTTCAGTTGTGAATTTTGTTTGTTTATTTTTGCATATAAAATCGTCAGTGTCTCTTGGGTAGCAATTTTGAAAATCCATTTCTGTCAATTCTACAAATTCATCTCGATGATCGTTGATTGCAATGAACGGAATCTTGATGTCATAGTTGATTATTCCATTCTCGGATGTTGACGGAATAGGACTGAGCTTAAATATTTCAAGCATTTGTGTGGATACTAGTGGTAGTGTAATTTTGATAATTACATGATTATTTACTATAGTTCCTTCAGCCCTCATCATTTTGTAGAGCATTAGCAAGTTGTCCGGTGTGACAGGTAGCATTTGTTCACTCTTCAGGTGCTCTCGTATTTGATTCATTTGTTCCTTTAATTGTTTTGGTGAGATCAGTGCTGGACTTATCGTATTATGACGAATGTCTGTTAACACATTAATAATCTCACTTTGCATTCGTTGTAGGTTTGTTGCTAAGAGTGTTAGCTGCGTGGTAAGTGTGATGTACCATTGAAAAGACTGGAAGTGGTTCTTTTCTTTCTTTGCAGCTGTCATGAATCCTTCTATGATTGTGAGTCTTTTTGAGTTGGACACTTCATCTCGACGTATCACATTAATTGTTGAGTCGATTAACGTGGTTTGGTTTTCAATCAGCTTTAATAAGTGATTCTCATTGTCCTTTACCTTCATGATAGTGTTCGACATTTCAAGCGCATAATTCGAATCTAATACTCCAAACAGGCTACTGGCAATATTTCCAACAATATCCAACGGTGCTTGACGTGATCGTGGTTTTGTTAATAAATAATTTTCTGTTTGTAGATCTTCTTCGATGTGCTTGAAGTGTTGGTACATGCCTTTGCATGCCTGAATTTGACTGAATTCCAGACATATTTCTCCAATCTTCTTTGTTCCCAATGAAAATGTCATCATATCTTGCCAATAAGGTTGTAGGTCGTAATATGCAACAATATTCCAATCGGTTGTAGTGAGTTGCGTTGTCCCAATCCTTTCAAAGAAGATCCCTGGCTTTCGTCCAAACTGGGTTATGTTAATTGATTGAGCCATTGCGAGTGGCAATAGCAACATCATGACTAACAAAGTCGTTGTCAGTGAGGGCATTTTAATTGCGTTGTTCTTTTTATACCCTTCGACCATTGAAAATGGTCAAAAAAGGGTATACTAACTTTGTGCAATGTATGTAACAGGCATAAGGAGGCGTGGCAGACCCCATAAAGTATATATATTCTTGCTCAGGATCACTAGCCGAGTCGATTGAGCCATGTCCGTCTGTCTGTCCGTCTGTCCGTCTGTCCTGCTGTCCGTCTGTCCGTCTGTCTGTTTGAGACAACGGATCTTAGCTATTAAAAGAGCTAGAGACACCAAATTTGGCATGGAGGTTCCCATATTTCCCAAGCAGATGAAGTTTATTTCAAATGTTTGATGCCACGCCCACCGCCCCCGCAAATCGGTAATTTGTGATTATTAAGCAAAGTATTTAACTTATAAAGTTCTGCTTTGGTATGTATAATGGTAAATGTCATATGAACATATTCTCCAAATTACAATCCGATCGGACCAATAACACAGGAGTTATTCTAGTCAACGTTTTCAATACAAATGTACGAGCAGCAGCCTGCGCGCTGCTTTGAGCAATTGACGTCGACGTCGACGTTGCGTCGTGTCGCTTTACTCTTTACGCGCGTCGCTGTATGTGTGCGAGCGAGTAAGCTATATGTAGTGTAGTTACACATTTATAACAGATTTAGAAAATTGGGAGAAGGGTATCTTACTGTCGAGCGCTCGACTGTAGCCATATCCACTTGTTTTCTTATATTTTTTAAAGCTCTACTTGGGGACCTGTTAATTAAATATGTTGCTGTCAAAACAGCTTCACCCCAAAATCTTTTATTTAGTTTAGTACAGTTAATCATAGAGCGAGCTTTTTCAGTGATTGTTCTAATCATCCGTTCTGCAACACCATTTAGCTGTGGGGTATGAGGAACCGTTAAATGATAGCTGATACCTTTTTCGACACAAAATTCACGCATTTCATTAGAGAGATATTCTCTTCCATTATCATTATATAGATTAACCATTTTTAAATTGAAATGAGCCTCACTCTTTGCTACAAAATCTTTAAATACAAAGAACACGTCTGATTTATAAGTTATTAAATACGTCACACAATAATGTGTATATTGATCAATAAATACTACATAGTAGTTTTTATTATCAATAGTTGAGGGCGTAATCGGACCGCATACATCCGAATGAATTACAAATAGTGGGCGTTCAATATTTTCTTTATTTTTGTGTTTTTCAAATTTTAGTCTAGATTGCTTTCCGTTAATACACGCCTCACATAATTTACTACTATTTACTTGTACGTTTTTTATAAGTTCACTATCGTCACACAAGCCATCTCGTTTAATTTTTAGGAATTTTCCAACACTTATATGTCCCAATCTTTCATGCCACAAGCGATACTCTACATCATTTGATATTGCAGATGTATATACCTTACTATTTAAAGTAAATTTAACAGTCGGTACATTATACTCACATAGTCCTTCAAATACCAAGTTACCGTTCTTGATTACTTTAATGCCATCCTTCTTAAATTCGACGGACATTCCAGCATCTATCATCTTCTTTACGGATAGCAAATTGTGCGGGATTTCCTTACAATACAGCACGTTGTGTAATGTAATGTTGTTTCCAGAATTGTTAAGTTTAACTTGTTTTATTTTAGGAGTTTGTCGCCTGGTTGACAACTTCGTAGGTCCAGCGTCGTGATCCTGAAGTCCTTGTCGCCTAGTTGACAACTTCTATAATTCCAGAGTCAGAGGTTATTAAGCCTTTGTCGCCTGGTTGACAACTTCTCGTGGTCGTAGTCGGGGGTCACCAAATGTTTCGATTAGAATTGATATCACTCAACGTCGGAGTAATATCAACGGTATTTTATTGTGTTATTATTAAATTTGCTTGGCCCAGGTGCATAACCATGTGGCAGAGGTCGCCGCAATAAGTACAGAAACAAATTGGGCTACGGAGTAAGAATGAGTAGTCAAGTGAGAGTTACTTTTCATACTGATTTTATTTTCCTCGTTGTGGGTTTTATATACACGTTTCTTACAAGCTAGGTATTTACTTAGGTTACATGCTACATGATAAAAGACAAATGTTAACTATCTAAGTCCGCCTGCATATCAGCGAACGGTCAGTATTGATTCAGTGCATATCAGTAAAGGGTCACTGTTGATTTAGGTACGTGTGAAAACGTACCCTGTCGCCTATCTGCTTACGATAGCAGTGTGCCTACGTATTATCTGCAGCGTACGATTTTCTGCAGTTAATGTAAAATCGTACAGTCTTCTTTAAATTGATAACAAAGCTTTACATCATCTGCGTACATGAGAGTACGAGAATTACGTATGACCAAAGGCAGGTCATTGATGAAAAGCGTAAAAAGTAGGGGGCCGAAATGACCCCTAGAGGAACGCCAGATGTGGCATGAAGTGGAATTGAGAGGCTGTTTTTAAAGAAGACTCTTTGAGTTCAGTCAGTCAGATAGCTTACAATCCAACTAAGTAATTTAGGTGGAAAACCTAGAAGGTCAAGCTTATGTGCCAGAAGGGAATGATTCACTGAGTCAAAAGCTTTACTGAAATCAGTATAAATGACATCAGTTTGAAGATTTTCCTGAAATCCTTTTACCACAAAGGATGTCAGCTCCAGAAAATGTGTCGTAGTCGAGCGACGTTTAATAAATCCGTGTTAAAAAGGTGAAATAACGGATCTGCATAAATGTTGCAAGTGAGGAGTTATAACATCAGACTTGCTACCCTTTTTCATTAAGGGGATAATAAAAGATTCCTTCCAAATGGAAGGAAAGAGTGAAGTTTCTAAGGACAGCGAAAAAAGTTTTAGCAAAGGCTTACTTAAGGAGTTGGCACAGAACCGAAGTATACAAGTATATACGGGAACACCGTCAGGGAAAAAAAACTGGCTTAACTAATTGAAAATCCTTGACAAGGGAGCTTTCGTTTAGAAAGGGGGAGAAGATACCATTCGAACTTGGAATGTTGTATGGGTAAAAGTGAGTAGTATATGTATAAGGTGAATAAGTCGTTTGAAAAAACTTTGCAAACAGATCGGCCATGGTTTGATCGGTATTTGCACAACCATTTTCAAACGTTAAATTAGTAGGAAAAGCGGAAGACTTACGTTTCGTGTTAACAAAACTATAATACTGTTTGGGGTTCTGAATGAACTAAAACTTACAACGAGCTAAATAGTTTTTATAACATTTCGCGTTTAAGACTGTAAAGTCTGACCGCGCGCTTAAAAGGCTAAGGGCGAGTTACTACATTTAAATTTTTTGTAAAGGCTTGACTTTAAATTTTTTAACCGTGACAACTCTCTTGTTAACCATGGCGGCTTACTCGAGGATGATGAATAAAAGCACGGAACGCAAATATCAAAGAATGAATGAATAATTTTATAAAAAATATTGGTCGCTACTGATATATCAGTAGACACATACAATTCCGACCAATCAAATTGGGAAATTAAGGAGTTTAATAAATTAAAATCTGCTTCTCTAAAGCAGCGTACGCATTTACACAGTTTTTCAGGTTTATCCATACAAGCCCCAAAATCAAAAGACACTTCCAGAGTAGGATGGTAAGGATCTTCTGGGAAAGAAAGTGGTTGAGTCTTGACTAAATTCACTCTAGATGGATCGGAGACAAAGCATAAGTCTAACGATCTGTTACTACAGTTTAAGATATGATTGACCTGCGACAATGACATATCAAACAGACCGTCAAAAAGGTCGTGATGCCGTGAGGGCAGCAGAGAATTTGAATCAACACTTGTTGTCCAATTACAATCAGGGATATTCCCCAAGAACTGAAAGGTGATCTCTGTCTGATAACAGATTAAATATAGTCTTTATTGCAGACAAATGTTGCAAATAGACAGATACATCCGATGACGGCGGAATATAGGAACAGGTTATATAATGAGAAAAACCGGGAAAGTGTAATTTTACACAGAGGAATTCAATACCAAGTTAAATCTCCGAATTGATAGTGGAATCGACTGCAATAAGGACTCCACCACCACGACGGTCAGGTCGATCACACCTGTAGGTTGTGAACTTGCTTGGAAAGACTTCGGAGCTTAGGATATCCGGTTTTAACCAAGTCTCAGTAAACACAACAATTTGAGAAGAAAAAGAAAGACTGTTAATATATAAAGTTGAAAGTTTAGTACATAGACCTCTAACATTTTGATATGAAAGAGTAAAGGAGCATGTTAGTTTTTATACCCGCTACTCATAGAGTAGAAGGGTATTATAACTTTGTTCAAACCGAAAATGTATGTAACAGGCAGAAGGAGACATCTCCGACCCCATAAAGTATATATATTCTTAATCAGTATCAACAGCCGAGTCGATATAGCCATGTCCGTCTGTCCGTCTGTCCGTCTGTCTGTCCGTCCGTCCGTGTGAACACCTGGATCTCAGCTGTTATAAGAGCTAGAGCTACCAAATTTTGTAACAATATGTGTTGTTACTGCACGCTTATCAAGTTTATTTTAGATTTTTGCCACGCCTCCACCCGCCCCTATAAATTGAAAAAAATGGATTACAACTGCAATATTAGCTCTAAAGTAACCGTTTTTTATATACGTCATAAATACCATATTGCGGACGTTTCGTGAAAATTTCAGTAAGATTGGACTATAAATATGGAAGATATTAAAGAAATAGTAGTGCCATGTAACCACGTGTTTTGTCTGTTTTGTTATGTTGGATATGCAAAATATGCAGGTTCAACTCCGGCAGCAAGCACTTTTTTTCAATTACTGATTTTTTTCAAGCACTGATCATTATTGCAATTTTATAGTATATACAAAAAAGGTGCAGTGGCTGAGTGGATGTGGTCGTTGACTGTGAACCAAAGGGTACGGGTTCGAATCCTACTCGGTCCGGTCCGATTCTAGTGGGTTTTTTCTGAAATTTGTTTTTTTTCAAGTATTTAAAATATTTTAAGTTTAGAATTAAAATGCATTTGATTAAAAATAATTTTATGGGAAGTGAGTGAGTTGGTATTAGTTTTTGTCCTGTACGACAAGCTGAATGGTCTCATAAAGCAACATTGCCGGCCCAAATAACAATGTGCTAATGGTGGAGTGGTCATAGTTGCAAACTGCATTATACAAGCTTTTTGAGGTCCACGGTTCGAATCCCCTCATGGGCATACATTTTTTTTTTGTTTTTTCTTCTGTTCTTATTTTTATTTTTTTTTTAGCATAAGCTACATCTTCTTTTAAAATCGATGATAACGATATGGCGAGTTAGAAAAACAAACAGTTGTAGCGGGTATACCACAGTCGGGCGCGCTCGACTGTAGCCTTTCCGACTTGTTTTTGTTTAATGTTGTTTTTGTTTGGGCTGAGACTAGAGACGGCAAAGGAAGATTAATCGGTGGGCGATTTTTCTTCTTCTTTGTTTCGAACTCTTTGACCATTACATGCTCCGGCCAAAATTGAGACGAGCATATAATGCCCAGGAGTTCGTTTGGGACACTTAAATTTTTCCACTTTAATATCCAAGGAATGAATTTTGCCTTGAATATAGGCTGTTACATCATTTGATGTGAGGTCAGGGGCAAGCCTGGAAACAAAAATTTGTTTCCTTTGTGGAACACCTAGAATCTTTTTAGGCGCCTCAGGTATAACTCCAGAGCATAGGTTCTGTTCTGGTAAACCAGAACTTGAACACGCCTTCGGTAAGACTATTAACTGTGGCACGGGCAACGATACCACAACGGACTTGTCGGAAATTATGGGCGTCACAGGTTGCACACACTCAATGACATTATCAGGAAGCGATTGAGCCGAAGACCTCGTTACTATTGGGGGATTGGTAAACGAAATTAACGGTCACTGGCGTGCTTGGCTGGTGAATTAAAGGGGAAAGGGTGGCACTAACTAAAGCCTTTTGATTTCGTGTGGATTTCTTACGCTTTGGTGATTCATTCAATAACTTAAGGTTATTGAAAGACGAATCAAGCGCAGAGAACTGGTCGGAAAGTTTACGAAAACTCCCAAACAGTTCCCTAAATCCAGTCTTCGTTTGACGCATAAACGAACACATTTCGTTCTCCACCTCCCTACACACATCACAGCAATAACGCAACCCAGTGCGCTTGGCTACGGCGTCAGCCGTCGGGCCAGTATATCCAGCACACTTCGCGTGTACTACGTTGTCACATAGCCAACACGAGATGCTTGCCTGGGCGGTAGTCACCTGCTTAAGGCAAGATTTCTTGAAACAAATTAAAACGTCCATTATAGGGAACACCTACTGTAAAAACAAAATCAGCCAAAAAGAAAACAAAACCAAAACAAGAAAAGGGATGAGCGCAAGAGAGAGAAATTAACGCGCGTAAAGGGCAGAGAGCAGAGAAAAAGACAAGTGCTAGAGCGGCAAAGCGTGAGAGCAGCTTAGGCCAAAGAGAATTAAATATACAGAGATTGCATGAGGCCGTTCGTGTCTCCGAACGAACGAGAAGTTAGTGGTACACGTTGGGGACCTCTCGTTTAGCAATCAAAATAGCTTTCGCGTAATATTTTTGAGAGACGGAAAATGGAAAATTTTGTTTGTTTGCTTGTTTAGAAAAGAGTCTCACAAGAAAAGCAAAGAAATATCCCAATGCGAAGTAGCGGAGAAACAGCTGGTGCCCGCAAAAGCTCCGCTCAGGCCTCATAATATCCACGTTTGCGGGAGGTGAGGGGTACCGCAATCTCTGTATATTTAATTCTCTTTGCTTAGGCACGCTCAAAGAATTAGGAGAGGTAAGGAGAGACAAAAATTAGCGGTGACAAACAACACTAGCAATTACGTCGCTTACCGAAAAGAGAATAGATACGATAGAACGATATGCACCAAACTATGCAGAACCGATGCACAAAACAGAAAAAAAAATATAATCTAAAATTAGCAAACACAGATTAGTTTGACTAATTTACAGAAGCATGCACACGCGTCGTGAACGGGCTAAAGTTAAACTTCGAGTTTAACGTTAATTAAAGTGAAAACACCGGTTGTTTTTAATAAAAAAGCCGAAAAATCGAAGCGCAAAAAAAAACACGTCCGTTCACTAGGAAATGAAAACCGTTTATCGATATGCAAAATATGCAGATTCAACTCCGGCAGGAAGCACTTTTTTTTCAATTATATTATATTTCACTTAAGTTATTTGCACTGATCATTATTGCAATTTTATAGTAGATGCAAAAACAGGTGCAGTGGCTGAGTGGATGTGGTCGTTGACTGTGAAGCGAAGGGGTACGGGTTCGAATCCTACTCGGTCGGTCCGGTTCGATTCTAGTGGGTTTTTTGAAATTTTCTTTTTTCAACAAGTACTTAAAATATTTTAAGATTAGTATTAAATGCATTTGATTAAAAAGAATTTTATGGGAAGTGAGTTGGTATTAGTTTTTGTCTTGTACGACAAGCTGAATGGTCTCATAAGGCAACTTTGCCGGTTTAAATAATAATGTGCTAGTGGCGGAGTGGTTATAGTTGCAAACTGCATGTTACAAGCTTTTTGAGGTCCACGGTAAGAAATCCCCTCAGGGGCAAACAATTTTTTTTATTTTTTCTATTGTTTATATTTTTATTTTTTTTTTTTTTTTTAGCATTATGCTACATCTTCTTTTAAAATCAATGATAACGATAAGGCGAGTTAGAAAAACAAATTTGAGACTGTGAGACGTATTTTTTCGCAAAGTTGTAGCGGGTATACCACAGTCGGGCGCGCTCGACTGTAGCCTTTCCGACTTCTTTTATTTTTGAAAATCGTCGGTGATGCTGAGGCGGGCAATTGTGCAATGGCCCTCTTCGAATTCGCCTCCCGAATCCGAAGACTGCATTAGTTTTTTGTTTGTGACGAAAAAGAGCATAGTTGGCGGCATTTCTTGGCGTCGCTACCGAATTTGCTGTGGTACTAACACATGCTTGAGGTTTGAGCTGCGTCTTGGGTTGTGGCTGCTGCTGCGCCTTGTTGTTGTGGACCGATTGTTCTTGCGAGATCTGTTTTTGAGTAGGGCGTTTATCTGTTGCTCGATGCGTTCTAAACGGTCTTAGAACTGTAGTCAACCGTGCGTACATTGTGAAAGTCGCCAACATCTACTACTTTATCTTCCAACTTAGCCAGGTCTGCTAGGCAGGCGTCCGATACCTGCAAGATAGTTTTCACTTGTGTTGGCAAGCGCTGCATTCAAAGTGCTTTTAAGAAGCTTTCATTAGCTTTATTTGCGGCGAGCGAGCTTAACTTATTAAGCAATTGTGAAGGACGCTTATCACCAAGGTCGATCTCCGATATTAACTTCTGGATTTTCTTCTGTTCGCTTTCACAGAAGCGTTCCAGAATTCAAGATTTTAAATTTTCATATTTGCCTACGCATGGCTGGTTGACTGCGTCGGAAATTCGCGCCAAAACTGGTGCTTCGATTGACGACCATAATTCGGGGTGCTCGGGCCAACACGATGGTATTTTTAAAGCCACGCGGTTGATTGCAGCGTCGGGAACACGAGCAACGGGATCGTGAAAAACGTCGACGGCGTCGTCTTCCATGGCGTTGGTTGGCGTTGGTTGCCAAAATTGATGCAGATTTTCGAGTGTATGTATATAGTGAATTACGTCGGGGTCACCAAATTAATGTGTATCGTACACAGAAATAAGTTTTAGTATTTATTCACGAATTGACATAGACTGAATTTCTTAATTAACTGATTGCAGCGTGTAAGAGGCAAAAGCTAAGAAGCAGCGATGAATGCCGTGGTCCTCGTGAATAGTGAAAATAGATTCGCCTGGAGAAGGCCTCTCGCGATCTCGATAATCGTGTAAGCTATCGACTTCTATCACACTATTGTTAGCTGCTGAGAGTTGCCACAACTTCATTACTTTGCTTAATAATCACAAATGAAATTTAATTTCTGATTTACGGGGGCAATGGGCGTGGTACCCGAAATTTGAAAATTGCGTTTACTGCCTAGGCTATACAGAAATTTGTACACCAAATTTGGAATCTCAAGCTTTATTAATAGCAGAGAATCTGACGCTCATACAGATGGACAGACAGACAGTCAGACAGACAGACAGTCAGACAGACAGACGGACAGACGGACAGACAGACAGACGGACAGACATACAGACAGACAGACAGACAGACAGACAGACGGACAGACAGACGGACAGACAGACGGACAGACACACATGACTAGATTGACTCGACTAGTGATCTTGAGCAAGAATATATATACTTTATAGGGTCGCAGCTGCCTCCTTCTGGTTGTTACGCACATTCCGACAAACCTAATACACCATGATTTTTTTTTAAATCCATGGCCTAATAAATATTGTTATTACCGCTATTAAAATTTGAACGCCCGCATTTTTTAATTCTCGGTTTAGGACCACCGTTTTGTAGCCCCATAGTCCTTTAGAAAATCTCTTCTAAAATTTCAACATTTATATCAAGTGCATATTGAATTTTCTCTTTCTGTTACTTTATTTATTACTTATATTATTTATCTTTATGATATTAATTCATGATAATGTTCATGGATATATTGCTGATTTCTAATAAACTTCATGCCTATTTATTATTGAATAATTTTCAAACATTCCTATTTGGGACTATCAGGTAGATGGCTGTAGTTAATTTCATCGTGGCCCGTGACAATACCATATGGACGCATATTGTAAAGCAGAAAATCAAATAAATACATTTGATAGTGGATCACATAGTGAATAGTTATGGCATAGGTCGAACAGCATTCCAAGCCCTGCAAAAACAACATACGAAATTAACCTAAGAATAAGCAATATCATCAGGTACCTCTATTAGTTTGTACTGCAGGTAAGTAAACAGCCAAAAGTCCTTGGTTAGTCGACCAGGAATCATGAGGTGCTCTAAAGAAAGTGGCAAAAAACGATGTCGACCCCATGAATCGCGCGAGTCACCAGCAGTTACACCAGAATACGCCAAGCATACACCCATTTCATAGTCCTCTGCCCCGGTTTGCTTTTCATTACATCTGGCCGACCGTAATCCTTGCTCAACCAGTCGCCGCACTGCTTCCTGGCTGAGCACATAGCCCGCTCCCCCGGACATGTATGTTACATTGTTCTTGTAAATAAAGTTACAGCCATAGACAACAGGATCATTGGGACTTATATGTTGCAACATATATCGCATATTTTCCATAATTGCATAGGTGTCATCATCCGCTTTGAAAAACCATTCGGCATCATACAGATAATGCCTGTATAAATGGCGGAAAGCCGCTTTCGTTTTACCCCAGAGGAACGTATAGCCCTCGGTAACGTTAAGTGCAACACTGTTCTCTCCATCTGCGAATTTCTGATTTCGACTGCTAAAAATGATAAGTTTGTTACAGCGACGTCCCCAGGTCTGCCTGATAGATCTTTCCACTTTCTCGTATTTATTTGGATGAGTGAGCACAAAACACAGAATGCGTACATTATTAAATAAATTATGGGCAACAGTGTCGTTAACTGGTACAATTGGAGCTTTTCCATGCGGAAAAGACGCTGCAGTCATTCCAGATGTATGTCCGTATGGACGCAGATTGTACAGTAGAAAGTTTACTACATGTAGTTGGTTGGCTGTGACATATGGGAAAAGCAATGGATAGTTCACCTTGCTCTTAAAAATCTGCAAATGTTAATGATTTGAATTATTCTAATTGTAATTTAATACAATTCGGATATGCTACAGTCGATCGCGCCCGACAGTAAAATACCCATCGCCCAATTTTCAAAATCCGCTACAAACAAACCACACTCATAATTTCAAGCGCGCTTTACTCGCTCGCACTATCACAGAGACGCGCGTAAGGAGTAAAGCGACGCGACGTCGACGTCGACATCAACTGCTAGAAGCAGTGCGCAGGCTGCTGCTCGTACCGAAGGCTGCTGCTCGTACAGTGCAAACGGTAACTTGAATAACTTGGTCCAATCGGATTTTAATTTAGTGGATATGTTCATATAGCATTCAGCTGTGTGTATACTGAAACAGAACGTTATAAATTCAAAACTTTGTTTAATATTCACATATTACCGATTTGCGGGGGGCGGTATGGCATAAAACATTTAATATAAACTTCATATACCTATAACACATATATAGAAACCTTCATGCAAAATTTGGTGTTTCTAGCATTTTTATACCCGCTACTCATAGAGTAGAAGGGTATTATAACTTTGTGCCAACCGAAAATGTATGTAACAGGCAGAAGGAGACATCTCCGACCACATAAAGTATATATATTCTGAATCAGTATCAACAGCCGAGTTGATATAGCCATGTCCGTCTGTCCGTCTGTCTGTCTGTCCGTCCGTGTGAACACCTGGATCTCAGCTATTATAAGAGCTAGAGTTTCCAAAGTTGGTAACAATATGTGTTATATTTGCACGCATATCAAGTTTATTTTAGATTTTTGCCACGCCTCCATCCGCCCGCATAAATTGAAAAAAAATTGATTACAGCCGCAATATTAGCTTTATAGCAACAGTTTTATATATACGTTATAAATATCATATTGCGGACGTTTTGTCAAAATTTCAGTAAGATGAGTGATAAATATGGAAGATCTGAAAAAAATAGAGTGCCATGTGACCACGTGTTTTTGTCTGTTTTATTATGTTAGATATGCAAGATATGCAGGTTCAAGTCCGGCGGCAAGCAATTTTTTTTTAATTTTATGAACTAATATTATTTGCACTGTTCATCATAGCAATTTTATAGTTGATGCAAAAAAGGTGCAGTGGCTGAGTGGATGTGGTCGTTGACTGTGAAGCGAAGGGGTACGGGTTCGAATCCTACTCGGTCGGTCCGGTTCGATTCTAGTGGGTTTTTTGAAATTTTCTTTTTTCAACAAGTACTTAAAATATTTTAAGATTAGTATTAAATGCATTTGATTAAAAATAATTTTATGGGAAGTGAGTTGGTATTAGATTTTGTCTTCTACAACGGTAAGAAATCCCCTCAGGGGCAAACATTTATTTTTGTTTTTTCTTCTGTTTATATTTTTATACCTTTGCAGAGGGTATATTAATTTTAGCCAGAAGTTTGCAACGCACCTTAGGAGACATCTCCGACCCTATAAAGTATATATATTCTGAATCAGCATAAACAGATGGATGTCCGTCCGTCCGTCCGTCTGTTGCAACGCAAACTAGTCTCTCAGTTTTTGAGCTATCTTCATGAAACTTGGCATACAAGCTTCTTATTGATGTACGCTGTAAATAAGTCGGACGAGCTAGATCGGACCGATATATCGTATAGCTGTCATAGAAACTATCGGCCGATTTTTTTTGTTTTTCAAGATATTGCAACAAGATTTGGCAAATCTTATTCTTATTACGTTCTTAATGTGCTGTCAAAATTGTATCAAAATCGGACCACTATAACATATAGCTGCCATAGGAACAATCGTCTGAAATCAGGGTTTTTGTATGCAAACCTGTTTTGTTTTTGGAAATACCGCATATTATCAATACGTTTAAATGTTATACAGTAACCCGCCCTAAGTTTTTTCATTTAAATATCTCAGACGTTTATATTCTATAGCTGTTATCGGAACAATCAGTCAATCCGTCTGCAACGCAAATTAGTCCCCCAGTTATTGAGCAATCTTCATGAAACTTGGCTCACAAGACTCTTATTTCTGCCCTCTTTAAATAAAACTGAACGGGCAAGATCGGACCGATACATCGTAAGGCTGTCATGTTACATATCAGCCAATTTTGTTTATTTTTCAAGATATAGCTATCAGGCTTATCACATCCATATCAGAATTTGGTCATTCGATGTACTGTTATAATTGTTTAATTAATACCACGGAAACCGGCAGGAATCCAAATTTATTTTATATTTAGTATAACTGCAAAAAATGTATTTTATATTTAGTATAACTGCAAGGGTACAAAACCTTCGGCAAGCCGAAGGTAGCCTTGCTTTCTTGTTTTTTAATTTATTCAATTTTGCAGATAGTCATGCTCATCGTCAAATTTAATAGTTTGCTTGAATAAGTGTGTACGTCCCGAAAACAGTTCATAAGGTGTCAGTTTAGTAGGCGAGTGTATAGCGTATTATATAATATGTAATGAAAGTTTCTGTTAGAATCTCCTCGAGGTCAATCTGTACTTTTTAGGCCATTGATTTTAAAAAAATACATGGTCTATTAGGTTTGTCGGAATGTGCGAAACAGGCAGAAGACGACATCTGCGACTCCGTAAACTATATATATTCTTACTCAGGATCACTAGCCGAGTCGATCTAGCCATGTCTGTCTGTCCGTCTGTCTATCTGTCTGTCCGTCTGTATGAGACAACAGATCAGTCAAGAGCGGAACACGAAGACGCGCATATATACGATAACGCTAAAGCAGCATGAGCGGCATTTCGAAGGCATTCACGGTGCTAATTTCGCATCCGAATGTACCTGGTGCCGCGCTGGAGCTGCTGTGCTCTCGCGGCGCCGAGATTATCGTGTGCCAGAGTGTGCCGCCCTCGCGCACTTAGATACTGAGCAAGGTGGGCGGCGTCGATGCCATCTATTGGGCATATTATCAATCGCTCGATGCCGGCATCTTGGATGCGGCTGGACAGCAATTGCGTGCCGTTAGCACCTTGTCATCGGGCATTGATTTCGTGAATGTGGCCGAGTTCAGGCGACGTCAGATACCGCTGGGTCATACGCCGGGTGTGGTTGGGAATTCTGTGGCGGATCTGGCAATTGGCTTGATGATTGCAGCGGGACGCCACTTTCAGGCGGGTCGCCTGAACATCGAGACCTCGCAAGTGCTAACGGAGCGCATTGTCTGGCGCATGGGTCAGGAGATACGCGATTCGGTGATCGGTTTCCTTTCCTTTGGCGGCATCAGTCAGGCAATTGCCAAGCGTCTACAGTGTTGGGATGTGGCCAATATAATCTACCATACACGTACCCGCAAGACAAACGATGTGGACTTTGGGACACAGCACGTGGCCTTCGAGCAGCTGCTGAGGGAAAGCGATTTTCTTGTGGTCGCCGCCCCGCTCACCGACGAGACCCGCGGAAAATTCAATGCACAGGCCTTTGAGCAAATGAAAAGCAGTGCGGTCTTTGTCAATGTGGCCAGAGGAGGCCTGGCCATACCAAATTTGGTGTCTCTAGCTCTTTTAATGGCTGAGATCTGTTGTCTCAAACACACAGACAGACAGACGGATATGTCTCAATCGACTCGGCTAGTGATCCTGAGCAAGAATATATATACTTTATGGAGTCTGCCACGCCTCCTTATGCCTGTTACATACATTGCACAAAGTAAGTATACCCTTTTTTGACCATTTTCAAAGGTCGAAGGGTATAAAAAACTAAATTATAAGGTTTTTTTTATCCATGTGAAGCCTTGAACCTGGGACCTCCAAAAAAACTCGGATTATGTAGTTTGCAACTATTACCACTCAGCCATCGGCGCATAATTATTTCAGTCACCAAAGATGCACTATGAGACCATTCAGCTTGTCGTACAGGATAAAAACAAATTATTTTTGTGTCGTGTGTGTGTGTAAAGACAATACCAACTAACTTCCCTTAAAAGGATTAGAACCCATACCCCTTCTCTCGACAGTCAACGACCACAACCACCCAGACACTGCACCTTTTATGCATCTACTATATAATTGCAATAATGATCTGTGCAAATACCTTTAGTACATGTTGAACCTGAATATCATGCATATCTGACCCAATAAAACAGACAAAACAAAAAACGTGTTCACTTGGTACTACTATTTCGTTAATATCTTCCATATGCATTGTCCAATCTTCAGTTTATGGGGGCGGGTAGAGGCGTGGCAAAAATCCAAAATAAACTTGATCAGCCTGCAGTAATAACACATATTGTCACCAAGTTCTAGCTTTTATAATACCTGAAATCCAGGTGTTCGCACGGACGGACGGACAAATGGACGGACGGACATGGCTGTATCGACTCGGCTATTGATACTGTTCAAGAATATACATATATACTTTATGGAATCGGAGATGTCTCCTTCTGCCTGTTACAAACATTTTCGGTTCGAACAAAGTTATAATACCCTTCTACTCTATGAGTAGCGGGTACAATAAGTGGGTAAGGCTTTTTAACCATTTTCAATGACAGAAGGGTACACAATTTTTTTGTGCGGCTGTGTTATTTTGGAATAGTACATATGACTACATCCAAATTCAGTAACGGAAAAAAACAATTGGCCAAACTTAACTTAAATTTCTAAGTTAAATACACTCCAATTTTCCAGTATTGTTTCGAAGAAAACAAAAACATTTATGTAATTTGTGGGTACTAACCTGTCCTGAGTACACTTCCTGGTAAATGTAAGGCCAAAACCAAAACTCCGAGCGCAGAGTGAAAGGCAGCACTTCTGGCGCGACGAAAAAGGGAAATAATAGATCACTTGAACTTTTCGGCATGTCATCCAGGCAATCCCGCAAAGTTTTAGACGGACAATTTGTAGCTAGTAACTGCTGCAGTGCACCACGACTGAAGATATAGTCCGTGGAGTCTCGCAAACTCACATGCGCATAGGCAAAGGCAGCATGAAAGGCGGCAAAGTATACGGTGCTGTTGGGCAAAAATGCTGCCAGGGCGTAGCGCACATTCTCTAGTATAACAAAGCTGTCCACGTGGACGTGCAGCAGCCAATCAAGGTCCGAACCGTGCTTTTCGTAAACACTACGATATGCCCGTTTGAGATTCTTATCCTCAATAAAATGCAACCGATGGCATTTGTTACCCCAACTGGAAATAATGTGCTTGGCCTTAAGCCGTTCGTGCTTGTTTGTCAGCTGCACCAGGCAGTCCACCCGAACTTTATCGTGAAGCTGCCTTGCGATGCTTTTGTTGTCCAACGTCTGGTTGCGAGTACCAATGGCGAAATCCATCACTTTCTCCCTATAAGGCGGCTGCAAATATTCAATCAAATTGTTTCCAGGGAAGCTAAACGCCTGGAGATATAGTTCCAAAAGAAGTGCCCAGTAAAAACACATATGCAGCCACATTTCTACCATTCACTTCAAGCGTTCAACTTATTCTTATAATAATAAGCGTAAATAGGCTAAAGTTATTCACTTAATTTATGCTTGACAAATTTGAAAGGAATATCGAAGAAACAATACAGCCTGTATGCTGTGAAAACAGTCTGAAAGTGCCTTTTCGGGTCGCTTGTACAAAGAAAGTACCCTATCCTCCTCGAGGAACGACCGTGGACTATTGGTTTGGCAATTGACTGCCTTACGCATTTGCCTACCGCAATAACTATGCGCTGCTTAGCAAAGTTGTCACCTCCTTTTCACACACGGAAATAATCAATTGCGGATTAGAAAAGTCAAAACTAAATACACTGTTTTAAGATAGATTCAATATAGCCTTTTTTGTGACCTTTCTTAAAATCGGTTAAAGGTTTTCCGCGACCCATTTCAGAAAACAACAAATGAGTAAGTCTACAGTCGAGCTCTCGACCGTAAGATACCCTTCTCCCAATTTTCTACATCTGTTATAAACGTGTAATCACACTCATAACTTCAAACAGTCAACGTCACCTGCTCAAAGCAGCGCGCAGACTGCTGATCGTACCGAATATTTGTACTGAAAACGTTGACTTTAATAACTTACCAAGCAGATGCTTGTTACGCGCGGATCCGAAACACAGCGAATGTCCATCTCCCCTCAAACCGACCGAAGGGCACAGTCACCGAACGTACGAATCGAAACACGAATAAAGAACGCGGACATGCAGTTAATACTAAGGATAGAACAAATTTGCGAAAATTTTTAGGAATGCAACAGAGAACGCGTTAGAAATAAGAAAGTATAGATTATTGTAATTGTATTGTATTGGGCCGGCGAAACTGCGGCGAATTTGAGCACCCCCGACTGTGGTATACCCGCTACAAATTTGTTTTTCTAACTCGCCTTATCGTTATCATCGACTTTAAAAGAAGATGTAGCATAATGGTAAAAAAAAACAAGAAAACAAGGCTACCTTCGGCTCGCCGAAGGTTTTATACCCTTGCAGTTATACTAAATATAAAATATATTTGGATGGCTTGCTGGTTTCTGTTTACATACAAAAACCCTGATTTCAGACGATTGTTCCTATGGCAGCTATATGTTATAGTGGTCAGATTTTGACAATTTTGACAGCACATTAGGAACGTAATAAGAATAAGATTTGCCAAATCTTGTTGCAATATCTTGAAAAACAAAAAAAAACGGCCGATAGTTTCTATGACAGCTATACGATATATCGGTCCGATTTGGCTCGTTCCGACTTATTTACAGTCTACAGCAATAAGAAGCTTGTATGCCAAGTTTCATGAAGATAGCTCAAAAACTGAGAGACTAGTTTGCGTAGCAACAGACGGACGGACGGACAGACGGACATCCATTTTTGGCCTCCTCTGTTTATGCTGATTCAGAATATATATACTTTATAGGGTCGGAGATGTCTCCTAAGGTGCGTTGCAAACTTATGGCTAAAATTAATATACCCTCTGCAAGGGTATAAAAATAGTTAAGGGACAAAGCCAGCAGAATACACAAGGGTAGATAGCATAAGTTTGAAGGAGAGAGAGATATATGAATTTTTGGCGCGCGCTAAGATTCGTTACGCACACACACACCAGCGTCAACTAATTCTTCTTTAATTTAGACGTCCGTTTAAAAAGCACTGACCTGCCTCACGTTTTGTGTATTGCCTCTCACGCATATACATACATATGTATGCATGTGTGAGCTTCGCATGCATGTATTGTATGCTTGCACGCATAAGTACATCATGCAAAACATCTTAAAAGGCAAAATTTAACACTTAATATAAAATTGATTAGATAAATATTAATAAATGTTAAATAATTCAAAAATGTATATTCTTTATAAATATAAATGTAAACAAATATAAAATACAACTAAACATAAAAAAATTAAAATGGGTAAATTTTTTTTTTCGCCGTGAGGATTCGAACCCTGGTCGATTGCATAGGAGTCCGTCATGCAAACAACTAGACCACCGTCGCTGCGCTCCGCGCACGCTAAAATTGCATATTTAGACCATTAGCTCAAATGTGTCATATTGTCTTGTACAACAATAACACTTCTATTGGATTGAATGAGATAATTTGTTGAAATATGATAAATGAAACTAAATGATATAATGATGAAAAAAAAAACTTTTAGAAGCCAAAAAAAGAGGTAATTAAGACTCAACCGCCTGCCTCTTCTGAGGGTTGAACCTCTATCTCTTCTTTGTGCGATTGCCGGCCTCTCAACACATTTGACTATCGCCGCAACTATTGGCTAAGTTACTATTTCGATCTCAAATACACACGTAACCACTTTCGCATTAAAAAGATCGAAAAGGCACATGGCTGGCAGCAGCTTGCAGGCACGGCATCACATATCAATAAAGAACGTTAACTTACGTAACTTCTATGTCTATTATCGGGTTGCAATTTATAGAATAAGTTCACAACGTATTTATCTAGATGTATGCCAAATACTTTGCTTAATAATCGCATATTTAAAATTAATTTCTAATTTACGGAGGTGGTGGGCGTGGTAACCAAGATTTGAAAATTACGTTTACTGCCTAGGATATACAAGAATCTCTCTGCCAAATTTGGAGTCTCTAGCTTTCTTAATAGCTGAGAACCGTTGTCTCATACAGACGGACAGACGGACAGACAGACAGACAGACAGACAGACAGACAGACAGACAGACGGACAGACAGACATGGCTAGATCGACTCGGCTAGTGATCCTGAGTAAGAATATATATAGTTTATGGGGTCGCAGATGTCTCCTTCTGCCTGTTACGCACATTCCGACAAACCTAATAGACCATGTATTTTTTTAAAATCCATGGCCTAAAAACAAGTGGATATGGCTACAGTCGAGTGCTCAACAGTAAGATACCCTTCTCCCAATTTTCTTAATATGTTATAAATGTGTAACTACACTACATATAGCTTACTCGCTCGCACTCATACAGCGACGCGCGTAAAGAGTAAAGCGACACGACGCAACGTCGATGTCGACGTCAATTGCTCAAAGCAGCGCGCAGGATGCTGCTCGTACATGTATATTGAAAACGTTGACTAGAATAACTCCTGTGTTATTGATCCGATCGGATTGTAATTTAGAGACTATGTTCATATTGCATGCAGCTTTATACACACCAAAGCAGAACTTTATAAGTTAAATACTTTGCTCAATAATCACAAATTACCGAGTTGCGGGGGCGGTGGGCGTGGCGTCAAACATTTGACATAAACTTGTTCTGTCCCGGATATACATGAACATTCATTCCAAATTTGGTGTCTCCAGCTCTTCTAATAGCTGAGATCTGTTGTCTCAAACAAACAGACAGAAACGGACATGTCTCAATCGACTCGGCTAGTGATCCTGAGTAAGAAAATATATACTTTATGGGGTCTGCCACGCCTCCTTATGCCTGTTACATACATTGCACAAAGTTAGTATACCCTTTTTTGACAATTTTCAATGGTCGAAGGGTATAAAAACAACAAGTCGGAAAGGCTTCAGTCACGCGGTGACTGTGAGGCTGTTGCGACAACTCTAATCAATACGATTGTTTTGTCGATACGATCTCGAATTTTGTAACGGATTATTCAGCCATTGAGGAGAATAAAAATACACGTTTTGTTAAAAGATATAAAGTTTGTCATATTAAATAAATATAATATCGCATCAAGATAACTGGTGACCCCGACATGAGTTAAGACTTCGCAAATCACAAAATCCAATCAATTCGCCTTAAAAGTCGAAGAGTTGGTCAGAAATACATTTGCACGAGGCTCACGCGAATTTCACAACGACGCAAATTATTTAATCATGGCAAGTACTTCGCAAAACGCATCTGACAACAATTCGACTGACGGTGCGCCTTCGACTGTACAACATGCAGTGGTGCGAACAGATGTCAACAAGGTGTTAGTAAAAGTTCCCCCATTCTGGCCCGAGCGTCCCGAGATTTGGTTCGCACAAATTGAGGCGCAATTTTGCGTGTCGTTAATTCCTCGGATTTAACAAAATTCAACACCTTGGTGGCATCGATGGAGTCGCATATAATTGCACAAGTCACTGACGCAATTTTATCCCCACCCCCGTCGGACTTATATATGAACTTAAAACGCCGGATCATGGAGCACTTTGGAGAAAATGAGCACACAAAAATGCAGAAACTGCTCACGGGCTTAGACTTGGGCGATCGCCGCCCATCACAGCTACTTAATGATCTCCGCAACTTAGCCAAGTCCCTATGGATGCAGCGCTTGAGCAAAACGTACGCGCCATTTTGCAGACATCGAATGAAGACTTGTAAGGTGTGGCAAAACTGGCTGACAGAGTGCTTGAGGTCACGGGACGCGAGCAGCTCTACATGGCCACAACTACACCAGCTGATTCTGTGGAAGAAATAGTAGATCGCCTGGCTAAATTGGAGAAGCGTTTCCATTCTCGGTCACGTTCAAAAGAACGATCTAAGTCGCCATCTCTGTGTTGGTATCACACAAAATTTGGCAGGAAAGCAACTAAATGCAAGCCGTCCCCAATGCCTCTCCTGCGCCATCGCCCGCCGAAGCAGGAGATTCGTGTCGAGTGGCAAAAATCACAGTACGCCAAGGGCACACAACGTAATTTTTTAATCGACACAGGCGCTGACATCTCAGTTTTACCAGCGCACCCAAGGGACAAACTAAACATCGAAAAAACCTTTAGCTTAGTTGCAGCAAATGGCACACCTATCAAAACGTTTGGTGAGAAACGCCTAAAGCTATCACTCGGTCTCCGCCGAGACTTTCTGTGGACTTTTGTACTGGCTGACGTAGCCTCGCCAATCATCGGGTCCGACTTTCTTGGTCATTTTGACCTACTAGACGACTCAAAGCGACGTGCTTTGATTGACCCACAAGCACCACAGAAGTTGCAGAAGAAAACTACAATTATGAAGAAAGATACATCCGTATTTCGCGTCTTAAGCAACGATGTTGCCAGCCTGCTTAACGAATTCAAGCAACTGGTAATTCAAAATCACAACACGCAGCCGTTCCCCTCAAATGTAACTCATCTCATCGAGACCAGCGGCACTGCGGTTTTTTCACGGCCACGCAGACTATCAGGCGAAAAGCTCGCCGCAGCCAAAAAAGAATTTGCATACATGGTCAAACAAGGAATTTGTCGGCCATCCTGCAGCAACTGGGCGAGCCCGCTTCACATGGTGCGGAAAACCAAGGGCGAATGGAGACCTTGTGGGGACTTCAGAGCATTAAACGCGAAAACTGTACCCGATCGCTATCCGATCCCGTTTGTACATAATGTCACCAACATACTGCACAACAAGCGCGTTTTCTCAGTCATCGACTTGCAGAAAGCTTATCATCATATAGCGATCGAGCCTAAGGACATTCCCAAGACGGCAATAACGATTCCTTTTGGTTTATTCGAGTTCTGCTACATGACTTTTGGGCTTCGAAACGCTTCGCAAACATTCCAAAGGTTTATGCATAGTATTCTGCGCGATTTGGACTTCGCATTTGTATACATTGACGATATCCTGATCGCATCAGCCAATACGGAAGAACATGGACAACATTTGCGAACAGTTTTTGAACGCCTGCAAAAAAACAATTTAACCATCAACATCGGCAAGTGCCAATTCAGCAAATCAGAAGTGCAGTTTTTGGGCCACAAGATTGGTGCAAGGGAAATCCTCCCATCCGAATCCAGAGTTTCGGCAATTCGTGAATTTCCACAACCTGCGAATTAAAGAAGTTTCTGGGAATGATTAACTACTATCGCCCATTTATCAAAAAGGCCGCTCACGTTCAAGTCAGGCTGCAGGTGCTTATTAAAGGCAACAAGAAAAACGACAAAACTCCAGTCGATTGGACAACGGATTCATTGGAGGCATTTCAACATTGTAAAGATCAACTTGCAAACGCCACTCTGCTTGCTTTTCCGTCTCCTAAGGCAGTCTTCTCACTCAGCACGGACGCCTCAGATAAAGCCGTCGGCGCGGTAGTACATCAGCTAGTTGAAGGAAGGCTTCAACCCTTGGGATTCTTTTTAAAAAAAACTCAATCCTGCCCAATCGAGATATGGCACGTATGATCGAGAATTACTCGCCATTTATTTGTCTATCCAACACTTTCAACACATCCTTGAAGGAAGGCAATTTGTAGTTTATACGGATCACAAGCCGTTAATTTACGCGTTCTCTCAGAAATTGGAGAAAACACCCCCCAGACGAGGACGACACCTTGACTTCATCAGTCAATTCACCACAGATATTCGCCATGTTTGTGGCAAAGACAACGAGATTGCCGATTTGCTATCACGAGTCAATGCAGTCGTCGAGGTAGATCTAGAAGCTATTGCCGAGGAGCAGAAGACCGACTTGGAACTTCAAAAACTGCTAGAGGGAAACAACACAACATTACAGCTCATAAGTATCACGCCGCTGAACGGAAAATTTTCCCTTTACTGCGACATCAGTTCAGATGGTAGAATTTGACCATTTGTTCCGGCTGCGTTACGCAAGCAGGTAATGCAATGCATTCACTTCCTTTCTCACCCCGGCCGGAAGGCGACACAGAGACTCGTTTCAGATAGGTGTGTGTGGACTTCGATGACAAAGGATGTTGGCAACTTCGTTCGTAGCTGCATACAATGTCAAAGGTGCAAAATTCAACGCCATAACAAATCTGAGCTTGGCAGCTATGGACCAATAGACCAACGATTTGATCACATTAACATAGACATCATCGGCCTATTGCTGGTCTCCTGAGGAAATCGCTATTGTCTCACCTGTGTCGACAGGTTCTCCAGATGGCCCACAGCATTTCCAATTCCTGACATTTCGGCGGAAACGATTGCAACAACACTACTGGAGGGTTGGACAGCTAACTTTGGCGTCCCGCTGCACATCACTAGCGATCAGGGTAGGCAGTTTGAATCTGCAATCTTTGCAGGCCTGATGCGCTTACTGGGCGTCAAACACTTCCGCACCACAGCTAACCACCCCCAAGCAAATGGTTTGGAAGAGCGTTGGCATCTCACACTCAAAGCAGCCATAAAATGCCATGAGACTAGCGATTGGTGCGGTGCTTTGCCTTTAGTACTGCTTGGACTTCGTGCTACGTGGAAGGAAGACTTAGGAGCTTCCCCGGCCGAAATATTGTTTGGATCGCAACTTCGACTTCCTGGCGAACTTGTTACAAAGGGGAGCAGCCATCCGGATGAATCCGAATTTATCAAACTGTTGCGGAAAAAAATGCAATCATTAAGGCCGTCTCATGCATCGGTTCACGGGAACAAGGAATCGTTTGTGCAGGCTGAACTCAGCAAAGCCTCACACGTTTTCGTGCGCGTGGATCGCGTGCGGGCTCCGTTAGAACCGCCGTATGACGGCCCGTACGCCGTGTTAGAAAGGCAAAGCAAGTTATTTTTAATTCAAATGGGCAACCGTAATGTCAAGGTTTCTATCGACCGACTCAAGGCCGCCTTTCTGGACGCATCAAATGTGACGGCGCCGCCTACAATAACTGACAAAGATGCCTGGAATCGAGAGGAATTCGGGCAAGAAGACCAACAGCTGCAGAAAGAACAAAAAACGAGAACTGGACGCTCAGTAAAATTTTCAGCAAGATTTTTATAGGCTCCCATCTAGCGGGGGAGTCCTGTAGCGACAACTCTAACCAATACGACTGTTTTATCGATAGGAACGGTACAAGGAGTACGATCTCTAATTTTGTAACGGAATTATTCAGCCATTGAAGAGAATAAAAATACACGTTTTGTTAAAAGATATAAAGTTTGACATATTAAATAAATATAATATCGCATCGCGATAATACGAGGGTCGTTTGATAAGTCCGTGACTTTTTGTATTTGCCGCGCACCTGCTCTAAATACAACACTGCTCCTGTCAGCAGTTATCGATTAACAGCTGACTGTAAAATTTTGAGAAAGCTGCGTTTTTTGGTTTGCGTTTTATAGGCATTGAAAGCAGACGATCTCGTGAATTTTAACGAAAATGGAAAAAAGTGAATTTCGTGTGCTAATTAAGCATTATTTTTTGCGTAAAAAATCCATCACCGAAACCAAGGAAAGACTTGATAAATATTATGGGGACTCTGCACCATCAATTTCAATGGTTAAGAAATGGTTTACTGAGTTCCGTTGTGGTCGTACCAGTACAAGTGATGCCGAACGTTCAGGTCGCCCAAAAGAGGTCGTCATGCCAGAAATCGTCGACAAAATCCATGGAATGATATTGGATGATCGGAGAATGAAAGTGCGTGAGGTAGCTGAGGCTGTAGGCATCTCAACTGAACGGGTACATCACATTTTACATGAATATTTGGACATGAAAAAGCTTTCCGCGCGATGGGTGCCGCGATTGCTCACACACGACCATAAGCGCAACCTTGTGACCATTTCAAAGGAGTGTTTGGCGATGTTCAACCGCAATCCAAACGAATTTTTGCGCCGTTTCGTTACCGTAGACGAAACATGGATCCACCACACCACACCAGAGACCAAAGAACAATCAAGACAATGGGTTTCTCCGGGTGAACGTGCACCAAAGAAGGCCAAGGTGGGTCTGTCGGCCAACAAGGTCATGGCCACAGTTTTTTGGGATGCACAAGGTATCATTCACATCGATTACCTTGAAAAGGGTAAAACGATCACCGGCGAATATTATTCAGAGCTTTTGGACAGATTCGATATTGATTTGAAGCAGAAACGACCGCATTTGGCGAAAAAAAAGTGCTGTTCCATCAGGACAATGCACGGGTGCACACGTGTGTAGTCAGCATGGCAAAATTTCATAAATTGGGCTACGAACTGCTACCCCATCCAGCATATTCTCCAGATTTAGCCCCCTGTGACTATTTTTTGTTTCCAAACATGAAGAAATGGCTCGGCGGTAAGAGATTCGGGTCAAATGAAGAGGTCATCACAGAAACAAACGACTATTTTGAGGGCCTTGAGAAAACCTATTATTTGGAAGGAATAAAAAAATTGGAAAAACGCTGGACTAAATGTATAGAGCTAAAAGGAGATTATGTTGAGAAATAAAACGCTTCTTTGACGAAAAAAATATATTTTATTCAAAAAGTCACGGACTTATCAAACGACCCTCGTAGTATGTTCTCGTATTTTGTACAGTTCTATTTCAAGCTGTTCTAAGTCTATAAGATGGATAAGTTTTGTTGATGATACTTGTAGTTTCCCTAATCCTTTGTGTACTGAGATGGTTTGAGCGTCGGTGTAATTAGTGATTTCCATGTTTGCCAACGTAATGGCAGTAATATTAAAATTAAAAAATACCTATGAAAGAAGAAAACAAAATTTTGTTTTATTCAACAACCAAGTTTATTGGCGGGTATGGGCCGATCCCTTCATGATCGGATTGATACCCGCAGTCGGACGACGGCTGGTAAATGTGATTGGACTTTTATATATTTATACCCTTGCAGAGGGTATATTAATTTTAGCCAGAAGTTTGCAACGCACCTTAGGAGACATTTCCGACCCTATAAAGTATATATATTCTGAATCAGCATAAACAGAGGAGTCCAAAAATGGATGTCCGTCCGTCCGTCCGTCCGTCCGTCCGTCCGTCCGTCCGTCTGTTGAAACGCAAACTAGTCTCTCAGTTTTTGAGCTATCTTCATGAAACAATCGGCTGAAATCAGGGTTTTTGTATGCAAACCTGTTTTGTTTTTGGAAATACCGCATATTATCAATACGTTTAAATGTTATACAGTAACCCGCCCTAAGTTTTTCCATTTAAATATCTCAGACGTTTATATTCTATAGCTGTTATCGGAACAATCAGTCAATCCGTCTGCAACGCAAATTAGTCCCCCAGTTATTGAGCTATCTTCATGAAACTTGGCTCACAAGACTCTTATTTCTGCCCTCTTTAAATAAAACTGAACGGGCAAGATCGGACCGATACATCGTAAGGCTGTCATGTTACATGTCAGCCAATTTTCTTTTCTTTTTTTCTTGTTTCAACAAGTACTTAAAATATTTTAAGATTAGTATTAAATGCATTTGATTAAAAAGAATTTTATGGGAAGTGAGTTGGTATTAGTTTTTGTCTTGTACGACAAGCTGAATGGTCTCATAAGGCAACTTTGCCGGTTTAAATAATAATGTGCTAGTGGCGGAGTGGTTATAGTTGCAAACTGCATGTTACAAGCTTTTTGAGGTCCACGGTAAGAAATCCCCTCAGGGGCAAACAATTTTTTTTATTTTTTCTATTGTTTATATTTTTTTTTTTTTTTTTTTTTTAGCATTATGCTACATCTTCTTTTAAAATCAATGATAACGATAAGGCAAGTTAGAAAAACAAATTTGAGACTGTGAGACGTATTTTTCGCAAAGTTGTAGCGGTTATACCACAATCGGGCGCGCTCGACTGTAGCCTTTCCGACTTGTTTTGACTAAATCTGACTTTAAAGGATCCAAAATGTTCTGGATAAATTTTTTGTATCTGACCCATTATATCTTCTGTTGTATGGATGCCATTAATGACTGTGGGTTATAGGTATTTTCTTAAAATTTGTATTAGGTCTTCGTCTGAATATGTTAACTGCGATATTGTGTGCCTATGAAATGTTGGAAATGGGAGGGTAAATTTATAATCAGGTAGCTCTTCTTTAAGTATAACAAGTCGGAAAGGCTACAGTCACGCGTTGACTGTAAGAGGCCATGGATTTTCAGTTTACATATATATTTTAAAGTAGTGAAGGGACAAAGCAAGCAGAATAGACAAGAGTCGATGGCATAAGTTAGAACGAGAGAGATTTATGTGAATTTTTGGCGCGTGCCAATGTTCGTTACACACACACACACCAGCGTCAACTGCTTCTTCTTTAATTTAGACGTCCGTTAAGAATGCACTGTTGAATGCACGTTTTGTGTATTGCCTCACACGCATATACATACATATGTATGCATGTGTGAGCTTCGCATGCATGTATTGTATACATGCACGCATAAGTACAGCATGCAAAACATCTTAAAAGGCAAAATGTAACACTTAATATAAAATTGATTAGATAAATATTAATAAATGGGAAAAATGCATATGCTTTATAAATATAAATGTAAACAAATATAAAATACAACAAAACATAAAAAAATTAAAATAGCTAAATTCTCTTTTCGCCGTGGGGAATCGAACCCTGGCCGTTTGCATAGGAGTCCGTCATCCAAACAACTAGACCACCGTCGCTGCGCTCCGCGCACTCTAAAATTGCATATTTAGACCATTAGCTCAAATGTGTCATATTGTCTTGTACAACAATAACACTTCTATTGGATTGAATGAGATAATTTGTTGAAATATGATAAATGAAACTAAATGATATAATGATGAAAAAAAAAACTTTTAGAAGCCAAAAAAAGAGGTAATTAAGACTCAACCGCCTGCCTCTTCTGAGGGTTGAACCTCTATCTCTTCTTTGTGCGATTGCCGGCCTCTCAACACATTTGACTATCGCCGCAACTGTTGGCTCTGCGGCTAAGTTACTATTTCGATCTCATATTCACACATAACCACTTTCGCATTAAAAATATCTAAAACGCACATGGCTGGCAGCAGCTTGCAGACACGGCATTACAAATCAATAGAGAACGTTAACTTACGTAACTTCTATGTTTATTATCCGATCGGGTTGCAATTTATAGAATAAGTTCACATCTAGATGTATGCCAAAGTTAAGACTTCAATTACAATAACCAAAATTTGAAAATGACGTTTACTGCCTAGGATATACATGAATCTTTCTGCCAAACTTGGAGTCTCTACCTTTCTTAATAGCTGAGAACCGTTGTCTCATACAGACGGACAGACCAATTTCATTTATATCTAGAACCCTATCTAAAACCGAAGAAGGATATGAAACAGCAAAGAAAGAAATGTTTGCCATACATTGGGGTGTTTCTTCAAGGGTTATCTGTATGGTGGTTCAAAGGTAAAAATTTATACCGATCACGAACCACTCACACATGATTGCAATTGGAAAGGCGGGATAGCAATGAGAAGATGGAAGTCTTACTTAGACGAATACAATAAAGAACTGCTCTACAAGCCAGGGAAAGAAAATGTAGTGGCAGATGCACTATCAAGGGCACCAAAGCCAGTTGAAGTTAGTTAATTAACAGCAACTCAACATAGTGCTCAAACTTCCGGACACAATCTGATAGCGAGCGTTGAATCTCCGATCAATGTATTTAAAAATCAAATTTTTAGGCCATGGATTTTAAAAAAATACATGGTCTATTAGGTTTGTCGGAATGTGCGTAACAGGCAGAAGGAGACATCTGCGACCCCATAAACTATATATATTCTTACTCAGGATCACTAGCCGAGTCGATCTAGCCATGTCTGTCTGTCCGTCTGTCCGTCTGTATGAGGGAACAGATCTCAGCTATTAAAAAAGCTAGAGACACCAAATTTGGTATGGAAGTTCCTATATATAATAGGCAGGTGAAGTTTATGTTAAATGTTTGATGCCACGCCCACCGCCCCCGCAAATCGGTAATTTACGATTATTAAGCAAACTATTAAACTTAAAAAGTTCTGCTTTGGTGTGTATAAAGCTATATGCCATACGAATATATTCTCCAAATTACAATTCGATCGGACTAATAACACAGATGTTATTTAAGTCAACGTTTTCAGTACAAATGTACGAGCAGTAGCCTGCGCGCCACTTTAGCAGTTGACGTCGACGTCGACGTCACTCTTAACGTGCGTCGCTGTGTGAGTGTGAGCGAGAAAGCTATATGTAGAGAAGTATTTGTGCAGAATTTCTGTTTGAAATTATCAGAGTAGTTACACGTTTGTAACAGATTTAGAAAATTGGGAGAAGGGTATCCTACTGTTTTTCTATATATCCCTTTCCTTTAGTGGAATTTGGTGAAATCCACTTTTCAGGTCTAGAACAGAAAAGAGCTTATTATTACCTAACTGTGCATTGACTCCATTTATGTCCGGTATAGGGTATCTGTCGGGTATCGTTACACTATTTAACTTTCTATAATCAATGACCATTCTATACTTCCTAACATTGGAAGCATCTAGTTTTTTCGGTACGATCCACACAGGTGAATTGTATGGAGATCGCGTTGGTCGTATTATATCGTTTTCTAGAAGGTCTTTAATCTGCTTGTCCAGCTCGGCTTTTAAGCTCATTGGGTACTGATAAAACTATACTGGTGTGTCATTAGTCGTTCGTATTTCGGCTTTTACATTAGTGACGTCGGTCAGTTTGTCATCCGGTTCTGCAAATAAGTTTGGGTAATTTCTGAGAAGACGGTTTAATTCAATTCGCTGATTGCGTGTAAGATGATCTGACCTTGGTATTATTACGTTAACTGAATCGAATTTTTTTCTTTAATGGGGACATTTGTGCCGTTTCTTAAATACATTATTTTGTTTTTTGTGTCAATGACTGCACCTAACTCTTTTAACTGTCATTGCCTAATATCGCGTCAAAAGTTTTAAGAGTTGGTAGTATAAAGAATTTAATTAATGTATCTGTGTCATTAAATAGATTGGCGTTTTTATGAT
Organism: Zaprionus tsacasi; assembly: GCA_018904105.1. Classification (NCBI taxonomy): domain Eukaryota; kingdom Metazoa; phylum Arthropoda; class Insecta; order Diptera; family Drosophilidae; genus Zaprionus; species Zaprionus tsacasi. Next base: position 344,126 of record JAEIFR010000202.1, on the reverse strand, counting down.
GAGTTTTTTTAGTATTACCGCCTACAGAGACAGCATTGAATACGATTTTATTTGGTAATGGGTTTGAGACATGTCTCGGTTGAATATAGTTTCTATTAGAGCCGGTATCAATAAGTATTTTTAGAATTTCTCCACTCCTCACCTTACATTCGAAGTACGGCAGCGAGGAGTCAATTACTCTAAAAAATTGAGGTGGGTATAGTCATATTGTAGTTCTTGGTCATTGCTATTGATAAGTTCTGTGTATTCAGTTAGTGTTTCTTCACAGTTCGTCTGTTCTTCTTGTTCTGCCAGTGTTTGTTCGTAGTCGGTCATTGACAATTTTTTTTTTTTGGACGTTGAATACAATGAATGTATTAACAAGTGGTCCAACGACACCAAGCCGATGCTTGTTGCGCGCGGAACCCAGACGAAGTCCACCTCCCGCCTAACCGACCGAGAGGCACCGTCGCATAACGGACGACGCGGAAACGCGGTAAAAAATGCGAATAGACACGCGTAAGGAAATAACGCGATAAACATAGAAAACGCGGATAGAAGATAGAATATGCATGCAGTGAAAAGAATATCGAGGAAATAATATAACTAATTACGTACTAGATAGAGAAGAATTAAAAACTTCATAGCAGCGATAGAGTTAGTGCTAGCTATGACGTGTTGAAGTTTATTGTAGTCCGAACATAATACCCTGAACGGATCGTGCAGTGCATAGTTCGATCTACAATAAGGAAGAATTAGTGGAAGATAATTACGAGTACTTCTGCATGGAACAGAGAAGTGAAGCTGTCTTAGAAGGGCTTCACTGTCAATGTCACCTTGCAGAAGGTTGTTAATAAATAATACCCCTAGCATGGTTCTGCGATTAGTTAGGGAAGGCAAATTTAATAATAAGAGTCTATTGTTATAGGAAGGCAGTCTTAAATTTTCATCCCAGTTAAGGCCACGTAAGGCAAAAAGTAAAAAGTTCTTTTGTACGGACTCGATGCGTTCTTTATGAATGGTGTACTGGGGACACCATACGCATGAACCGTATTCAAGAATAGGACGAACAAGTGAGATGTAGAGGGTCTTTGTAAGATAAGGATCGTCAAATTCCTTAGACCATCTCTTAATAAAGCCAAGGACACCCATGGCTTTATTGACCATATTAGAACAAGTGGATATGGCTACAGTCGAACGCCTGACAGTAGGATACCCTTCTCCCAATTTTTAAAATCCGTTACAAACGTGTAACCACACTCATAATTTCAAACAGAAATTTCGCACAAATCTTTCCACTACATAAAGCTTTCTCGCTCACACTCACACAGCGACGCACGTTAAGAGTGACGTCGACGTCGGCGTCAACTACTGAAAGCAGCGCGCAAGTTAACATGCCCCTCTCCCCGGCAACAGGGAAACAACACCGACCCGGAGTTAACATGCCCCTTTCTCCGGCCACAGGGAAACAACACCGACCCGGCAACAAAATTCAGAGCCGAGGAGTTTTAACGAAGATGGCCAACACGAACTCGGCCGAAGTGACATTTTACCTAAGCATACAACATTTTTGTAATAAAGAGACTCTCTCTCGTTTCATACCCCGAACTACACAGTTGTTTTTTGAAAGCTTTTCCTCCCCGGCCATAGGATTGTAACTGGCGCAGCCGGACTACGGACAAGGGATTAACAATGCCCACTACGCTTATCGTTCTAAAGAGGTGATGAACATGTGACGGCAGTGGTTGTGGGGATTTTAGTAGTGAGTGGTAAAATAATAAATTAAGTAAAAAGTTATTGATACATAATGACGTCCAAGTGCATATAAAACAAAAGAAACAAACAAAACCAAGTTCAAATTGCTTCACAGGCGACCGTATATGTGTACATCAATCTCTGATAAGGCACCGGGATCGCTTGTGCGGGACAATTAACAACAATAATACCAACTAGTTGCTGCGTGTGATGACCGTATAAGTGTACATCAATCGCTGATAAGGCACCGGGATCATCCATACACCCCAACTCATAAAATGATACCAATTAAAAAAAAATAAGAAAAAATTTTTTTGACATATCAAACTGCTGTGCGTGGTGACCGTTTGTATGTGGCTGGTATGTTTTTTGGTTATTTCACCAGAATAGTAATTTCATTACTATGGTAATATTACATCAGCCCATATTTGCATTGCGAATGGTTGTTGTAGTTCTGTAGTGTTCTGTAGCGAGTTACCTTATATACCCCGACCCTATCAGAAGCCATACATGTCTACCACAGCCTTCGAGAAAGTTCCTTGCCACCGCAAAAATCTCCGCTACGCCAAAAACAACATCAGTCCTCAAAATCGCCACGAACTAGATTTGTCCGGAAAAGTACCGAAAAAAAAAGTAAGAAAAGTACAACCCAGCTGCAGCCACAACGTATAAAAGTGTCGCTATGCCAAAAACAACAACAGTCCTCAAAATCGACTCGAACTGGTTATGTCCGGACAAAAACCGTACAGCCCAGCTGCAGTCAAAATGTACAAAGGTGTCGCTACACCAAAAACAACAACAGTCCTCAAAAGCGACTCGAACTGGATATGTCCAGACAAGAACCGTACAGCCCAGCTGCAGTCAAAATGTACAAAGGTGTCGCTACACCAAAAACAACAACAGTCCTCAAAAGCGACTCGAACTGGATATGTCCGGACAAGAACCGTACAGCCCAGCTGCAGTCAAAATGTACAAAGGTGTCGCTACACCAAAAACAACAACAGTCCTCAAAAGCGACTCGAACTGGATATGTCCGGACAAGAACCGTACGAATTTGCAGCTACGCCAAAAAAAATGGCGCTGCAGAGCTGCAACATGTACTGTTAAGTATGATTCGCCTCTGTAAACTAAGCAATTAAAAATGTAGCCAGTCTCTTGATATTCAGACGCTGAACAGACTAGACGTGTTTCTTTTTTTTTTTTTTTTTAAATAATTCCCTCAAGCTCCTGAAAGTAACTCGCGGCGATAGGCAGTCAGCGACAAGAAGTGAATATATATGTACATCAGTCGCCGCCAAGGCAACGGGATCCTTCCGCACAGTGATTTTAAATAAATAAATTTAAAGTCGAAAACATAAAAAAATAAATACAAAGGTGGAAGTAAGCGCAGCAGCACTACTCGAATGACATACAATCAACACTAAACACCGGGAAACAAGGAAAAGAAGAAACTGCGAAACAGAACACACATACAGGTTCTCTTTTATTTTCGAAATATTACAAATATTATTATAATACACATTTAAACATATACATAGTATCACAAAATATAATACAATATATTACTACATTAATATACAAACGAAAAACAATACAAACCAAACAAACACCCAAAATTTCGTAACAGAACACACATACAGGTTCTCTTTTATTTTCGAAAGAATACACACATATTATAATACACATTTAAACATAGATACATATACATAGTATCACAAAATATAATACAATATATTACTACATTAATATACAAACGAAAACAATACAAACCAAACAAACACCCAAAATATTCCCTATACAAAAAAAAGAGAAAAAAACACATACATATTATTAATACACCTATTTACACCTCACATATTATTACTAATTTAAAAACACATGCACATTACTTGCAAACAAAAATACAATACACGTAAATGTTAAGGAAAAAAGCCAACACCGGTAACACAGTTAGGGGCAGATTAGGGTTAAGGAGCGGATCAGGTCTATCTGTGATAAGGGAAGCGACAGGAACAAAAGAGAAAGACCAGTCGGTTCCATCCCGAAACAATAATCCCACCAACGCTATGGATTCCGGTAACGCATCAGGGCCACTAAACTCCACCGTTAGCAATTCTTCAATAAACACAAACCTTAATCTACAACAACTACTAACCCTTGTACATCAACTACCAACCTACGAAGGCCCACCTGACAATCTTGATAGATTTATAGACAGAGTAGATCAGCTCCTTTTGTTAGCCTCATCAGTGGACCAAGCAACATGCGGACAGTACTTACTTGGAACTATCCGTGACAAAATTAAAGGCAGGGCAGACGAAGCGCTGAATGTCTGCGATGTACTCCTTAGTTGGGATGACATCAAAGCAAACCTCAAGCGACTATACTCTAGCAAGAAAACAGAAGAAATGCTTGTTAGAGAGCTACACAATTTTCCGGACGGACTCACTATGGGGAAATTGTATTACTCAACCGCAAAAATAAGAAGCGAACTAATGTCACTCGCCAGAGAAGCAGACCCTAGTGGACAGTCTCTCGCGGCCAAACGTGACCAATATGACAGATTCTGCCTAAATACATTTTTAGTTGGATTAAAGGACCCACTTAGGTCAGCCATTAGGTATCAAAGGCCAGAGACAATCGAGAAAGCATACGAGTACGGACAGATTGAATTAAACTTCTCTAGAAGCCTGAATAAACACCAAGAAAACAGACGACGCGACAGCCCAACATACAGGAATCACCCATACGTGAAAGGACAACCAACTAATAGTGACTACAACAGTCGCTACATACCACGACAACAGAACTATAATAACGGCAGCAACGCTCGTCATGATAACACCCGACATGATAACACCAACAATGACAATAATAGCCGCTTTATGCAGAGACAACAAAATTTTAACAACAATAATAATAGACGCTTCACACGTCAAAATAGTTCCCATAACGATAGTAATGGTCGACAAGATGGAAAAACTCTGGGCAGGAACCCCTTCCACAATAACAACCAACCAGATCAGACCCTGAGTAACCAAAACAGGAACAACCATAATCCAAGCGCTCCGCTATGTAACATCAACGATGATGCAAATTTTCTAGTAGAAGCCTCGGGAAGCCAGTCGGATACATAAGCAAGAAGACTCACGGATCTTCCTTGCCATTTGTTTTCTTATCACCAAACTCCATGGTGTCAAACCCTCTCAAATTCCTTATAGACACAGGATCTACTTACTCTTTCATAAATCCAGCACTTATTAATGAAGATCATATTAAAAAACTAACCTCGGATATCAATATCCACACTGTCCTCAGTACATTCAAAATTCGGGAATATACAGATAAATTAAATTTCAAACAATTCGGAAAAATGATCAATTTTAAGTTCTTATTATTTAATTTCCACCCCCACTTCAATGGTCTCCTAGGCATGGATATCCTATCTAGCCTAAATGCAAAAATAAACTTTGCCGAATCCATACTAGAAACACCAGAAACCGCCATCCCAATCCTCACAAGGGCAAACCCTGTAGACACATTACATAACCTGCCACAAAATACCAAAATGCTACTTCCGCTCCCAGTAAACTTCATGCAGGGAGACTTGTAACGACCGAAGTCCAATAACCTCCCCTGCACACCCTGTCTAAGTTACAGCCGGCTAAGCTCAGGGAAAATGGGCGGGGTTTTGTGTGCAGGTTCGATTATCGGTGTTACGAGAAAATGTCGACAGGTTATAGGACTGCTAGAAGGGGGAATGGCAATAAAAGGGAAGGCCAAAATAAACGGACGGACTACCCCTAACGAACGATCTAGTCGGAGAGCTAGATGTAATGCTCTCCTTCTTCACCCACCCAACCATGTACTATCGATATCGGAATACCGATACTACCCATATTGCTGTTATGCTACCGCCCTTAGTGCCTCAAGAAAAAAGTTTACTCCATTTTAAATTTCATCAATGTTATTTAATAACAAACAAATATAGCGCATGCAGCTTCGTGCTGCATGACAAATTCGATAAAGCTAACTTTAGTTCCCTAATTTTTATTCCTTTTTGATTTACCCCTTTTTTTTTATTTAATCTCAATTTAATTTGATCTTTCCTTTTTTTTTTTAAATATTGTTTTTTCTTATTTGGGTGTCGATAGTTATTTTGCAAACGATAGACAGACGATATTTTTAGTATTTGATTTCGATAGGCAAGCGATAGTTCGATATTATTTGGTTTCGATACTTTGAAATTGTTATCCACTCACCCGTGATCCGTTGGGGCCCCGACGAAACAGCTGAGGAAAAATAATAATAATGGCAACAATAACAAAGGCACCAATAATACCCAAACACAAAAAAATCTTCTGACCTATCACTCAATCCTGCTTTATTTTTACGTTAACAATTTTTGCTATACGCATACGTGTGTATGCGAATGAATGAATGAAAGAGATGTGAAAAATAAAAAGATGAAATCAAAAAGGATGAACAAAAAATATAAATGAAATGTAACAAAAAAAATTAAAATAAAAATTATAGAAAAATGAATTAAATGAATGAGTGTGAAAACTAGGAATGAATGAGAATTATGTGTGTATATAAACGTGGCTGTGAATGTTTTTGTGTACTATAAGTACATAAGTGTGTTTGAAATGTAAATGTGTGTATGAAGCTTGAACGTGTATGTGTACTGCAAGTACGTATGTGTGTATAAACTTGAATGTGTATGTGTACTGCAAGTACGTATGTGTGTATAAACTTGAATGTGTATGTGTACTGCAAGTACGTGTGTGGGTGTGAGCTTGAATGTGTTGGTGTACAATTAGTTAATGTTTAAAAGAAAATTTGTAGGTGTGTCCGATGCTCCTTCCAGAAGTCCCCGGAATTTTACGCGCTGTCTATAATCCGACCTCGACTGGCTCTCTATTACTCGAGGTTCAGCTTTGGAAACCATACAGGCTATTAGTGAAAAAGAAATAATGTGCATAAGGTGGCTGCCTAAGCACAACTTTTGTTTTACCACTCACCCAAAAACAGCAAAAACTCTATAGGTGGCCGGGCGATCACGGCACCAGCAAAGATAGGGGCAAATATGCACGCCTACCAGAAGAAAAGGCGCGAGAGCGCTAGCGCTCGTCTGGGCACAAGCGGTTCGCTGGAAAGCAAGACGAGGTTAGAAGCTGCCAACAAAGCTTTGGAAAGCTTATACTCACGTCCTGCCTCGAACACCCACAATATAAACAGCACCAAAAGCTACGTTCCACCGACTTAACAATTATTAACTTTATTTATACACTTTTTTAGTGATCACTTTGATTTCGTTCGATTTGAAAATTTTGCACCGACGCGTGTTCTCCAAGTTTTTCTCAATTAGTGAAGAGAAAAAAGAATATCGAACACGATGATGAAAATATCGATATATCGCCACTCCACTTACCAACACTGATCGAGCAGGTCGGCCGATATTCGAGCTGCCAGACTCGTTTCGATTCAGAGTTGCCAGATCGTGTGTGGTGATAACTATTATTTGAATTCAAATTTGAATTTGAATTCATTTATTTCAAATCCTAACTAGTGATTAAAATTACTGAAAATTAAAATTTATACACGGGCCTCACAGCACAAGTTTAATTCCGGGTCACTGGCCTGGAATTAAGGTTGAAGAAAATCAAGGAGCGTGTAGAACTTTTAGGCAGAGCTCAATCCCCCGGAAGCGGGTTATAGGAGCAAACATTAAAGCCACAAATCTTTGGCGTGAAATTGACCTAGTTCCTTCCCCGACAAATCTTCCACCAAATACAACGTATTGCCAATTTTTTCTTTAATGCGCACCTTAGTCCCTACAGGAGCTAACTTTGCATTAAAATTAGCAGCAGCGTTGCTTAAGGCGAAGTTGCGCTTTATCACTATCTGGCCCACATCGAAGGTGCGTGGTTTAGCTCTCAAATCATAGCTGTGTTTGTTCCGCTCGTATGCCTTGAGGAAATTTGCGTCAATCTTTGACCGAATCAGCTCGATCTTGTCTGCTCTTGGCACATTTGCGCTGGAATCGCCGAGCATGCTGAGGTTCTTCAGCACTTGGTAGTCATTCCCATGCGAAATCATGTGCTGTCCGAAGACTACGAAGTACGGCGACATGCCAAGAGACTGATGCCATGACTTGCGTAACGAACCGTTGATGTAGCTAAGAACCACATCCCACTCCCGTTGGTCACCCTGAACATATGCTCTAAGTGCGGCGTTAATGGATCGATTTACTCGTTCGGCAGCGTTCGACTGTGGAGCATATGCACCCGTGAAGACGTGTCGAACTCCGTATTTCGAAAGGAAAGTCGTGAACTCATGGCTTTTAAACTGAGTACCATTATCGCTCACGACTACCTCCGGAACTCCGAAGCACGAAAAAATTTCCTCCTGCAGAACATCTACCACCATCTTCGCGGTGAATTTCCGAACCGCCTTTAGGAACGTAAACTTGGAGAAGTGATCCAAGATTATGAAAATCCCTATGTTCCCCCTCTTCGAACGCGGAAACGGACCGATAAAGTCAATATAGAGACGCTGGAACGGTCGTTCGGTGACTACTCGAGCACCCATTGGAGGCTTGAGTGCACTGGTCGGGTATTTCGTTGTCTGACAAACCTCGCAGTTCCGGATGTAGTCTCTGACGTTCACCACCATGCCTGGCCAGAAAAATCTACGGCGGATCTGCTCAACGCACTTAGCCATGCCACAATGGGCAGACAAAGGCTGGTCGTGTGCGGATCTGATCACGCCTTCCCGCAGAGATTCCGGAACAAACAGCTTCCAGCTGTCATCAGGACTGACATCCCCACCAGCGAACTCCGTACGGTGATAGATGTAGTCATCTACTACCTTAAAATCTGGAAGGTTGGCCGTTAGGAACTTTTTCTTCAACGAACAGTATTCCTCTGACTTGAATGCTTCCGAACTGAGGTCGATCTCGGGAAGAATTTCGCAATCCAACGCGCACAATTCATCCGTGTTCTCAAAGGATCGTGACAACGCGTCCGCGACGACATTTTCGCTACCCTTGCGATGTTCAATGTCGAAGGAGAACCCTTGCAGCTTGATCGCCCAACGAGCAAGCCTACCACTAAGGTCTGGCTGATTCATCAACCAACGCAGACTAGCATGATCTGTCACCACCTTAAACGGATGACCCTCGATGTACATGCGGAACTTTTTTATGGCCAGAACTACAGCCAAGCACTCGAGTTCGGTCACTGTATAGTTGCGTTGAGCCTTATTTAGCTTCTTGGACATGTAAGCAATGGGTCGCTCACAGCCAGACTCGTCGCACTGCGCCAAGACAGCTCCGACACCATGCAAGGATGCGTCGCACTGGAGAACAAAAGGTTTCTTGTAGTCCGGATGAACTAGAAAAGAAGCAGAGCACAAGCACCCCTTTATCTTAATAAACGCCTCCTGAGCACGGTCATTCCACTGGAATGCTTTGCCTTTCAAAAGTTCCGTTAGGGCGAAAATGACGTCTGAATAATTTGGAATAAACCGCTGATACCAGCCAGTCATTCCTAAAAACCTGCGAAGCTGCTTCTGCGTCTTCGGAACAGGAAATTCCTCGACCGCGCGAATCTTGTCCGGATTAACCTGAAGCGTTCCCTCGCCCACAATGAATCCAAGGTAATCCACCTTCCTGAGACAAAACTGACTCTTCTGGACGTTTATGGTCAGTCCAGCCTTACGCAGCTGAGTTGCGACCTCCGTCAGATGGATGAGGTGCTCTTCAAAACTGGAAGAAAGCACCAGAAGATCATCCAAATAGACTAAGACGTGCGACTTCAACTGGTAAGGAATCACGATGTCCATCAGGCGACTCATCGTTTGAGGAGCGTTGGTCAATCCGAAAGGCATGCGCTTGAATTGGTACAATGGCCTATTGGGTACCGTAAAAGCAGTCTTCGCGCGGGAGTCCTGATCCAGACAGATCTGCCAAAATGCATCCTTGAGATCTATCTTGGAGATACAGTGTACTGGAGGGAGCCTGCTAAGGAGCCCATCCATGATTGGAATAGGATACGCATCCCTCACAGTCACTGCGTTCAGCTTCCGTGCATCCAAACAAAATCTCACCTTGCCAGGTTTTATATGCAAGGTGACTGGAGAAGACCATGGAGAACTAGGAGCCTCTTCGATCACGTCCATCGCTAGCATTCTATCGATCTCAGCGCACAGGAGACTCTCCTTAGCCGGAGACAAGGGGTAAAACCTTTGCTTTATTGGCTTTGCGGCTGCTGTATCGATAGTATGCTGGATGAGTGTCGTCAGTCCTAGGCCATTCTTCTCGAAGGATGGAAATAAAGTAATTACGCCATCAAGCTGTGATTTTTGGACGTGAGTCAAATCTAGCTGAGGCGAATCGGGATCAGATTTGCAGAAGACTTCATTTATGGATGCTGGAACGATGGAGATGTTAAATCGTTTCCAGAAGTCCATTCCACAAATGAGCTCCTGTCTAATAGTCGGTACAATTAAAAATTCGAACTCGGTTGTCACCGAGTGATACGTCAGGGGAACAGCAATTAACCCAACTATCTCCTGCGTCTGCCCATCCGCCGTGTGCACGACGTTCTTCGTCTTGCCGAACACACATCCCTTGTCAACTAACTTCTGTGCCAACTTGCCACCGATAACGCTTTTGTTAGCACCGCTATCAAGGAGTGCCAAGTGATCCTCCCCGAAGACGTTGACTTGGGTGAAGGGGCGTATGTCACCGCTTTGATGGACGATAGAGGAGATAGTATACCGTTTCAAGCCCCGTATGCGTCGCCAAAATTCACGCATACGGGTCGCAGACCTTGATCTACTTGAAACGGTAGCATCGACTTTGAAAATCTCAGCTCTTCGCTTCTGATATTCGCGTAGACGCACGTGATACGGCTTAAAATGCTGTGGAATTGTCAAATCCGGTATTTTGGTCATGTCTGGTGAAATTGAAAGTCTGGTAGGATAAAGTGGCGCTGCAGGTTCCGAGATTAGCGTCGGATGTCGCCTCTCGGAAGTCTGCGAGCATCCTGCGTCGGGTTTTCCGACTTGGCTTTGCACCTGTCACAATTCGGCCTGTAAACATCTACCGCCCCACATCCGTAGCAAAAGACGCGCCTCGGCTGAAGACAGTCATGGTAGCGATGCCCTACCTCCTCGCAATTCCAGCATTTGGAATGGTCGGATGAGCGAACGGCGCATATTTCCGCTTCCGATGCCTCTTTTGACTCTGGCTCGGAATCCTCTTCCACCTGAAGAGAATTCACGAAGCCTCGCTTAACGGCTGATCGATATTGGGGACGAATGTTTCGGAAGAACTCCTCGTGTCTGTGACATTCCCTACGCAAACTGGCCAAATCCGAGGTGTCTACATGCAACAGCTCATGTTGCAGCTCCGAACGCAAATTATAACGGACTTCAACCGCGATCTCGCTATCCGACATAGGTTCTCGGAGGGAATCAGCGATAGCCAACATAGCGTCTAGAAACTCATCGAAGCTTTCGTTGCTACCTTGCTTACGACGACGCATAGCATCCTTGATGTCCCTGTCCGTTCTCTGGTCCTGGTAACGCTCTTGCAGGCGACTACATAACTCGTACCAGTCTAAATCGCGGACCGTGCGATGCACTCTCCAATAAAACGCGAGTGCTGGGCCAGAGAACAAAAGATGAGCAAATTGGGACAACAATGAAAAGTTGCCGTTAAGGCTCTGGGTGGTCATGCAATTGACTCGAAATATAAAATCTTCGAGAGGAAGGTCATTGGGTGATCCCGTAAACTTAATGCGCCAGTTCGAGATGGTGTTTGAAATCCTATCTGGGCGATCAATCTCTGAATAGCCGAAAGAAACACGAGCTCCATGCTGCCTTCCACCTAAACTATCAGGCCTCGACGCGTTACTCTGACGACGAAACGCTGGTGCTGCCTCGCCCTCTTCCTCGTAACGAGGATCATCTCGAGCTTCTCGAACAGATTGGGCCACATTAAGATTCCGAAACGCTGCGGAGATCTGTTCGGCAATCACTGCCGTCATGCTTTCTCTATAACTCGCCATCGAGCTAGAGATGAGTCTATTAATTCGCTCTTCTGCGAGCGCCGATGCATCAGGGGTTTTTGTCTCCCGTCGGGTGTTTCCCCGAGTTGGAAGTGGGAGTGAGGAGCTGGCCTGGGTCATGCCACGCCCCTGAGAACGGGTATTCACGCGGCTCTTTGGAATTGCTCCCGGATGAGCCGGAGCGTTCAAAGGTCCTTGCTCATTTGGCGGGTTCAAGGAAGCCCTGCGCTCAACTGCTGCGGTCAGGATGGCCTTCGAGCACGCCTGTCGGCAGATCGGACAGGATTCGTTCGAGTCGAGCCAACCAGACAGACAAGTTCGATGGAAATGGTGTCTGCAAGTTGTCTCGATGAGATCTGGGTCCTGACTGGTGTCATTGCAAATAGTACAGTCCATCGCAATGTTCATCAGGTCCCCTACTCTCTCGTTAACCCGTTTTGCCGCCATAATAAAGTCCAAAAAAAAAGATGAGTTTGGTCAAAACTGCTCGGTTCCAACCCCGGTTAATACAAAAAAAACTTATGTGCACACAAACACTATATATATATGTATATATTTTAATATGCCAAGCTCAAGGATGTGCAGTTGTATATATAATGAATCCTACGAATTTAGTAAATTATCTCACACAACACACTAAAGAATGCAAAAACTGATATATGTATAATAAGTCGATAGATTCATTAGAGATAAAAGGGCTTACCTAAGTTAAGGTAACATAACAGCAATTTTGTGATGTGATCGTTCAATAGAGGTAGTTCCGATTACTGAAACTACGTTAATAAAAAATAAACTGCGTGAAGCTCTAATCGGATGCTGAGGATCGTGCCGAATCTGTCCAGCACAAACAATCTCAGCCATCACGAGTCGAGGTGTTTGTTCGATGGAGCTAAGATGAGGTATCGAACCGATATAAACCAATTCGATAATTCCACACCTTATATTCCACCATCGAACGCCACTGATAATCCTCTGCATCGAAGATTATCGAACTCGGATAGCTATATGCAATCGGTCTGGATCCGATATCCACCAGAATAACCAGCAGTTCCAGATTGCATATAACTATCGGCTGAATCAAAAAAAACTAATAAAAATGGAGGGATTTTGGGTTCCTAGGAAAAAAAAGAATGGAAAGGAAAGGGTATAGCCGAGTGGAACCTTTTCGGCCCCACGTTGGGCGCCAATTTCTGTAACGACCGAAGTCCAATAACCTCCCCTGCACACCCTGTCTAAGTTACAGCCGGCTAAGCTCAGGGAAAATGGGCGGGGTTTTGTGTGCAGGTTCGATTATCGGTGTTACGAGAAAATGTCGACAGGTTATAGGACTGCTAGAAGGGGGAATGGCAATAAAAGGGAAGGCCAAAATAAACGGACGGACTACCCCTAACGAACGATCTAGTCGGAGAGCTAGATGTAATGCTCTCCTTCTTCACCCACCCAACCATGTACTATCGATATCGGAATACCGATACTACCCATATTGCTGTTATGCTACCGCCCTTAGTGCCTCAAGAAAAAAGTTTACTCCATTTTAAATTTCATCAATGTTATTTAATAACAAACAAATATAGCGCATGCAGCTTCGTGCTGCATGACAAATTCGATAAAGCTAACTTTAGTTCCCTAATTTTTATTCCTTTTTGATTTACCCTTTTTTTTTTATTTAATCTCAATTTAATTTGATCTTTCCTTTTTTTTTTTAAATATTGTTTTTTCTTATTTGGGTGTCGATAGTTATTTTGCAAACGATAGACAGACGATATTTTTAGTATTTGATTTCGATAGGCAAGCGATAGTTCGATATTATTTGGTTTCGATACTTTGAAATTGTTATCCACTCACCCGTGATCCGTTGGGGCCCCGACGAAACAGCTGAGGAAAAATAATAATAATGGCAACAATAACAAAGGCACCAATAATACCCAAACACAAAAAAATCTTCTGACCTATCACTCAATCCTGCTTTATTTTTACGTTAACAATTTTTGCTATACGCATACGTGTGTATGCGAATGAATGAATGAAAGAGATGTGAAAAATAAAAAGATGAAATCAAAAAGGATGAACAAAAAATATAAATGAAATGTAACAAAAAAAATTAAAATAAAAATTATAGAAAAATGAATTAAATGAATGAGTGTGAAAACTAGGAATGAATGAGAATTATGTGTGTATATAAACGTGGCTGTGAATGTTTTTGTGTACTATAAGTACATAAGTGTGTTTGAAATGTAAATGTGTGTATGAAGCTTGAACGTGTATGTGTACTGCAAGTACGTATGTGTGTATAAACTTGAATGTGTATGTGTACTGCAAGTACGTATGTGTGTATAAACTTGAATGTGTATGTGTACTGCAAGTACGTGTGTGGGTGTGAGCTTGAATGTGTTGGTGTACAATTAGTTAATGTTTAAAAGAAAATTTGTAGGTGTGTCCGATGCTCCTTCCAGAAGTCCCCGGAATTTTACGCGCTGTCTATAATCCGACCTCGACTGGCTCTCTATTACTCGAGGTTCAGCTTTGGAAACCATACAGGCTATGAGTGAAAAAGAAATAATGTGCATAAGGTGGCTGCCTAAGCACAACTTTTGTTTTACCACTCACCCAAAAACAGCAAAAACTCTATAGGTGGCCGGGCGATCACGGCACCAGCAAAGATAGGGGCAAATATGCACGCCTACCAGAAGAAAAGGCGCGAGAGCGCTAGCGCTCGTCTGGGCACAAGCGGTTCGCTGGAAAGCAAGACGAGGTTAGAAGCTGCCAACAAAGCTTTGGAAAGCTTATACTCACGTCCTGCCTCGAACACCCACAATATAAACAGCACCAAAAGCTACGTTCCACCGACTTAACAATTATTAACTTTATTTATACACTTTTTTAGTGATCACTTTGATTTCGTTCGATTTGAAAATTTTGCACCGACGCGTGTTCTCCAAGTTTTTCTCAATTAGTGAAGAGAAAAAAGAATATCGAACACGATGATGAAAATATCGATATATCGCCACTCCACTTACCAACACTGATCGAGCAGGTCGGCCGATATTCGAGCTGCCAGACTCGTTTCGATTCAGAGTTGCCAGATCGTGTGTGGTGATAACTATTATTTGAATTCAAATTTGAATTTGAATTCATTTATTTCAAATCCTAACTAGTGATTAAAATTACTGAAAATTAAAATTTATACACGGGCCTCACAGACTTTATTTGCGAAACCACAAATTTGGATAATCAAATATCCATAACAGGCGGTTTATACACCGCAAACGCAGGATCCGCCTATTTCGAAGTCTGCAATAACTCAGACCAGATCCAAACACTTTACCTCGAGGAACCGTTACAGGCAGAAGAGTTCTCTCCACGAACTCACCAATATTTAAACTGCATGTCCACGGCAACAGATACAGAACGACCGGACGACCAACAATTAAACATTCAGACGGAACACCTCAACAGCGAGGAGAAACAACACATACTCAAACTATGCAAGTCATTCAAAAGACTTTTCCACAACGAAAATAACCAACTAACGTTCTCTAACGCCGTCAAACACTCTATACCAACAACGGATAATATACCGATTCACACAAAATCTTATCGTTACCCATTTGTACATAAAGACGAGGTTCGAAAGCAAATTTCAAAAATGCTCGAACAAAACATCATAAAAAACAGCCATTCCCCCTGGAGTGCACCCGTCTGGGTCGTACCTAAGAAAAGTGACATCATAGGCGAAAAAAAGTGGCGCTTGGTAATCGATTTTCGGAAATTAAATGAGAAGACTGTCTCTGATAGATACCCTATCCCGAACATTGCAGATATACTAGACAGCTTAGGAAAGACCATGTATTTCACAACAATAGACTTAGCAAGTGGCTTTCACCAAATTCAAATGAACCCACGCGACGCGAGCAAGACGGCATTCACCGTCGAAAATGGGCATTACGAGTTCACGAGAATGCCCTTCGGTCTCAAAAACGCCCCTGCCACGTTCCAACGCGTTATGGACAACGTTTTAGGTGACTTGGTCGGTAACGTCTGTCTCGTCTATCTCGACGATATAATGGTATTCTCACCCTCACTCCAAAAACATATAGCAGATATTAAATCGGTTTTCACAAAACTCCAAAACGCAAATTTAAAAATCCAACCAAGCAAGTGTAGCTTTTTAAGGAAGGAAATCGATTTCCTGGGACATATCGTAACCCAGGAAGGAGTCAAACCAAACCCACTTAAGATTCAAACCATCAAAGACTTCCCTTGCCCAAAGACAACCAGGGAAATTAAATCATTTCTAGGATTATTGGGTTATTACAGGAAATTCATAAAGGACTTCGCGAAAATAACTAAACCCATAACGAGACAGTTAAAAGGGAAAAAATCTATAATAATAGACGATGAATTTAAACAAGCATTCGAAATGTCGAAAGATCTTCTTTGTAATGATCCCATACTCATATACCCTGATTTCAACAAACCGTTCACGCTGACCACAGACGCAAGTAATTATGCGATAGGCTCTGTGTTGTCACAAGGCCCAGACACTAATGACAGACCCATATCTTTTGCTAGCAGAACACTATCGGACACAGAAATCCGCTATTCTACGATAGAGAAAGAAATGCTAGCCATCATTTGGTCTGTAGGTCATTTCAGACCATACCTCTTCGGGCGTAGATTCAAAATAGTCACAGACCATAAGCCCTTAATCTGGCTTGAAAATCTGAAAGGCCAGAATCCAAAACTACTTCGATGGAAAACTATCCTGGCCGCTTACGACTACGAAGTCGTATACAAAAAAGGGTCGCAAAACGTAGTTGCTGACGCACTCAGCAGAATTGAGCCAAACTTAAACATAAACGAAGACCCACAAATTATACCAATCGCTTCGCAACCATTAAATCACTTCAATTGCCAAATAATATTCCGTACCGGATCAGCAACTTTGAGACAAGTAGAAACACCATTTATCCATAAAGTAAGACACATAATCACAGAACCCGTACATACTTTCGACTCCGTTACAAACACCCTTCAAACAATCCTGAAACCGAATAAAACATTCGCAATATTTGCACCAGACGATATTTTCAAAATAATAGAAGAATCCTATAATAACTATTTCTTTGAAAATGACTTATACAAAATTTTCCGCTGCAATATATGGCTAACCGAAATTACGAATCCTCTTGACCAGGAAAACGAAATTCGTGCGTACCACTTTAACACTAATCATAGGGGGATAGATGAAACATATAACCATTTAAAAAGGGACATTTATTTTCCGCATTTAAAAGACATTATCACAAAAATTATAAAAAATTGTGATACCTGCCTAACCCTAAAATACGATAGACACCCCCATAGACCATTGATGCAAAGCCCAACCGCCCCAGAGGGACCATTGGCAGTCGTACATATAGACATATATTTCATTAACAATACTTGTAACCTCACAATTATCGATAAATTCACCAAGCTAGCGCAAGCTTACCCCCTTAGCAATAGGAATTCAATAAAAGTCGCCGATGCCCTACTACAATTCATAAGTCACTATGGCGCACCACAGAAAATAATCTTCGACCAGGGCGCGGAATTTTCGGGCAGTCTATTCAACGACCTCTTAACTCAATTCCAAATAACAGCTCATACAACTTCATTCCAACAATCTACGGGAAATGCTTCTGTCGAGAGACTGCACTCCACCTTAACCGAACTATACAGGATAATCATGAACAAAAGAAAAGAAGCACGCCTAGAACGCGATCATGTCCAAATTCTCTCAGAAGCAATAGCAACTTATAACAATGCAAAGCACTTCCTATACCCCTTTCGAGCTCTTCCACGGAAGAACTCACATATTCAACAAAACAATAACATTCGACAATCACCACGATTACCTTAAGAAATTAAACGAATTTAGAAAAGACATATACCCAAAAGTACAGGAACATTTAAACGCGACCACAGAAAAAAGACTGGCTAAATTAAACAAGGACAGAGAGACACCAATCCAGGTCGAGCCTAATGATAAAATATTTAGAAAAGAAAACCGTAGAAACAAGATAACACCGAGATTTTCACTACACAAAGTAGATAGAGACAAAGGCATCACTTTCCTAACAACTAAAGGTCAAAAGTTACACAAACAAAAAATTAGGAAAACAGTTAAGAAAACAGTGGAAGAAACATAAGATAGACAAGCACTATTCAATAAATATATTATTAACAGGAAACAATCTAAAAACTAAAAAAAAAAAATCCGAAAAGGCACAAAAATTTTTCTTGAACGAACTTAGGGAAGTCAGAAATAACACTTATTCATTATAAAATAGGAAAAGCTACAATATAGACACTGACTGATTATGTAAACATGGCCATTAGCCAGTAAACTAAACATTATCCCTAAACTGTTATTTCATAAGGAACAAATAATAATATAAGATAGATAATAAGTAAACAAAGTGTAACTTTAGCATAAGATATAACGCTTATAAAAACAACACTCATGTTTAACATTAAGATACCCATTTTATTTAAAAAAAAACTGTTAATTTCAAAATGGCGCCGGAGTTCGTGGCATACACCAGCAACACGTCCCCTAATCACCTTTCTCCGATCCGGCCTTCCCTTATGGCCTTCTCTTCGGACTGGGGGGGAGGAGTTAACATGCCCCTCTCCCCGGCAACAGGGAAACAACACCGACCCGGAGTTAACATGCCCCTTTCTCCGGCCACAGGGAAACAACACCGACCCGGCAACAAAATTCAGAGCCGAGGAGTTTTAACGAAGATGGCCAACACGAACTCGGCCGAAGAGACATTTTACCTAAGCATACAACATTTTTGTAATAAAGAGACTCTCTCTCGTTTCATACCCCGAACTACACAGTTGTTTTTTGAAAGCTTTTCCTCCCCGGCCATAGGATTGTAACTCGCAGGCTGCTGCTCGTACATTTGTACTGAAAACGTTGACTTCAATAACTTCTGTGTTATCGGTCCGATCGGATTGTGGGCGTGGCATCAAACATTTAACATAAACCTCATCTGCCTATTATATATAGGAACTTCCATACCAAATTTGGTGTCTCTAGCTTTTTTAATAGCTGAGATCCGTTCCCTCATACAGACGGACAGACGGACAGCCGGACAGACGGACAGACAGACGGACATGTCTCAATCGACTCGGCTAGTGATCCTGAGCAAGAATATATATACTTGGGTCTGCCACGCCTCCTTATGCCTGTTACATACATTGCACAAAGTTAGTATACCCTTTTTTGACCATTTTCAATGGTCGAAGGGTATAAATATGATTGGAAAACTTTAGTTTTCGGTCCAAACGGACCCCCAAATCATCAACTAGGGTAATTCTTTCCAAGACACAACCACAAAGAGAATAAGAAGTATACATTGGACTGGCTCGAGAGAATGTCATCAGCTTGCATCTAGAGCTGTTCAGGTTTAAAAAATTGGCACAACACCACGAATGAAAACTATTTAGGTCGGCTTGTAAGTGTGAGTGACAGTGGTCTTCTTTAAATTTATAACAAAGCTTTACATCATCTGCGTACATGAGAGTACGAGAGTTACGTATGACCAAAGGCAGGTCATTGATGAAAAGCGTAAAAAGTAGGGGGCCGAGATGACTCCCTTGAGGAACGCCAGATGTGGCATGAAGTGGAATTGAGAGGCTGTTTTTAAAGAGGACTCTTTGAGTTCTGTCAGTCAGATAGCTTACAATCCAACTAAGTAATTTAGGTGAGAAACCTAGAAGGTCAAGCTTATGTGCCAGAAGGGAATGATTCACTGAGTCAAAGGCTTTACTGAAATCAGTATAAATGACATCAGTTTGAAGATTTTCCTGAAATCCTTTTACCACAAAGGATGTCAGCTCCAGCAAATTTGTCGTAGTTGAACGACGTTTAATAAATCCGTATTGAAAAGGTGAAATAACGGATCTGCATAAATGTTGCAAGTGAGGAGTTATAACATTCTCGAAAAATTTAGGTATGGCCGACAATTTAGAGATACCTCTATAATTGCTTGCTTCAGACTTGCTGCCCTTTTTCAATAAGGGGATAATAAAAGATTCCTTCCAAATGGAAGGAAAGAGTGAAGTTTCTAAGGACAGCGAAAATAGTTTGAGCAAAGGCTTACTTAAGGAGTTGGCACAGAAACGAAGTATACAAGCGGGAACACCGTCAGGGCCTGGTGAAAAAACTGGCTTAACTAAATGAAGATCCTTGATAAGGGAGCTTTCGTTTAGAAAGGGGGAGAAGATACCATTCGAACTTGGAATGTTGTATGGGTAAAAGTGAGTAGTATGTGTAGAAGGTGAATAAGTCGTTTGAAAAAACTTTGCAAACAGATCGGCCATGGTTTGGTCGGTATTTGCATTAGCATTTTCAAACGTTAGGTTAGTAGGAAAAGCGGAAGACTTACGCTTCGTATTAACAAAGCTATAAAACTGTTTGGGGTTCTAAATGAACTGAACCTTACAACGAGCTAAATAGTTTTTATAACATTTCGCGTTTAAGACTGTAAAGTCTGACCGCGCGCTTAAGTAGCGTGAAAAGGCTAAGGGCGAGTTACTACATTTAAATTTTTTCTAAAAGCTTGACTTTAAATTTTTTAACCGTGACAACTCTCTTGTAAACCATGGCGGCTTACTCGAGGATGATGAATAAAAGCACGGAACGCAAATATCAAAAAATGAATGAATAATTTTATAAAAAATATTGGTCGCTACTGATATATCAGTAGACACATACAATTCCGACCAATCAAATTGGGAAATTAAGGAATTTAATAAATTAAAATCTGTTTTTCTAAAGTAGCGTACGCGTTTATACAGTTTTTCAGGTTTATCCATACAAGCCCCAAAATCAAAAGACACTTCCAGAGTAGGATGGTAAGGATCTTCTGGGAAAGAAAGTGGTTGAGTCTTGACTAAATTCACTCTAGATGGATCGGAGACAAAGCATAAGTCTAACGATCTGTTACTACAGTTTAAGATATGATTGACCTGCGACAATGACATATCAAACAGACCGTCAAAAAGGTCATGGTGCCGTGAGGGCAGCAGAGAATTTGAATCAACACTTGTTGTCCAATTACAATCAGGGATATTAAAGTCCCCAAGAACTGAAAGATGATCTCTGTCTGACAACAGATTAAATATAGTCTTTATTGCAGACAAATGTTGCAAATAGACAGATACATCCGATGACGGCGGAATATAGGAACAGGTTATATAATGAGAAAAACCGGGAAAGTGTAATTTTACACAGAGGAATTCAATACCAAGTTGAGTCTCCGGCAGTAAAAGTTCCGAATTGATAGTGGAATCGACTGCAATAAGGACTCCACCACCACGACGGTCAGGTCGATCACACCTGTAGGTTGTGAACTTGCTTGGAAAGACTTCGGAGTTTAGGATATCCGGTTTTAACCAAGTCTCAGTAAACACAACAATTTGAGAAGAAAAAGAAAGACTGTTAATATATAAAGTTGAAAGTTTAGTACATAGACCTCTAACATTTTGATATGAAAGAGTTAAGGAGCATGTTAGTTTTTTTATACCCTTCGACCATTGAAAATGGTCAAAAAAGGGTATACTAACTTTGTGAAATGTATGTAACAGGCATAAAGAGGCGTGGCAGACCCCATAAAGTATATATATTCTTACTCAGGATCACTAGCCGAGTCGATTGAGACATGTCCGTCTGTCTGTCCGTCTGTCCGTCTGTCTGTTTGAGACAACGGATCTCAGCTATTAAAAAAGATAGAGACACCAAATTTGGTATGGAGGTTCCTAAATTTTGCAAGCAGATGAAGTTTATGTTAAATATTTGATGCCACGCCCACCGCCCCCGCAAATTAGTAATTTGTGATTATTAAGCAAACTATTACACTTATAAAGTTCTACTTTGGTATGAATAAAGCTATATACCATACGAACATATTCTCTAAATTTCAATCTGATCGGACCAATAACACAGAAGTTATTCAAGTCAACGTTTTCAGTACAAATGCACGAGCAGCAGCCTGCGCGCTGCTTTCAGTAGTTGACGCCGACGTCGACGTCACTCTTAACGTGCGTCGCTGTGTGAGTGTGAGCGAGAAAGCTTTATGTAGTGGAAAGATTTGTGCAAAATTTCTGTTTGAAATTATGAGCGTGGTTACACGTTTGTAACGGATTTTAAAAATTGGGAGAAGGGTATCTTACTGTCGGGCGTTCGACTGTAGCCATATCCACTTGTTTTGTTTAATGTTGTTTTTGTTTGGGCTGAGACTAGAGACGGCAAAGGAAGATTAATCGGTGGGCGATTTTTCTTCTTCTTTGTTTCGAACTCTTTGACCATTACATGCTCCGGCCAAAATTGAGACGAGCATATAATGCCCAGGAGTTCGTTTGGGACACTTATTTTGAAGGATGATATGTCTCTCTCATAAGAAAACTTAAATTTTTCCACTTTAATATCCAAGGAATGAATTTTGCCTTGAATATAGGCTGTTACATCATTTGATATGAGGTCAGGGGCAAGCCTGGAAACAAAAATTTGTTTCCTTTGTGGAACACCTAGAATCTTTTTAGGCGCCTCAGGTATAACTCCAGAGCATAGGTTCTCTTCTGGTAAACCAGAACTTGAACACGCCTTCGGTAAGACTATTAACTGTGGCACGGGCAACGATACCACAGCGGACTTGTCGGAAATTATGGGCGTCACAGGTTGCACACACTCAATGACATTATCAGGAAGCGATTGAGCCGAAGACCTCGTTACTATTGGGGGATTGGTAAACGAAATTAACGGCTGGGTCACTGGCGTCAATTAGAGGGAGATGGGTGGCGCTAACTAAAGCCTTTTGGTTACTTGCGGATTTCTTACGCTTTGGTGATTCATTCAATAACTTAAGGTTATTGAAAGACGAATCAAGCGCAGAGAACTGGTCAGAAAGTTTGCGAAAACTTCCAAACAGTTCCCTAAATCCAGTCTTCGTTTGACGCATAAACGAACACATTTCGTTCTCCACCTCCCTACACACATCACTGCAATAACGCAACCCAGTGCGCTTGGCTACGGCGTCAGCCGTCGGGCCAGTATATCCAGCACACTTCGCGTGTACTACGTTGTCACATAGCCAGCACGAGATGCTTGCCTGGGCGGCAGTCACCTGCTTAAGGCAGGATTTCTTATAACAAATCAAAACGTCCATTATAGGGAACACCTACTGTAGAAACAAAATCAGCCAAAAAGAAAACAAAACCAAAACAAGAAAAGGGATGAGCGCAAGAGAGAGAAATTAACGCGCGTAAAGGGCAGAGAGCAGAGAAAAAGACAAGTGCTAGAGCGGCAAAGCGTGAGAGCAGCTTAGGCACGCTCAAAGAATTAGGGGAGGTAAGGAGAGACAAAAATTAGCGGTGACAAACAACACTAACAATTACGTCGCTTACCGAAAAGAGAATAGAAAGAACAAATGCACCAAACTATGCAGAACCGATGCACAAAACAGAAAAAACAAGTCGGAAAGGCTACAGTCGAACGCGCCCGACTGTGGTATACCCGCTACAACTTTGCGAAAAAAACACATCTGACAGTCTCAAATTTGTTTTTCTAACTCGCCTTATAGTTATCATCGAATTTAAAAAAAGATGTAGCATAATGCTAAAAAAAACAAGTGGATATGGCTACAGTCGAGCGCTCGACAGTAAGATACCCTTCTCCCAATTTTCTAAATCT
This sequence comes from Zaprionus tsacasi, assembly GCA_018904105.1. Lineage (NCBI taxonomy): Eukaryota > Metazoa > Arthropoda > Insecta > Diptera > Drosophilidae > Zaprionus > Zaprionus tsacasi. The sequence continues at coordinate 320,567 of JAEIFR010000202.1, read as the reverse complement.
GTTATAAATGTGTAACTACACGACATATAGCTTACTCGCTCGCACTCATACAGCGACGCGCGTAAAGAGTAAAGCGACACGAAGCAACGTCGACGTCGACGTCAATTGCTCAAAGCAGCGCGCATGCTGCTGCTCGTACATTTGTATTGAAAACGTTGACTAGAATAACTCCCGTGTTATTGATCCGATCGGATTGTAATTTGAAGAATATGTTTATATTGCATTCAGCTTTATAGATACCAAAGCAGAACTTTATAAGTTGAATACTTTGCTTAATAATCATAAATTACCGATTTGCGGGGGCGGTGGGCGTGGCATCAAACATTTGAAATAAACTTCATCTGCTTGGGAAATATGGGAACCTCCATGCCAAATTTGGTGTCACTAGCTCTTTTATTAGCTAAGATCCGTTGTCTCAAACAGACAGACGGACAGACGGACAGCCGGACAGACGGACAGACAGACGGACATGGCTCAATCGACTCGGCTAGTGATCCTGAGCAAGAATATATATACTTTATGGGGTCTGCCACGCCTCCTTATGTCTGTTACATACATTGCACAAAGTTAGTATACCCATTTTTGACCATTTTCAATGGTCGAAGGGTATAAAAATAAAAATAAGAACAAAAGAAAAAACAAAAAAAAATTTATCCTGTTGGGGGGATTCGAACCGTGGACCTCAACAAGCTTGTAACATGCAGTTTGCAACTTTAACCACTCCGCCATTAGCACATTTTTATTTGGAACGGCAAAGTTGCATTATCAGACTATTCAGCTTGTCGTCCAGGACAAAAACGAATACCAACTCACTTCCAAAACAATTCTTTTTAATCAAATGCATTTAATACTAAACTTAAAATATGTTAAGTACTTGAAAACAAGAAAGCAAGGCTACCTTCGGCTTGCCGAAGGTTTTATACCCTTGCAGTTGTACACAGCTATATGTAATAGTACTCAGATTTTCATAAAATTGCAACAGGTACCTTCATTAGGCCGATCGTTGATCGTTATAAGTTATAAAACTTCGATTTTGATGATACTTTATTATTAAGGACATACTTAGATTTGGATGTGGTAAGCCTGATAGCTATATCTTGAAATATACCGAAAATCGACCGATAGGCTCCATGACAGCTGTACGATATATCAGTCCGATCTGGCCCGTTCCGACTTAGTTAATGAAGGCAGAAATAAGAAGCTTGTGAGCCAACTTTTATGAAGATAGCTCAATAACTGGGGGACTAATTTGCGTTGCAACAGACAGATAGACTGACTGATTGTTCCTATAACAGCTATAGCATATAAACGTCTGAGATATTTAAATGGAAAAAATAAGGGCGGGTTACTGTATAACATTAAAAAGTATTGATAATGTGCGGTATTTCCAAGAACAAAACAGGTTTGCATGCAAAAACCCTAATTTCAGCCGATTGTTCCTATGGCAGCTATATGTTATAGTGGTCCGATTTTGATACAATTTTGACAGCACATTAGGAACGTAATAAGAATAAGATTTGCCAAATCTTGTTGCAATATCTTGAAAAACAACAAAAATCGGCCGATAGTTTCTATGACAGCTATACGATATATCGGTCCGATCTAGCTCGTTCCGACTTATTTACAGCTCGCAGCAATAAGAAGCTTATATGCCAAGTTTCATGAAGATAGCTCAAAAACTGAGAGACTAGTTTGCGTTGCAACAGACGGACGGACGGACGGACGGACGGACGGACGGACGGACGGACGGACGGACGGACAGACGGACATCCATTTTTGGACTCCTCTGTTTATGCTGATTCAGAATATATGTACTTTATAGGGTCGGAGATGTCTCCTAAGGTGCGTTGCAAACTTCTGGCTAAAATTAATATACCCTCTGCAAGGGTATAAAAAGCGAATTTCAGAAAATCCACTAGAATCGGACTGAGTAGGATTCGAACCCGTATCCATTCGCTTCGCAGTCAACGACCACATCCACTCAGCCACTGCACATTCTTTGCACCTACTATAAAATTGCAATAATGATCAGTGCAAATAACTTTAGTACATATAATTAAGAAAAAAGTCCCACCGGAGTTGAACCTGCATATTTTGCATATCTAACATAATAAAAGAGACAAAACACGTGGTCACATGGCACTACTATTTCTTTAATATCTTCCATGTTTATAGTCCAATCTTACTGAAATTTTCATGAAACGTCCGCAAGATGGTATTTATAACGTATATAAAAAACTGTTACTGTAGAGCTAATATTGCAGCTGTAGTCCATTTTTTTTCAATTTATAGGGGCGGGTGGAGGCGTGGCAAAAATCTAAAATAAACTTGATAAGCGTGCAGTAATAACACATATTGTCACAAAATTTGGTAGCTATAGCTCTTATAATAGCTGAGATCCAGGTGTTCACACGGACGGACGGACAGACAGACGGACAGACGGACAGACGGACATGGCTATATCGACTCGGCTGTTGATACTGATTAAGAATATATATACTTTATGGGGTCGGAGATGTCTCCTTCTGCCTGTTACATACATTTTCGGTTTGAACAAAGTTATAATACCCTTCTACTCTATGAGTAGCGGGTATAAAAATAGAATCTAAAATTAGCAAACACAGATTAGTTTGACTAATTTACAGAAGCATGCACACGCGTCGTGAACGGGCTAAAGTTTAACTTCGAGATTAAAGTTAATTAAAGTTAAAGCACCGGTTGTTTTTAATAAAAAAAGCCGAAAAATCGAAGCGCAAAAAAAAACACGTCCGTTCACTAGGAAATGAAATCGCAATCGCGATCTGCTTTCATGCCTCTTGCTCTGACTCTGTTTGCTGTTCCACCTCTGTTTGGATATTAAAGTTTCTTTGTGTCTTAGCGAGGTCTGCGATAGGTATTGGGGGTCTTTTGCCGGTGGGATTAAATTGAGGTCTGTTCATATAATGAAGTTGCCTACTGTGAAGGCTTCTATCTACGTCCATTGGCTCTGGTCGTGGTTGGGGTTTGGTTGCAATCGGACGAGGTGGTTGATATGGTTGATGTGGTGGAGCTTGTGCTATAGGTGCTGGTCGAAATTGGTTACCGAAACTATTTGGCACTGGTCGGTATTGTGGATGCCCAAAGTTAGTATTAGGCAATCCCATTGGCATGGTGGTAACGGCATAGGTCTGGGAGGTAGCATAGGTCTAGCTTGTAAACCCATATTATTAGGTATAGGTTGTGGGCGTGGTAGCGGCCCTTAAGGTGTGTTTCTAAAAGTGCTCTGCTGAAATCTTGCCGAAGCGTGATTAGTACGGTACGTCTGATTCTCTAGCTTTAAGCACAGGTGCAAAGCAGATGGGAGATCAGTGGGTTCTTTCATGCCCAGCAGACGTGGGAGGTCACCACGAAGACCTCGGATAAAGGTATCTAAAGCTTTATCTCTGAACAACTTGGTCATAAGCAGTTCTGATTCTCTGGCTAAATCCATGCAGTTTATTTTATTGAGTATTAAAGACAGATGTCTATAAACAACTTGATGAAATTCTTCAACCGTCTGATTTGGAATATTGTAGTCATTTGATATTCCAAAGTACCGAGGTCGCGTTTGTCTGCATAATGTAATGTTAAAGACTTGGAGATAGCTGTCCAATTTAAAGGGACGTTATAAGAATCGAGGGCGATGTCAGCGTTGCCTTTTATCTAATTTCGAATTGTATGTAGGATACCAAAATACTTTGCTGTACCTATCTTTTTCCAAGAGCCAAACTCAGCTGGATCGCCGGAAAATTCATGAAGAGATTTAACGATATCAGGGACTTTGTCCAAGTCTTGTAGATCAAGTCGGTGTTCTGGATTCACTTAAAATTTATTTCGATTTGGTTAGTGTGTTTGTTTCTGTTGTTTTCACTTATTCACTAGCTTACATTATCTGAATGATGCGGCTACTCCTCCTGATGGTCCAGATGTTGTCCTGTTCGCTATCTACTTGGGATCCTGCGACGCACACAAAGTAGAGGGTGTCCTGCGGGCGTACCTGACAAGACTTGTAGACCGCCGATAGATCAGCAAAATTTAATTTGCCAATCCTGTGTTGCTTTCCGATTTCCAAATTAATGGAAAGAGTCACTTCGAATTACAACTGGGTTTTGGGCCAGTAGAGTCGCACAATAACTTTTAGTTTTTTTTTTTTGCACTCAATTGAACTTAACCACTTGTCCTCACACTGGTCCCTGCTCGGGCGCCAATTAATTTCCGTTTTATTATTTCAACTCCAAATTATGACTAAACAGAAGAGTCTTAAGAATACCCTAATATAGCTGTGGGTGTTAGGCAGCGACGCGGCAGAGCTCTGCAGATCTGGATTGAAACGGCCATGATCTGCAATGTCAGCAATTTGTCGTCAAGGGTCGAAAGTGCGCACGCAAGACAAATTGCGGACGCTGTTGGTGGCATTTGCGACGCTTTGGGCGGATGTTTAGTTTATTGAACTGAACAATGTAATACAATGTTGCAGTTCTTATTGGATAGGCGGATGTTTAGTTTATTGAACTGCAATTCTTGTTAAATATTTCGTTATTTATTATTTAGGCAATTCTTGTTAAATGTTGTTTTATGTTTATTAGCTTTAAGTACTATTTATTGATTAGTTAGCTGTTTGTATTGTTTTATATTTATTGTTGTTAACTTATATACTTTATAGGGTCTGCCACGCCTCGCTTTGCCTGTTACATACATTGCACAAAGTTAGAATACCCTTTTTTGACAATTTTCAATGGTCGAAGGGTATAAGAAGCAAACAATATAAATTTATACCTATAAGTAAAGGTAAACACAAAACAGCTAATCGTATGTCACAGTGGTCATGGCAGACCAAGACATTTTCTTTGCTGTATGCATTCGATTTAATTACTTACCCGATCCATACCCGTAGACACTGATTTTTTTAATTGCTGTCACTTGCAAATTAAAACGAGATAAAAGAAAGAACTCGCCCCGCGAAAAAAAAAATTTATATATATATAATTGCTAGAATTGTCTCACCATAAAATCATAACATGAATGATGGTAATTGATCGATAGTTTTTTTTAGGTAATTAAACGGATAGTTAGTTAGCGGTGTTACTAGGAATGGGCAGGAATAATAAAAAACCATTTATTAGATACATTTTTAGGCCATGGATTTTAAAAAAATACATGGTCTATTAGGTTTGTCGGAATGTGCGTAACAGGCAAAAGGAGACATCTGCGACCCCATAAACTATATACGAGGGTCGTTTGATAAGTCCGTGACTTTTTGAATAAAATATATTTTTTTCGTCAAAGAAGCGTTTTATTTCTCAACATAATCTCCTTTTAGCTCTATACATTTAGTCCAGCGTTTTTCCAATTTTTTTATTCCTTCCAAATAATAGGTTTTCTCAAGGCCCTCAAAATAGTCGTTTGTTTCTGTGATGACCTCTTCATTTGACCCGAATCTCTTACCGCCGAGCCATTTCTTCATGTTTGGAAACAAAAAATAGTCACAGGGGGTAAATCTGGAGAATATGCTGGATGGGGTAGCAGTTCGTAGCCCAATTTATGAAATTTTGCCATGCTGACTACACACGTGTGCACCCGTGCATTGTCCTGATGGAACAGCACTTTTTTTTTCGCCAAATGCGGTCGTTTCTGCTTCAAATCAATATCGAATCTGTCCAAAAGCTCTGAATAATATTCGCCGGTGATCGTTTTACCCTTTTCAAGGTAATCGATGTGAATGATACCTTGTGCATCCCAAAAAACTGTGGCCATGACCTTGTTGGCCGACAGACCCACCTTGGCCTTCTTTGGTGCACGTTCACCCGGAGAAACCCACTGTCTTGATTGTTCTTTGGTCTCTGGTGTGGTGTGGTGGATCCATGTTTCGTCTACGGTAACGAAACGGCGCAAAAATTCGTTTGGATTGCGGTTGAACATCGCCAAACACTCCTTTGAAATGGTCACACGGTTGCGCTTATGGTCGTGTGTGAGCAATCGCGGCACCCATCGCGCGGAAAGCTTTTTCATGTCCAAATATTCATGTAAAATGTGATGTACCCGTTCAGTTGAGATGCCTACAGCCTCAGCTACCTCACGCACTTTCATTCTCCGATCATCCAATATCATTCCATGGATTTTGTCGACGATTTCTGGCATGACGACCTCTTTTGGGCGACCTGAACGTTCGGCATCACTTGTACTGGTACGACCACAACGGAACTCAGTAAACCATTTCTTAACCATTGAAATTGATGGTGCAGAGTCCCCATAATATTTATCAAGTCTTTCCTTGGTTTCGGTGATGGATTTTTTACGCAAAAAATAATGCTTAATTAGCACACGAAATTCACTTTTTTCCATTTCCGTTAAAATTCACGAGATCGTCTGCTTTCAATGCCTATAAAACGCAAACCAAAAAACGCAGCTTTCTCAAAATTTTACAGTCAGCTGTTAATCGATAACTGCTGACAGGAGCAGTGTTGTATTTAGAGCAGGTGCGCGGCAAATACAAAAAGTAACTTATCAAACGACCCTCGTATTCTTACTCAGGATCATTAGCCGAGTCGATCTAGCCATGTATGTCTGTCCGTCTGTCCGTCTGTCTGTCTGTCCGTCTGTCCGTCTGTCTGTCTGTCTGTCTGTCTGTCCGTCTGTATGAGACAACGGTTCTCAGCTATTAAGAAAGCTAGAGACTCAAAATTTGGCACGAAGACTCCTATATATCCTAGGCAGTAAACGTCATTTTCAAATTTCGGATACCACGCCCACCGCCCTCGTAAATCAGAAATTTAAATTTCATATGCGATTATTAAGCAAAGTATTGAAGTCTTAACTTTCTGCTTTGGCATACATCTAGATACATAAATACGTTGTGAACTTATTCTATAAATTGCAACCCGATCGGATAATAAACATAGAAGTTACGCATGTTAACGTGTTCTATTGATTTGTGATGCCTTGCCTGCAAGCTGCTGCCAGCCATGTGCGTTTTCGATCTTTTAAATGCGAAAATGGTTATGTGTGTGTATGAGATCGAAATAGTAACTTAGCCGAACAGTCAGTTGTTGCGGCGATAGTCAAATGTGTTGAGCAGTGGGCTATCAAGGGCCATTAAGCAAAAGAGATGGAGGTTCAATCCTTAAGATTCTAAGTAGAAGTTATTTTTTCATCATTATAAAATTTAGTTTCATTTATCATATTTTAACAAATTATCTCATTCAATCCAGTAGAAGTGTTATTGTTGTACAAGACAATTTGAGATCATTTGAGCTAATGGTCTAAATATGCAATTTTAGCGTGCGTAGAACGCAGCGACGGTGATCTTGTTGTTCGGATGACGGACTCCTATGCAAACGGCTAGGGTTCGAATCCCCACGGCGAAAAAAGAATTTACCTATTTTAATTTTTTATGTTTTGTTGTATTTTATATTTGTTTACATTTATATATAAAGCATATACATTTTTGAATTATTTTCCATTTATTTATTAATATTTATCTAATCAATTTTATATTAAGTGTTAAATTTTGCCTTTTAAGATGTTTTGCATGCTGTACTTATGCGTGCATGCATACAATACATGCGTGAGCACGAAGCTCACACATGCATTCATATATGCGTGTGAGACAATACACAAAACGTGAGGCAGGTCAGTGCATTTTTAACGGACGTCTTTTTTAAAGCAGTTGACGCTGGTGTGTGTGTATGTAACGAAATTTGGCACGCGCCAAAAATGCACATACTATATCTCTCTCTCTCTCGTTCTAACTTATGCTGTCGACTCTTGTCTATTCTGCTTTGCTTTGTCCCTTCACTAATCGCTTTGTCTATTCGATGCGCGCGTGCCACTTGCTCGCGAAAAAAATAATTAATTCGGTGGTGATAAAATATAAATTAATATAAATCCGTAGTTTTCACTACGATTACGTATAACACAATTTATCGTCGTGTATAATTTTAATTATTTCATTAAGTGAATTTTTGTTGCCGCAGTACTAAGTGAACGTGTTCCAAAAAAAAAGTGAACTAGTGTGTATTTTTGTTGTTGGGTTGACGTGCACCAACCAGTGTTAGATGTACATGCATATTGTGTGCATTAGATAGTACAATTTCACATATGTATGTGTGTGTGTACATATCAACATACACACTAGCAACTTAATCGTTCGCGCTCCACGGTACATTCCTTCGCGAATATTCTCCGCGTAACGTCTTTCGTGACGCTTCGCGTGTGTGTAGTGCTGTGCAGGCGGGAGCGGCAGCGGCAGCAGATGCGACAGCGGTAGATAATATTTTAATTATTGTTTATATTAATTAGAGTAAATTTAATTGATTTATTTTAATTTTCAAATTTTAAAGTTTTAATTTTAAGTGCTTAAATAAGTTTAATTATTTAACAACTTGTTCTTGTTTCAAACAATTTATTTTATTTATTTTTATTATTATTATTTTTTATTATTATTATTTTTTATTATTATTATTTTTTATTATTATTATTTTTTATTATTATTATTTTTTATTATTATTATTTTTAATTATGCCTCGCCATCGCCAATCTGCAGCTCAACAAGCAGCTAGGCGAAGGCGAATAAATAGGTTAAATAGGAGTCAAACTGTTTAGGGCCCAGAGAGATCGCAGAGCAAATTTAGTAGATCGAGAAAGTGGGGAGAGTTTTGTTAGAAGCCGTAGCTCATCTAGAGTACGGGATTCTAACATAGGGGGGAATTTAGAAAATATGGAAAGTGCAGAGCAGGAGTTGGAAAGGATGGACAATATTTTACGTAGGTCGAGGCGCGTACGAGCAACTGAGCAACAGGTGGATAATCAGAGTAGGAGGCAGTTTGTAACGGGAGCGGACTATCGGCAGAGGGAAAGAGCTGCCGATAGATCACGCAGATTAAGTCGTAGGCAGAATACTGTCATACGAGCAACTGAGCAGCAAGTGAACTCACAAAGAAGAAGGCAGAGACGGACAGCAGAGGAAATTCGGCAGGCAGAGAGAGTGGACGACAGACTTCGGAGATCCACCCGTAGAAAGGACGGTACTATACGGACAACGGAGCAACAGAATAACACACAAAGAAGGAGGCAAAGACGGACGGAAGGGGACTATCGGCAAGGGGAAAGGGGGGCCGATAGATTGCGAAGATTCTCCCGCAGACAAAATACTGACATACGGACAACTGAGCAGCAGAATAACACACAAAGAAGAAGGCAGAGACGGACGGAAGGGGACTATCGGCAAGGGGAGAGGGGGGCCGATAGATTGCGAAGATCCACCCGCAGACAAAATACTGACATACGGACAACTGAGCAGCAGAATAACACACAAAGAAGGAGGCAGAGACGGACGGAAGGGGACTATCGGCAAGGGGAGAGGGGGGCCGATAGATTGCAAAGATCCACCCGCAGACTAAATACTGATATACGGTCAACTGAGCAACAGGTTGACACGGGAAGAAGGAGGCAGAGACGGACAGATGAATATTTTAGACAGGAGGAGAGAGAAGCTGATAGAATACGTAGATCAGTACGACGACGAGACCGTATATTAAGGACTAACGAACAGAGACGGAATACATATCTGAGAACAGTTATTCGCTCAGATGTTGAGCGACGTATTTTAGAGAGAGAGAGAGAGACACGATAAGTAGGTCTCAAGCTAGGGACAATCTTGCAAGGAGGATTGTCGATCAGGCTCTTGACACTGCACGACGTCGAAGTGCTCGACTGTTGCAGCGTCAAGCTATAACAGACTCTATAAGGCGACTTAGCCAAAGAGTCAGTCAATATAGAAGCATTAGTCAGAGTAGGGTTGCAGAAAACCGACGAAATGCTAACCGTATGAGAGAAGAGCGTTCAATGAACTTGGAAGATTTCTCCCCCAGCTAAACCTTATTAGAAGCTCAAATAGGTACATTTAATAGGATGGTTAAGCTGGGACCCGATCAAGTTTGCCTTTGTTGCAAAGGCCTTTGGTTTCCCTTTCAGGTTACCAAAATGAGCAGGGCATTTGTTGAAAGTAGAAATGAGCATAGTGCGGATATTTGAAGTCTTTCCAGTCAGTTCCCATCTTCTGACGAAACTTTTCAGTTTTGTAAGCCAAAATTTTCAATTTCAAATGGCTTAGACTTCCCAAATTTGCCCGAATGTCTAAAAGGGCTTACTCCATTAGAGGAACGACCAATTTCTCCTCGCCTTCCATTTATGGTTATCAAAACCTTAGGTATTGGCCGACAAAACGCAATTAAAGGAGCTGTTGTTAACGTTCCTATTCCAGTTAGCAATATTGTAACATCGTTACCACGAGCTTTTCACGAAGCAGAGGTTGTACAGCTCCACCTCAGACGTAGGATGGAATATAACCATGATTTCATGGCAGAAACCATCAGGCCTATGAAAATTGCAGATGCAATAAGATTTTAAGTAAACAGTGAGGTCTATAAGAAACATAACATAAAACAGTGGATGTCAAATTTCGCTTCCGATACTGTTCCTTTCATAGCTTCTCAAGCAGACACAGAGTTACAATTTAATTGAAGAATTTCAAAGATCACTTCGTCCTAATGAGGACATTGAAGTGGAGGAGCTTAATCCGGGGGGTCACGAAACTCTGCTTGAAAATAATGTTTCGAATGTCGCCATGCAAAGAATCATAATTGCTCCTGGCGAAGGCCAAAGACCCCTCGATATGATTCTGGATGCTGATTCTGAGGAATTAGCTTTTCCAACCATCTATGCTGGCATCAAACGCAAGACTGCGAAAACTTTTACAATCGTAGTCAGATCCGAGCTTCGAAATTTTGATAGGAGAGGTTGTAGAGTTGATAAGCTCTTCTTTAATTATAACAAGTTAGAGCTTATCCACATTTGGAATAATACTTCCATATGCTTAAGAAAGCACAGCTCTTCACGAGCGATTACTGCCTCGAACGCCCTTAATGAGGCAGAGATAGATAGTCTTATTCGTCATGATGACGACTATAGGGTTCTTAAGGGTATTCGAACGTCTCCTGCTCATTGGGAAGCTGAGAAAAAAAAGGTCATTGCGATGATCCGGCAATTGTCCTATTAAAAAGAATTGTGGACAAGGAGGAAGTTACGGAAGAGGAGGCAATAAGTTTGGCTTCTAACGAAAAGGTTAGACTTCTTCATACCGACCCAGGTATTTTGACAATCGCTGGAGGCAATTGTTCAAAATTATGAAAAAGGAAGGGGGTGTTTTTGGAAGACACAATGTGGTAATGTACTATTGGAGAGTTGAGTTCCAGCAAAGAGGTTCACCTCATATCCACGGAATGTTTTGGCTTAAAGATGCCCCATTAGTGGATTTTGAGAATGAATCTTCCATTCCTCCAGTTATCGAATTTATCGATCAATTCGTTACCACAGATGTAACAAATGCTGAACTCGCTCCGTACATAGAGTACCAGAAGCACAAGCACGGGCATTCATGCCAACGTGAATTAGGAGGAAACTCTTATTGTCGCTTTGGTATGCCCTATTTTCCAATGCCCCGTACAGAAATACTAAGGCCTCTTCCCAAAGAGACTGATAATTATTCCCTTCATCGAGAAAATTTAAAGAAAATACAAAGTGTATTAAATTTCACATTCGATTCTGAAAATATCAGTCACTTGAGCATTTTCGAAAACTTTCTTTCTCACAACCAAGTGAGCCTCAGTTACGAGGAATATATATATGCTCTAAGATCTGGCTTAAAAAAGCCACAAATTTTTCTAAAGAGAAGTTTTGATGCAATTAATGTAAATGCATACAATAAACACATTCTCGGAATGCACAGGGCCAATATTGATATTCAATTCATTTTGGACCCTTATGCTTGCTGCAGCTATATTATCAATTATATAAACAAGTCTCAGCGGGGTATATCGAAACTGATGCGTGATGCTGTGGACGAGATCCGCAAAAGTTGCAATTTATTGGGCATAAATTTATTTCCGTCACTGAGATTTCTGCTCAGGAAGCCGCCTATTGCTGTTTAGGAATCCGATTGTCTGAGGCCAGCAACGGAGAAGCCTATATAAATACTTCACTTCCACAGCATAGGGTCAAAATGCTGAAGCCCAAACAGCAACTTGAGAGTTTACCCCATGATTCTACTGACATTTTTGTTGTCGGGTTGATTGAGCATTACGTTCAACGCCCACATAGCCTACACGGCATTACCGATTTTGCTGCAAATTTTACTTTATCCAAGTCGACCTGAGCAACTCGCCAGGACTCTGACAATGAAGATGCCGAAGTTAACGAAGTCTTAGATAGTGCGCCTCTTCCGTTACTTGATGGTAGTGGTTTTGTTCGAGAACGAACAAAACCAAGAATAATTCGCTTCAGGAGTTTTAATATTAATAAAGATAGGGCCAATTATTTTAGGGAACTTTTAATGTTATATTGCCATGGAGGGATGAGCAAATAGAATTGTTAAATATAAATTGTGAAGAAGTTTATAGGGGAAATCAGGAAGCGATTAGGGTTAATTTTAAGAAATATAATGTGTTAGAAGATTTAGAAGACGCGCTTAGAAGGGCCATGGAAATGGAAACCAATGTCGAGGATAGTGTAGATGATCATATAAGAGATTTAGACAATGAATTTAGGGTGCTAGGTTTACCTGACATAAGTTCTCAACTTAACGTTTTAAATGTCAATGGTAATGCTGATCAAATTCAAGAACCGGATGACACTATCCGAGTTATCAAACTTCCGCCACTTTTATCTGCTGAAAATTTATCCAGCATTGTTCGTTCGCTTAATATTAAGCAAAAAAACCTACTTTACCCACGTTTTGCATAATGCCCAGCAAAATAAGATATTTTATGAGTTTGTAGGTGGCGGAGCCGGTGTGGGCAAAAGTCGGCTTATTTCAGCTCTTTTCCAGTCCCTGTCCCAATTATATATTCGAAGACCAGGATGCGACCCATCAACTGCCAAAATAGTCTTATGTGCTCCAACTGGAAAGGCAGCGTTTGGAATTGGGGGTTCTACCCTTCATTCCATGTTTTCACTTCCCGTGAACCAATCTGGGACCGCATATAAAAATTTAGGGGACGATCTTTTGAACACCCTTCGTTCAAGATTTATTGATCTTAAACTTTTAATCATAGATGAAATATCTATGGTAGGAGCAAAAATGTTCTCATATTTAGATAGCCGTCTTAAGCAAATTTTAGATAACCGAGAGACACCATTCGGAGGAATCTCTGTTATCGTTTTTGGTGATCTCAGGCAGCTCAGTCCTGTTGGAGATTGTTGGATTTTCAAATCCACTTCTGACTCGCATGATCCCTATAGTGCGATATATGGATCTCAATTATGGGATTCTTTCAAGTTGTTTGAACTCACTGAGATCATGCGACAGAGAGATGATCAGGCTTTCGCTGTAGCATTAAATAATATGGCATCTGGACAAATGTCGTCCGACGACATTTCGTTTCTTCGTTCCAGAGTTTCTCCAGGCAGCGAACTGCCAAATGATGCAATTCATTTGTTTTATAGAAATGAGGATACCGATATTTTTAATACGACAAAATTAAATTCAATCCAAACTGCACAACACATTTCAACAGCTCTTGATTTCATTAAAGCTTCACATCTTAGCGCTGAAATTAAAGATAGACATCTGGAGGCTGTCAAAACTTTCAAGACCTCCAAAACTCAAGGTCTACCAACTTCCTTAATTTTAAAATCCACTGCCAAATACATGGTTACGGTCAATATAGATACGGCTGATGGCTTAGTAAATGGAGCCTCAGGCATTCTTATGGACATAGGCTTCAATGCATCCTATACTCCTCAAATTCTTTGGATACAATTTTTAGATGATAGTGTAGGAGTGAATGCTCGGGCCAAGTGCTCGCATCCACTAGAGTGTTCGTGGACGCCAATCTTCAAAACCACAAAAAGTTTTCAGTTCCATTCCAATCAGCAAGTTTCTATAGACCGTAATCAATTCCCAGTTGTACCCGCAGAAGGTATAACTATTCATAAAAGCCAAGGAGCAACAGACAGCAAAGTAGTGGTCCACACAACTTCTTGAATGAGTCGTGAGGCTTTGTATGTAGCCTGCAGTAGAGCTACAAATGATGCAGGACTTTTCATTGTTGGGGGATTTATGCCCCCAAAATCTGACTCCCAGTCACCTGTTAAACAAGAGCTTAGGATTTTAAGATGTGAAAAACGTCTCTATTCTCACTATAACTGTCTTTTCAATGACAATTCGTTTACTGCACTCCAAACTGCTAATGCTGCGATCAAAACTTTTATTTTTCGTCGTAACATCAATTTTCTCATTTGAAATACCTAGCTTTACACAAGTTGTACGGCTAGATTGTGAGTCAGTAGCTAACAGAACTCGACCGAAAAGAGGCATTCTTATCCTCATTAAAAATGAGTTATTTGAGAATGTTAGTTTTTCTCCAGTGGTCGGTATTATAGTGATTCCAACAACTTATCTTCTGCAGTTTCTGAATATACCGTATTAAAATATAAGACGGTAGGGTTCCTTATTGTCTATAAGACTCCAGCATACCCATTGATAAAATTTGAAGCAGAATTTGAAGACTTATTTCAGAGGTTTCCATTTTTAAATAGTAATTCCACAATTTTAGGAGATTTTAACTTTTGCTTGCGATCTCTCAGAGGGTGTAGTCGTAGGATTTTTACTTTCTTAGAAAATTTAGAATATGTGTCTCTTTTAGATTTGACATCGTCTACAACCAATATGGATACCCATATTGATTGGGCGATGTCAAATATATTGGAAGGTAGGGCCAATGCGCGCACTTATGAGACCATATATAGTCACCATAGTGGTGTTTTAGTAGATTTTCCAAGTTTTGAGTTGTAAGTTTGTTAGGCATTAATATATATTATTTAATATTTTAAATATATTTTAATTCTTTTAGATTATATGCCATATTAAATTAGTGTTATAAGGCTATAGATTTTAAGGAATATAGATAGATAGAATCTATCTATCTGCACTTAGTGCAGTAATACATTTTTTGGGGAACGTTGGGGTTGCAGAGAGCAACTCAAGTCGACTCGTAGGTCAAAATTGTTTTTCAAAACAACTGACCCCATTACATTTGTAGTGGCCACCCCGTGGTGTTCCCTGGGTTCCGATTATTGTTGATAATCGAAAGCGAATTCGAGCGGCGAATATTTAATAAAATTGTATTCATTCCAAGTTTCATGTCATTGCGATACTTTTGTTTATGGTTTACTTTAAATATATAAACGAAAATCCATGGTCTCTCACAGTCACCGAGTGACTGTAGCCTTTCCGACTTGTTTTATTATTAATAAGATATAATATACCCTCATATGCTTAAAGAAAATTTTATCTTTTTATTTTATAAAATACTTTGGCCATACAAAGAGTTAGGTATATAAAAATGCAACCTTTGATTTATATTATATTTATGTATAATTAAGAAACTCATGAGCAATTATAATGAATTTTAAGATTGAATGCTTAAGAATTATTTATGATTTGTGAAGGTTAATGAAAGGGTAATGTTAGGTCCGGGAGTTCAAAAGAAGAACAAAATGGACTCATAGGTAGGGTGGGTAAAGACTCGAGGACTACGACAACATCGGTAGTCCCCCAACGTAAGTCCCGCAAAAGAATAGCGTTACCCTGTTTTCCCTTCTATTTTTATCCTTTTCTTTCGGTTCCTTTTTTATTACTTTTCTTTTTCTGAACAAACAGCCTGTTTTGTTAATGTGTTGGCTAGGATTCTTGTATTGGTATGAGCCGCCTATCATTAAACAGAAACTATGTGAGCTTGCAAACGAACCACTTGTTCGAGCACAACCATATAACTAAGATTGTAGTAAAGAGAACACAAGAAGTGTTAAGTTAAGTCTCTCTTTATTTTGAGTCGATCGGCAATTACCGAGGCAAATTTGAGAGTGCGTGGCCGAGTTGTGGTCACCGCTCTAGTTAAGTTGAATTTCGCTTTCGTGAAGACAAGCAGCAATAATTGTGCCAACAGCACCAATAAATCGTTTTAAATATCAAACCACCGCGTCTCAATTTTTTCTTGCAACTCGTTTCTCTAAAAACGCTTAGAGATTTTTCATTGGCGCCCGAGAAGGGACTTCGGTGTTTTTTGATAAATTGCTTATACTAATGTGTGCTGGTTGGCTATTGCTTGCGCGTTCGTGTGTGGTCAAATTAAAGAGTTCAACAACAAAGTGTGACCCCTTCCAAGCCGTTTTCTGTTGTCGCCGCTGGACCTTATGGAAAATAGTCGTCGTTCCATGTCTATCGATTCCCTAGACAGTCTCCAGGTATTAGTGTCAAAAATTGAGCTTACAGCTTATTGATTGCTGCTTGTTCGAAATAAAATTTAAAAATTTGAACAGCTTAATTCCTGGCACTTACTGTAATAACCTTTGCATGCAAAATATATAAGCTGATGTATGTATGTATGTATGTTAACATTTTATTGCCATATGTAGTATTATTTCGCGCCTACCTCAAAAAATAACCGCTAAATATTCTACAGAACAAAGCAGTTCTGAGTTATACACATATGAACATACCATATTTGATTGCATGATCTTGACATAAGCATACAAATAAACAAACAAAACGGCAATATTTATTTACATTTTCTATTTAAATATAAAACTTCTGGTGATCAAATTGTCATTAATTGTGTGTGTCATTGTGCCAACGCAAATTATCGCGGTCTTTTCGCAATTTCGCTTTTGGTACATATGCATATATATATTTACATATAACCGCGAATCTTATAACATCCGTTAACACATAAAGTTGTAAGCATATACATATTTGCGTTTGCACATACACACTTACATACATATCTCCTTTCGTCGTTGCGTCCGTTGAACTCGGACCGTTTCTTCGCGTGCGCTTTCAACCTTTCGCTTTTTCTTTCGCTTGCACTCGGCGCCGCTAGCATTTGGCGACGCTTGCATTTCGTCACCCCGCACCCCGTTAATTCTATTGCTGTCTACAAACGTAGCGACAGCGAACCTTTTGATTTTTTACTCTTTTCGCTTGTTTTATTGAACATGTCTGAGCCCGAGAAAATGATTGAAAAGCCACAAATCAGCAAGACAAGTGCAAAATTATCACTATACTTGCAAAGATTTGATAGGGTTAGTGCTGATATTGCTCGTATGCAAACAGCAATTAAAGCAAAGACCATCTCGACAGATAAAACAGAGATAGCGTGTCGATTAGAGCTTTTAGAAGGATATATAGCAAAGGCAATGGATTTACAGGCTGAGCTAGATAATTTAAGTCCTCTTAATGATTCTAGAGGTCCATTAGAGGATTTGTGTGTCGTCACAAGGGCACTATATATATATGCATCCAAGTCAACGTCAGACCAAGACCCGAGCATAATTGCTCTGTAGTTTCAAGCCAGCGATCTCAGTTGCCGAAAATGCGTTTGCCAAAATTTAGTGGGAAACACTCGGAGTACAAAAATTGTATGTGCCTGTTTGAAAGTTTAGTCGATGATGACAATTCTTTGTCAAACGTCGAAAAGTTCAATCACTTAGTCTCGTGTTTGTCAGACGAAGCATTAGGGGTAGTTAAGCCGTACCAATTAACGGATTGTAACTACCTAAAGGCCCTCGCTAGTCTCAAAGCAGTGTATGACAACAAATGTTTTATATTGTTTGATACAATTTCACAATTGTTTGACATACCTAGCATGACAAAACCATATGCATCGAGTTTAAGATCGATCATAGATACGGCTATCTATTCTTCGTTGTCGTCGTTAGGAAACGATAAAGACATTGCTAATGCCATGATAATTCACATGGTCATGGCAAAGGTAGACCATGTTACCAAATCTCGGTATGAAGAGCAGCTTGACTATGATAGGCTGCCATCTTGGGAAGATTGTGCTAGACAGTTGAATAAAAGGTATCAGTATCTGTCAGCAGAAGAGTCAACTCGGGACAAAACAAAGCCGCGAGGTGACGCTAAGAAGCCCCATCAGTTCAAATCGTCCTTTGCTTGTGCTGATGGAGGGCGTTCATCATCGTCTGTGTGCGTCTTCTGCAAGTCAGAAACGCACAACCTTGATACGTGTCCATCGTTTGCTGCAATAACAGTTATGCAACGTTTTGAATTCGTCAAAACACAAAAGTTGTGCCTAAATTGTTTGATTGTGGGTCATATGGTGTCAAAATGTAAGGCATCAAAATGTCGAATTTGTTCGAAGCGTGAGGCTGTGCGTTACTTCACAGGTATACTACTCCTACTCAAGGTGAGGTATCCAGTCTTCAAGCGACTATGTAAGATTCGTATTCAGGGCATGTATCAAACAATCAACAAATTGTTCTCGCCACAGCTGTCGTTAATGTTAAAGACAGATTTGGTCAGTTGCATCCTGCACGGGCCTTACTTGATAGTGGCTCCCAAATCAATTTGATGTCGGAGAGCATGGCCCAGATGTTACGGCTCAAGCGGGAACCAACATCTCTAGCTATCTCAATGGTTGGTGGTGCAACAATAGATAGCAAAAATAAGATATGTGCTTCTATTCAGTCGCGCATAAATTCCCACCATTTTTCGGCTGACTGTTGGGTGTTGAAATCCATTTCAACAACACAGCCAGGACAGTCCATGAGCATTTCAAATTGGAAAATACCCAAATATATAAAGCTGGCAGATCCAGAATTTTATAGGCCAGCTAAGGTGGACATTCTTTTGGGAGCAGAACTATTTTATGAATTCTTGTGCGTTGGGCAAATAAAACTGGGTTCTGAACTTCCAACAATGCAAAAAACGCTGCTAGGATGGATAGTAGCAGGCAAATATACTGGACAAGTGCCTAAGCATCAGTTCAGTGGGTGTTTAGTAGCCCAAACTAATTGTTCTCTCGACTCGTTAGTTAACCGTTTCTGGGAATTGGACCAATGTCCGTTCGAGTCGAAGGCTGGTCGCCAAACAGCTGAACAACAAGCTTGTGAACTGTTCTTCAAGAAAACTGTAAAGTTATCTTCTGGTCGTTTCCAAGTGGATCTCCCTTTCAAGACCGATCCTAAAGTTCTTCGCTTGTCCTTTCAAACTGCTGAAAGGCGTTTTTTGCAACTGGAGCGTAAATTATCGAAGGATGCAGTTCTAAAAAGCATGTACCATGACTTCATGAAAGAATATTTGGATTTGGGACATATGTCCATTCTGAAGTCAACTCCTCTAGGACAGCATTATTATATTCCTCATCAATGCGTTCTTAGGCCTGAAAGTTCCTCCACCAAGCTTCGTGTAGTTTTCGACGCTTCTAGTAAGACGTCAACAGCTGTTTCTCTAAACGAAACACTGATGGTGGGGCCGACAATTCAGAGGGAGCTATATTCAACCCTGACTAACTTCCGGTTGAATAAGTATGCCGTAACTGCTGACATTTCAAAAATGTACAGGCAGATCAATATTTCTGAAAAAGACAGAAATTTCCAACTTATTTTGTGGAGAGAAAATACTTCACAAAATATTCAAGCATACCGACTTAACACAGTCACATATGGTACAGCTTCTGCACCCTATCTGGCGATACGCTGCTTATTTGAGCTGGCCAACATGCACGCCCAATCACATCCTATTGGATCAGATGTGATTAAAACGTGTTTCTATGTTGACGATATGTTGGTAGGTGCAGATAGTGTTAAAGAACTTAACGCTATCTACAATCAAGTTCAGACCATATTGGAATCAGTGGTTGCCAAGTGGGCAACCAACTGTAGTGATCTGTCATTTAAGACAAAAGCTGGTGACGAAGTGACTCTGAAGATTGATGAGCAGAGTTCCGTCAAAACTCTTGGGATGCGCTGGGCACCTCAAGAGGATATATTTAAATATTATCTCGACGTGGACAGCTTTGTTTCGAATAGGCCAACGAAACGCAACATATTGTCTGCAGCGTCTCGTTTATTTGACCCTCTTGGGCTGCTATGTCAAATTGTTACCAAGGCCAAAATGTTGTTGCAGGAATTGTGGAGACTTAAAATAGATTGGGATGAAGCCATCCCAATGAGCCTTCACACGACATGGAATAGGTTCACCATGACGTTGCGCGATTTACACAAAATTCGCATTCCTCGATACGTATGTCTTAATACGTATCAAAAGATTCAAATACATGGCTTTACTGATGCATCCAGTCATGCGTACGGTTGTTGCATCTACGTGCGAACGTGCAGCAACCGAGACGTTGGCACTACATTGCTCACTGCAAAGTCTTGGGTAGCTCCACTAAACGTGAAGACAATACCCCGATTAGAATTATGCGCAGCGCTCTTGCTGGCCAAGCTCTGGCACCGAATTTCGACAACCTTATCAAAATTTAGTATAGAAAGTCTGAATTTCTGGTCGGATTCACAGATTGTGCTGTATTGGTTACAACGCGATTCTGGCACGTTGGGCACATTTGTGGCAAATAGAATTGCAGAAATTCAGGAGTTGTCGAAAGGTATTGTGTGGCGTCACGTTCCAACAGATGCTAATCCGGCGGATTTAGTATCGAGAGGAACCGACATAGACGAAATTGTTAGCTCGTTATGGTTCGATGGGCCAAGTTTCTTAAAACTGGAGGAAGACCAATGGCCTCAGCTTTACCTGGTTGAAATAGCGTCGGAAATCAAATCTTCCGAAGACAAAAAAAGTGCTGTTGTATGTACTTTGGCAGAAGCTGAGCCAAATTGTTTTGTTGAGCTAATTAATCGTCACTCAAACTTTCCAAAATTGATTCGCATAATGGCTTATGTATTTCGATTCTGTTACAAAGGGCTGAAATCAGACTCTCTCGTAGTGTCGGCTTCAGAAAGAAATATTTCATTTCTTAAACTGATCGCCATAGTACAAAGCACATCGTTCAAAAGCGAATTAAAATTATTGAGACAATCAGTATTTTTAGCACCAATGCTGCAATCGCTGAATCCATTTATTGATAAGTTTGACAAAAATGGATTACAATTTGAACTCATTCGAGTAGGAGGACGTTTGCTACACGGGCCTCTTTCTTATGACGCTAAATTTCCGCTTTTAATGACAAAGAAGTCAGGGTTTATTCAACTATTTGTCACTTATTTGCATCGTAGGCACTACCATGCTGGCCCAAAAGTTCTAGTTGGACTTTTGAGGCAGCAAATTTGGGTAGTAAATGCTCGAAGTTTGTGCACTGCAGTTGTTCGAAAATGCATACACTGTTTTCGATACAAACCAAAACTGTTGGGGCAACTAATGGGAAATTTGCCTGCTGATCGTCTTCGATGATCGGCCGTTTCGAGTATGTGGAGTAGATTTCTGTGGGCCGTTCTATGTTAGCTATAGAATCAGGGGTAGACCACCTGTAAAAATGTATGTTGCCGTTTTTGTTTGTTTTGCCTCAAAGGCGGTTCATTTGGATCTGGTAACCGATCTATCGACTGACGCTTTTTTAAACGTTTTTAAAAGGTTTATCGGGAGACGCGGATTACCGGAGACGATCTACAGCGACAACGCAACGAATTTTGTTGGAGCGAGCAATGTGCTGAGGGAGGTGCAGACGGCGTTCCAGCACAACGAGGCGAGGCTGGTGAACTTCGCGGCGGAGAGAGGAGTGCAGTGGATGTTCATCCCCCCCCGCGCCACGCACTTCGGAGGACTATGGGAAGCCGCAGTGAAGTCTGCCAAGCACAGGCTTCTGAGGGGAGCGAGCAACGCCAACCTGACGCAGGACGAGTTGAGGACGCATCTGGTGGACGTCGAGGCGCTGCTCAATTCCAGGCCGTTGCTCATCGACAGCAGCGATCCCAGCGATGGAGAGGTGTTGACGCCAGGCCACCTTCTCATCGGTCAGCCTTTGTTGGCGCTGCCTTTAGGATCCGATCCAGACGAGATCAGCAAGAAACCCGGACGAGGATATTTGAGGCTGTGGCAGCAGTTGTCGGCGCTCAAACTGCACTTTTGGCGCAAGTGGTCCAAGGACTACCTGCTCAGCCTCCAGCAGCGAACCCAATGGGCCAAAGGCGAGGGCAACCTCGAGGAAGGGGCGGTCGTGCTAGTTCACGACGACAACACACCCCCTCAGCAGTGGATAACCGGGCGCGTAACGCGCACAATTCGAGGGGAGGACGGCAAGGTCCGGGTAGCCGAAGTTAAAACACCAGCAGGCGTAATTAAGCGACCCATCCACAAGCTGGCCCGACTCCCGATGGGTAAAAGACCGGAGCTCTTCAACGGGGCCGGAATGTTCGAGCACAACCATATAACTAAGATTGTAGTAAAGAGAACACAAGAAGTGTTAAGTTAAGTCTCTCTTTATTTTGAGTCGATCGGCAATTACCGAGGCAAACTTGAGAGTGCGTGGCCGAGTTGTGGTCACCGCTCTAGTTAAGTTGAATTTCGCTTTCGTGAAGACAAGCAGCAATAATTGTGCCAACAGCACCAATAAATCGTTTTAAATATCAAACCACCGCGTCTCAATTTTTTCTTGCAACTCGTTTCTCTAAAAACGCTTAGAGATTTTTCACCACTCGCAGGCTGTTTCTGCTAGTCGAAGATGGAATCCCAGTAGCAGGCACCATAGTATTCGCGAAGTTTAATGAGGAGTTTAGAGCAAGGTGGAACATTACAAATTGGCGCCTAAAACGTGGGGCTGAAGATTAAAACGCTAAAATAAATTATCTGAAGGCCCAATTCAATTTAGCAAAGGTATTTTCGTTGAACTGCGGTAGGAAAACAACTCAGGAGTAAATTCAGAAATCACTATTAGGATTACTCCAAATAATGACTGAAGGACCTTAAGGGCTGATCTTAACAGTAAGCAAAAATACACGTAAGCTTAGGGACTTATCAACTATTAATATAGGCTTAAGTTTGAGTGCAATCGGAAAGCGACTTTAGGTACAGCCTAAATATCGACCGTTGAAACTCGGGTTTGACATATAATTAAGCAGTCGGATAATAACAGTCTAGAAAAAGCGGAGCTAAGGAAATTATTCGATACGGGACACACATTACAAGGTATATAGTATATATACTATATACCCGGTTGATGTCTTGGAGCGTATAAGACAAAGCCGACTTTAGAAACTGCCTAAGAACTCTATCATTATACCCTTCGACCATTGAAAATGGTCAAAAAAGGGTATTCAACTATGTGCAATGTATGTAACAGCCATAAGGAGGCGTGGCAGACCCGATAAAGTATATATATTCTTGCTCAGGATCACTAGCCGAGTCGATTGAGACATGTCCGTCAGTCTGTCCGTCTGTCCGTCTGTATGAGGGAACAGATCTCAGCTATTAAAAAAGCTAGAGACACCAAATTTGGTACGGAAGTTCCTATATATAATAGGCAGATCAAGTTTATTTCAAATGTTTGATGCCACGCCCACCGCCCCCGCAAATCGGTAATTTACGATTATTAAGCAAAGTATTAAACTTAGAAAGTTCTGCTTTGGTATGTATAATGCTAAATGCCAACAACAAACTCTCTCTTCAAAGTGAACGGACGTGTTTTTTTTTCTGCTCCCCGTTTTCATTAAATTTTGCTTGCAAACAATCGGTGTTTGCCAAATTTAATTTAACAAATTGTTAAACTTATCGTTCACTTTTGCGAGTGCATGCCTGTTTAACCCACTGGTACGAAATAAACACAAAATAATATTTGTTTACTGCCAATTTGAACTTTTTCTACTCTTCTTTTCGGAGAGCATTTGTCTTCATTGTGCTCTCTTTTCCACATTTATTTCGGTGTTGGCATTTGTTGTTGTAGTTCCGCTGCAATTACACTAACACTAAACCTCGCCCTCTCGTATTTTTGTGTGTGTGTGCCTAATCAGTCTCTCGCGCTCACACACTAACTTTCGCGTTCGCTCTTTCTTTAACGCTTACTATTTTTTTTCCTATTTCGTTTTGTTTTTGCGGTTGTCTTTGCTTGTTACAGTAGTCAATCTTTATAATGGAGGGTATTGTCTGTTATAAAAAAACATGCTTGAAGCAAGTGACTGTTACTCAACCGAGCATATCTTTCTGGCTGTGTGACAATGTTGTGCACATAAAATGTGCCGGCTACACTGCCTCTACGGCTGATGCCGTATCTAAGCGCACTGGTCTGCGCTATTGTTGTGACCTGTGTCGGGAGGCGGAAAACGAGATGATTGCGTTCATGCGGCAAACAAAGTCAGGTTTTCGTGAACTTTTTGGCACTTTTCGAAAACTTGCCGATCAGTTCTCTGCGTTGGACAATTCATTCAATAGCCTAAAACTATTGAATGAGTCGCCCAAACGCAAGAAATCAGCTCATGTGGCAAAACATTTGCTTGCTGCCATTCCGCCTCCTAACGTTGACCAACCATGTACACCGGTGACTCATCTGTTGATGTCGTTTACCACTACTATGGTGACGAGATCATCGGCTTCTGAAAATGTCATCGACGAGTGTTTACAAATGGTGTCACATAAAGTTTCCGATGTGTCCGCTGTGGTTTCTTTGCCTATTCCACAGATATTAGAAATACCGATGGCAAGTTCAATTTCCGGACTACCGGATAAGAATTCTCCCACAGGTGTAATGCCTGTGGAGCCAAAAAAGGTTTTAGGTGCTCCACTTAGGAAGCAAATATTCGTTTCCCGGCTTTCCCCTGAGCTAACATCTGAAGAGATATCGGCTTACATTCAAGCCAAAATACATGCTGCAGAATTAAAAGTGGAAAAATTTAAATTTTCGTATGAAAGGGACAT
The DNA here is from genome assembly GCA_018904105.1 of Zaprionus tsacasi. Taxonomy (NCBI): domain Eukaryota; kingdom Metazoa; phylum Arthropoda; class Insecta; order Diptera; family Drosophilidae; genus Zaprionus; species Zaprionus tsacasi. Next base: position 295,825 of record JAEIFR010000202.1, on the reverse strand, counting down.
TTCGTTCTTTAAAACATATGTTCTCCCAAATTTTGGACAGACCATGTAGTGGTTAAAGAGTTTGAAGCGAAAAATAAGAAAAATCGGAAACCGATTGCGTTACCTCTACCTACACAAGCATCTACATCTTCGCAACAAACCAAAACAAAAAACTAAATGCAACTTTCCTTCTTACATACCAAAATGTTAAAGGGTTATGTAGCAAACTTTCTAATCTTTTCCTAAATAGCCTTTCTTTTACATCCCATGTGTTGGTATTTATCGAAACTTGGTTGAAACCGGATATTCTAACCCCCGAAGTTTTCCCAAGTAAATACTCAACTTACAGGCTTGATCGACCTGGCCGACGTATTGGTGGGGTTCTGATCGCAGTAAGCTCTGCCATTACATCGGTATTGTTAAAACCGGAGATTCAATATAGTATTGAATTTATTTGTGTAAAATTACACTTTCCCGGGTTTTCTTATTTTATAACCCTATCATTTTTTGATATTTGTGTTCCTTTTTACTACACTACTTTTTACTACTACTACCTTTTTACAAGAGAGTTGTCACGCCTTAAAAATTTAAAATCTAAACTTTTTAAACAATATAAAATAAATAATTCACCTGCAGCCTTTTTCTCGTTTTTTAGCTGCTCGTTTAAAAATTTTAGTACTGAACGCGAAATGTTATAAAAACTATTTAGCTCGTTGTAGGACTCAGTTTCTAGTGAACCCCAAACAGTTTTATAGTTTTGTTAACATGAAGCGTAAGTCATCGGTTAAACCTTCAAAGTTGTTTTTTGAAAATTCTATAGCAGATACCGGCCAAGCCATGGCCGACATGTTTGCAAGGTTTTTTCAAACTACGTACTCGCCTTCTACTCAAAATGTTCATTTTTATCCATATAACCCCCTGTTCAAATGGTATCTTCACTCCTATTTTAAACGAAATTTCAATTCTTAAGGATCTTCACTCTGTGAAACCAGTTTTTTCTCCAGGTCCCGACGGTGTCCCCGCTTGTGTACTTCGGTTCTGTGCTCACTCTCTAAGTAAGCCTTTGCTCCAACTTTTCTCGCTGTCCTTAGATACATCATCCTTTCCTTCTATATGGAAGGAATCATTTATCATCCCATTGCTTAAGAAGGGCAGCAAGTCTGATGCAAGCAATTATAGAGGTATCTCTAAATTGTCGGCTATACCCAAATTCTTCGAGAATGTTTTAACTCCTCACTTGCAACATTTCTGTAGATCCGTCATATCGCCTTCTCAGCACGGATTTATGAAACGTCGATCAACTACGACGAATTTGCTCGAGCTGACATCCTTTGTTATAAAAGGTTTTCAGGAAAATCTTCAGACTGATGTCATTTATACTGATTTCAGTAAAGCTTTTGACTTAGTAAATCATTCCCATCTTGCACATAAACTCAACCTTTTAGGGTTCTCACCAAAACTACTTAGTTGGATTGTAAGCTATCTGACTGACAGAACTCAAAGAGTCCTCTTTTATAATTTTTATATATAATTATTTTTATATATATATTTATGCAGATCCGTTTTTTCACCTTTTCAACACGGATTTATTAAACGTCGTTCAACTACGACAAATTTGCTGGAGCTGACATCCTTTGTGGTAAAAGGATTTCAGGAAAATCTTCAAACTGATGTCATTTATACTGATTTCAGTAAAGCCTTTGACTCAGTGAATCATTCCCTTCTGGCACATAAGCTTGACCTTCTAGGTTTCTCACCTAAATTACTTAGTTGGATTGTAAGCTATCTGACTGACAGAACTCAAAGAGTCCTCTTTAAAAACAGCCTCTCAATTCCACTTCATGCCACATCTGGTGTTCCTCAAGGGAGTCATCTCGGCCCCCTACTTTTTACGCTTTTCATCAATGACCTGCCTTTGGTCATACGTAACTCTCGTACTCTCATGTACGCAGATGATGTAAAGCTTTGTTATCAATTTAAAGAAGACCACTGTCACTCACACTTACAAGCCGACCTAAATAGTTTTCATTCGTGGTGTTGTGCCAATTTTTTAAACCTGAATAGCTCTAAATGCAAGCTGATGACATTCTCTCGAGCCAGTGCAATGTATACTTCTTATTCTCTTTGTGGTTGTGTCTTGGAAAGAATTACCCTAGTTGATGATTTGGGGGTCCGTTTGGACCGAAAACTAAAGTTTTCCAATCATATTTCTAATATGGTCAATAAAGCCATGGGTGTCCTTGGCTTTATTAAGAGATGGTCTAAGGAATTTGACGATCCTTATCTTACAAAGACCCTCTACATCTCACTTGTTCGTCCTATTCTTGAATACGGTTCATGCGTATGGTGTCCCCAGTACACCATTCATAAAGAACGCATCGAGTCCGTACAAAAGAACTTTTTACTTTTTGCCTTACGTGGCCTTAACTGGGATGAAAATTTAAGACTGCCTTCATATAACAATAGACTCTTATTATTAAATTTGCCTTCCCTAACTAATTGCAGAACCATGCTAGGGGTATTATTTATTAACAACCTTCTGCAAGGTGACATTGACAGTGAAGCCCTTGTAAGACAGCTTCACTTCTCTGTCCCATGCAGAAGTACTCGTAATTATCTTCCACTAATTCTTCATTATTGTAGATCGAACTATGCACTGCACGATCCGTTCAGGGTATTATGTTCGGACTACAATAAACTTCAACACGTCATAGCCAGCACTAACTCTATCGCTGCTATAAAGTCTTTAATTCTTCTCTATCTAGCACGTTATTAGTAATATTATTTCCTCGATATTCTTTTTACTGCATGCATTTTCTATCTTCTATCCGCGTTTTCTATGTTTATCGCGTTATTTCCTTACGCGTGTCTATTCGCTTTTTTACCGCGTTTCCGTGTCGTCCGTTATGCGACGGTGCCTCTCGGTCGGTTAGGCGGGAGGTGGACTTCGTCTGGGTTCCGCGCGCAACAAGCATCGGCTTGGTGTCGTTGGACCACTTGTTAATACATTCATTGTATTCAACGTCCAAAAAAAAAAAAAATTGTTCATTCAGACCTTCTCTTTGCCACATCTGGTGTTTCTCAGGGTAGGCCCACTTCTCTTTACGCTTTTCATCAATGACCTACCCCTGGTCATACATAACTCCCGTACTCTCATGTATGCGGATGATGTAAAGCTGTGCTATCAATATAAAGATGACCACTGTCACTCTAACCTACAAGCCGACTTAAATAGTTTTCACTCTTGGTGTGGTGCGAATTTCTTACACCTGAACAGCTCTAAATGCAAGCTGATGACATTCTCCCGAGCCAGCCCAACGTACGTTTCTTATACTCTTTGTGGCTGTGAATTAGATAGAATCAACTCAGTTGATGATCTGGGGGTCCGATTGGACCGAAAATTAAAATTTTCCGAACATATTTCTAATATGGTCAATAAAGCCACTGCAGTGCCCTGGTGTTCTTGGCTTTATTAAGAGGAGGTCTAAGGAGTTAGACGATCCTTATGTAACAAAGACCCTCTATACATCACTTGTTCGTCCAATTCTGGAATACGGATCATGCGAATGGTGTCCCCAGTACACTACTCATAAAAAACGCATTGAATCTGTACAAAAAAACTTTTTACTTTTCGCTTTACGAGGCCTTAACTGGGATGTAAACTTAAGACTTCCTTCTTATGGCAGTAGACTTTTGTTGCTTAATTTACCATATCTAGCTAACCGTAGAACCATGCTGGGTGTAGTATTCATTAATAACCTCATCCAATGTGATATTGACAGTGTAGACCTAGTTAGTCGGCTACACTTCTCTGTCCCTTGTAGAATAACACGTAATTACTTACCACTAACTCTTCCTTATTGTAGGTCGACTTATGCCCTTCACGATCCGTTAAGGGTATTATGCTCGGACTACAATAATCTATACTTTCTTATTTCTAACGTTTCCTCTGTTGCATGCCTAAAATTTGAAATCCTGTCCTATCTCTCTAGACATTAAGTAATCTTTCCTCGCAAATCTTTCCTATCTTTAGTATTAATTTGCATGTCCGCGTTCTCTATTTGCGTTTCGAGTCGTACGTTCGGCGACTGTGCCCCTCGGTCGGTTGGGCGGGAGGTGGACATTCGCTGTTTGGGATCCACGCGTAACAAGCATCGGCTTGGTATTGTATGGACCACTTGATTATACATTCATTGTATCAACGCCCAAAAAAAAAAAAAAAAAAAAAAAAAAAATGAACATATCCTCCAAATTACAATCCGATTGGACAAATAACACAGAAGTTATTCAAGTAAACGTTTTCAATGAAAACGTAGCAGCATGTGCTCTGCTACGAGTAGTTGACGTCGACGTCGACGTTGCGTCTTGTCGCTTTACGAGCGATTGAGCTATATGTAGTTGAAGTATTTGTGCAGAATACTCTGTTTGAAAAGATGAGTGTGGTTACACTTTTGTATCCGTCCGTCCGTCCGTCCGTCTGTTGCAACGCAAACTAGTCTCTCAGTTTTTGAGCTATCTTCATGAAACTTGGCATATAAGCTTCTTATTGCTGCGAGCTGTAAATAAGTCGGAACGAGCCAGATCGGACCGATATATTGTATAGCTGACATAGAAACTATCGGCCGATTTTTGTTGTTTTTCAAGATATTGCAACAAGATTTGGCAAATCTTATTCTTATTACGTTCCGAATGTGCTGTCAAAATTGTAGCAAAATCGGACCACTACAACATATAGCTGCCATAGGAACAATCGGCTGAAATTAGGGTTTTTGTATGCAAACCTGTTTTGTTCTTGGAAATACCGCACATTATCAATACTTTTTAATGTTATACAGTAACCCGCCCTTAGTTTTTCCATTTAAATATCTCAGACGTTTATATTCTATTGCTGTTATAGGAACAATCAGTCAGTTCGTCTGTCTCTTGCAACGCAAATTAGTCCCCCAGTTATTGAGCTATCTTCATAAAAGTTGGCTCACAAGCTTCTTAATTCTGCCTTCATTAAATAAGTCGGAACGGGCCAGATCGGACTGATATATCGTACAGCTGTCATGGAGCCTTTCGGTCGATTTTCGTTATATTTCAAGATATAGCTATCAGGCTTACCACATCCAAATCTAAGTATGTCCTTAATAATAAAGTTTCATCAAAATCGAAGTTTTATAACTTATAACGATCAACGATCGGCCTAAGGAAGGTACCTGTTGCAATTTTATGAAAATCGGAGTACTATTACATATAGCTGTGTACAACTGCAAGGGTATAAAACCTTCGGCAAGCCGAAGGTAGCCTTGCTTTCTTGTTTTTTCTCTCTTTCATACTATTGCTATTGTGGGTAGTCATGTAAAACTTACATTACCCCAAAATCAACCTGAATAAATCAAATTATGATAAATAAAGAAAACAAAATCCAATAATGAACGAAATAAATCAAATTTAGAAAATAAAAGAAAGTATAAATATATAAATATACAAATAAAACCGAACGGAACAAACAGACCAACATGGCGTTGCTACGTAGCACAGAAAATTTATGTCGTGAAAGCACTAGGACCGAGAATTGTCAGATCTGTGAAAAGCCTTTATGGGGACGCGATTCGGTGGAGCATGTGTTAATAACCCTATGTTTACATAGTTTTCACGATATAACTGATTGGGTGCGACAGTTTAATGAATGCCCAATTTCCCAACGACAGAGATAGTAGCAAGGTCAGAGAAATCGCCGAAAACGGAAATATTACTATCTTTAGAGCCATCTACTTCGGTAGCTGCGAACCAACAGCCTAGTGCTCCCGTAGCCACAGCCAACCATGGAGCAGTGCCTAAAGGGTACACGCCCAATACTAGATATAAAACAAGTCGGAAAGGCTACAGTCGAGCGCGCCCGACTGTGGTATACCCGCTACAACTTTGCGAAAAAATACGTCTCACAGTCTCAAATTTGTTTTTCTAACTCGCCATATCGATGTTAAAAGAAGTTGTAGCATAATGCTAAAAAAAAACAAGTGGATATGGCTACAGTCGAGCGCTCGACAGTAAGATACCCTTCTCCCAATTTTTAAAATCCGTTACAAACGTGTAACCACACTCATAATTTCAAACAGAAATTTTGCACAAATACTTCTACTACATATAGCTTTCTCGCTCACACTCACACATCGGCGCACGTTAAGAGTGACGTCGACGTCGGCGTCAACTACTGAAAGCAGCGCGCAGGCTGCAGCTCGTACATTTGTACCGAAAACGTTGACTTGAATAACTTCTTTGTTATTGGAGCGATCAAATTGTAATTTGGAGAATATGTTCGTATGGTATATAGCTTTACACATACCAAAGCAGAACTTTATAAGTTTAATAGTTTGCTTAATAATCACAAATTACCAATTTGCGGGGGCGGTGGGCGTGGCACCAAACATTTGAAATAAACTTTGTCTGCTTGGGAAATATAGGAACCTCCATGCCAAATTTGGAGTCTCTAGCTTTTTTAATAGCTGAGATCCGTTGTCTCAAACAAACAGACGGACAGACGGACAGACAGACGGACATGGCGCAATCGACTCGGCTAGTGATCCTGAGTAAGAATATATATACTTTATGGGGTCTGCCACGCCTCCTTATGCCTGTTACATACATTTCACAAAGTTAGTATACCCTTTTTTGACCATTTTCAATGGTCGAAGGGTATAACAAGTGGATATGGCTACAGTCGAACGCTCGACAGTAAGATACCCTTCTCCCAATTTTTAAAATCCGGTACAAACGTGTAACCACACTCATAATATCAAACAGAAATTTTGCACAAATACTTCTACTACATATAGCTTTCTCGCTCACACTCACACAGCGACGCACGTTAAGAGTGACGTCGACGTCGGCGTCAACTACTAAAGTGGCGCGCAGGCTGCTGCTCGTACATTTGTACTGAAAACGTTGACTTGAATAACTTCTGTGTTATTGGTCCGATCGAATTGTAATTTGGAGAATATGTTCGTATGGCTTTCAGCATTATACATACTAAAGCAGAACTTTCTAAGTTTAATACTTTACTTAATAATCGTAAATTACCGATTTGTGGGGGCGGTGGGCGTGGCATCAAACATTTGAAATAAACTTTGTCTGCTTGGGAAATATAGGAACCTCCATGCCAAATTTGGTGTCTCTACCTCTTTTAATAGCTGAGATCCGTTGTCTCAAACAAATAGACGGACAGCAGGACAGACGGACAGACAGACGGACATGTCTCAATCGACTCGGCTAGTGATCCTGAGCAAGAATATATATACTTTGTGGGGTCTGCCACCCCTCCTTATGCCTGTTACATACATTGCACAAAGTTAGTATACCCTTTTTTGACCATTTTCAATGGTCGAAGGGTATAAAAAATAAAAATAAGAACAAAAGAAAAAACAAAAAAAAACAAGTGGGTAGGGCTACAGTCGAACGCCCGACAGTAGGATACCCTTCTCCCAATTTTAAAAATCCGTTACAAACGTGTAACCACACTCATAATTTCAAACAGAAATTTTGCACAAATACTTCTACTACATATAGCTTTCTCGCTCACACTCACACAGCGACGCACGTTAAGAGTGACGTCGACGTTAACTACTGAAAGCAGCGCGCAGGCTGCTGCTCGTACATTTGTACTGAAAACGTTGACTTGAATAACTTCTGTGTTATTGGTCCGATCGAGTTGTAATTTGGAGAATATGTTCGTATGATATATAGCTTTATATATACCAAAGCAGAACTCTATAAGTTTAATAGTTTGCTAAATAATCGTAAATTTATATGTTCAATACTTTGCTTAATAATCACAAATTACCGATTTGCGGGGGCGGTGGGCGTGGCACCAAACATTTGAAATAAACTTCACCTGCTTGGGAAATATAGGAACCTCCATGCCAAATTTGGAGTCTCTAGCTCTTTTAATAACTGAGATCCGTTGTCTCAAACAAACAGACGGACAGACGGACAGACAGCCGGACATGGCTCAATCGACTCGGCTAGTGATCCTGAGTAAGAATATATATACTTTATTGGGTCTGCCACGCCTCCTTATGCCTGTTACATACATTTCACAAAGTTAGTATACCCTTTTTTGACCATTTTCAATGGTCGAAGGGTATAACAAGTGGGTAGGGCTACAGTCGAACGCCCGACAGTAGGATACCCTTCTCCCAATTTTTAAAATCCGTTACAAACGTGTAACCACACTCATAATTTCAAACAGAAATTTTGCACAAATACTTCTACTACACACAGCGACGCACGTTAAGAGTGACGTCGACGTCGACGTCAACTACTGAAAGCAGCGCGCAGGCTGCTGCTCGTACATTTGTACTGAAAAGGTTGACTTGAATAACTTCTGTGTTATTGGTCCGATCGAATTGTAATTTGGAGAATATGTTCGTATGATATATAGCTTTATATATACCAAAGCAGAACTCTATAAGTTTAATAGTTTGCTAAATAATCGTAAATTTATATGTTCAATACTTTGCTTAATAATCACAAACTACCGATTTGCGGGGGCGGTGGGCGTGGCACCAAACATTTAAAATAAACTTCACCTGCTTGGGAAATATAGGAACCTCCATGCCAAATTTGGAGTCTCTAGCTCTTTTAATAGCTGAGATCCGTTGTCTCAAACAGACAGACGGACAGACGGACAGACGGATAGACAGACGGACATGGCTCAATCGACTCGGCTAGTGATCCTGAGTAAGAATATATATACTTTATGGGGTCTGCCACGCCTCCTTATGCCTGTTACATACATTTCACAAAGTTAGTATACCCTTTTTTTGACCATTTTCAATGGTCGAAGGGTATAATAATGCATGCTCCTGTTGGGATTCGAACCGTGGACCTCAAAAAAGCTTGTAAAATGCAGTTTGCAACTATAACCACTCCGCCATTAGCACATTATTATTTAGGCCGGCAAAGTTGCTTAATGAGACCATTCAGCTTGTCGTACTGGACAAAAACTAATACAAACTCACTTCCCATAAAATTATTTTTAATCAAATGCATTTTAATACTAAACTTAAAATATTTTAAATACTTGAAAAAAAGCAAATTTCAGAAAAAACCTATTAAAATCGGACCGGACCGAGTAGGATTCGAACCCGTACCCTTTCGCTTCACAGTCAACGACCACATCCACTCAGCCACTGCACCTTTTTTGCATCTACTATAAAATTGTAATAATGATCAGTGCAAATAACTTTAGTGCATATAATTGAAAAAAAGTGCTTGCTGCCGGAGTTGAACCTGCATTCTTTGCATATCTAACATAACAAAACAGACAAAACACGTGGTCACATGGCACTACTAAATTTTCACGAAACGTCCGCAATATGGTATTTATGACGTATATAAAAAACTGTTACTGTAGAGCTAATATTGCAGTTGTAATCCATTTTTTTCAATTTATAGGGGCGGGTGGAGGCGTGGCAAAAATCTAAAATAAACTTGATAAGCGTGCAGTAACAACACATATTGTCACAAAATTTGGTAGCTCTAGCTCTTATAATAGCTGAGTTCCAGGTGTTCACACGGACGGACGGACAGACAGACGGACAGACGGACTATATCGACTCGGCTGTTGATACTGATCAAGAATATATATACTTTATGGGTTCGGAGATGTCTCCTTCTGCCTGTTACATACATTTTCGGTTTGAACAAAGTTATAATACCCTTCTACTCTATGAGTAGCGGGTATAAAAACGGCACCGACTGAAGCCCACATCGATAACATGAAGCAGTCTATTAGACGTAAGCCCCCCAGGCAGACCAGGTCGGGGTGCGACGAATGCAGATAGGGGAGCACCTAAGAGTAGAGGAGGGTCCACCAATAGGTCCAACAGAGAACCGTCCCGAAGCATAGATTACGAGCTGTTAGGAGAGCAGATTGAACAAATAGTGGCCAGACAGTGAGAGGGCATAAGCTTTAGGCAAATATCGCCTGAAATAAGCCAGCAAAGTGTTCCTCGCCACGAAAGTAGCTTTCAGACAAATAGCTCTCGCATTAGAGCGGAGAGTAATCCAGAAAAAATCACGCAGCTCATCCACAGCTGGAATATTAAATTCGAAGGGTCCACCAAGGGATGATTCGTTGAAGAGTTTCTCTATCGCGTGGCGACCCTAACAAAAGATAGTCTCAATGATAACATGGAGGCGGTAAGTAAGAATTTACATATTTTATTTTATTTATATTTTTTATATTATGTATTATATTATTATTTTATTAAAATGTTATTAGCAAATGCAGGTAGTTATTAGCCACGGTTATTATTTTTTATATTTATATTTTATTATTTATTAACAACTATATGCAAGGTGACATTGACAGTGAGGCCCTTGTAAGGCAGCTACACTTTTCTGTCCCTTGCAGAAGTACTCGTAATTATCTTCCACTAATTCTTCCTTATTGTAGATCGAACTATGCACTGCACGATCCGTTCAGGGTATTATGTTCGGACTACAATAAACTTCAACACGTCATAGCTAGCACTAACTTTATTGCTGCTATGAAGTCTTTAATTCTTCTCTATCTAGCACGTTATTAGTAATATTATTTCCTCGATATTCTTTTTACTGCATGCATTTTCTATCTTCTATCCGCGTTTTCTATGTTTATCGCGTTATTTCCTTACGCGTGTCTATTCGCTTTTTTACCGCGTTTCCGTGTCGTCCGTTATGCGACGGTGCCTCTCGGTCGGTTAGGCGGGAGGTGGACTTCGTCTGGGTTCCGCGCGCAACAAGCATCGGCTTGGTGTCGTTGGACCACTTGTTAATACATTCATTGTATTCAACGTCCAAAAAAAAAAATAATGTTCATTCAGACCTTCTCTTTGCCACATCTGGTGTTTCTCAGGGTAGGCCCACTTCTCTTTACGCTTTTCATCAATGACCTACCCCTGGTCATACATAACTCCCGTACTCTCATGTATGCGGATGATGTAAAGCTGTGCTATCAATATAAAGATGACCACTGTCACTCTAACCTACAAGCCGACTTAAATAGTTTTCACTCTTGGTGTGGTGCGAATTTCTTACACCTGAACAGCTCTAAATGCAAGCTGATGACATTCTCCCGAGCCAGCCCAACGTACGTTTCTTATACTCTTTGTGGCTGTGAATTAGATAGAATCAACTCAGTTGATGATCTGGGGGTCCGATTGGACCGAAAATTAAAATTTTCCGAACATATTTCTAATATGGTCAATAAAGCCACTGCAGTGCACTGGTGTTCTTGGCTTTATTAAGAGGAGGTCTAAGGAGTTAGACGATCCTTATGTAACAAAGACCCTCTATACATCACTTGTTCGTCCAATTCTGGAATACGGATCATGCGAATGGTGTCCCCAGTACACTACTCATAAAAAACGCATTGAATCTGTACAAAAAAACTTTTTACTTTTCGCTTTACGAGGCCTTAACTGAGATGTAAACTTAAGACTTCCTTCTTATGGCAGTAGACTTTTGTTGCTTAATTTACCATATCTAGCTAACCGTAGAACCATGCTGGGTGTAGTATTCATTAATAACCTCATCCAATGTGATATTGACAGTGTAGACCTAGTTAGTCGGCTACACTTCTCTGTCCCTTGTAGAATAACACGTAATTACTTACCACTAACTCTTCCTTATTGTAGGTCGACTTATGCCCTTCACGATCCGTTAAGGGTATTATGCTCGGACTACAATAATCTATACTTTCTTATTTCTAACGTTTCCTCTGTTGCATGCCTAAAATTTGAAATCCTGTCCTATCTCTCTAGACATTAAGTAATCTTTCCTCGCAAATCTTTCCTATCTTTAGTATTAATTTGCATGTCCGCGTTCTCTATTTGCGTTTCGAGTCGTACGTTCGGCGACTGTGCCCCTCGGTCGGTTGGGCGGGAGGTGGACATTCGCTGTTTGGGATCCACGCGTAACAAGCATCGGCTTGGTATTGTATGGACCACTTGATTATACATTCATTGTATCAACGTCCAAAAAAAAAAAAAAAAAAAAAAATATGAACATATCCTCCAAATTACAATCCGATTGGACAAATAACACAGAAGTTATTCAAGTAAACGTTTTCAATGAAAACGTAGCAGCATGCGCTCTGCTACGAGTAGTTGACGTCGACGTCGACGTTGCGTCGTGTCGCTTTACTTTTTACGCGCGTCGCTGTATGAGTGCGAGCGAGTAAGCTATATGTTGTGTAGTTACACATTTATAACAGATTTAGAAAATTGGGAGAAGGGTATCTTACTGTCGAGCGCTCGACTGTAGCCATATCCACTTGTTTTAAATTCATTTATAGGCTTTTCCGAAATAAACAATTGGTTTATCTTTACCCAAGGTACTCTGTGACAAAACTGTTCTGATTGCCACATTGCTGGCATCCGTTGTCAGAATGAACTGTTTGTTGAAATTGGGATACTGCAACACTGGATCGTTGCATAAAAGTTTCTTAAAGATTTCGAAAGTATCAGTGAATTCTTTACCTATTTTAATCGTCTTTAGTTTCCCTTTTAATTGTCTAGTCAAAGGTTTAGTAACCCTTGCAAAATCTCTAATGAACTTTCTATAGTACCCTAACAGTCCAGGGACTGTCTGTTCCTTTTTTGTTTGTGGAATAGGGAATATTCAATTTCCTTGTTTAAAAATTCGGATTTTTCTATCTGAAGTTTTAAATTATCCTGAGCCAATTTCCTAAACACTATCCTTAAATGCATAATGTGTTGTTGTGGGGAACCCGAAAACACGACTATGTCGTCTAGATAAACTAAACAGCATTTTCCGATTAGTTCCCTTAATACACTGCCCATCACTCGGACGTCCGTCCGTCCGTCCGTCCGTCTGTTGCAACGCAAACTAGTCTCTCAGTTTTTGAGCTATCTTCATGAAACTTGGCATACAAGCTTCTTATTGCTGCGCGCTGTAAATAAGTCGGAACGAGCCAGATCGGACCGATATATCGTATAGCTGTCATAGAAACTATCGGCCGATTTTTTTTGTTTTTCAAGATATTGCAACAAGATTTTGCAAGTCTTATTCTTATTACGTTCCTAATGTGCTGTCAAAATTGTATCAAAATCGGACCACTATAACATATAGCTGCCATAGGAACAATCGGCTGAAATTAGGGTTTTTGCATGCAAACCTGTTTTGTTCTTGGAAATACCGCACATTATCAATACTTGTTAATGTTATACAGTAACCCGCCCTTATTTTTTCCATTTAAATATCTCAGACGTTTATAGCTGTTATAGGAACAATCAGTCAGTCCATCTGCAACGCAAATTAGTCCCCCAGTTATTGAGCTATCTTCATAAAAGTTGGCTCACAAGCTTCTTAATTCTGCCTTCATTAAATAAGTCGGAACAGGCCAGATCGGACTTATTATCGCACAGCTGTCATGGAGCCTATCGGTCGATTTTCGTTATATTTCAAGATATAGCTATCAGGCTTACCACATCCAAATCTAAGTATGTCCTTAATAATAAAGTTTCATCAAAATCGAAGTTTTATAACTTATAACGATCAACGATCGGCTTAAGGAAGGTACCTATTGCAATTTTATGAAAATCTGAATACTATTACATATAGCTGTGTACAACTGCAAGGGTATAAAACCTTCGGAAAGCCGAAGGTAGCCTTGCTTTCTTGTTTTTGTTTTTTTTTTGTTCTTATTTTTATTACCTTCGACCATTGAAAATGGTCAAAAAAGGGTATACTAACTTTGTGAAATGTATGTAACAGGTATAAGGAGGCGTGGCAGACCCCATAAAGTATATATATTCTTACTCAGGATCACAAGCCGAGTCGATTGAGACATGTCCGTCTGTCTGTCCGTCTGTCCGTCTGTCTGTTTGAGACAACGGATCTCAGCTATTAAAAAAGATAGAGACACCAAATTTGGCATGGAGGTTCCTAAATTTCCCAAGCAGATGAAGTTTATGTTAAATGTTTGATGCCACGCCCACCGCCCCCGCAAATCGGTAATTTGTGATTATTAAGCAAACTATTAAACTTATAAAGTTTTACTTTGGTATGTAAAAAGCTATATACCATACAAACATATTCTCCAAATTACAATCTGATCGGACCAATAACACAGAAGTTATTCAAGTCAACGTTTTCAGTACAAATGCACGAGCAGCAGCCTGCGCGCTGTTTTCAGTAGTTGACGTCGACGTCGACGTCACTCTTAACGTGCGTCGATGTGTGAGTGTGAGCGAGAAAGCTATATGTAGAAGAAGTATTTGTGCAAAATTTCTGTTTGAAATTATGAGCGTGGTTGCACGTTTGTAACGGATTTTAAAAATTGGGAGAAGGGTATCTTACTGTCGAGCGCTCGACTGTAGCCATATCCACTTGTTTTTTTTTTAGCGTTATCCTACATCTTCTTTTAAAATCGATGATAATGCTAAGGCGAGTTAGAAAAACAAATTTAAGACTGCGAGATGTGTTTTTTCGCAAAGTTGTAGCGGGTATACCACAGTCGGGCGCGCTCGACTGTAGTCTTTCCGACTTTTTTATTATTTATTTTATTTTGCATGATCCTATCCTATCGCCTATCCGCGTTCTCTTTCTTTATCGCGTTAATTTCTTCTCGCGTGTCTATTTGCATTTTTACCGCGTTTCCGTGTCGTCCGTTACGCGACGGTCGGTTAGGCGGGAGGTGGACTTCGTCTGCGTTCCGCGCGAGTTATAGTAAGAATCACTTATATTGTGTTCGATATATATATATATATTTAGTAAACGGTTGAGTTATGAGAATCACTTGTATTGTGTTCTATAAGAATTTAATAAACGACTGATCGGTTTGTGTTTCCACAATAGACTGAATACAATTTTATTTGGATATTTCTTATAGTATGAAGACAAGCTCTAGAGTTGTAAGTATGTTTACAATTGTGCTGACTTATTAATCTATATGTGTGTATATGATGTGTGACTCTTCCGAGAATATGCAGTCCAGAGCATCCTGTTTACATTGTCAGCGTTTTATACTTTGTCGTCAACGATCTGGCTCGCGATGTTGTTGTTGTTGTCCGTGGGTCGATGTCGTTGCCCTTAGTGGGATCTGGCCGGTTTTGGGGGAGGAGAAGGTGCAGTGGTAACTCCTCCCCCCCGAGATTGAAGAGAGGGCCATAACGAAGGAATGGTTCTCTCTGGTATGATGGGAGTAACGGTGGAAATGAGGATCGTCCTTTTCTTGATGCAGGCAAGGGCTACAATTCCAACGAGGAAGGCCATGCTCAAGCATGCGTACAATATTTTAAAGTGTGTCCCATACAGTTTTTGCGTGTTCCATATTTGAAACTCCGTGTTTATGTCTTCCATGATTAATCTGTCCAGATTAAAATCGCTTCGTGACAAATTGGTAAGGATGTTTGGAAACTCCGGGACCGTAATGTTCACCACGTCCTCTATGCTCATAAGGGTGTTGTCGAACGTTCGTCCATTCAGATTAACTGAACAGTTAGCATAGTGTATAATAGCTGAACGGGGAACCCTTAGCTGTTGGCCGCAATCGGAATTCACCATCAGGTCGGGTGCGTAGAAGATGAAGATGTGTCCTTTTTGTGGTTCGAAAATTTCTCCTCTCCTTATAGTCTCCACCGCACTACATGTTGCCGTATGATTTGACAATATTCTCTTGATACAATCTTGATTGGGTGTATCGAATGTTGCTCGTTGGAGGTCACATATGTTTACTTGGTCTATTCTGTTGCAGGGTTCAGTGAAATAAAGTGTCTGTGTGTTCTTACCAGATATATAGTTAGGTGTTACAATGAATTGGGTATCGTTAATAGGTAAGGGGATTAGTCTAGTTAATTGATAAGTGTCTGATGTTAATATTGGTATTTTAATAGTAAATATAATGTCTTTGTTTTGCATTATTGCATTCAATGTTAATATTCTATAGACATTTCCTTCGTTGTTTATTAAAAAATTCTGTTTTTGCATGATATTTATTATTTTATCAATTTCCTCACTATTCAATATAAATTTCGGAACTATGTTAAGTTTGGATAATAATAAACTTTCAGCAATATTACTCAAGTGTAACATAGTTAGATCCACATTAGCATTTATTCTTGTTATGTATTGTAAGATTTCTATTTTTTTATTTTCGTCATTTGACTGTTTAGAAATTGAATTTTGAGTTAGCTTAAGATAATTTTCAATATTTATTTGTTCTTTATTTATGTGGTCTGTGATATTTTTGAATCTAATAAGAATTTCGTTATTAAAGTGCAATTGGTTCTGTGTATTAGTTTGTAGATTTTCTGAATCTTGTTTCAATATTTTTAAATTTTCTTGTATCTCTTTCTCGTCTGTCGCGTCAATGTTGCCTGTTAAGACCTGAATCATGGATCCTAACCCGTTAACTAGTCCTCTCTTTGACCTTCTCATTGGTAAAAGACTATAAAGGCGTTGTTGTAACTGTTGAATTTTTTGTTCTAAGACAAGGGTCAATTCATCTATGTTTTCCTCCCTTTTAAGGAGGTTAAGAGAATTATTAAAACTCTCAACAGCGCGTTGGTAGTCTGCTAAGTGAACAACGTGGTATATCCTTTTAAATGAATGTATGATCCTAGTTGTACCTAGTTGTATTGTCGCTACCGGTTGCTGTCGTCCAAGAATCGTCTTAATACTAATGTATTGCGACGCTGACAGTAAGAACCTGTAAGACATTTCTGTGTTATTATTAGGTTTTAGTGTTTTTTTTTTTTTTATGTGATATAGGGTATCCTATTTGTTCCCTAATTGCGTTTTAATCTTAGACTTGTGTATTTTTTGTCTTTTGTGGGTAGTGAATGTGGGGCCCCCATCCGTAAGTACAGTTTGTTTAGAAAATCTAGGTGTTAACTTATTACGCCTATTTTATTTTCGAAATACTATATCTTGAGTTTCTACCTGTATGGGTTCTTTTCTATCCTTATTCAATTTTTCAATGTTTTGCTCTTTATTTTGTTGTACGAAGTTTCTTACTTTAGGGTAAATATTTTTTTGAAATTCGTTTATTTTTTGTAGATAATCGTGTTCGTCACTAAATTGAACAGTTTGTTGGAACGTGTGTGTACGGCCCGCAAATAGCTCGTAGGGGGTTTATTTTGTTGCCGAGTGAATTGCGTTATTATACGTAATAAATGCTTCAACTAGGACTTCCTCATGATCTATCTGTAATTTCTTTCTTTTCCTTTCTTCCATAATGATACGATATACTTCAGCTATCGTAGAATGCAGTCTTTCGACTGGAGAATTACTAGAAGATTGCTGGAAAGATGTAACATGTCGTTCTATATTATATTGCTGACAGAAATCTTTGAAAAGGTTTGAATTATATTCGGCGCCCTGATCGTATACAATCTTCTTGGGTATACCAAAGGCTACAATAAAGCGCCTAATAGAACCTACTACATTAACTGCGTCTCTTGCAGGAATTGTGTACCCACAAGCGAATCTCGAAAATTTATCGATAATTGTAACGACATATTTTCCATTAATTGTATATAAACCGGTGTGGAGTATGTCTAATGGCAATGTAGGCGTTTCCGTTAGTTGAAATTTAACCTTAGGAGGGTGCCGATTATATTTTAATGTGTGACAAATATCACAATTTTAATGGTGTGGGAAATTTTTGTCTTCATGTCCGGGAAGTAAAACTGTCTTTTTAAGTGGGCTACAGTTTCGTCGATACCTCTATGGTTGTTACTTATGTGATAGTTCTCTATTTGGCATTCTTGGTCTTTTGCTTCTAATAGGTCTGTTAGAAAATTAGTGCATCTTAAAACATTGTATATCTTACTATTTGCAAAGAATTTTTAAAAGCTATCCTGAATTTTAGAAAAAATGTCGTCGGGTGCGAAAACCGCGTTAGTTTTGTTAGGTTTTAAATATTTCTTCAAAATTTGAGTTATGTTTTCTTCGTTGAAAACTAGTTCGCAAATTGTATGACTGTTTTTCCGTTTAAATACGACTTCAGTTATACTTTCTGAAAGGAGACCATACTTAAATACTAACTGGTAGTTAAAGTCGTTTAGGGGTTTTTCCGAAATATAGATGTGGTCATCTAAATGTTCGGAAGACGAGTGTATTGTGTCTCCACACGTTCCTGCTACTGAGTTACTATCATTCATGTTGACGTCGACCACTACTCTGCTTAATGCGTCCGCCACCAAATTCTGAGAACCTTTCTTATACAAAACTTCGTAGTCGTATTCTACAAGTTGCATTCTCCATCTTACTATTTTAGAAGTTGGTTCCTTAAAACTCATGAGCCATGTCAGTGGCTTGTGGTCTGTAATTATTACAAAGCTTCTCCCAAATAAGTAAGGGCGGAAATATTTAACTGCCCACATTATTGCTAACATTGCTTACAGCATTTCATTTCCTAGTGAACGGACGTGTTTTTTTTTTGCGCTTCGATTTTTCGGCTTTTTTATTAAAAACAACCGGTGTTTTCACTTTACTTAACTTTAATCTCGAAGTTAAACTTTAGCCCCTTCACGACGCGTGTGCAAGTTATTATATTCTCCGATCAGATGTCCAGGGAGTTATTATATTCTCCAATCAGAAGTCCAGGGGCTTCCTTGACACCTTTTTAGGAAGATTAGGTTGGAGGGCTTTACTTCGCCCCCTTCAGTTATATTACTAGCCTTGTGGCGTAGCAATGTAGAATGATTAATAACAATATTATTTTACGGGTATGTGCCGGAGTGGAGCTGTGTTTTATTGAGCAGCTTTATCAGAACTAAAGTACAGACAATATTCTTTTCTTAGTTTACCCTACGCGACAATGCATCGCGCCACCAAGGCATGAGCGGCAAGCCAACTCAGCATTCCTTGCGGCACAGCGTAACACTCCAAATGGGAAGTGTCGGATTTCCAGCGCCGAACGGACTCAGCACAGAGCGCTGAACTCTATTATGGCGCGTCAGCATTGTTTATGCAAAGCTACTTAGTTGCTAAGGGAATATGAACTTGATTGTTTGTTAACTATCCCCCCTCAGGTTTTTGACCGTCCTCGGTCAAGCTGAACTTGTCGATGGTCCGCTGCATCTCCTTGGAGGCTCGTCTTCTTCTTAACGCCAGGTAAAGTAAGAGGGAGCCCATCAGACTGACGTTCAAGATGACACCAGCTGCGAACCAGACTCCAGGCGAGCCTGCGGATTCAACTTCTTCCTTAAAACTTTGGATGGATCGCAAGTTTTCGTTGTTCATTCTGTGTAGCAGAGGCATACTGAGCACAGGGTCGTGGCCGACGATGTTAAGTAGTGGAGACCTGACGATTCCTGGTCGCTTGCTTAGTGTCTTTCGAATGTTCACAAATACAGTACCATTGATGGTTGCCGTTTGCTCGAAGGTCACCAGGTGCGTTCCCTCGATTAGAATCTCTGGCCCACCATCTGTGCTAACGTGGGCTGTTGCTTCGTTGATTATCACAACACCGTCATCTACAGGCGTTATTGCTTGCAAGTGGCTGGGTTGTGTGTGGCATTGTGCGGAGTTTCCCGCATGGAGTGAACGCGCGCATGATTCGCGCCGGGACCGTTCGCAGAACGTGCGGTGTGTGGTCTCAGTGCATCCTGTGACCGCGAAAGTGTCATCTTGACATTCCGCCAGTGTGTCGTCGTCGAGGCGTAAGATGATGTGTTGATGGGAGACCGGGTAGACAGCGACCTTCTTGCACCTGAACTTAACCCTTGGGTAGGCTATTAGTATATGAATAATATTTGCGGACTGGAGGACTCTAATCTTAGATGCTTCTATTAAGCTTACTATATGAGTGTCTTGTTCGACAAGCGATTTCAGATCGGCATGATCAAGGATTGTGGGGTTTACTATATTCGACTTGGCCAGCGTAATGGTAAGAATCAAATTTTGGATTTCTGTGAAAAGCATCCTATTTCTTGCCAATAGTGCTTCGAATAGATGTGGGGTGTCAACCAAGTCGTTTTTCCGGGCATTAATTATTGTATTGATTGTGTCGGTTAGTCTGTTAATCTGTTTTTGAGTCTCTGAGTTGACGATTATCTGCCTAGAGTTAGATTCCACTAGCTGAGCCTCCGTGATCTTGATCTTTAGGAAATCGGAGGCATCAGGGGTACCCGCCACTACCTTCAAGGCTGTACCTAAGAAGTCTAAGCTCCTGGCAATCCTGTGGTGAACATTAAGGACGGACAACAAAGTTCTCAGGTGATCTGTATCAACCTCTTACGCATATGGGATTGGGGAAAGGACTCGGACAGTTTCTGTGTTTCGTCTATCATGATAGCGTACTCGGAAAGGTTACTCGAATGTTTCAAAAGGTCGCGCTGTTCAAACACCAGCATATTCCCATCTAACACGGGAATGTATTTTGCATGCGAAAAGTCGGTGATCCGAGCATTCGCTACCACCAGGGACATTAGCATCATGAGGGTAAACCTGGAAATTAAAGACAAGGTGAGACTCTAGTGCTCGGGTTTTCCTTAACGTAACTTATTAACTAACTGTAAGGGGAGCGCCTACTTGAGGTTGTCCTTATGGACCACCCTCCCCTTAATGAGCGTCTGATTGGGTTTCGTGTAAGGCATTCAGATTCTGCCTAGATAGGGCATCTGCCACGAAGTTTTCTTTGCCAGGTTTGTAAAAAACCTTGGCATTATGCTGGTCTATATAAGATTTCCACCTTTTAATCTTGGCATTCGTGTTTCTATCGGCAACAGCGAATGTGAGGGGTTGGTGGTCGGTAAAAATATTGATTTCCCTCGAGCCATACAGGAAGTTCTGCAGCTTACTTAACGCCCATACAATCGCAAGCAATTCCCTTTCGTTTGTTGCATAGTTTTGCTCGGGCGGTTTAAGGGTACGAGAAATCATGGTGATCGGCCTGCCCTCTTGAGACAGGACTGCACCGATGCCACTTGCGGACGCATCTGTGGTGAGGTCAAAAGGCTTCTTGAAATCGGGGTATTTGAGTATAACATCCTCGGATGCTAGAATGTTACGCAGCCTTTGAAATGCGCACCGTTGAGTCTCATTAAACTCAACACAAATCTTCTTAGACATATGCCTACTCACCGAACCGTTTTCCCCTTTCAGGATGTCAGTTATCGGACGAGCTATGGCTGCAAAGTCTTTAATGAAGACTCTGTAGTAGCTGGCCAAACCAAGGAACGATCTAACACTGTAGACACTTTTGGGTTCAGGATATTCCTGAATGGCCTTTACCTTTTCTGGGTCGGACTTAGTCCCATCCTTGCTTACGATGAAGCCGAGGTACTCAACACTTTCTTTGAAGAATTGTGTCTTTTCCTGGCTCACCCTTTTTTTTTTTTTTTTTTTTTTAACTTTATATATTGTATATTTATTAAGGCATACGGGGAAATCCAAAACCCCTTTGTGTCCTTGGCAGCTATTAATTCAGCCTATTTAGGCGCGCTGGCTAACTAAAGTTAGCAGAATCATAAAGTTAACAATTAAAAACAAAAATCTAAAATTAAAATATCATAGTGCTGTGTCAGCCTCTGCTGACCCTTCTCATAGGAGATCGGAGAATGAGGTCCCTGGGTTGTCGCCTATTAAGCCTCCTTAGTGTGCGTGATCTGCTCAGTGCGCTAGCAAGCCGATTCCTATGACGCCCCAGTCTTTCATGGTAGCGACTTGAATGCTGGTTTATAGTATCAAATACTGTGGTAAGCTTAAGGTCTCTGTGCAGGGTTGTGTTTCGCACATACCACTCGCACCCGGAAATAAGTCTAGCAGCTCTATTTTGGACGACTTGAATCCTTCGGATTTGGCTATCGCAAGCCAACCCCCAGATCTGGCACCCATACCTCCATATTGGTGCAATTATAGTTTTATAAATTGTTACTTTGTTAGAAAGTGACAATTTGCTGCAAAAGTGCTTTGCAATCTTTGCACGTATACGTGTTTTGACGTCGGTTATGTGTTTTGAAAATGTGAGTCTGCGATCCAAAATAATACCGAGGTACTTTGCTGCGTTAGACTGTGGTACGGGTTCTTCATCTATGTAGATGGCTGGTGGAGTGTTTCGTTTGAGGGTGTAGCAAACGTTGGCCGATTTACTGCTATTGATACCGATATTCCAGCGCCTTGCCCATTCAGAAAATCTTGTTGCATAGTCCTGGATGACTTCAGCTGCATCAAGCTCACTTTGGGACCTATATGTTATACATACGTCGTCAGCAAAAGTCGCCAGCATTGACTTCCCTAGAAGGCAATCATACGGGCGCGGCATGTCAAAGCTGTATAAGGTGTATAGCAAAGGGCCAAGGACACTGCCCTGTGGGACTCCTGCTGCGACATCTTGCTCGGTAGAAAGGGCTGAGTGAAATCGAACTGCAAATCGCCTTCCTTCTAGATAGGATACCAGCAATCCGAAATAAGGCGCAGGTAGAGTCTGTTTAATTTTAAGAAGGATTCCAGAGTGCCATACTCGATCAAATGCTTCCCGGATATCCAAAAAGAGGGCGTTGCAGTACTCCTTATTGTCAAAAGCAGTTAGTATTTGCCCTACAACCCTGTGGAGCTGCTCGACGGTGCAGTGGCCAGAACGGAATCCGAACTGGTGCTCAGGTGTTATTCCCCGGATTTCCATAATTCTAACCATCCTGGTAGCAATAAGTTTTTCAAACACCTTCGAGATTGAAGGAAGGAGACTAATCGGCCGGTAGGAAGCGGGTTCACCCTCATATTCGCCTCGATCAGGCATTTCAGCACAGTATCGATGTGGCGGACATGGTCGGACTCGTTTTCTGAGAAAATTATGACGTCATCTACATAGACGTAACATATTTTCCCGATTTGCTCTCTCAGCACATCGTCTAGGGCTCTTTGAAAAATGCTGCTTGCATTCCTCAAGCCGAACGGCAGACGGCAAAACTCGTATTTGCCGCCATTCACCGAGAACGATGTCTTCTCGCGGTCGTGTTCCGCGAGGTAAATTTGATGATACCCTGACTTTAGGTCAAGGGTAGTGAAGAACTTTGCCTTGCCCAGATTCGCTAGAATCATGGGAATACTAGGCATGGGGTAACGGTCTGGGATGGTTCGCTCATTGAGCTTTCTGAAATCTATGACCAACCTCTTTTTCGGGTTACCGAAATCGTCGGTGCCCTTTTTGTCAACAACCCACGTCGGGCTGTTGTAGGGTGACCTTGATGGCCTGATAATGCCATCCTTTAGTAGTTGTTTGACTTCGTTGTTTACGAAGTCAGAAACACCCATGGAGTCTGGGTAAGCTCTCGAGTACACCGGTTCGTTGTCTACTGTACGAATTGTGGCAGTGACCGCGGTGTTGAAAGGGAGAGCTTCGTGTGAGGTAGAGAAGGCCTTCTTCCTTCTCAAGATTGTGTCCTTGAACTCCTTCTTAACGGAGGCAGGCACCACAATGTCATTCACATCAGTGAAGTTCACACTAGGTCAGCTGAAGTAGTGAAGCTTTTCACATACGCCCTGATATTCCAGAGAGTCCTCAGCTAGGTTCAACTTGACTCCGGCCTGTGTTAACAGGTCTAAGCCTATGATAGCGTCGAACGAGTTGAGCGAATTCAATAGGAAAAATGGGGAGGTGTGCTTGAAGACCTTCAAAAGGCACTTTTGCTTGATTTCGGTGGAGCCCTGTATTGAGCTCACCGAGAACGGACTGGCGACCGGCATTACATTTTGTAACTCCTTTACGGGCTTAATGTAATTCTTTGCCGCGCCGGTGTCAATTAACATCTTTAAAGTTCTCCCAGCCAACCGTCGTTCAATGAACGGCAACCGGGAGCGTCCCCTAAAAAATTCAGTGAGTCATCGCTTGGAGCGTACTCATTGTCACTGTCGATATCTTCGACTGCAGCCTTTGCTGCCTTCTCATACTCCTGCTTGGGGTCTTTTGCGTTAGGGTCTTTAGTCTTGGGGTTTTCTTGGACAACATTATTGATGCGCTGGCGTCTTGGACCAGTTGAACGGTCCGAGGAATTTCTCCTCTTAGAAGTGTTGGGCTCATTAGGGTTGTTCCTATTGTACTCGGTGCGCTGCCTGAACTTGGAGGACGAGTCGACCTCCATAGGTTGAGGTGCTTGCGCCTGGTTGTCGCTATTGGTCTGACCATTAGTGTTACCCTTTTGTCGCCTGACAAAATGTGGGTTTCTGTCCTGGCCCTGTTCCTCTTTATTGTCTCTTCCCTGTCTACCCTGGAAGCGACCCTTGCCGTTTCCAGACGTTTGCGCACGTTCCTCTGCGGCCTTGGCGTAGGAAGTTGCGAACATGCTCCTCTCAATGCTTGCTTCCGCTTCTCTGGCCAAAGCCAGGGCAGAAGGCAAGTCTTTAGGTTGAGCCGGGAAGACCACTGCTCTGAGGGACTTTTTGAGGCCCGAAATGAAAGCGTGCAGGGCATCGGCTCTAACCTCAGCGTTGAGCAAGTCAGCGCCCTCTTGCTCATGTGTCATTACAATCTTATTGGTGATGAGCGTCAACTTTTTCTCGACCTCGTCATAGTACTGCATCAGTGGCATGTCCCCTTGCCTGACCATCTCCAACCCCTGCCTCAGTAGACGTAGGGATGTTTTGTCCGAATACGTGCAGTCCAACCTGGCCAAAATGGCATCAAAATTCAGTACAGTATTGTGCGACACAAGTAAGGCTCCAGCTGCGCCTCGAATTTTGTTTCGAAGGATAGCTACAGCTTGGTAGTGTGTACTGCTGCCATTATAAGGCTTGAATAGGTCATAAGCGTATATGGCCGACTGTCTCCAGGCCACATACTCGTCTTGGGTGCCAGAGAATTCTGGCACGGACTTGATTATGTCAAGTGGTAAGTCACACCTAACCTCAGGATTCACAGTAACCTTTTCGTACGTGATGATTTGCGGTGCTTCCACCTGCAAACTTTTGTACCCGAGCAGCTAGTGAGTTTATTTGCGTTTGAAATTGGGACTGTTGTTGTGCTAATGCCTGTCTGACGGCATTTTCGACAAGAGCTTGGATCTGAGCGGGGTCCATGATGCTATTTATGGGGGGACTAGCTAACGGCTGATCTGCTATCGGGCTTGCTCGTTCCTCCTCCCAACTGTCTTCACTCTCGTATTGAACTTTTATGTCTCTGTAAGTACCCGCCCAACTCATTGTTTGGTTAACACAACACAAATACGCTTTCGCCGAGCACAAGCGATCGGCTTATAATAATATATATAATATATATAATAAATTTGGTTGGGTGTGCAACGAAAATTTATTTCGTCAAGGTATGCAATATTAGTTAGGCAATAAAAGGTATGCAATATTTATTTTATAAGTTAGGCAATAAAAAGTATGCAATATTTATTTATAAGCTAGGCAATAAAAAGTATGCAATGTTTATTTCCCTAAAGGGGTATGCAATAAAAATTGAGTATGCCGAAAGTATGCAATGAAAATTGGTCAAACCGAATTTCACAACCTTTACGTGGCCAGCAATGAATTCTATTTTTCACTTGTTTATACCCTTCGACCATTGAAAATGGTCAAAAAAGGTATACTAACTTTGTGCAATGTATGTAACAGGCATAAGGAGGCGTGGCAGACCTCACAAAGTATATATAGTCTTGCTCAGGATCACTAGCCGAGTCGATTGAGACATGTCCGTCTCTCTGTCCGTCTGTCCGTCTATCCGTCTGTCCGTCTGTATGAGGGAACAGATCTCAGCTATTAAAAAAGCTAGAGACACCAAATTTGGTAAGTTGGAAGTTCCTATATATAATAGGCAGGTGAAGTTTATGTTAAATGTTTGATGCCACGCCCACCGCCCCCGCAAATCGGTAATTTACTATTATTAAGCAAAGTATTAAACTTATAAAGTTCTGCTTTGGTATGTATAATGCTAAATGCCATATGAACATATCCCCCAAATTACAATCCGATCGGACCAATAACACAGAAGTTATTCAAGTCAACGTTTTCAGTACAAATGTACGAGCAGCAGCCTGCGCGCTGCTTTCAATAGTTGACGCCGACGTCGACGTCACTGTTAACGTACTCGATCAAATGCTTCCCGGATATCCAAAAAGAGGGCGTTGCAGTACTCCTTATTGTCAAAAGCAGTTAGTATTTGCCCTACAACCCTGTGGAGCTGCTCGACGGTGCAGTGGCCAGAACGGAATCCGAACTGGTGCTCAGGTGTTATTCCCCGGATTTCCATAATTCTAACCATCCTGGTAGCAATAAGTTTTTCAAACACCTTCGAGATTGAAGGAAGGAGACTAATCGGCCGGTAGGAAGCGGGTTCCCTTTCCGGCTTTCCCGGTTTGTGAATCATGGAGATTATCCCGAGCTTCCACTGAGGAGGAAAGTATTGCCATCTAATAATAGCGTTAAACACCAACGCAATGTAGAGGATCGCTCGTCCAGGTAGAGCCTTTAAAGTGGCATTACAGATGTTATCATGGCCTGGTGCCTTGTTGCTGTTTTGGTGTGCTATGACATCAGCTATCTCACCAGGTTCAATCGGCGCGATTGGCAAGTCCATTTGAAGCGCTTGAGTTAGCTGATCCTGAGTCTCATCAATCTGCTGCTGACTTGCAAGATTAAATGGCTGAAAGCGCTCGGCAAGGTGCGTAGCAAAAACTTCCGCTTGCCTCAAGTCAGTCCAACACCAAGCCCCGTTACTGTCAATCAGTGGCGCTTTCCTTGCGCAGCGCCTTTTAATAGCGCGCGTAGCTTTCCAGAGTGAGTGGGTCGCTTCACTTTCAACTCCAGTATTGGCAAGCCGGTCATCAAACCAAGCAGATTTGTGCTGCACCAAAGCACTTCGAAGGATACTTTGCGCTCTGTTCCAGTCTGCTTTGTCCAGCGGGTGACGAGACCTCATCCATCTTGTGCGTAAGCGCCTCTTCTCAGCTATAAGAAGCAGAATCTCTCTGGTGATCGGGATTTTAGCTGCTGTAGGCCTCTGGACCGGGTTAGGAGTAGCCAATCTAGCTGCAGTCTTGATATTATGGGTGAGAGTGTCAACGGCTTCTTCTAGGTCCCTTTCTGAATTTATCACCGTATTCAGGTTCAAAGAGGACTCAAGAAGCTCATGGAATAGTTCCAGGTCGGTGCGCCTACCGATTAATCGCTCCATCTTGGGATAATCTGTAGCTGATGCATTTAGAGATATTATAAGCGGCAGATGGTCGGAGCTGAGCTCAGCAACCGACCGTATCTCAGCATGCAGATCCAGTATGCCCCTGGTAATAGCAAAATCGATATAGCCTGGGGAGCCTCTACTGCCGTACGGGAATCTTGTAGGACCGCCGGTTGCTAGGGAGCTCATATCTGAGCTTAGAACCAAATTCGCTAGCACACGCCCTCTTCGGTCGCATCTCCCCGCTCCCCATAGCCAGTGGGAAGCATTCCAGTCGCCCGCGACGAGGAGTTTGGAACATTGTTGCTCCAGAATGCGTTCGAATTCATCCGTATCCCATATGAACCTCGGAGGACAGTAAATCGCACCAAAATTGACAGGGCCATGATCCGTGTCGATGGCTGCAGACGCGAGTTGCACCTTATCAGTGGCTATTGGTGTAAGAGGGAAATGGACTAGGCTGGATTTGACCATGATCGCTGCACCACCTTTGGCGTTGCCGTCGCTTGGGTCATTGGCAGTGTAGGCCTCCTTCTTAAAATTAAACAGACTCTACCTGCGCCTTATTTCGGATTGCTGGTATCCTATCTAGAAGGAAGGCGATTTGCAGTTCGATTTCACTCAGCCCTTTCTACCGAGCAAGATGTCGCAGCAGGAGTCCCACAGGGCAGTGTCCTTGGCCCTTTGCTATACACCTTATACAGCTTTGACATGCCGCGCCCGTATGATTGCCTTCTAGGGAAGTCAATGCTGGCGACTTTTGCTGACGACGTATGTATAACATATAGGTCCCAAAGTGAGCTTGATGCAGCTGAAGTCATCCAGGACTATGCAACAAGATTTTCTGAATGGGCAAGGCGCTGGAATATCGGTATCAATAGCAGTAAATCGGCCAACGTTTGCTACACCCTCAAACGAAACACTCCACCAGCCATCTACATAGATGAAGAACCCGTACCACAGTCTAACGCAGCAAAGTACCTCGGTATTATTTTGGATCGCAGACTCACATTTTCAAAACACATAACCGACGTCAAAACACGTATACGTGCAAAGATTGCAAAGCACTTTTGGCTACTCCGCCCGTGCAGCAAATTGTCACTTTCTAACAAAGTAACAATTTATAAAACTATAATTGCACCAATATGGAGGTATGGGTGCCAGATCTGGGGGTTGGCTTGCGATAGCCAAATCCGAAGGATTCAAGTCGTCCAAAATAGAGCTGCTAGACTTATTTCCGGGTGCGAGTGGTATGTGCGAAACACAACCCTGCACAGAGACCTTAAGCTTACCACAGTATTTGATACTATAAACCAGCATTCAAGTCGCTACCATGAAAGACTGGGGCGTCATAGGAATCGGCTTGCTAGCGCACTGAGCAGATCACGCACACTAAGGAGGCTTAATAGGCGACAACCCAGGGACCTCATTCTCCGATCTCCTATGAGAAGGGTCAGCAGAGGCTGACACAGCACTATGATATTTTAATTTTAGATTTTTGTTTTTAATTGTTAACTTTATGATTCTGCTAACTTTAGTTAGCCAGCGCGCCTAAATAGGCTGAATTAATAGCTGCCAAGGACACAAAGGGGTTTTGGATTTCCCCGTATGCCTTAATAAATATAAAAGAAAAAATACAAAAAAAAAAAAAAAAAAAAAAAAAAAAAAAACTGTTAACGTGCGTCGCTGTGTGAGTGTGAGCGAGAAAGCTATATGTAGTAGAAGTATTTGTGCAAAATTTCTGTTTGAAATTATGAGTGTGGTTACACGTTTGTCACGGATTTTAAAAATTGGGAGAAGGGTATCCTACTGTCGGGCGCTCGTCTGTAGCCCTACCCACTTGTTTTAGTTTTTGGTTTTGCTAGAGACACTTGATGGGATGCCGTAGAAACAACTTGTCAAACTTACATGTTTTGTAGCTTAACTACCCTGTCAGCTAGACTGTGGTTCTTTTTAAGTTGGGCGCCAGTTATTATATTCTCCGATCAGATGTCCAGGGAGTTATTATATTCTCCAATCAGATGTCCAGGGAGTTATTATATTCTCCAATCAGAAGTCCAGGGGCTTCCTTGACACCTTTTTAGGAAGATTAGGTTGGAGGGCTTTACTTCGCCCCCTTCAGTTATATTACTAGCCTTGTGGCGTAGCAATGTAGAATGATTAATAACAATATTATTTTACGGCTATGTGCCGGAGTGGAGCTGTGTTTTATTGAGCAGGTTTATCAGAACTAAAGTACAGACAATATTCTTTTCTTAGTTTACCCTACGCGACAATGCATCGCGCCACCAAGGCATGAGCGGCAAGCCGACTCAGCATTCCTTGCGGCACAGCGTAACACTCCAAATGGGAAGTGTCGGATTTACAGCGCCGAACGGACTCAGCACAGAGCGCTGAACTCTATTATGGCGCGTCAGCATTGTTTATGCAAAGCTACTTAGTTGCTAAGGGAATATGAACTTGATTGTTTGTTAACTTGCATGCTTCTGTAAATTAGTCAAACTAATCTGTGTTTGCTAATTTTAGATTCTATTTTTTTTCTGTTTTGTGCATCGGTTCTGCATAGTTTGGTGCATTTCGTTTATCTATATTTATCTATTCTCTTTTCGGTAAGCGACGTAATTGTTAGTGTTGTTTGTCACCGCTAATTTTTGTCTCTCCTTACCTCTCCTAATTCTTTGAGCGTGCCTAAGCTGCTCTCACGCTTTGCCGCTCTAGCACTTATCTTTTTCTCTGCTCTCTGCCCTTTACGCGCGTTAATTTCTCTCTCTTGCGCTCATCCCTTTTCTTGTTTTGGTTTTGTTTTCTTTTTGGCTGATTTTGTTTCTACAGTAGGTGTTCCCTATAATGGACGTTTTGATTTGTTATAAGAAATCCTGCCTTAAGCAGGTGACTGCCGCCCAGGCAAGCATCTCGTGTTGGCTATGTGACAACGTAGTACACGCGAAGTGTGCTGGATATACTGGCCCGACGGCTGACGCCGTAGCCAAGCGCACTGGGTTGCGTTATTGCTGTGATGTGTGTAGGGAGGTGGAGAACAAAATGTGTTCGTTTATGCGTCAAACGAAGACTGGATTAAAAAGATTCTAGGTGTTCCACAAAGGATACAAATTTTTGTTTCCAGGCTTGCCCCTGACCTCACATCAAATGATGTAACAGCCTATATTCAAGGCAAAATTCATTCCTTGGATATTAAAGTGGAAAAATTTAAGTTTTCTTATGAGAGGGACATATCATCCTTCAAAATAAGTGTCCCCAACGAACTCCTGGGCATTATATGCTCGTCTCAATTTTGGCCGGAGCATGTAATGATCAAAGAGTTCGAAACTAAGAAGAAGAAAAATCGCCCACCGATTAATCTTCCTTTGCCGTCTCTAGTCTCAGCCCAAACTAAAACAACATTAAACAAAAAAAACTAACATGCTCCTTAACTCTTTCATATACTAAACTTTCAACTTCATATATTAACAGTCTTTCTTTTTCTTCTCAAATTGTTGTGTTTACTGAGACTTGGTTAAAACCGGATATCCTAAACTCCGAAGTCTTTCCAAGCAAGTTCACAACCTACAGGTGTGATCGACCTGACCGTCGTGGTGGTGGAGTCCTTATTGCAGTCGATTCCACTATCAATTCGGAACTTTTACTGCCGGAGATTCAACTTGGTATTGAACTCCTCTGTGTAAAATTACACTTTCCCGGTTTTTCTCAATATATAACCTGTTCCTATATTCCGCCGTCATCGGATGTATCTGTCTATTTGCAACATTTGTCTGCAATAAAGACTATATTTAATCTGTTATCAGACAGAGATCATCTTTTAGTTCTTGGGGACTTTAATATCCCTGATTGTAATTGGACAACAAGTGTTGATTCAAATTCTCTGTTGCCCTCACGGCACCTTGACCTTTTTGACGGTCTGTTTGATATGTCATTGTCGCAGGTCAATCATATCTTAAACTGTAGTAACAGATCGTTAGACTTATGCTTTGTATCCGATCCATCTAGAGTGAAGTTAGTCAAGACTCAACCACTTTCTTTCCCAGAAGATCCTTACCATCCTACTCTGGAAGTGTCTTTTGATTTTGGGGCTTGTATGGATAAACCTGAAAAACTGTGTAAACGCGTACGCTGCTTTAGAAAAGCAGATTTTAATTTATTAAATTCCTTAATTTCTCAATTTGATTGGTCGGAATTGTATGTGTCTACTGATATATCAGTAGCGACCAATATTTTTTATAAAATTATTCATTCATTCTTTGATATTTGCGTTCCGTGCTTTTATTCATCATCCTCGAGTAAGCCGCCATGGTTTACAAGAGAGTTGTCACGGTTAAAAAATTTAAAGTCAAGCCTTTATAAAAAATTTAAATGCAGTAACTCGCCCTTAGCCTTTTCACGCTACTTAAGCGCGCGGTCAGACTTTACAGTCTTAAACGCGAAATGTTATAAAAACTATTTAGCTCGTTGTAAGGTTCAGTTCATTCAGAACCCCAAACAGTTTTATAGTCTTGTTAACACGAAGCGTAAGTCTTCCGCTTTTCCTTCTAACTTAACGTTTGAAAATGCTAATGCAAATACCGACCAAACCATGGCCGATCTGTTTGCAAAGTTTTTTCAAACGACTTATTCACCATCTACACATACTACTCACTTTTACCCATACAACATTCCAAGTTCGAATGGTATCTTCTCCCCCTTTCTAAACGAAAGCTCCCTTATCAAGGATCTTCATTTAGTTAAGCCAGTTTTTTCACCAGGCCCTGACGGTGTTCCCGCTTGTATACTTCGTTTCTGTGCCAACTCCTTAAGTAAGCCTTTGCTCAAACTATTTTCGCTGTCCTTAGAAACTTCACTCTTTCCTTCCATTTGGAAGGAATCTTTTATTATCCCCTTATTGAAAAAGGGCAGCAAGTCTGAAGCAAGCAATTATAGAGGTATCTCTAAATTGTCGGCCATACCTAAATTTTTCGAGAATGTTATAACTCCTCACTTGCAACATTTATGCAGATCCGTTATTTCACCTTTTCAACACGGATTTATTAAACGTCGTTCAACTACGACAAATTTGCTGGAGCTGACATCCTTTGTGGTAAAAGGATTTCAGGAAAATCTTCAAACTGATGTCATTTATACTGATTTCAGTAAAGCCTTTGACTCAGTGAATCATTCCCTTCTGGCACATAAGCTTGACCTTCTAGGTTTCTCACCTAAATTACTTAGTTGGATTGTAAGCTATCTGACTGTCAGAACTCAAAGAGTCCTCTTTAAAAACAGCCTCTCAATTCCACTTCATGCCACATCTGGCGTTCCTCAAGGGAGTTATCTCGGTCCCCTACTTTTTACGCTTTTCATCAATGACCTGCCTTTGGTCATACGTAACTCTCGTACTCTCATGTACGCAGATGATGTAAAGCTTTGTTATCAATTTAAAGAAGACCACTGTCACTCACACTTACAAGCCGACCTAGATAGTTTTCATTCGTGGTGTTGTGCCAACTTTTTAAACCTGAACAGCTCTAAATGCAAGCTGATGACATTCTCTCGAGCCAGTCCAATGTATACTTCTTATTCTCTTTGTGGTTGTGTCTTGGAAAGAATTACCCTAGTTGATGATTTGGGGGTCCGTTTGGACCGAAAACTAAAGTTTTCCAATCATATTTCTAATATGGTCAATAAAGCCATGGGTGTCCTTGGCTTTATTAAGAGATGGTCTAAGGAATTTGACGATCCTTATCTTACAAAGACCCTCTACATCTCACTTGTTCGTCCTATTCTTGAATACGGTTCATGCGTATGGTGTCCCCAGTACACTATGCATAAAGAACGCATCGAGTCCGTAAAAAAGAACTTTTTACTTTTTGCTTTACGTGGCCTTAACTGGGATGAAAATTTAAGACTGCCTTCCTATAACAATAGACTCTTATTATTAAATTTGCCTTCCCTAACTAATCGCAGAATCATGCTAGGGGTATTATTTATTAACAACCTTCTGCAAGGTGACATTGACAGTGAAGCCCTTGTAAGACAGCTTCACTTCTCTGTCCCATGCAGAAGTACTCGTAATTATCTTCCACTAATTCTTCCTTATTGTAGATCGAACTATGCATTGCACGATCCGTTCAGGGTATTATGTTCGAACTACAATAAACTTCAACACGTCATAGCTAGCACTAACTCTATTGCTGCTATGAAGTCTTTAATTCTTCTCTATCTAGTACGTAATTAGTTATATTATTTCCTCGATATTCTTTTTACTGCATGCATATTCTATCTTCTATCCGCGTTTTCTATGTTTATCGCGTTATTTCCTTACGCGTGTCTATGCGCATTTTTTTTACCGCGTTTCCGTGTCGTCCGTTATGCGACGGTGCCTCTCGGTCGGTTAGGCGGGAGGTGGACTTCGTCTGGGTTCCGCGCGCAACAAGCATCGGCTTGGTGTCGTTGGACCACTTGCTAATACATTCATTGTATTCAACGTCCAAAAAAAAAAAAAAAACAAGAAAGCAAGGCTACCTTCGGCTTGCCGAAGGTTTTATACCCTTGCAGTTGTACACAGCTATATGTAATAGTACTCAGATTTTCATAAAATTGCAACAGGTACCTTCATTCGGCCGATCGTTGATCGTTATAAGTTATAAAACTTCGATTTTGATGAAACTTTATTATTAAGGACATACTTAGAATTGGATGTGGTAAGCCTGATAGCTATATCTTGAAATATAACGAAAATCGACCGATAGGCTCCATGACAGCTGTACGATATATCAGTCCGATCTGGCCCGTTCCGACTTAGTTAATGAAGGCAGAATTAAGAAGCTTGTGAGCCAACTTTTATGAAGATAGCTCAATAACTGGGGGACTAATTTGCGTTGCAAGAGACAGACGGACTGACTGATTGTTCCTATAACAGCTATAGAATATAAACGTCTGAGATATTTAAATGGAAAAAAAAAACAAAACAGGTTTGCATACAAAAACCCTAATTTCAGCCGATTGTTCCTATGGCAGCTATATGTTATAGTGGTCCGATTTTGATACAATTTTGACAGCACATTAGGAACGTAATAAGAATAAGATTTGCCAAATCTTGTTGCAATATCTTGAAAAACAACAAAAATCGGCCGATAGTTTCTATGACAGCTATACGATATATCGGTCCGATCTAGCTCGTTCCGACTTATTTACAGCTCGCAGCAATAAGAAGCTTATATGCCAAGTTTCATGAAGATAGCTCAAAAACTGAGAGACTAGTTTGCGTTGCAACAGACGGACGGACGGACGGACAGACGGACATCCATTTTTGGACTCCTCTGTTTATGCTGATTCAGAATATATATACTTTATAGGGTCGGAGATGTCTCCTAAGGTGCGTTGCAAACTTCTGGCTAAAATTAATATACCCTCTGCAAGGGTATAACAAGTGGATATGGCTACAGTCGAGCGGTCGACAGTAAGATACCCTTCTCTCAATTTTCTAAATCTGTTATAAATGTGTAACTACACTACATATGGCTTACTCGCTCGCACTCATACAGCGACGCGCGTAAAGAGTAAAGCGACACGACGCAACGTCGACGTCGACGTCAATTGCTCAATGCAGCGCGCAGGCTGCTGCTCGTACATTTGTATTGAAAACGTTGACTAGAATAACTCCTGTGTTATTGGTCCGATCGGATTGTAATTTGGAGAATATGTTCATATGACATTTAGAATTATACATACCAAAGCAGAACTTTATAAGTTGAATACTTTGCTTAATAATCACAAATTACCGATTTGCGGGGGCGGTGGGCGTGGCATCAAACATTTGAAATAAACTTCATCTGCTTGGGAAATATGGGAACCTCCATGCCAAATTTGGTTTCTCTAGCTCTTTTAATAGCTAAGATCCGTTGTCTCAAACAGACAGACGGACAGCAGGACAGACGGACAGACGGACAGACAGACGGACATGGCTCAATCGACTCGGCTAGTGATCCTGAGCAAGAATATATATACTTTATGGGGTCTGCCACGCCTCCTTATGCCTGTTACATACATTGCACAAAGTTAGTATACCCTTTTTTGACCATTTTCAATGGTCGAAGGGTATAAAAAAAAAAAAAATTTTTTTTTCTCCAGTGGCATAATTACGTTCTGTATCAGACAACGTTCTACTAGCAAAACAAACTGGCTTGTCTGAACCCAATGGGCCTTGCGACAATACAGCTCCAAGCGCAACATTACTCGCGTCTGTCGTTAAAATAAATCTTTTAGAAAAATCTGGGTATTGGAGTAAGGGGTCGTTGCAAAGAAGTGTCTTGCATTTCTCGAAAGTATCGACATATTCTTGATCTATAGTAACTGATTTTCGGTCCCCTTTCAATTGAGCTGTAAGTGGTTTAGTAATTCTTGCCATATCTTTGATAAATTTTCTATAATAGCCGAGTAATCCTAAGAAGGATTTAATTTCTCGTTTAGAGCGTGGCAAAGGAAATTTCTTAATGGCGATAATCTTGTCTGGATTTGGTTTAATTCCTTGGTCTGTAACAATGTGTCCTAAAAATTCTGTCTCTTTCTTTAAAAATTTTGATTTTTGTGAATGGAACTTTAATTTGGCGTCACTTATTTTTTTGAATACTTCTTTTAAGTCTGATATGTGTTGTTGTAATAAACCCGAAAAAACTATGATGTCGTCAAGATAGACTAAACAACATCTCCCTTTTAAGTTACCTAAGACGTTGTTCATTACTCTTTGGAATGTTGCAGGGGCGTTTGTCAGACCAAATGGCATTCTGATAAATTCGTAGTGTCCGTCTCTTTTTATACCCTTCGACCATTGAAAATGGTCAAAAAAAAGGTATACTAACTTTGTGAAATGTATGTCACAGGCATAAGGAGGCGTGGCAGACCCAATAAAGTATATATATTCTTACTCAGGATCACTAGCCGAGTCGATTGAGCCATGTCCGTCTGTCTGTCTGTCTGTCTGTCTGTCTGTCCGTCTGTCCGTCTGTATGAGACAACAGATCTCAGCTATTAAAAAAGCTAGAGACACCAAATTTGGTATGGAGGTTCCTATATATAATAGGCAGACAAAGTTTATTTCAAATGTTTGATGCAACGCCCACCGCCCCCGCAAATCGGTAATTTACGATTATTAAGCAAAGTATTAAACTTAGAAAGTTGTGCTTTGGTATGAATAATGCTTAATATCATACGAACATATTCTCCAAATTACAATCCGATCGGACTAATAACACAGGAGTTATTCAAGTCAACGTTTTCAATACAAATGTACGAGCAGCAGCCGGCGCGCTGATTGGAGTTGACGTCGACTTCGACGTTGCGTCTCGCCGCTTTACGCTATACGCGCGTTGCTGTGTGAGTGCGAGCGAGTAAGCTATATGTAGAGAAGTATTTGAGCAGAATTTCTGTTTGAAATTATGAGTGTGGTTACACGTTTGTAACAGATTTTAAAAATTGGGAGAAGGGTATCCTACTGTCGGGCGTTCGACTGTAGCCCTACCCACTTGTTTTATATTTCATAGTTATGTAGGTATATTGATCACATCATTTTATCGTTGTTTTATATACGTTATGTAACACTTGCATTGCTTATAATATCGCACTCACAAGTTGAAATATATGCAGGTCGTTATGGCCATCGTAAGTTCGTCACTCCAAAAATATGCTGCTCGAGCTCCTGGTATTCGGCTGCGCCAGTTATAGTATATTGTGTTCGATATATATTTATATTTAGTAAACGGTTGAGTTATGAGAATCACTTGTATTGTGTTCTATAAGAATTTAATAAACGACTGATCGGTTTGTGTTTCCACAATAGACTGAATACAATTTTATTTGGATATTTCTTATAGTATGAAGACAAGCTCTAGAGTTGTAAGTATGTTTACAATTGTGCTGACTTATTAATCTATATGTGTGTATATGATGTGTGACTCTTCCGAGAATATGCAGTCCAGAGCATCCTGTTTACATTGTCAGCGTTTTATACTTTGTCGTCAACGATCTGGCTCGCGATGTTGTTGTTGTTGTCCGTGGGTCGATGCCGTTGCCCTTAGTGGGATCTGGCCGGTTTTGGGGAAGGGGAAGGTGCAGTGGTAACTTGCGCAACAAGCATCGGCTTGGTGTCGTTAGACCACTTGTTAATACATTCATTGTATTCAACGTCCAAAAAACATTAAAATAGTTTATCTTCATTTGGGCTGTTACCTCATCGATTCCCCTGTTGTTCGAATTTTTATACCCTTCGACCATTGAAAATGGTCAAAAAAGGGTATACTAACTTTGTGCAATGTATGTAACAGGCATAAGGAGGCGTGGCAGACCCCATAAAGTATATATATTCTTGCTCAGGATCACTAGCCGAGTCGATTGAGGCATGTCCGTCTGTCTGTCCGTCTGTCCTTCTGTCCGGCTGTCCGTCTGTCCGTCTGTCTGTTTGAGACAACGGATCTTAGCTTATAAAAGAGCTAGCGACACCAAATTTGGCATGGAGGTTCCCATATTTCCCAAGCAGATGAAGTTTATTTCAAATGTTTGATGCCACGCCCACTGCCCCCGCAAATCGGTAATTTATGATTATTAAGCAAAGTATTCAACTTATAAAGTTCTGCTTTGG
This sequence comes from Zaprionus tsacasi, assembly GCA_018904105.1. Lineage (NCBI taxonomy): Eukaryota > Metazoa > Arthropoda > Insecta > Diptera > Drosophilidae > Zaprionus > Zaprionus tsacasi. The sequence continues at coordinate 258,107 of JAEIFR010000202.1, read as the reverse complement.
TATGTATAATGCTAAATGTCATATGAATATATTCTCCAAATTACAATCCGATCGGACAAATAACACAGGAGTTATTCTAGTCAACGTTTTCAATACAAATGTACGAGCAGCAGCCTGCGCGCTGCTTTGAGCAATTGACGTCGACGTCGACGTTGCGTCGTGTCGCTTTACTCTTTACGCGCGTCGCTGTATGAGTGCGAGCGAGTAAGCTATATGTTGTGTAGTTACACATTTATAACAGATTTAGAAAATTGGGAGAAGGGTATCTTACTGTCGAGCGCTCGACTGTAGCCATATCCACTTGTTTTAAATTCATTTATAGGCTTTTCCGAAATAAACAATTGGTTTATCTTTACCCAAGGTACTCTGTGACAAAACTGTTCTGATTGCCACATTGCTGGCATCCGTTGTCAGAATGAACTGTTTGTTGAAATTGGGATACTGCAACACTGGATCGTTGCATAAAAGTTTCTTAAAGATTTCGAAAGTATCAGTGAATTCTTTACCTATTTTAATCGTCTTTAGTTTCCCTTTTAATTGTCTAGTCAAAGGTTTAGTAACCCTTGCAAAATCTCTAATGAACTTTCTATAGTACCCTAACAGTCCAGGGACTGTCTGTTCCTTTTTTGTTTGTGGAATAGGGAATATTCAATTTCCTTGTTTAAAAATTCGGATTTTTCTATCTGAAGTTTTAAATTATCCTGAGCCAATTTCCTAAACACTATCCTTAAATACATAATGTGTTGTTGTAGGGAACCCGAAAACACGACTATGTCGTCTAGATAAACTAAACAGCATTTTCCGATTAGTTCCCTTAATACACTGCCCATCACTCGGACGTCCGTCCGTCCGTCCGTCCGTCTGTTGCAACGCAAACTAGTCTCTCAGTTTTTGAGCTATCTTCATGAAACTTGGCATACAAGCTTCTTATTGCTGCGCGCTGTAAATAAGTCGGAACGAGCCAGATCGGACCGATATATCGTATAGCTGTCATAGAAACTATCGATTTTTGTTGTTTTTCAAGATATTGCAACAAGATTTGGCAAATCTTATTCTTATTACGTTCCTAATGTGCTCTCAAAATTGTATCAAAATCGGACCACTATAACATATAGCTGCCATAGGAACAATCGGCTGAAATTAGGGTTTTTGTATGCAAACCTGTTTTGTTCTTGGAAATACAGCACATTATCAATACTTTTTAATGTTATACAGTTACCCGCCCTTATTTTTTCCATTTAAATATCTCAGACGTTTATATTCTTTAGCTGTTATAGGAACAATCAGTCAGTCCGTCTGTCTCTTGCAACGCAAATTAGTCCCCCAGTTATTGAGCTATCTTCATAAAAGTTGGCTCACAAGCTTCTTATTTCTGCTTTCATTAAATAAGTCAGAACGGGCCAGATCGGACTGATATATCGTACAGCTGTCATGGAGCCTATCGGTCGATTTTCGTTATATTTCAAGATATAGCTATCAGGCTTACCACATCCAAATCTAAGTATGTCCTTAATATTAAAGTTTCATCGAAATCGAAGTTTTATAACTTATAACGATCAACGATCGGCCTAAGGAAGGTACCTGTTGCAATTTTATGAAAATCTGAGTACTATTACATATAGCTGTGTACAACTGCAAGGGTATAAAACCTTCGGCAAGCCGAAGGTAGCCTTGCTTTCTTGTTTTAAATATATATATATGCTTAAAATCCATGGCCTCTTACAGTCACCGCGTGACTGTAGCCTTTCCGACTTGTTTATACCCTTCGACCATTAAAAATGGTCACAAAAGGGTATACTAACTTTGAGCAATGTATGTAACAGGCATAAGGAGGCGTGGCAGACCCCATAAAGTATATATATTCTTGCTCAGGATCACTAGCCGAGTCGATTGAGACATCTCCGTCTGTCTGTCCGTCTGTCCGTCTGTTTGTTTGAGACAACAGATCTCAGCTATTAAAAGAGGTAGAGACACCAAATTTGGCATGGAGGTTCCTATGTTTCCCAAGCAGATGAAGTTTATTTCAAATATTTGATGCCATGCCCACCGCCCCCGCAAATCGATAATTTACGATTATTAAGCAAAGTATTTAACATAGAAAGTCCTGCTTTGGTGTATATAATGCTAAATGTCATATGAACATATTATTTAAATGACAGTTCGATCGGACCAATAAGACAGAAGTTAAGTCAACATATTCAATACAAATGTACGAGCAGCAGCCGGCGCGCTGCTTGGAGTTGACATCGACTTCGACGTTGCGTCTTGCCGCTTTACGATTTACGCGCGACGCTGTGTGAGTGCGAGCTAGTAAGCTAAATGTAGAGAAGTATTTGTGCAGAATTTCTGTTTGAAATTATCAGTGTAGCTACACGTTCGTAACAGATTTAGAAAATTGGGAGAAGGGTATCCTACTGTCGGGCGTTCGACTGAACCCATATCCACTTGTTTTAAACAGAAATTCTGCACTTTCTACATAAAGCTTACTCGCTCGCACTCACACAGCGACCCGGGTAAAAAGTCAAGCGACATGACGCAACGTCGACGTCGATATCAACTACCCGTAGTAATCATATTCCTCTAGTTAAGCCTTCCATCTTTTGATTTCCATCCAGCTACTCTGAGAATGTGTTAAAGGTTGATGATCTGTAAAGATCTTAACCTTTGCTTTACCGTACAGGTAATTTTTGAGTGCCGTATAGATTTTTTCGTCTTTGGAGAGTGTTCTAGAGAGAAATGGTATTGGGTGGTTGTCTTGTGATAGAACTGCTCCAATCGCGAAGTTTGAACCATAAGTAGTTAAATGGAACACCTTATTGAAATTTGTGTAGCGGAGAATTATTTCTTTTGACACGAAGTTACTTTTAAGCTTCTTAAAAGAGTCTAGAGCTTCATTGTCTAAGAAAATCATATTTTTTGGATTACATTCTTTTGTACACATGTCCATCTTCCCCTCCTAAAAGTGCAGTTAGAGGTTTTGTCAATTTGGCATAATTCTGTATAAATCTTCTATAGTAGCCGGAAAGCCCTAGGAAGGATCTTAGATTCCTCAACGTTTTAGGGCAGGGATAGTTTGCTATCGCTGCCACTTTATTTGGGTTTGTTTCTATTTCCCTATCGGAGACAACAAATCCAAGGAATTCGACTTTGTTTTTCATAAACTCACATTTGTCCAGCTGACATTTCAAGTTAGCGTTCTGTAGAATTTGAAAAATGTTCGCCATGTTCTTAATATGTGTATCATCGTCTTTACTGAAAACGATGATATCGTCTATGTTAGTAAAACATATTTGCCCAATATGTTCTTGAAGTATGTCATCTAATGCACGTTGAAAAATTGAGGCTGCATTCTTTAGGCCGAATGGGAGTCGTGTTAACACATATTTTCCTTTGTTTACGGAAAAGGCGGTCTTTTCTATATCACTATTTAAAAAAAAAAAAGATTTGGTGGAAGCCACTTTTCAGATCTAAAACAGAGAATACTTTATTGTCCCCTTATTGGGTAAGTTTATCTCTGGAATGGGGTATTTATCTGCAATGGTTATTTTGTTCACTTTACGATAGTCAATAACCATGCGATATTTTTTCTCGCCTGAAGCGTCTACCTTTTTGGGTACAATCCACACTGGTGAATTGTACGGGGACCTAGAAGGTCGAAGTATACCATCTAAAAGTTCTCTTAATTGTTTGTTTACTTTATCCTTCAGTGTCTTTGGATACTGATAGAATTTCGAGTAAACTGGAGTATCGGACGAGGTTCGGATCGTTGCCTTCACATTTGTGTGTAGGTCAGTTTCTGGTTTGGGTCTGCGAACTAGTCTGGAAATGACTTGAGTAATTCGCTTTAGCTTGGTGCTGCCGCCTACAGCGTTGAAAGGTGATTTGTTCTGTATTGGGTTATTGACGAATTTCGGTTAGATGTAATTTCTATTTGAACCAGTATCTATAAGTATTTTAATAAAATTTCCATTCCTCATCTTGCATACGAAATATGGAAGAGAGTCTTCATCTATCTGCTCTACGTAATCTTCCAGGTTGTCGTCAAGGTTGTTATAGTCCTCATACTCTACCATAGCTTGTTCATAGTCCGTCATTTTCAATGGAGTCTCAGTGGATCGCGTTTCGTTTTCTTCTGTTGTAGTCTGTATATTAAAGTTTCTTTGTCGCATTAACCCTTCTGGTATTGGACCAGGTGGTCTTTTACCTAGTTCAAAGTGAGGTCTGTTCATGTAGTTAACCATTCTAGTTTGAACACTGGGATCCACATCCATAGGCTCTGGACGGGCAGTGGTTTTGGGGCCTGTGGCCTAGGTGGAAAATTCTGTAAAGGTGGAAGTGCAGCAGCTGGCTGTGCATGCTGGTAACCGAAGTTATTAGGATTATGTCGTGGTAAAGCGGTCGGCGGTTGCTGTCCGAATTGATAATATTGAGTTCTTGGGGGTGGAATTGGTGGTTGTCTATTGGTAAGTAGAGTACTGCGAGGTGCCGGTGAGGGCTTTGAAGTCTGGTTTCTAAAGTGACTTGTCTGTCCTATGTTTGTTGCATGTCTTGCTCTAAAGTTCTGGTTTTCTAACTTGAGGCAGAGGTGTAATGCTGAGGGTAAATCCACTGGTTCTTTGATTCCTAGCAGACGAGGCAAGTCGCCTTGAAACCCTCGTACGAAGGTGTCTGGATCTCTGTACAATTTCATCATTAACAATTCTGCTTTTCTTCCTAGCCCCATACATCCGATCTTGTTAAGGATTAGGGATAGGTGCTTATAAACTGTTTGATTGAATTCATCCACCGATTGGTTAGCACCTTGTTCAAACATTGTCATCTGGTATTCTAATGTGTTAATGTCACGTTTGTCCGCATAAAAAAGAGTCAGACATTTCGAGATCGCTAACCAGTGGGGTATTGTAGGATTCTAGTGCCATGTGGGCGGGTCCTACATTCTTATTGTGTATGGTATGTAAAATACCATAGTATTTTGGAGTACCCTGGAGAGCACTGTACGCTTCCAAAATACGGTCTACCCCCTTTTTCCATGAGCTGAATTCTGAAGGATCACCTTAAAAATCTCGGATAGTTTTAACTATATCCGGCATTGTGTCTAAGTCACCTAAGCTACCTACTTGTTCTGGGGAATTCGTCTGGTCTATAGCGTTTGTGAATTCTTCTGAAGAATTCTAACGTCTCAGTAAAGCTGGCCATTGTTGTTCTAAAATTTCACTAGGTAGCTGCTAATGCAGCTATGTCTAAATTTTACTTGTGTGTGCAAAAATCTTCATGTTCTTCTCACAAGAAAAGCCTGACAGTGCTACTGGCGTTATCAAAAAGAGAATCCTGAAGTTGATTGGGAGAATTTCTGTATGTCAATAAAAACTCAATACCACGATTTCAAAGGCGATGATATCTCATGGAGGAAAATAAATATATCATGAAAATATTTTCCCGCCTTTCTATTCCTTTGGATGAACATCGTCTAACACAACAGTTGATCAGAAACCTTCTGCCTGATCTAAGACAAGCACTACTTTACGTACAAGATTCAGCAATTGCTCATCTTAGGCAGTAAGTCTACAAAAGAGATAATCTTTTGGGAGATACAGAGTCTGTATTACAGACTACAAAAGACTTTTTATAACGATAACTGTCCCAAATTTGTCAAACTGTAGCCATTGTAAAGGCTTAAAAATCCTCTCATACACAGTCTGAATCGGAATATGCATCAGTAGACGCAAAAATACAAAAACAAGAAAGCAAGGCTATACCATTGCAGTTATACTAAATATAAAATACATTTGGGTTACTGTATAACATTAAAAGGTATTGATAATGTGCGGTATTTCCAAAAACAAAACAGGTTTACATTTAGAAGGTAATAAGATTTGAAATTTCTTGAAAAACAACAATAATCGGCCGATAACTTCTATGGTAGCTATACGATGTATCGCTCCGATCTGGCTCTTTTCGACTTATTTACAGCGTGCAGCAATAATAAGCTTGTGTGTCAAGTTTCATGAAGATAGCTCAAAAGTGAGAGACTAGTTTGCGTTGTTACAGACAGACGGACGGGCGAACATCGATTTTTCGACTCCTCTGTTGATGCTAATTCAGAATATATATTCTTTTTAGGGTCGGAGATGTCTCCTAAGATGCGTTGCAAACTTCTAGCTAAAATTAATATACCCTCTGCAAGGGTATAAAAATAGTTAATTTGTTGGAATTGCAATAAACCTGGTCACGCGTGGGACATGTGTTTGGCAGATGTATTTTGTTACGGTTGCGGTACCAAATATATATATATAAGCCACAGTGCCCAACCTGCCTCAAACGTGCCGAAAACTCGAAGGCGGACGCGTTTGTCGACAGCACACGAAGGGCCAACCATTAGACCCCGCTGCACAGTGTGGAAAAATCAACATTTAGCGGGATTTCATTATTTTCTTTTATTTATTTGACTGATATACCTTGATTAAAACTAAAACATTGTTTTTTTACATTGTTATGTATTATTTCATATTTTAAATACAAAATTATTTTATTGGAACCATAAAAAAATATAATTTATTTCAAAACAAACAAAAACAAAAAAATCGAAATTACAAAACAAAATAACAATAAAATTATTATGAAACAATAAAAAAGGATTTAATCATTTTCTATTGATAAGGCCAATAATTGCAAAACGTCATGCTCCATAGGACTCCGGGATCTTTTGGGAACATTTCGCAAGCTGGCAAGGAATGGATCCGAAGATATTAACAATCCATGTATAAGATCGGTATTCGTATCGATTCTTGATGTTTTCCGAGTGAACATTTCCCTAAATCTTCTAACATCCTTATTCCTTGCCTCTTGCGCTTCTCCCGATAGCTGTCCAATTGGGAGAATGCATGATGCTATGACATCTTTTCCATGGTATAAGACTTTATGGACTGAGACCGGCATGTTGTACCAAGAGTATTCTTTCAAGTACATTTTCCTGGTTTCTTTCGTGTACTCATCGAAAGCCGCTACATTAATAGGAAACCCTGACCCTAAAGTTTCCAAAATGATGTGGAATCTGTGTATGATTTCTAGATTAAGACCTGTTATTTCAGCAGTAATTTCTGAATTTCTAAAAAAACGCCTGGCGGTATTCCCGTCATTAGTGTTGCCTGCTTGTGGGGTTGGGACGTCTATCAGTAAACCTAGTTTTTCTCTGAATTTTTTTTGAATAAATTCCTTTCTGGCTTTAATCTTTAATTTTATCTCACAACCTCTGGCTTGCCACACTTTAACATCAAGCCTCTAAGCCACATGAAGTAAACATTCCATGAATCGAATCCATGAATGCAATGGAGATAATCCGAAACTCATGGCTTGATCGTTTAAGGGCTTCTTTAAAATGATTTCTGGCATGTTCATTTCCGAAGGTTTGGCGCCACATATGTAACATGTTTGAGTTGACGCTACGTTAGATAAGGCACTACAAATTTTGCCATCTATCATGGTTAGCAGAAATACTGGTTTCACGATTACATAGAAATTGTCTACTTTAATTTTAACGGGCTGAAGCATTTCAATTTCTTTTTTCACCAAAGTCACTTCTTCGTTTATCAATTCAGTGGTTTCTTTTTTAAAGTTCAGCCTAATTGGGCGGCAGTATCTTGTAGATGAAGGTGCTGGATTTTGCCAAACTATAATTTGTTTACCTCCATCAACTATATAATTTAATTGAATAGGCCCCATACAAGTGCTGAAAAGGTTTTCGTCATTACCGTCTGACGATGAACATTTTTGCTAATATTTTTTTGCTGCGCTCCATCACAACCCCATTTTATTAACAACGTTAACTCCTTTTCTCCCATTTTAAGGTCATTTATTGAGTTCAGTGGTTCTTGTTGGGCAAGGCATAATCGCTGGATAGTATTAGCAATCAAGGATTGAACAATGCATGCTGCTAAGGACTCCGTGACAGTCATTTCAGCATAACATTCTTTTTTACACTCCTTAATTTTATCGTAGGAAGGTAAAAGATTTTTTACGACTTTATTAATTGTTTGACGTATTGTGTCATATTGATTGACAGATAAATTAGCATCTTGAATCATACTCAACGCTTCTTCAGTAGATATGCATAGTTCCCTTAAAATTTGATTTTGAAAATTTTTTAATTTGGTACCTTTATTTGGAGGATTTACTGGTAATTCTTTAACAATTGCAGCAGAATTGCGTTTACCTTCCTTAAATAGGTTAGCTTGGTTGGTAACTGCAATTTCCTCAGGGCTAGTAGAACCAACCAAACTTTATTTTTGTATAAAAAGCGTTTCTCATTACGATAACATTGATTCCATTTAACTTCGAATTGCAAACACAAATTTTTTAAGACAGCTTTTAAGTCTTTTTTAGAACTTTCAGAAATGTTAATAAAATGATGATAATGAAAAACAAGTCGGAAAGGCTACAGTCACGCGTTGACTGTAAGAGGCCATGGATTTTCAGTTTACATATATATTTTAAAGTAGTGAAGGGACAAAGCAAGCAGAAAAGACAAGAGTCGATGGCATAAGTTAGAACGAGAGAGATTTATGTGAATTTTTGGCGCGTGCCAATATTCGTTACACACACACACACCAGCGTCAACTGCTTCTTCTTTAATTTAGACGTCCGTTAAGAATGCACTGACCTGCCTCACGTTTTGTGTATTGCCTCACACACATGTATGTATGCATGTGTGAGCTTCGCATGCATGTATTGTATACATGCACGCATAAGTACAGCATGCAAAACATCTTAAAAGGCAAAATGTAACACTTAATATAAAATTGATTAGATAAATATTAATAAATGGGAAAAATGCATATGCTTTATAAATATAAATGTAAACAAATATAAAATACAACAAAACATAAAAAAATTAAAATAGCTAAATTCTCTTTTCGCCGTGGGGAATCTAACCCTGGCCGTTTGCATAGGAGTCCGTCATCCAAACAACTAGACCACCTTCGCTGCGCTCCGCGCAAGTCACCAGCCCGGCACCGACAGCTGTCATTCCCCTCCTTGAAACCCTCTCATGCCTACACACTCTTTGCGCCTAGAAAAGTCTTACATCAACAGTCGCTCTTCTGCTCAAATCGTCTATTTCACCACATTTGAGTAACGGCCAGTATTTGAATTGCCGCTTGCTACAAAATAGTCGCTGATACGCTGACTCTACAGACTCAACATACAAAGATATTGGTCGGACTCAACACAATCGACGCTCACAGCAACGGTACGTCGACGCCCAGAACATGATGCGTCGACGATCAGTCGCGCCGGACCAACGTCTTCCGATGAAGCAGAAGGCAGAGCAACGGTACCTCGTTGCAAAAAGCACGATGTGTCGACGAGCAGCCGCGACGAACCGGCGTCTCCAGATGAAGCGTTAGGCAGAGCAACGCAACATTGAGCTGGGCGACAATTCCACGCAACAACATATTCTGCCGAAATTATTAGGTTAGCCATTAAGAACAAAACCCGAATAAAATCACTTTTGTCTTGACTTCCGAATCGTACGGTCGCATTACCCTTTATATAATAAGGAAATCACAACTATTTCCCTCAACCCTCCTCGACAGCTCCACCGCTCAGGCTACGAGTGGTAACTGGCGCAGCCGGAAAAAGAAGAATAGAATTTCTTACACGTATTTACCTGTAAGTACACAAAAACACATAAAAAGAAAAGAAAGATATGTGAGTAAAAAAAAAAAAAAAAAAAAAAAAAAAAAAAAACAACAAGTTGAAAAGTGCAAATAAATAACATAACTGTGAATTGAAAACAATATTTTAATAATGCCGAACAAGTGGTTGAACGAAAACATAACACATACATACACCACACCAGGTGATATATGCACACAGATGGGTGTCAATCGCTGATCACCATCATCGTGGACATTTGTCACCATGGGTGTCAGTTGGTGTAATCATTATATAAAAAATCGTGCATTATCCAAGATGTCTGTGTAGAATCAAACGTGATAACTACCGCCACGACTATATGTCAGGCCAGGCATAGTAACGCACAAATACGAGATCCCCACAAAAAAGAACACCTAAAACTCAATTCTCATAATGTATACGTCGGCGTAGAATCAAACGTGATAACTACAGCAGACTATACATCAAATTAGATACATATACACATACATTTATACAACAAAGTTGGTGTAATCATTATATAAAAAACCGTGCATTATCCAAGATGTCTGTGTAGAATCGAACGTGATAACTACCGCCACGACTATATGTCAGGCCAGGCATAGTAACGCACAAATACGAGATCCCCACAAAAAAAGAACACCTCAACAACTCAATTCTCATAATATATACGTCGGCGTAGAATCAAACGTGATAACTACGGCAGACTATACATCAAATTAGATACATATACACATACATTTATACAACAAAGAATTTTCCATACAAATATAATGTCATATACGTCGGTGTAGAACCAAATGTTATAACTACAGCGGGCTATACACCAAATTGCATCATACATTATACATTTATACAAAACCAAACCATACACAACGGCTATCACTCTATTGTTTTCAACTTCAAAACAAAATAAGAAACAGCTCAATAGCAAAAATATGCACTTAACAATTCCAAAATTTTTCTTTCGAAGATTGTCACTTGAAACCACATATGATTCTTAACTATAACAAATTATAAATAATGCCAATAAAGAACCATAAAAAATTTTCTTACAGAACACATATTAAATATTGAACAAATACACACAACAACTAAACTAAGCTATCACATAAGTACATCAACACAAAAATATACATACATATACACATAAAGACTCGAAACACACATAATACACACAACAACTAAACTAAGCTATCACATAAGTACATCAATACAAAACAAGAAAGCAAGGCTACCTTCGGCTTGCCGAAGGTTTTATACCCTTGCAGTTGTACACAGCTATATGTAATAGTACTCAGATTTTCATAAAATTGCAACAGGTACCTTCATTAGGCCGATCGTTGATCGTTATAAGTTATAAAACTTCGATTTTGATGAAACTTTATTATTAAGGACATACATATCTTCAAATATAACGAAAATCGGCCGATAGGCTCCATGACAGCTGTACGATATATCAGTCCGATCTGGCCCAATCCGACTTATTTAAAGAGGGCAGAAATAAGAAGCTTGTGAGCCAACTTTTATGAAGATAGCTCAATAACTGGGGGACTAATTTGCGTTGCAAGAGACAGACGAACTGACTGATTGTTCCTATAACAGCTATAGAATATAAACGTCTGAGATATTTAAATGGAAAAACTAAGGGCGGGTTACTGTATAACATTAAAAAGTATTGATAATGTGCGGTATTTCCAAGAACAAAACAGGTTTGCATACAAAAACCCTAATTTCAGCCGATTTTTCCTATGGCAGCTATATGTTATAGTGGTCCGATTTTGATACAATTTTGACAGCACATTAGGAACGTAATAAGAATAATATGTGCCAAATCTTGTTGCAATATCTTGAAAAACAACAAAAATCGGCCGATAGTTTCTATGACAGCTATACGATATATCGGTCCGATCTGGCTCGTTCCGACTTATTTACAGCTCGCAGCAATAAGAAGCTTGTATGCCAAGTTTCATGAAGATAGCTCAAAAAGTGAGAGATTAGTTTGCGTTGCAACAGACGGACGGACGGACGGACGGACGGACGGACGGACGGACAGACGGACATCCATTTTTGGACTCCTCTGTTTATGCTGATTCAGAATATATATACTTTATAGGGTCGGAGATGTCTCCTAAGGTGCGTTGCAAACTTCTGGCTAAAATTAATATACCCTCTGCAAGGGTATAAATATACATACATATACACATAAAGACTTGAAACACATAAACCCTTACAAATTTGTTCATAATTAATGTCAACGCATTGGCAGAAAACTTTGAAAAAACAACACGTTTTGTATTAGGAGCTCAAACAGATACCACTCTCCCAAAAAAAATCACCCGTTCCAGTAGTCGACTAAACCCTTTACCTGTAGTCAGTGAAGAAATCCCCGAAGCCCCCACAGAACAAACAAACATGGACTCGGGTAACATTTCTGGCCCTTCTAGGTCCATAACCCCCACAGTTAGCAACACCAATAGCAACTTATCAACAACCTTCAAACCAAAATATATCAATGATCTTTGTCAGCCACCTACCCCCATTCGACGGTTCACCCCGATATCTTGATAGGTTTATAACCAGCGTAGAAGAAATACTCATGCTTATCAGGGGTGCCGACCAGACACCATACGGACTTCTTACGCTCAGGGCAATAAGAAATAAGATTATAGGAAGGGCAGATGAAACTTTAGAGCTCGCCAACACGCCCCTGATATGGGATGAGATTAAAAGTAACCTCACCCGAATGTATTCAAACAAGAAAACTGAAGCTTGCCTTCTAAGCGAACTTCAACATTTCGTAGATAACCTGTCACTTGGCCAACTTTTCTTTGTTATTTCGAAGATAAAAAGCCAGCTTTTTTCATCTTTCCAAAGCAACGGAGAATCTACTGCAGTAATCGAAGCAAAGAAAACCTTGTATGTTATAACCAAGTTTGCTTGAATACATTCATCAAAGGGCTAAGAGAACCCTTGAAAACCCTTATCAGACTTAAAGACCCAAAAACTATCGAACAAGCTTACGAACAATGTAAAGTCGAACAATCCTTGTCCTATAATAAGAGAATAACCCCCAACAATATCAAACCCAAAACGCCAATAACACTAACCACAGAGGTAGCCGGAACAACTATAACTACCAACCGTACCCAAACAATAACCAGTTCAGAAACAACTCCAACAATCGACGCCAAAACAACGGATACAACAACAACAACAATTCAAACAACAACAGCTACAATAACAGACAACAAAACATGAACCCATTCAAAATCGAAAATCCCCCGACCCACGGACTACACAACATGGACCTAGATAATCAAACTACCGCCGAACCAAATTTTCCGACACCAGCCTCAAATCGACCGGATACATAAGTCCAACAACACATAACCCATCCCTACCCTATATAGTAATCCAAATACATAACACACACAATCTTAAATGCCTAATAGATACAGGGTCAACAAATTCCTTCGTAGACCCGATACACACCACCCCAAGCGAATGTACCAACCTTCACACCCCCATCTCTTTAAAAACGGCACTCAACAATTTCCAAATCCAGCAAATAACTTCAATACCCTTCCCCCCAGAATTTAAAACCATTGGCAAAATGCTGCTTTTTAAATTTCATTCGTTTTTTGACGGATTGATAGGCATGGACCTTCTTTCACAACTCAGCGCAAGTATTGACCTAACCAATTCACAACTTAAAACAAACAATGCCACAATCCCAATACAAACTTACTGTAACCGCACCTCAGACATTCATAAAATCCCTGCACATACTAAAATTATCGTGCCTCTACCCGTCAAACCCACAAATGAAGAATTCCTATGTAATACCATCGAGATAAACAAAGATTTAATAATATCTGGCGGACTTTACCGATCAATAAACAATGTAACAAATTTTGAAATAGTAAACTATTCAGATTCAGACCAACTCCTCTACCTCGAAAACCCTATTGAAGGGAAACCTTATAAAGAATCAGACCACATTGAACTTTTTCACCTCATGTCGGACCCCTATGAATCTCAACCCCAACCCACATGCTTCAAAGAACTCCAAACAAGCCACCTTAATCCCGAAGAAAAGAATTCCTTGATAAAAATATGTAAAAAATTCTCCCACGTTTTTTATAACGAAAACGACACACTCTCATTTACAAACACGATTAAGCACTCAATCCCTACCACAAACGACACACCCATACATGTTAGATCTTACAGATATCCATTCATACACAAAGACGAGGTCAAAAAACAAATCGACCTTATGTTAAACCAAGACATAATCAGGTCTAGTTTCTCCCCTTGGTCCGCTCCTGTTTGGGTAGTCCCCAAAAAGACACCCCAGAACGAACATCAACAAGAAAGCAAGGCTACCTTCGGCTTGCCGAAGGTTTTATACCCTTGCAGTTGTACACAGCTATATGTAATAGTATTCAGATTTTCATAAAATTGCAATAGGTACCTTCCTTAAGCCGATCGTTGATCGTTATAAGTTATAAAACTTCGATTTTGATGAAACTTTATTATTAAGGACATACTTAGATTTGGATGTGGTAAGCCTGATAGCTATATCTTGAAATATAACGAAAATCGACCGATAGGCTCCATGACAGCTGTGCGATAATAAGTCCGATCTGGCCTGTTCCGACTAATTTTAATGAAGGCAGAATTAAGAAGCTTGTGAGCCAACTTTTATGAAGATAGCTCAATAACTGGGGGACTAATTTGCGTTGCAACAGACAGATGGACTGACTGATTGTTCCTATAACAGCTATGGCATATAAACGTCTGAGATATTTAAATGGAAAAAATAAGGGCGGGTTACTGTATAACATTAACAAGTATTGATAATGTGCGGTATTTCCAAGAACAAAACAGGTTTGCATGCAAAAACCCTAATTTCAGCCGATTGTTCCTATGGCAGCTATATGTTATAGTGGTCCGATTTTGATACTATTTTGACAGTACATTAGGAACGTAATAAGAATAAGATTTGCCAAATCTTGTTGCAATATCTTGAAAAACAACAAAAATCGGCCGATAGTTTCTATGACAGCTATACGATATATCGGTCCGATCTAGCTCGTTCCGACTTATTTACAGCTCGCAGCAATAAGAAGCTTATATGCCAAGTTTCATGAAGATAGCTCAAAAACTGAGAGACTAGTTTGCGTTGCAACAGACGGACGGACGGACGGACGGACGGACGGACGGACGGATGGACGGACGGACAGACGGACATCCATCTTTGGACTCCTCTGTTTATGCTGATTCAGAATATATATACTTTACAGGGTCGGAGATGTCTCCTAAGGTGCGTTGCAAACTTCTGGCTAAAATTAATATACCCTCTGCAAGGGTATAAAAATGGAGGCTGGTCATAGACTACAGGAAACTGAACGATAAGACAGTCTCCGACAGGTACCCAATTCCAAACATAAACGACATATTAGATCGTATCGGGAAAGCAAAATACTTTTCCACACTCGACTTGGCTAGCGGATTTCACCAAATTGAAATGAAACCCGAAGATATTGCTAAAACAGCTTTTACTGTAGAAGGAGGACATTACGAGTTCGTGCGTATGCCCTTCGGTCTTAGGAACGCTCCAGCAACCTTCCAAAGAGTGATGGATAATATCCTAGGCGATCTAGTTGGGCCCACCTGTTTAGTCTATTTGGATGACATTATTATCTTCTCACCCTCCCTCCAAGAACACATTTTACACCTCGACCAAGTCCTCACCAAGTCAGAAAAAGCCAACTTGAAAGTACAAGTATCAAAATCTAACTTCCTCCACAAAGAGATAGAATTCTTAGGGCATATAATTACGGAGCAAGGCATAAAACCCAATCCCAACAAAATCTCGGCCATTCAAAACTACCCCTGCCCCAAGAACAGGAAAGCGATAAAATCCTATCTGGGACTTCTAGGATATTACAGGAAATTCATAAAAGATTTTGCCCGTATCACTAAACCAATGACAAAACAACTCAAGGGTAAGAAACCCGTTTCAATAGACGACGAATTTCTAAAAGCTTTCGAATTTTCAAAAACCCTACTCTTAAACGATCCCATACTTCAGTACCCAGACCTCTCAAAAAATTTCATATTGACAACAGATGCAAGCAACTTCGCACTTGGAGCTGTCTTGTCTCAAGGTACACTACAAAGTGATAAGCCAGTCTGCTTTGCCAGCAGGACCCTCAATGACACCAAGATAAACTACTCGACCATAGAAAAAGAAATGCTGGCAATCATTTGGGCCGTACAGTATTTCAGACCATATCTGTTCGGTAAGAAGTTTACTATTGTGACAGACCACAAACCCCTTATTTGGCTAATGAACTTCAAAGAGCCTAACTCTAAAATCATCCGTTGGCGGCTTCAATTGCTAGAATACGAGTTTGAGATAGTTCACAAAAAAGGCTCCCAAAATGTCATAGCCGATGCATTAAGCAGGGCAGACGCTAACCTGAACCATAACGAAACGGTTCCCGACCCTACCCTTAATCTCCCTAAATCCGACAAACCCCTCAACGATTTCAACGTTCAACTTGTTATAAAAATTTCTCCAGATAATAAACACTTAACAGTTACACCTTTTAAACATAAAATTAGAAGAGAATACTACAAGCCCATATTCGACTTTAACGATTGTGCAAACATACTCAAACAAACATTAAAGCCAAATAAGACATGCGCCGTTTTTGCTGACGAAACCATTCTCAAAGTACTAGAGCAAGTATACGCCGTATATTTCTCTAATAACCCAGCATTCAAACTAATTAGTTGTTTTTCTTTCCTTACGGAAATAACGACAACTCAAGAACAGGATAAAATTATCTCCGACTATCACACCAACAACAATCACAGAGGTATCGACGAGACTTTTCTTCACTTAAAACGCGAATACTTTTTCCCTTTTCCCTTTTCTTAATTCCCCCAACACCTGAAAAACCCCTTGACATAATCCACATCGACATTTACTGTATCAACAACACATATAACCTGACTTTGATCGACAAGTTCTCTAAATTCGCGGCAGCATACCCTATTGAAAATCGTAACTCCCTAAACATAGTAAAATCGTTAAAACACTTTATAAGTTTATTCGGGATCCCCGGACAGATAGTTTACGACCAAGGCGCCGAATTCTCCGGCAACATATTCAAAACATTTTGCACTCAATTCAAAATACTCATGCACGAAACATCCTTCCAACAATCTTCAAGCAATTCCCCCGTGGAACGCTTACACTCCACCCTTACAGAAATCTACAGAATAATCCTTAATACTCGCAAAGACCAAAAACTACCAATCGAAAACGATGAACTACTGACAGAAACTTTAATCACCTATAATAATGCGATCCACTCCGCAACCAAGCTTACCCCCTACGAACTGTTCACCGGCAGAACCCATACATTTAACAAAACCATTGAATTTAGCACCCAACACGACTACTTAGAAAAACTACATACCTTTCAGGAAAAACTTTACCCAACTGTTAAAAGAAAACTTGAAACTATCGTAAAAACAAGAACAGAGAAACTAAATGAAAATAGAGCAGACCCGATTCCAGTAGAACCTGATAATATAGTTTTGAGGAAAGAAAACAGGAGGAATAAGATAACACCCAGGTTTTCTCTACACCAAGTCGCAAACGACCATGGCACTACACTCACTACCATTAAAAGACAGAAACTACACAAATCAAAGATCAGGAAACCAATATTAAAAAGGAAAAAATAACTACTGACTACATCCCTCTCCCGTTAATTACTGCCATTCCCTGTGTACTTATGGGTCCACACAGTCTTTACATATAAAAAAAAAAACTTAACACTTCAAAAATTTTTTTTTTGATAAAATAAACTTAGGAAAAGCACTCATAGAAGGAAATGCAAGCAAACACATAAATTATGAACAAATTTTAATAAACAACTTTCTTACGAACTCCCAAAACAAAATTGTTAAAGAAATAAAAGAAGAACAACATTTATTAAGAAAACTACAATACATAAATAGAATTGACTACAGTATCGAATTATTACTTAACCGTCTCAAAGACATTATCGAAAACTTATTACTTGCTAAACTAAATATAATTCCAAAACTAATCTTAAACAAAGAAGAAATACTAAAAACAAAAATATATTTAAAAAACCCAAATCTATATGAGCGTTTATACAGTCTTAAAATTATATACTACCTATCACAATTCAAACATTATATTCAATGTCAAAACTTGTATTTAAGAAAGAAGAATACAAATTGCAAAAATAATCCCCGTACCAATAAATAACACCCACTTTATTGTAACTCCTAATTGTATTATGTACAATAACAAAATCCCGAACTTCGACCGTCAATCAACACAACACGTCTACATACTGATCCTGCTACTGGTAGTCATAGTCGTCGCCTCCTGGACATTCCGACACAACATACACATCGTCCACCTGCTCACAGAATGACAGCTGCCTATTGTCGCTCCGGCCATTCCATCGTTATGGCCTTTGCTCCATTCTAGGGGGGGAGGAGTCACCAGCCCGGCACCGACAGCTGTCATTCCCCTCCTTGAAACCCTCTCATGCCTACACACACTTTGCGCCTAGAAAAGTCTTACATCAACAGTCGCTCTTCTGCTCAAATCGTCTATTTCACCACATTTGAGTAACGGCCAGTATTTGAATTGCCGCTTGCTACAAAATAGTCGCTGATACGCTGACTCTACAGACTCAACATACAAAGATATTGGTCGGACTCAACACAATCGACGCTCACAGCAACGGTACGTCGACGCCCAGAACATGATGCGTCGACGATCAGTCGCGCCGGACCAACGTCTTCCGATGAAGCAGAAGGCAGAGCAACGGTACCTCGTTGCAAAAAGCACGATGTGTCGACGAGCAGCCGCGACGAACCGGCGTCTCCAGATGAAGCGTTAGGCAGAGCAACGCAACATTGAGCTGGGCGACAATTCCACGCAACAACATATTCTGCCGAAATTATTAGGTTAGCCATTAAGAACAAAACCCGAATAAAATCACTTTTGTCTTGACTTCCGAATCGTACGGTCGCATTACCCTTTATATAATAAGGAAATCACAACTATTTCCCTCAACCCTCCTCGACAGCTCCACCGCTCAGGCTACGAGTGGTAACTCGCACGCTAAAATTGCATATTTAGACCATAAGCTCAAATGTGTCATATTGTCTTGTACAACAATAACACTTCTATTGGATTGAATGAGATAATTTGTTGAAATATGATAAATGAAACTAAATGATATAATGATGAAAAAAAAAACTTTTAGAAGCCAAAAAAGAGAGGTAATTAAGACTCAACCGCCTGCCTCTTCTGAGGGTTGAACCTCTATCTCTTCTTTGTGCGATTGCCGGCCTCTCAACACATTTGACTATCGCCGCAACTGTTGGCTCTGCGGCTAAGTTACTATTTCGATCTCATATTCACACATAACCACTTTCGCATTAAAAATATCTAAAACGCACATGGCTGGCAGCAGCTTGCAGGCACGGCATTACAAATCAATAGAGAACGTTAACTTACGTAACTTCTTTGTTTATTATCCGATCGGGTTGCAATTTATAGAATAAGTTCACAACGTATTTATCTAGATGTATGCCAAAGCTGAAAGTTAAGACTTCAATACTTTGCTTAATAATCGCATAAGAAAACTATTTTGTTTATTAACGGGGGCGGTGGGCGTGGTAACCAAAATTTGAAAATGACGTTTACTGCCTAGGATATACATGAATCTTTCTGCCAAATTTGGAGTCTCTAGCTTTCTTAATAGCTGAGAACCGTTGTCTCATACAGACGGACAGACGGACAGACAGACAGACGGACAGACAGACAGACAGACATGGCTAGATCGACTCGGCTAGTGATCCTGAGTAAGAATATATACAGTTTATGGGGTCGCAGATGTCTCCTTCTGCCTTTTACGCACATTCCGACAAACCTAATAGACCATGTATTTTTTTAAAATCCATGGCCTAAAGAAATCACAAACAGCATTCAAACGCTTGTTTTTGTCACTTGCAATCCAAATATCATAAATTTGTTTTTTTGTTAATTCGGTAGACATTGTGAAAAATGAAAAAAAGTGTATGGGTGCTGCAGAAATGCGCAAGATATTTTTTTACGGAATATAGAAGCCAGTACTGTAATCTTCCTTTTCTCAAAGTTTCGAGCTCAAACTATTTTAAGAAACTAAAGTTTATCTCCTTTAAACTCACAATTCAATTGAAAAAGACCAACGAAAAAGATTTGTTGCTTAGATAAGGATTGTGCTTAAAGTACCGTTTAAATAAAGCTCTACTCTTAAAGAAACGTTGATTATAAAAATGCAAAAAAAAAAAAAAACAGTTTTACTTCGAGCTTCGCTGAAAATAAGTACCTGAATTCAACGGAATTTTACTGTTTTACACTGGGTGACAAACAGATTTCGCTAAGTACCGTTTTTAGATTTAATATTTAATATCTAGTGCGACAACTAGAAAAAGTATTTATATTATAATTATAAACATTTAATTAGGTATTCAAAAAAAATTTGTTTGATCAAATTTGGTGAAAGTTGAAAAATGTACTTTTGTACAGCTAAATTGCAAAATTCTCACACTGTGCGCTGTCGTTTCTTATCCAATCACTACAGATTGTTCTCAGCAGTCGCCTGCACTTTTAAAACAGGCAGCTGCTTCTAAAATACCTGACGTACAACCAATAAACCCTTTTCGACCGTTCCACGAGCGGCTAGCTCACTATGAGCGGGTTCACTCAAGAATTTTCGGAATTGTAGTAGCCATAGTTACACACAAGATAAAAAGAAATACACTACGTATGCGTCATGACTAAACGAAACTTCAAACAGTCTCAGAAACTATTAGTGTGTGCAATCCTTAATGACCATCGGATGGACGTTTGTACGCTTCAACTTCCTTTTAATGCCCTTTGACCATTGAAAATGGTCGAAAAAGGGTATTCTAACTTTGTGCAATGTATGTAAAAGGCATAAGGAGGCGTCTGTCTGTCCGTCTGTCCATCTGTCTGTCTGTTTGTTTGAGACAACAGATCTCAGCTATTAAAAGAACTAGAGACACCAAATTTGGAATAAATGGTCCTGTATATCCGAAGCAGAACAAGTTTATGTCAAATGTTTGACGCCACGCCCACCGCCCCCGGAAATCGGTAATTTACGATTATTAAGCAAAGTATTGAACATATAAATTTACGATTATTAACGAAAGTATTAAACTTAGAAAGTGCTGCTTCGGTATGTATAATGCTTAATGTCATATGAATATATTCTCCAAAATACAATCCGATCGGACCGATAACACAGAAGTTATTCAAGTCAACGTTTTCAGTACAAAATATACGAGCAGCCGCCTGCGAGCTGCTTTGAGTAGTTGACGCCGACGTCGACGTCACTCTTAACGTGCGTCGCTGTGTGAGTGCGAGCGAGAAAGCTATAGGCAGTAGAAGTATTTGTGCAAAATTTCATTTTGAAATTATGAGTGTGGATACACGTTTGTAACAAATTTAGAAAATTGGGAGAAGGGTATCTTACTGTCGAGCGCTCGACTGTAGCCATACCCACTTGTTAGAATTTATAGAACACTGGACACTGGAGCCAACATTAGCTGTATAGGCGCAGGTTAGCCTTCCAACAAGTCGGAAAGACTACAGTCGAGCATGCCCGACGGTGGTATACCCGCTACGACAAGGCGAAAAAACACGTCTCACAGTCTCAAATTTGTTCTGACTTTGCTTATTAATAATGTGTAAAAGAGACGACTATATAATGGCTATATTATGCTTCACATATTTATTGAGAAATTCAATAATCCAACCAGATTTGTCGTTTGTGTTGTATGTTACTGCGAAATATCACTGAATATTCTACATGACCTTAAATATAGTAAACAATGCGTTAACATCGATTTAGATTTAGCATAATGCAAAAAAAAAAAATAAAAATAAGAACAGAAAAAACAAAAATAAAATCCGTGGGTCGATTTTATTTTTGGTTTTTCTGTTCTCATTTTTATTTTTTTTGCGTGAGGACTTGAACCATGGAGTTCCAAGAAACTTTGATTATGCAGTATGCAACTGTAACCGTTCTGTCATTAGCGCATTATTAGAAGGGCTGGCAAAGTTGTATTATGAGACCATATAGCGGTCGCACAGGAAAAAAACAAATTATTATTGTGACCTGTGTGTAAGACTATTCTAACTCACTCCTCTTAAAATTCTGTTAAATCAAATGCATTTAAAATATTTAGCTAAAATATTTTAAATACTTGAAAAAGAGCCTCATTCTAAACAAACCCACTTCTTGCATCGGGCAGGATTAGAACTTTCGCTTGACAGCCAACGACTACATCAACTCAACCACTGCCGTTATTACGCATGTGCTATGAAATTGCAATGATGATCAGTACAAATAATTTTGGTACACATAATTGGAAAAAGTGCTTGCCGCCGGAGTTGAACCTGGACCTTACATATCTAACATAATAAAAACAAGTCGGAAAGGCTACAGTCACTCGGTGACTGTAAGAGGCCATGAATTTTCGTTTATATATTTAAAGTAAACCATAAACACAAGTATCGCAATGACATGAAACTTGGAATGAATACAATTTTATTAAATATTCGCCGCTCGAATTCGCTTTCGATTATCAACTATAATCGGAACCCAGGGAACACCACGGGGTGGCCACTATTTTGAAAAACAATTTTGACCTACGAGTCGACTTAAGTTGCTCTCTGCAACCCCAACGTTCCCCAAAAAATGTATTACTGCACTAAGTGCAGATAGATAGATTCTATCTATCTATATTCCTTAAAATCTATAGCCTTATAACACTAATTTAAACTAATTTAATATGGCATATAATCTAAAAGAATTAAAATATATTTAAAATATTAAATAATATATATTAATGCCTAACAAACTTACAACTCAAAACTTGGAAAATCTACTAAAACACCACAATGGTGACTATATATGGTCTCATAAGTGCGCGCATTGGCCCTACCTTCCAATATATTTGACATCGCCCAATCAATATGGGTATCCATATTGGTTGTAGACGATGTCAAATCTAAAAGAGACACATATTCCAAATTTTCTAAGAAAGTAAAAATCCTACGACTACACCCTCTGAGAGATCGCAAGCAAAAGTTAAAATCTCCTAAAATTGTGGAATTACTATTTAAAAATGGAAACCTCTGAAATAAGTCTTCAAATTCTGCTTCAAATTTTATCAATGGGTATGCTGGAGTCTTATATACAATAAGGAACCCTACCGTCTTATATTTTAATACGGCATATTCAAAAACTGCAGAAGATAAGTTGTTGGAATCACTATAATATCGACCACTGGAGAAAAAACTAACATTCTCAAATAACTCATTTTTAATGAGGATAAGAATGCCTCTTTTCGGTCGAGTTCTGTTAGCTACTACTCACAATCTAGCCGTACAACTTGTGTAAAGCTAGATATTTCAAATGTTTCATTTGAGAAAATTGATGTTACGACGAAACATAAAAGTTTTGATCGCAGCTTTAGCAGATCGGAGCAAATGTTGCTAATGTGACAATGCAAGCTTTGAGTATTGTGGAAGAGTGCAGTAAACGAATTGTCATTGAAAAGACAGTTATAGTGAGAATAGAGACGTTTTTCACATCTTAAAATCCTAAGCTCTTGTTTAACAGGTGACTGGGAGTCAGATTTTGGGGGCATAAATCCCCCAACAATGAAAAGTCCTGCAGCATTTGTAGCTCTACTGCAGGCTACATACAAAGCCTCACGACTCATTCAAGAAGTTGTGTGGACCACTACTTTGCTCTATGTTGCTCCTTGGCTTTTATGAATAGTTATACCTTCTGCAGGTACAACTGGGAATTGATTACGGTCTATAGAAACTTGCTGATTGGAATGGAACTGAAAACTTTTTGTGGTTTTGAAGATTGGCGTCCACGAACACTCTAGTGGATGCGAGCACTTGGCCCGAGCATTCACTCCTACACTATCATCTAAAAATTGTATCCAAAGAATTTGAGGAGTATTGGATGCATTGAAGCCTATGTCCATAAGAATGCCTGAGGCTCCATTTACTAAGCCATCAGCCGTATCTATATTGACCGTAACCATGTATTTGGCAGTGGATTTTAAAATTAAGGAAGTTGGTAGACCTTGAGTTTTGGAGGTCTTGAAAGTTTTGACAGCCTCCAGATGTCTATCTTTAATTTCAGCGCTAAGATGTGAAGCTTTAATGAAATCAAGAGCTGTTGAAATGTGTTGTGCAGTTTGGATTGAATTTAATTTTGTCGTATTAAAAATATCGGTATCCTCATTTCTATAAAACAAATGAATTGCATCATTTGGCAGTTCGCTGCCTGGAGAAACTCTGGAACGAAGAAACGAAATGTCGTCGGACGACATTTGTCCAGATGCCATATTATTTAATGCTACAGCGAAAGCCTGATCATCTCTCTGTCGCATGATCTCAGTGAGTTCAAACAACTTGAAAGAATCCCATAATTGAGATCCATATATCGCACTATAGGGATCATGCGAGTCAGAAGTGGATTTGAAAATCCAACAATCTTCAACAGGACTGAGCTGCCTGAGATCGCCAAAAACGATAACAGAGATTCCTCCGAATGGTGTCTCTCGGTTATCTAAAATTTGCTTAAGACGGCTATCTAAATATGAGAACCTTTTTGCTCCTACCATAGATATTTCATCTATGATTAAAAGTTTAAGATCAATAAATCTTGAACGAAGGGTGTTCAAAAGATCGTCCCCTAAATTTTTAAATGCGGTCCCAGATTGGTTCACGGGAAGTGAAAACATGGAATGAAGGGTAGAACCCCCAATTCCAAACTCTGCCTTTCCGGTTGGAGCACATAAGACTATTTTGGCAGTTGATGGGTCGCATCCTGGTTTCGAATATATAATTGGGACAGGGACTCGAAAAGAGCTGAAATAAGCCGAGTTTTGCCCACACTGGCTCTGCCACCTACAAACTCATAAAATTCTTAATTTGCTGGGCATTATGCAAAACGTGGGTAAAGTAGGTTTTTTTTGCATAATATTAAGCGAACGAACAATGCTGGATAAATTTTCAGCAGATAAAAGTGGCGGAAGTTTGATAACTCGGATAGTGTCATCCGGTTCTTGAATTTGATCAGCATTACCATTGACATTTAAAACGTTAAGTTGAGAACTTATGTCAGGTAAACCTAGCACCCTAAATTCATTGTCTAAATCTCTTAAATGATCATCTACACTATCCTCGACATTGGTTTCCATTTCCATGGCCCTTCTAAGCGCGTCTTCTAAGTCTTCTAACACATTATATTTCTTAAAATTAACCCTAATCGCTTCCTGATTTTCCCTATAAGCTTCCTCACAATTTATATTTAACAATTCTATTTGCTCATCCCTCCATGGCAAATATAAGATTAAAAGTTCCCTAAAATAATTGGCCCTATCTTTATTAATATTAAAACTCCTGAAGCGAATTATTCTTGGTTTTGTTCGTTCTCGAACAAAACCACTACCATCAAGTAACGGAAGAGGCGCACTATCTAAGACTTCGTTAACTTCGGCATCTTCATTGTCAGAGTCCTGGCGAGTTGCTCTGGTCGACTTGGAAAAAGTAAAATTTGCAGCAAAATCGGTAATGCCGTGTAGGCTATGTGGGCGTTGAACGTAATGCTCAATCAACCCGACAACAAAAATGTCAGTAGAATCATGGGGTAAACTCTCAAGTTGCTGTTTGGGCTTCAGCATTTTGACCCTATGCTGTGGAAGTGAAGTATTTATATAGGCTTCTCCGTTGCTGGCCTCAGACAATCGGATTCCTAAACAGCAATAGGCGGCTTCCTGAGCAGAAATCTCAGTGCCGGAAATAAATTTATGCCCAATAAATTGCAACTTTTGCGGATCTCGTCCACAGCATCACGCATCAGTTTATATATACCCCGCTGAGACTTGTTTATATAATTGATAATATAGCTGCAGCAAGCATAAGGGTCCAAAATGAATTGAATATCAATATTGGCCCTTTGCATTCCGAGAATGTGTTTATTGTATGCATTTACATTAATTGCATCAAAACTTCTCTTTAGAAAAATTTGTGGCTTTTTTAAGCCAGATCTTAGAGCATATATATATTCCTCGTAACTGAGGCTCACTTGGTTGTGAGAAAGAAAGTTTTCGAAAATGCTCAAGTGACTGATATTTTCAGAATCGAATGTGAAATTTAATACACTTTGTATTTTCTTTAAATTTTCTCGATGAAGGGAATAATTATCAGTCTCTTTGGGAAGAGGCCTTAGTATTTCTGTACGGGGCATTGGAAAATAGGGCATACCAAAGCGACAATAAGAGTTTCCTCCCAATTCACGTTGGCATGAATGCCCGTGCTTGTGCTTCTGGTACTCTATGTCCGGAGCGAGTTCAGCATTTGTTACATCTGTGGTAACGAATTGATCGATAAATTCGATAACTGGAGGAATGGAAGATTCATTCTCAAAATCCACTAATGGGGCATCTTTAAGCCAAAACATTCCGTGGATATGAGGTGAACCTCTTTGCTGGAACTCAACTCTCCAATAGTACATTACCACATTGTGTCTTCCAAAAACACCCCCTTCCTTTTTCATAATTTTGAACAATTGCCTCCAGCGATTGTCAAAATACCTGGGTCGGTATGAAGAAGTCTAACCTTTTCGTTAGAAGCCAAACTTATTGCCTCCTCTTCCGTAACTTCCTCCTTGTCCACAATTCTTTTTAATAGGACAAGGAGCTCTTCCCACCTACTCTCTGCAGCCGACAAAGTTATAAAAAAGGTTGGCAGTCCGAATTGCCGGATCATCGCAATGACCTTTTTTTTCTCAGCTTCCCAATGAGCAGGAGACGTTCGAATACCCTTAAGAACCCTATAGTCGTCATCATGACGAATAAGACTATCTATCTCTGCCTCATTAAGGGCGTTCGAGGCAGTAATCGCTCGTGAAGAGCTGTGCTTTCTTAAGCATATGGAAGTATTATTCCAAATGTGGATAAGCTCTAACTTGTTATAATTATAGAAGAGCTTATCAACTCTACAACCTCTCCTATCAAAATTTCGAAGCTCGGATCTGATTACGGTTGTAAAAGTTTGCGCAGTCTTGCGTTTGATGCCAGCATAGATGGTTGGAAAAGCTTATTCCTCAGAATCAGCATCCAGAATCATATCGAGGGGTCTTTGGCCTTCGCCAGGAGCAATTATGACTCTTTGCATGGCAACATTCGAAACATTATTTTCAAGCAGAGTTTCGTGACCCCCCGGATTAAGCTCCTCCACTTCAATGTCCTCATTAGGACGAAGTGATCTTTGAAATTCTTCAATTAAATTGTGAACTAACTCTGTGTCTGCTTAAGAAGCTATGAAGGGAACAGTATCGGAAGCGAAATTTGACATCCACTGTTTTATGTTATGTTTCTTATAGAGCTCACTGTTTACTTAAAATCTTATTGCATCTGCAATTTTCATAGGCCTGATGGTTTCTGCCATGAAATCATGGTTATATTCCATCCTACGTCTGAGTTGGAGCTGTACAACCTCTGCTTCGTGAAAAGCTCGTGGTAACGATGTTACAATATTGCTATTATTTATTATTATTATTTACAAGTTGGAACTTAATTTAAATTAAGTCTAACTTTTTTAATTAAGCAATAGCAGCTATGGCCTTAAGCTTGTTTTTTGAAATGTATGGGGTATACTTATTATATAGTAATATTTACATATATACATGTGGTATTTAATACTAAATATTCTTTTTGTTTTTTTTTTAATTTTGTAATAATTAAATTAGATGAAAAATATTTGTTTGTTTGAGGAATTCTATTGTTTTATCTATGTTTTGGAATGATGTTATCTCTTTTAAATTTTTTTGTAGATATAAGGCTCTTTCTGAATTATATAGTGGGCATTCGATGAGTATATGTGTAATGGAGAGTGGTGAATTGCACTTTGTACAAAGTGGTGGTGGGATTTTGGGATTGGAAAGGAGATGGCTATGGGTTAGGTTTGTATGTCCTAGTCTTAGTCTTGTGAATTTCAAAAAGTCGATTCGTGATGTATTTTTTATTGTTGAATTTGTAGCTTTGTTATGGCAAATTGCTTTGTAGTATTGGGATGCGTTGTTAAGAATTAGCTTTAAGTATTGTTGGGTGCTTTGCTTTATAAAGTTGTTTATATCGGATGTATTGTAGTTGTGTTCGAAGATTAAAGGAAAATTATGGGTGCTCTTTGCTGTATTGTCTGCTAACTCATTTCCTACTATACCGCAGTGACCTGGGACCCAGAGCAGTATTAGTTTGTCGGTTTTATATTTATTTATAATTTTTCTAATTGAGTTTGTATAATGGTTATGGTAGTTGACGTTTTGTATTGCTTTCAATGAAGAAAGGGAGTCTGTGCACACTATGTATTTTCCTCTTTTTTTACTGGCGTGGTTGCATGCTGCCAATATAGCAGCTAGTTCTGTTGTGAACACTGAGGTGTATTCTGGTAGTATTTGGTAGGAGATTATTTCTTTTTCGGTTGTTACACTGTAAGAAGCACCGTCAGATGATTTTGATCCATCAGTGTATAAGAATATGCGATCTTTCATTGCGTTTTTATATTCTCTAAATTTATGTTGATATATTATTGGTGGAGTGTTTGTTTTGGTAGTGACGTGAAGAGAGGTGTTAATCGACCTGTCGTTGATTACCCAATGCGGGGTATTTTCTTTAGTTGTTGTTATAGGGGAAATTTGGATTTGGAGTTGTTTGCATAAGTGAATTGTGTTATGGAGCGAAGATTTGATTTTTGGAATTCTTTTTGCTTTAATAATTTTGTTGTAGATAGTTTCTATGGGAGATTGTTTTGAATTCATGATTAATTTGAAATTTTTTTGGATGGCATGAGCTGTTCTATATTCTATTGGTAGAATGTTTGCTTCGTGTAGCAGGTTGTTTATTGGGGTTGTACGAAAAGCGCAAAGAGCGAGTCTAATAGCTGTGTGGTAAATTGTTTTTATTTTGTTGAGGGCTGATTTGGGCGCTGTACCATAAAGGTGGAGCCCAAAATCAATTTTTGACATTATTATTGCTTTTACTACATAAAGTATTGTATTTACATTGCATCTGAATTTGTTACTGGATAGGCATTTGATTATATTAAGTCTATTGGAAAGTTGGAGTGTAAGATTTTCGATGTGTTTGTTCCATCTGTATTTATTGTCAATTGTAATACCGAGAGTTTTTAGTGAGTCTACGTTTTGTATGGTGTATGTGTTGGAATGGAAAGTTAGGTAGCAGATTCTTTTCCTGCAGACGTGCAAATGCTTGCATTTGTCTATTGATAGTGATGCTCCTGAGTAGTTGCACCATTGTTTGATGTCAGTGAGTAATGGGTCTATGTTAAGTGTATTTTGTTTTTTATTTAATTTGTAAATGATAGTGTAGTCATCAGCATATGCTGTGAACTGACAGTTTTTGTGTTTATCAATAAGTTTGTTTAATTTATTGAAGCCTGTAGCGAATAAAATCACCGACAGGGGTGAGCCTTGTGGGATTCCATTGTTAAGCGGCTGCTGGGAGGAGTATACATTATTGGCTAACACAGTGATTTTTCGGTTTGTTAGGAAGTTAGATATATATTTGATTATTCTCGGTCCTATTTGCCATTCGATAAGTTCGTCGATAATGCTATGTTTACCGACTCTGTCAAATGCCTTGGCAAAGTCTAGCGATAAAATAGAGGCGTGACTTTTAGTTGAGAGGGAGGACGTTGCATGATAGTCTAATACGGCTAGACAGTCATGCACTGATTTCCCTTTTCTGAAGCCCATTTGGCGGCTATTTAGAAGGTTGCTGTTTGTGGCAATCCACCATAGCCGTCTTGCTATGATTTTGTCTAGTAGTTTTGCAATGCAGGGATTGAGAGAGATAGGGCGATAGGCGTTAATTGATGTTTTATTCATATTTGGTTTCGGAATGGGTATGATGCAGCTAACTTTGAATTGCTGGGGGATTTGTGTGTCGAGGATGTTATTGAATAAGTTAAGGAGTCTTTGGAGAAGGTTGAGAGGGAGGTTCTTTAGCATTGGGTAGGTTATGCGATCTCGCGCGGGGGTTTTACCTTTTAATTGATTGAGAGCGGATAGGAGTTCGACCATGGTGATGTCCTTTTCTATATTCAATGCTAGGGGTGAGGGAATGAGGGTGTTAAGTGGTCGCGAGATGGATTTGTGTTGTCTGAATATTGCCGGGAAGTTGATGTCTAGCGCTGCTTCTGACCAATGAGAGCAGAGTGTGTTAGCTATATCATTACTATTTTGTATGTTAGCAGATTGATCGTTTAATTTAGAGAGGCAGTGAATGTCATGTCGTGATTTTAAGCCGCAGAAGCGGTTAATGTTCGACCATATTTTACTAATTGGTGTATTTGGGTGTATTTCACTCGTGAAGTTTTGCATAGATATTCTTTTTCTAATTTTTATTTCCCTTTTTAGTTTGGCATTGGCTTTTTTGTAGTTTATAATGTTTGTTGTGTTGATATCGCTTTTTAATTTAATCCATGCTGTTTGTTTATTGTCTTTTAATTTTTGCAACGTAGGATCCCACCATGGGACAAGTTTGATTTTTCGTTGTTGTTGGTATTGTGGGATTGCTTGGTTGGCCCCATGGATTAAGATCTTTGTGATATTGGCAGATTCTTTGTTAGTGTTATTGCTTGGTGGTCTATTGGATGAGAGTGTCTCTGTTATCTCTTTAAAAAGGGGCCAGTTGGCTTTGTTGAGGTTAAATTTTGGACGTGTTTTCGGAGGAGTAATGTCAGTGTCGTCGAATAGGCAAATGTGAATTGGATAGTGATCGCTTCCTGAGAGAGAGTTGTTTTTGCTCCATTTACAGTTTAACATTATAGAGGGAGAAGCTAGAGAGAGGTCAATGTTTGTGAATGTGTGGTGGGTGCTAAAGTGAGTTGGGGAGCCATCGTTGAGGGTTGTGAGAGAGGATTGATTGATGAATTTAAAAAGTGTAATACCTCTGGAGTTATTGTATTGTGAACCCCAAGATCTGTGCCAGCTATTGAAGTCTCCTGTTATTAAAACAGGTGGTTGAAGGTTGTTGTATGTGTCTTTTAGGTTTTTTAGGTTGAATGTCCTATTGGGAGGTATGTACGAAGATATTATAGTAAATTTGATTTTTGAGTGAACTTGTACTGCTATGTTGTCAAAGTTTAGACAGTTTATTGGAATGTTTTGTTGCTGTATTGAGTTATGTATTAGGAGGGCAACACCTCCGTGTCTATTGATAGAGGAATTTGCGTTGTATAATGTGAAATTGATTGGGATTGGTATATTTGTAGTGAGGAGTAGGTGAGTTTCTTGCAAGGAGATTATTTTTGGATTATGAGATTTTATAAGGATTTGCAACTGATCATAATGGTTTAAATATCCATTAATATTCCATTGGAGTATTTTTAACATTAATTATATATAATAAAATAGAGGTCTTTATATAGATTTTTTAATTAAGGTAATATTAGGAGATTTTCAGTTGCATTATGGGTGGGTGGGTTTTTATGTGTCCTCTATCTTCTGATATAATATCATTAGATAGGAGACACTTGTCTGAGTGTTTTGGTGCCCCTGGTGACCGAGGTGAGCTTGGAGCGCATGTTGCACTCCAAGCGCACCGCGGCCACCAAGGGCACCAGTATGCCGGTTTGCGAGTGTTAAATGCTTTCGCTATCACTGTTTAGGGTGTTTTTGTTTCTGTTAGTTTTTTTTGGTTTAGATTCATTTTTTTCTTTACATTTTAGTGGTTTGGTGAGAGTAGCTTGTTTGCTACCATATAATCTAAGCTTGAGTTCTTCAGATAGTCCTTCTTTGGTTGATGATATACTTTTAGATGTTGATGGGAAATCCAATGTGTCCATTTCAGTTTCTAGATCTTGGTATGTTGTTATTGTTCTTTGTTGTTGATTGGTGTTTGATGTGTTGCTGCTGAGGGTAGTAGATTTGTTTGTTGGTTTGTAAGTTGTGGCTGTTTGATGACTTGGTTGGGCCGCTGCTATTGTGGAGAATTTGGAGTCCTGGTGTAAGTGCCGTGAGAAATATATACTGGTTGCTGTTTTATGATCAACTTTTTCTAAGATTTTTATTGATGTTATCTCTTTTTGCTGTATGAAAGCTGGGCATGACTTGTCTGTAGGGCTGTGATTGTTTTGCTTGTTGCTATCATATTTGCAGTTGATGCAAAATTTGTCCTTAATGCAAGGTTCATTTTCAACGGTATGTTGTTCGGCAGAGCAGTTGTTGCATAATTTGGTGGATTTGCAAGTGGATGTGGGGTGTCCGAGTCTTAAGCAGTTGCGACATCTTAATGGTAGTGGGATGTACGGTCGGATATTTACGCGTTCGTAACCAATCATTAGTGTCTCTGGTAGTTTTAGTGATGCAAACGTTAAAATAATTAGACCGGTTTCTTTAAGGTTGTTGTTTTCCATTTTCATAATTTTTTTTATTTCAGTGACCTTTTGGGAATTTAGCTCGTTTAGGATGATTGCGTCCTCGATGTTGCGCAGTTCGTTGGAGTAGATAACTCCTTTAGTGAAGTTAAGTGTTTTGTGTTCACTTGCAGTTATAGGGAAGTCGGCAAAGGTGGTAAGTTTTAAGAGTTTTAGGGCCTGTGTAGTGTTTTTCGTTTTAATTAGCAGAGCACCGGCTCTTGTTTTTTTGCATGATTCAACTTCTCCGTTGCAAGTATAGTCTATTACTTTTTTGATAATGAATGGTGAAACATTTTCAAACGTTTTGTTGTCTGTTCTATTTACTGTTATAAACTTAGGTTCAATTGCTGTTGCTTTGAACAGTCTGTTTATGTCAGGTGGCATTGTTGTTGTTGGGCTATTGCCCGACTGCACTTGTTCACTTGTTGCTGTTTTGCGAATTGTTGTTTGTGTCTTTTCTAAAAATAGCCTGATGAACAGTTGTGTTGGATGTTGTTGTTATTGTTAAGCACTGATAAGAGAATATTACTCGCTGCTAAGCAGTCACACGTCTTTACTACTCAAAGCTTGGAGTGAAACTGTACAATATTGCTAACTGGAATAGGAACGTTAACAACAGCTCCTTTAATTACGTTTTGTCGGCCAATACCTAAGGTTTTGATAACCATAAATGGAAGGCGAGGAGAAATTAGTCGTTCCTCTAATGGAGTAAGCCCTTTTAGACATTCGGGCAAATTTGGGAAGTCTAAGCCATTTGAAATTGATAATTTTGGCTTCCTACCAGCTTTTATATTGCGGCTACAAGTATTACAAAACTGAAAATTTTCGTCAGAAGATGGGAACTGACTGGAAAGACTTCAAATATACGCACTATGCTCATTTCTACTTTCAACAAATGCCCTGCTCATTTTGGTAACCTGAAAGGGAAACCAAAGGCCTTTGCAACAAAGGCAAACTTGATCGGGTCCCAGCTTAACCATCCTATTAAATGTACCTATTTGAGCTTCTAATAAGGTTTAGCTGGGGGAGAAATCAAGTTCATTGAACGCTCTTCTCTCATACGGTTAGCATTTCGTCGGTTTTCTGCAACCCTACTCTGACTAATGCTTCTATATTGACTGACTCTTTGGCTAAGTCGCCTTATAGAGTCTGTTATAGCTTGACGCTGCAACAGTCGAGCACTTCGACGTCGTGCAGTGTCAAGAGCCTGATCGACAATCCTCCTTGCAAGATTGTCCCTAGCTTGAGACCTACTTATCGTGTCTCTCTCTCTCTCTCTAAAATACGTCGCTCAACATCTGAGCGAATAACTGTTCTCAGATATGTATTCCGTCTCTGTTCGTTAGTCCTTAATATACGGTCTCGTCGTCGTACTGATCTACGTATTCTATCAGCTTCTCTCTCCTCCTGTCTAAAATATTCATCTGTCCGTCTCTGCCTCCTTCTTCCCGTGTCAACCTGTTGCTCATTTGTCCGTATGTCAGTATTTTGTCTGCGGGTGGATCTTCGCAATCTATCGGCCCCCCTCTCCCCTTGCCGATAGTCCCCTTCCGTCCGTCTTTGCCTCCTTCTTTGTGTGTTATTCTGCTGCTCAGTTGTCCGTATGTCAGTATTTTGTCTGCGGGAGAATCTTCGCAATCTATCGGCCCCCCTTTCCCCTTGCCGATAGTCCCCTTCCGTCCGTCTTTGCCTCCTTCTTTGTGTGTTATTCTGTTGCTCCGTTGTCCGTATATTACCGTCCTCTCTACGGGTGGATCTCCGAAGTCTGTCGCCCACTCTCTCTGCCTGCCGAATTTCCTCTGCTGTCCGTCTCTGCCTTCTTCTTTGTGAGTTCACTTGCTGCTCAGTTGCTCGTATGACAGTATTCTGCCTACGACTTAATCTGCGTGATCTATCGGCAGCTCTTTCCCTCTGCCGATAGTCCGCTCCCGTTACAAACTGTCTCCTACTCTGATTATCCACCTGTTGCTCAGATGCTTGTACGCGCGTCGACCTACGTAAAATATTGTCCGTCCTTTCCAACTCCTGCTCTGCACTTTCCATATTTTCTAAATTTCCCCCTATGTTAGAATCCCGTACTCTAGATGAGCTACGGCTTCTAACAAAACTCTCCCCACTTTCTCTATCTACTAAATTTGCTCTGCGATCTCTCTGGGCCCTAGACAGTTTGACTCCTATTTAACCTATTTATTCGCATTCGCCTAGCTGCTTGTTGAGCTGCAGATTGGCGATGGCGAGGCATAATTAAAAATAATAATAATAAAAAATAATAATAATAAAAAATAATAATAATTAAAATAAATAAAATAAATTGTTTGAAACAAGAACAAGTTGTTAAATAATTAAACTTATTTAAGCACTTAAAATTAAAACTTTAAAATTTGAAAATTAAAATAAATCAATTAAATTTACTCTAATTAATATAAACAATAATTAAAATATTATCTACCGCTGTCGCATCTGCTGCCGCTGCCGCTCCCGCCCGCACAGCACTACACACACGCGAAGCGTCACGAAAGACGTTACGCGGAGAATATTCGCGAAGGAATGTACCGTGGAGCGCGAGCGATTAAGTTGCTAGTGTGTATGTTGATATCTACACACACACATACATATGTGAAATTGTACTATCTAATGCACACAATATGCATGTACATCTAACACTGGTTGGTGCACGTCAACCCAACAACAAAAATACACACTAGCTCACTTTTTTTTTGGAACACGTTCACTTAGCACTGCGGCAACAAAAATTCACTTAATGAAATAATTAAAATTATACACGACGATAAATTGTGTTATACGTAATCGTAGTGAAAACTACGGATTTATATTAATTTATATTTTATCACCACCGAATTAATTATTTTTTGCGCGAGCAAGTGTCACGCGCGCATCGCATAGATAAAGCGATTAGTGAAGGGACAAAGCAAAGCAGAATAGACAAGAGTCGACAGCATAAGTTAGAACGAGAGAGAGAGATATAGTATGTGCATTTTTGGCGCGTGCCAAATTTCGTAACATACACACACACCAGCGTCAACTGCTTCTTATTTAAAAAGAACGTCCGTTAAAAATGCACTGACCTGCCTCACGTTTTGTGTATTGCCTCAGACGCATATATGAATGCATGTGTGAGCTTCGTGCTCACGCATGTATTGTATGCATGCACGCATAAGTACAGCATGCAAAACATCTTAAAAGGCAAAATTTAACACTTAATATAAAATTGATTAGATGAATATTAATAAATAAATGGAAAATAATTCAAAAATGTATATGCTTTATATATAAATGTAAAAAAATATAAAATACAACAAAACATAAAAATTTAAAATAGGTAAATTCTTTTTTCGCCGTGGGGATTCGAACCCTGGCCGTTTGCATAGGAATCCGTCATCCGAACAACAAGATCACCGTCGCTGCGTTCTACGCACGCTAAAATTGCATATTTAGACCATTAGCTCAAATGATCTCAAATTGTCTTGTACAACAATAACACTTCTACTGGATTGAATGAGATAATTTGTTAAAATATGATAAATGAAACTAAATTTTATAATGATGAAAAAATAACTTCTACTTAGAATCTTAAGGATTGAACCTCCATCTCTTTTGCTTAATGGCCCTTGATAGCCCACTGCTCAACACATTTGACTATCGCCGCAACAACTGAGTGTTCGGCTAAGTTACTATTTCGATCTCATACACACACATAACCATTTTCGCATTTAAAAGATCGAAAACGCACATGGCTGGCAGCAGCTTGCAGGCAAGGCATCACAAATCAATAGAACACGTTAACATGCGTAACTTCTATGTTTATTATCCGATCGGGTTGCAATTTATAGAATAAGTTCACAACGTATTTATGTATCTAGATGTATGCCAAAGCAGAAAGTTAAGACTTCAATACTTTGCTTAATAATCGCATATGAAATTTAAATTTCTGATTTACGAGGGCGGTGGGCGTGGTATCCGAAATTTGAAAATGACGTTTACTGCCTAGGATATATAGGAGTCTTCGTGCCAAATTTGGAGTCTCTAGCTTTCTTAATAGCTTAGAACCGTTGTCTCATACAGACGGACAGACGGACAGACAGACAGACGGACAGACAGACATGGCTAGATCGACTCGGCTAGTGATCCTGAGTAAGAATATATATAGTTTATGGGGTCGCAGATGTCTCCTTCTGCCTGTTACGCACATTCCGACAAACCTAATAGACCATGTATTTTTATACCCTTGCGAGGGTATATTAATTTTAGCCAGAAGTTTGCAACGCACCTTAGGAGACATCTCCGACCCTATAAAGTATATATATTCTGAATCAGCATAAACAGAGGAGTCCAAAAATGGATGTCCGTCTGTCCGTCCGTCCGTCCGTCCGTCCGTCCGTCCGTCCGTCTGTTGCAACGCAAACTAGTCTCTCAGTTTTTGAGCTATCTTCATGAAACTTGGCATACAAGCTTCTTATGGCTGCGCGCTGTAAATAAGTCGGAACGAGCCAGATCGGACCGATATATCGTATAGCTGTCATAGAAACTATCGGCCGATTTTTGTTGTTTTTCAAGATATTGCAACAAGATTTGGCAAATCTTATTCTTATTACGTTCCTACTGTGCTGTCAAAATTGTATCAAAATCGGACCACTATAACATATAGCTGCCATAGGAACAATCGGCTGAAATTAGGGTTTTTGTATGCAAACCTGTTTTGTTCTTGCAAATACCGCACATTATCAATACTTTTTAATGTTATACAGTAACCCGCCCTTAGTTTTCCCATTTAAATATCTCAGACGTTTATATTCTATAGCTGTTATAGGAACAATCAGTCAGTTCGTCTGTCTCTTGCAACGCAAATTAGTCCCCCAGTTATTGAGCTATCTTCATAAAAGTTGGCTCACAAGCTTCTTATTTCTGCCCTCTTTAAATAAGTCGGATTGGGCCAGATCGGACTGATATATCGTACAGCTGTCATGGAGCCTATCGGCCGATTTTCGTTATATTTCAAGATATAGCTATCAGGCTTACCACATCCAAATCTAAGTATGTCCTTAATAATAAAGTTTCATCAAAATCGAAGTTTTATAACTTATAACGATCAACGATCGGCCTAATGAAGGTACCTGTTGCAATTTTATGAAAATCTGAGTACTATTACATATAGCTGTGTACAACTGCAAGGGTATAAAACCTTCGGCAAGCCGAAGGTAGCCTTGCTTTCTTGTTTTTTATTATTTTTTTTTTATTTCAAATGTTTGATGCCACGCCCACCGCCCCCGCAAATCGGTAATTTACGATAAGTAAGCAATGTATTAAACTTAGAAAGTTCTTTGGTATGTATGATGTATAAATGCCATGTGAACATATTCTCCAAATTACAATTCGATCGGGCCAATAACACAGAAGTTATTCAAGTCAACGTTTTCAATACAAATTTACGAGAAGCAGCCGGCGCGCTGCTTTGCCGACGTCGACGTTGCGTCTTGTCGCTTTACTATTCACGCGCGTTGTTGTGTGAGTGCGAGCGAGTAAGCTATATGTAGTAGAAGTTTTTGTGAAGAATTCCCTGTTTGAAATTATGAGTGTGGTTACACGTTTGTAACAGATTTAGAAAATTGGGAGTACTATATTCTTATCCGGTAGTCCGGAAATTGAACTTGCCATCGGTATTTCTAGTATCTGTGGAATAGGCAAAGAAACCACAGCGGACACATCAGAAACTTTTTGTGACACCATTTGTAAATACTTGTCGATGACATTTTTTTAGAAGCCGATGATCTCGTCACCTTAGTAGTGGTAAATGACATCATCGGCTGTGTCACTGGTGTACATGGTTGGTCAATTTGAAGAGGCGGAATGGCAGCAAGCAAAGATTTCGCCACTTAAGCTGATTTCTTGCGTTTGGGCGGCTCATTTAATAGTTTTAGGCAGAGAACTGATCGGCAAGTTTTCGAAAAGTGCCAAAAAGTTCCCGAAATCCTGACTTTGTTTGCCGCATGAACGTAATCATCTCGTTTTCCGCCTCCCGACACAGGTCACAACAATAGCGCAGACCAGTGCGCTTAGATACGGCATCAGCCGTAGAGGCAGTGTAGCCGGCACATTTTATGTGCACAACATTGTCACACAGCCAGAAAGATATGCTCGGCTGAGTAACAGTCACTTGCTTCAAGCATGTTTTTTTATAGCAGACAATACCCTCCATTATAATGAGTGACTACTGTAACAAGCAAAAACAAACCGCAAGAACAAAACGAAATAGGAAAAAAGAATAGTAAGTGTTAGAGAAAGAGCGAACGCCAAAGCTAGTGTATGAGCGCGAGAGAGAGATTAGGCACACGCACACAAAAAGACGAGAGAGCGAGGTTTAGTATTAGTGTAATTGCAGCGGAACTGCAACAACAAATGCCAACACCGAAATAAATTAGGAAAAGAGAGCACAAAGAAAACAGATGCTCTCCGAAAAGAAGAGTCCAAAAAGGTAAACGTGGCAGTAAACAAATATTATTGTATATAATTTACGAACCAGTGGGTTAAGCAGGCATGCACTCGCGAAAGTGAACGGTAAATTACACAGGTTAGTATAATTAAATTTGGCAAACACCGATTGTTTGCAAGCAAAATTTGATAAGATCGGGGAGCAGAAAAAAAACACGTCCGTTCACTTAGAAGAGGTTTTGTGCATTGTGCATTGCTAATTGTTGACTTCATGTTATACGTACATATATATATATATATATATATATGTATACTACTTAAACACAAAAAACTATTACTTAATATAAAAGTACATTTTTGTTATTAATACTAAATGACTCGGATCCAACAAGGACTGTGTATGTTGTTATAATCTATAAAGGCTTTAAATTCAGTTCAATTTTATCTTTATCTATTTTCCTTATTCCTTATTTTATTAGCCTTTCTCGCTGTTTTCCCCATTTTTCGCTTTGAATTGACCTCACTAGAAGTTAGAGACTCGGATTCGTTTATGACTACATATTCAGTTGTGGTAGATTTTGTAAAATAATCGTCTTCGTCGTCTTTGGAGTCTTCGTTGCTTGCCAAGGTCTCTTCATTAGGTGGCGGCAGGAACTCGTTAACTTTAAGCTTGCCTGGCAAGCGTTGTGAGTTCCGCAGTAAGCCAAACGGCTTCAGATGATAGATTAGATAGTCCAACACGTACATCATATTAGGCGACACATAATGAAATGATACTGCATTATCCGAGCAACAATCGAGACCCTGAAAAAATATTAGTTCATTTTTGTAATGCAAATTACGGTTTTCAAGTTGTAATCTCACATCGTCTGACTTGTAGTACTGGTAATTCCAGTACCAAAATTTAGGATCCTTGTTAGGTATCAAATGATGCTCGGGTACAAAAGGAAACATACGACCACGTCCGTTAGAGTCCCGAGAATCACCTGCCGTCACATTCAGGTTTTCCATGCATTTACCGATTTCGATATCCTCGTTTATTACAGTTCCAGGTAAGCAAATTTTGGGATCGGGAATTCCCTTAACCACAAGACGACGAACCGCCTCTTTACTAAGTACATATCCCGATCCACCCGACATATAGCCCTGCTTGACGAAGGTCTTAAACTTGAAACCAAAGTGCACGGGCGTGTCGGGGTGGTAGGGGTATAGCATGTAGCGTAGATTCTCGATTACAGCGTAGGTGTCATCGTCTGCTTTGTAGAACCAATCTGCATCATCGAAGTGATGCTTGTACACATACTTGAAAGCCTCTTTCACCTTGCGCCAGAGATTCTGTCGCCCTTCGCCTACATCCAATTTAACTGTGGGCAGTTCTTCGTCTGCCTCAGAGCTCATGAAAAGCAGAATGTTGCAACGTTTGCCCCAAGTTCGCTTTACGTGGCGAGCCTTTTTCTTGTGGTTGGTAGGATTAGTCATAACCCAACAAAGCAGACGAACCTCTCTCTTAAGTTGATCGGCCACTGAAGAATTACCGCCAGAGTGATCATGGTGTACTTTCCGATGCTTGGATGTTATAGTGTTAGATGGGATATGTCGATAGTTGGAGTCCCAGCTGACCTCAGTACGAATTGATTTTATGGTCTCGGAAATAGTTAAATAGGAAATAAGCTGTGCAATACAGAAGCCCAGCACGAGTCCTATCATTAGAGAGAGAAACATGCGTTTTCCCGAAAGGTTTCCTAAAACTTTTTTCAAATGTAATTGATATCTAGACCGATTTTTATACCCTTGCAGAGGGTATTTTAATTTTGGCCAAAAGTATGCAACCACCTTTGGAGGTCTCCGCCCCATAAACTATACATATTCTGAATCAGCATCCACAGGGGAGTTCATATAGCTTTGTCCGTCCTTACGTCTGTTGCAACTCGATCTAGTCTCTCCGTTTTAGAGATATTTTAATGAAACTTGGTAGACATGCTTCTTATTGCAGCATGATGAATATTAGTCGGAACGAGTCAGATCGGACCGATATATCGTAAAGCTGTCATACAACCTATCGGCCGATTTTTTAAGTTTTCATAAATTAATATATCAAGCCACAATGGCATATACTCGTAGCTACCAAAAGGAGTCCAAAAGGAGCTTTGCATATAAACTTATAATTTTAAATGATTTGTTTGTTAAAAAGTGTTCTTCACTATTACCCAATCCTTATACAATACAACTTTAAATGATAAATCTCTGCAAGGGTATATAAACTTCGGCTTACCGAAGATTGCGTTGATTTTTTGCTTACCTTGGGATCGTATTAGAGTCAAGTTCATGTCCGCTTTTTATTTGCAACTAAAATTTTATTAAAGGTTAAATTACATTCATATATATGTACATAGCAGAGAACGGCTTCGGTTCAACCAAATTTGTGTTGGACACAATCATTCATATGAAAAATCACGCTATTCGGCCACAGTGTCATAGTGTGTATGTATCAAGAAACTCGCTGCTGAAGCGACAGCGCGACTGAATTCCCCCCTTCCACTTTTCGTTTCGTTTCTCGCTTGACGATTCGCTGCTCGTGTGTATCATTTTCGTCTTCACCCATTTGGGCTATTTGGACATGTATACTAAGATTCGCTTTGACACACAAATAGCGCGCCTCTACCCAAATCATCCCTAAAGAAGCGCTTCAACAGTGTGTATTTAGGGTTTTGTATGTATGCATGAGCGTGTGCAATGCTGGTAAATGGTGGAAGGGGAAATAATTTAACTGAAAAAGGAATTCGAATTGAATAAAGGAGAAATTTAATATATAAAAAAAAACATGAAATAAATTATTATGTAAAATTAATTTAATGTATAAAAAAACATAAAATGAATTATTATGTAATATTATACGATTTATTTACTAACTATTTTTAAATTAAGACCTTAGAAATAATAAATTGTCTACAAAAAAATACAAGGCATCCCAATTTTGGCCCACTTTTTAAAAATGCAGGTGCATATTTAAATAATAGGTAATATAAGGTAACGAAAAGGGGCATTCCCAAAAAATAGCTGAGTTACAAATTCTTGGAAAATACCAAGAGTAGGTACGCAAACAATTGCAGCTGCAAAGGAAAAAAGGGTCATCTAGACGCCGCGGCGCCACAGTAATTGCATAGGCAAAAATTACAAAAACAAAATACACACCAGCCCATACGCACAAGCGGGCAATTACAAAAACAAAATACATACACACTGCCCGCTGCTCGATTGCAACCTCGCTCGACCGAAAAAATGTGTATCTATGACCCAACTGCCAATGTGTGTAAATCGTCGATTTACCAGGACCAAGTATTTGGGCAAATGCACCGGCGCGTCAGCTGATAGACATTGATTCGTAAATTCATTGATACGACACGACACGATACAAAAAGATTGGGTCGAATTGGATCGACTGACACGCGGCTGAAGCGAGTTGTGGGTCAATTCGTTTCGTTTCACCGCCGCTGTTCGATTCAGTGAATTGATATAACACTGAAATTTCGTGTTTGATGCGATTCAAGAAAAATGTGATTTTTGCAGTTCTCTGGTACATAGCTTATGCATAACTTATGCCTGTTATATTATATATGTATATAGGTTGTTGGGGGTAAGGTACATTAATCAAGTATTGCGGCAAAGCGTTAATGCAAATTTCGTTCAAAAATCTTTTTGACTGAAAGATACAGTGAAGCACACCCAACAGAATGATCACCTTCAAACAAATTGTAAGCCGATCGGCAAGTTTGCTAACTCATTCAATTCAATTCACTGAATCCAACAGCGGCGGTGAATCGAAGCGAATTCTTCCACAAATCGCTTCAGTCGCGCGTCAGGCGATCCAATTCGACCCAATCTTTATACCCTTGCGAGGGTATATTAATTTTAGCCAGAAGTTTGCAACGCACCTTAGGAGACATCTCCGACCCTATAAAGTATATATATTCTGAATCAGCATAAACAGAGGAGTCCAAAAATGGATGTCCGTCTGTCCGTCCGTCCGTCCGTCCGTCCGTCCGTCCGTCCGTCCGTCCGTCCGTCCGTCCGTCCGTCCGTCCGTCCGTCCGTCCGTCCGTCCGTCCGTCCGTCCGTCTGTTGCAACGCAAACTAGTCTCTCAGTTTTTGAGCTATCTTCATGAAACTTGGCATACAAGCTTCTTATGGCTGCGCGCTGTAAATAAGTCGGAACGAGCCAGATCGGACCGATATATCGTATAGCTGTCATAGAAACTATCGGCCGATTTTTGTTGTTTTTCAAGATATTGCAACAAGATTTGGCAAATCTTATTCTTATTACGTTCCTACTGTGCTGTCAAAATTGTATCAAAATCGGACCACTATAACATATAGCTGCCATAGGAACAATCGGCTGAAATTAGGGTTTTTGTATGCAAACCTGTTTTGTTCTTGCAAATACCGCACATTATCAATACTTTTTAATGTTATACAGTAACCCGCCCTTAGTTTTCCCATTTAAATATCTCAGACGTTTATATTCTATAGCTGTTATAGGAACAATCAGTCAGTTCGTCTGTCTCTTGCAACGCAAATTAGTCCCCCAGTTATTGAGCTATCTTCATAAAAGTTGGCTCACAAGCTTCTTATTTCTGCCCTCTTTAAATAAGTCGGATTGGGCCAGATCGGACTGATATATCGTACAGCTGTCATGGAGCCTATCGGCCGATTTTCGTTATATTTCAAGATATAGCTATCAGGCTTACCACATCCAAATCTAAGTATGTCCTTAATAATAAAGTTTCATCAAAATCGAAGTTTTATAACTTATAACGATCAACGATCGGCCTAATGAAGGTACCTGTTGCAATTTTATGAAAATCTGAGTACTATTACATATAGCTGTGTACAACTGCAAGGGTATAAAACCTTCGGCAAGCCGAAGGTAGCCTTGCTTTCTTGTTTTAAATCGAGTTGGT
Organism: Zaprionus tsacasi; assembly: GCA_018904105.1. Classification (NCBI taxonomy): domain Eukaryota; kingdom Metazoa; phylum Arthropoda; class Insecta; order Diptera; family Drosophilidae; genus Zaprionus; species Zaprionus tsacasi. The sequence goes on along the minus strand of JAEIFR010000202.1, from coordinate 214,412 downwards.
TCGAATCAGCGAATTTACGAATCAGCGTCGGTCAGCTGACGCGTCGGTCCGTTTACCCAAACACTTGGTTTGGGTAAATCGACTATTGACGCACATTTGCATTTGAATCACATATTTTTCGGTCGAGCGAGGTCGGACTCGGGCAGCGGGCAGCGTGTATGTATATTGTTTGTTGTATATTGTTGTAATTGCCTGCTTGTGCGTATGTTCTCGTGTGTATGTATCAGAGAACTGCAACCTAACGTCGTCGAACAAATTTGTATGCCCCGACCCTTGTGCTGCTGTCACTACATACCGAGCTTTCGGGCATGCGTCTCTTGTCTTTTTTGCCAAAACGTTCCTGCCTTTTGCGGCTCTTGCTTTTAGAGGCTCCTGCTCTTTGAGGCTCTTGCTATTAGAGGCTTGCGCGGATTGAGGCTTGTGCTATGTGCGGCCTGTGCAAAATGAAGATCGAGTGGCAAAAATCTCATTTATTTTTGAGTGGCTTGATGTGCATGCATGTTTGTTGCAGTTCTCTGGTATGATATTGTTTTTATACCCTTCGACCATTGAAATTTATCAAAAAAGTGTATGCTACCTTTGTGCATATGTATGTTATAGGAGGCGTGGCAGACCCCATAAAGTATATATATTCTTGCTCAAGATCACTAGCCGAGTCGATTAAGACATGTCCGTCTGTCTGCCCGTCTGTATGAGACAACAGATCTCAGCTATTAGAAAAGCTAGAGACACCAAATTTGGTATGAAGGTTCCTCCTCTATATAATAGGCAAATCAAGTTTATTTCAAATGTTTGATGTCACGCCCACCGCCCACATAAATTGGTAATTTACGATTATTAGGCAAAGTATTAAACTTATAAAGTTCTGCCTTACTATGTATAAAGCTGAATGCAATGTGAACATATCCTCCTAATTACAATCCGATCGGACCAATAACACAGAAGTTATTCAAGTCAACGTTTTCAATACAAATGTACGAGCAGCAGCCTGCGCGCCGCTACGAGCAGTTGACGTCGTCGTCGACGTTGCGTCGTGCCGCTTTACTCTTTACGCGCGTCGCTGTGTGAGTTCGAAAGTCTTATTTGAAAAATTTAAAAAAAAAGTTAGTAAAAATATTTAATTACTTATTTAATAATTTATTTATTTTATATTTTATATTAAATTGCTAGTAGTTATCAATTATTCAATTCGAATTCCTTTTTCAGTTAAATTATTTCCCCTTTCAGCATTTAACAGCATTGCACGAGCTTATGCATACTTACAAAACCCTAAATAAACACTGTTGAAGCGCTTCCTTAGGGATGATTTGTGCAAAAACGGGCGAATCTTATGTTAGTATACATACCCACAAAACCCAAATGAATCAAGACGAAAATGAAAGACACGAGGCAGCTAATCGGCAACCGAGAAACGAAACGAAAAGTGGAATGGGGGATTCTGTAACGTTGTCGCTTCAGCAGCGAATGTTTTGATGCATACACACTTGAAGCTGTGCGCCGAATAGCGTGATTTTTCAAGTGATTGATTGTATCTACACACTTTTTGCCGTGCTCTGTTAACGTTCTTATAACCTTAGTGTCAGGCTCGCTTAACTATACTTCAGTTACTAGGTGACATTTATACACGCAGGTTAATACTATAATTCCCGGTTCACAAACTATGTCAAATCCATTGACTGTTTACGCACGTAACAGTAATGTTGAATGACTAATGCCAACTAATGCCAGTTTATCATCTAAACAAGCCTTTTATAATTTTGTCCGAATGTCGCACTGCTGTGCCATAGAACAGCTGGATAAATAAACAGACTTTGCCATGAATTTTCAGTACACATATATTTTTAAATTACACCGTAAAAAAATGTAATGAAAGCAAGAAAGTTTTCAAAATGAAGAAAAAACAAGATTATATTTACTTTATAGAGTTGCAAATTTCTTATTCTACCTGTTCCGACATTCTGCTAAACTAAATAGATAATGCAAGTTTTTTAAATCCATGACCTGAAAAGATACAGTTTAAGGCAGTTGACTTGATCAAAACTATCACGTCTATGTTCTATGGCAAGCACCGCTATCTGTATTTTGGCTTTTAATTGATTGTCTATGTCTCTACATATGTAAATATCGAAGCAGATTTTTAAGCTTGTGAATTAAGAGCCCCTATATGTGCGTTTGTACAGACAGTAACCATCAAGAAACAGTACATTTTTAAGTATAATATAAAATAATATATATTTACTTTGTGGGGTGTACCACGCCATCTTCTGCCAGTTTCATACATTTAAACAAAGTTAAGACACCCTGTTTCGTAGTTTTCACTTGTGTCTACAAATGGCATTTATTCCTTTCAATTGGAATAATAGTTGTTTAAATAGCTGCGTATCACAATTACGCCAGCTCGGGTAATTCCAAAGTAAATGTATTAATCGAAAAGTTTGGAATTTTGAACAGCTAATAATTATACTTACTTTGTGAAAATATATGAAACATGCATAAAGAGGCGTGGCAGACCTCAAAAAGTATATATATTCTTCCTCAGAATGACTAGACGAGTCAATTGAGTCTGTCTGTCCGTCTATATGTGTGAGACAACAGATCTTAGCCATTAAACAAGTCGGTATGGCTACAGTCGAAATTGCGCGACAGTAAAATACCCTTCTCCAAATTTTTAAAATCCGTTTAAAATGTGTAACCAAACTCATAATTTCAAACACCGTAATCTGGACAAATAATTCTACTTCATATGGCTTACTCGCTCGCACTTACACACACACGCGCGTAAAGATCACAGCGACGCGACGCGACGTCGACGTCAACTGCTCATAGCAACGCCTTCACCCGCCTCCAAAAATTGAAAAAACTTGATAACAGCCGCAATATAAGCTTTGCAGCAGTTTTATATATTTATATTTGTATATTATTATAAATACCATCTTACGGACGCTTCTTGAAAATTTCAGTATGATTGGACGATTGATATAGAAGATATTAAAGAAATTGTAGTGCCATGTGATAACGTGTTTGTCTGTTTATACCCTTCGACCATTGAAAATGGTCAAAAAAGGGTATACTAACTTTGTGCAAAATGTATGTTTTAGGCATAAGGAGGCGACGCAGACCCCATAAAGTATATATATTCTTGCTCAGAGTGACTAGCCGAGTCGATTGAGCCATGCCCGTCTGTCTCTCCGTCTGTCCGTCTGACCGACTGTCCGTCTGACCGACTGTCCGCCTGTTTGTTTCAGACAAAAGATCTCAGCTATTTAAAGAGTTAAAGACATCAAATTTGGCATAGAGGTTCCTATGTTTCCCAAGCAGATCAAGTTTATTTCAAATGTTTGAGCCACGCCCACCGCCTCCGCAAATCGGTAATATTCGATTATTTAGCAAAGTATTCAACTAATTAAGTTCTGTTTTGGTATGTAAAATGCTAAATGCCATATGAAAATATCCCCCAAATAACAATCCGATCGGACTTATAACACAGTTATTAAACTGTGTAGTTGTGTGTTTTCAGTACAAATGTACGAGCAGCAGGCGGCACGCTGCTTTGCAGACGTCGACGTTGCATCTTGTCGCTTTGGCGAGTAAGCTATATGTTGTAGAAGTATTTGTGCAGAATTCTCTGTTTGAAATTATGAGTGTATTTACACGCTTTGTAACAGATTTAGAAAATTGGAAGAAGGGTATCTTACTGTCGAGCGTTTAAACTTTGCTCACCAGCTTCTTATTTTTACCTTCTTTAAATAAGTCGGAACGGGCCAGATCGGACCGAAAGCTGTCATGGAACCTATCGGCCGATTTTTGTTATATTTCAGGATATAGCTATCAGGCTTACCACATCCAAATCTAAGTGTGTCCTTAAAAAGTTTCATCAAAATCGAACTTTTATAACTTATAACGATCAACTATCGGCCTAATGAAGGTACCTGTTGATAATTATTGATAATCTGAGTGCTATTACATATAGCTGTGTGCAACTGCAAGGGTATAAAAACTATAAAACCTTTGGCAAGCCGAAGGTAGCCTTGCTTTCTTTTTAGGTCATGGATTTTAAAAAAAATACATGGTCTATTAGGTTTGTCGGAATGTGCGTAACAGGCAGAAGGAGACATCTGCGACCCCATAAACTATATACATTCTTATTTAGGATCATTAGCCGAGTCAATCTAGCCATGTCTGTCTGTCCGTCTGTCCGTCTGTATGAGACAACGGTACTCAGCTATTAAGAAAGCTAGAGACTCCAAATTTGGCACGAAGACTCCTATATATCCTAGGCAGTAAACGTCATTTTCAAATTTCGGATACCACGCCCACCGCCCTCGTAAATCAGAAATTTAAATTTCATATGCGATTATTAAGCAAAGTATTGAAGTCTTAACTTTCTGCTTTGGCATACATCTAGATACATAAATACGTTGTGAACTTATTCTATAAATTGCAACCCGATCGGATAATAAACATAGAAGTTACGCATGTTAACGTGTTCTATTGATTTGTGATGCCTTGCCTGCAAGCTGCTGCCAGCCATGTGCGTTTTCGATCTTTTAAATGCGAAAATGGTTATGTGTGTGTATGAGATCGAAATAGTAACTTAGCCGAACAGTCAGTTGTTGCGGCGATAGTCAAATGTGTTGAGCAGTGGGCTATCAAGGGCCATTAAGCAAAAGAGATGGAGGTTCAATCCTTAAGAAAGGCGGCGGCAGGCGGCGGTTTTTCATTTTTTTTTTTTGTTTAATTTCTAAGCAGAAGTTATTTTTTCATCATTATAAAATTTAATTTCATTTATCATATTTCAACAAATTATCTCATTCAATCCAGTAGAAGTGTTATTGTTGTACAAGACAATTTGAGATCATTTGAGCTAATGGTCTAAATATGCAATTTTAGCGTGCGTAGAACGCAGCGACGGTGGTAGGGTGGTAGGGTATAACAAGTCGGTAAGGCTACAGTCGAGCGCTAGACAGTAAGATACCCTTCTCCCAATTTTCTAAATCTATTATAAACGTGTAACCATACTACATATAGCTTACTCGCGTAAAGCGGCGTGACGCAACGTCGACATCAATTGCTCAAAGCAGAGCGCAGGCTGCTGCTTGTACATTTGCATTGAAACCGTTGACTTGAATAACTTCTGTGTTATTGGTCCGATCGTATTGTAATTTGGTGAGTATGTTCATGTGGCATGTTCATGTTAGCATTAAACATAACAAAGCAGAACTTTCTAAGTTTAATACTTTGCTTAATAATCGTAAATTACCGATTTGCGGGGGCGGTGGGCGTGGCATCAAACATATGAAATAAACTTTGTCTGCCTATTATATATAGGAACCTCCATACCAAATTTTGTGTCTCCGTCTTTTTATACCCTTCGACCATTGAAAATGGTCAAAAAAGGGTAAATGTACTAACTTTGTGCAAATGTATGTAACAGGCATAAGGAGGCGTGGCAGACCCCATAAAGTATATATATTCTTGCTCAGGTTCACTAGCCTAGTCGATTGAGCCATGTCCGTCTGTCTGTCTGTCTGTGCGTATGTCTGTATGAGACAACAGATCTTAGCTATTAAAACATATCCTCCAAATAACAATCCGATGGGATCAATAGCACAGAAGTTATTCAAGTACACGTTTTCAGTACAAATGTATGATCAGCAGCCTGCGCGAGTTACCAATCGTGGCTTGGAGGGTAACAATATTTTTAGAAAACACGTCTTCTCTCGATGAACATCACAATAGGAATGAGTTTTTGTTAGCATATATATATGCTTCATTATATGTATGTATGCTGTTCGCAGACAGCTCTTATATATATATATGTATATGTATTATTATTATTATTATTATTATATAAGAGGGAGTCTCCCAGCGGAGAAGGCGCGAGGCACTGCGACCAATAAGGTCTTTTGTGCCTATAATGCTCTCCCTGTCATGACAAAAGCTGTTCTGCTTCCCTAATGAAGCATAACAGATCTTTCGTCGAGGAACGGACAATCTGCTCTGGAGTTGCGATTTCCGCGTGCAGATGTTTCCTCCTTGTCCATACCAAGGCCGGACAGTCACATAGAATGTGCTTGGTACTTTCATCGTCCTCTTTGCAGAGCCTGCACTCCGCGTCCGAGGACAAACGCATTTTATTGAGGTGATAGTTCACCAAGTGATGGCCACTTAAGTAACCAACAAGGAGATAGAGGTCTCTCCTTGAGAGTTGCTTGGTCCTCCGATCAACTTTGGGATTGGTAAGCTCTTTAGCCTGCCGCATCCCAGGTTGGAAGAACCAGTAGCGTTCAGTTAATCTTCCAGCCCAGGATTTCACAAGGGAGGAGATAGTAGACCACCCCACGCCACAGAAGGGTTCGGGGCCGATCAAGGTGGATGATGACCCAGCCCTCGCTAGTTCGTCCGCTACCTCATTGCCCTGGAAACCAGAGTGCCCAGGTACCCAAATTATGGTAACTTTATTTCTTAATGACAGCCTCTGGAGACACTTCCAGCAGTCAGCCACCATACGCGAGCCTACTCTCTTTGAGGAGAGGGCTAGTATGGCCGCTTGGCTGTCCGAGAAGATGTAGATTTTCGCTCCTCTAGTCCCCTTCTCAAGGATAAGACGGCAGCAGAACTCAATGGCGTGAACCTCTGATTGGAAAACTGTGGGCCAGTTGCCCATAGCGATCGAGGTCCTGGAGTTGGGACCATGTATCCCAGCTCCAACCCCCTGTTCAGTCTTTGACCCGTCGGTATACCAATGTATACTATTAGGGTCTCTGATGGGGTTGCCAGCATCCCAAACCCTGCGGTCCGGGATGAGGGTTCTAAATTTTGCACCAAAGAAGAGTTCCTTGGTCATAGAATCTGATCTAGTGCAGATCTCTAAGCCAGGAATATCTTTGAGTAGGCTAGCATGTCCAGATTCGGTAGCTAGAAGCCCAGATTGGAGCTTGATTCTAAGAAGGCTCATAGCAGCAACTTCTTTTATACGGATATGCAGCGGAGTCAGATTCAAAATCGATTCCATTGCTGCAGTGGGACAGGTGCGGAGTGCACCAGTCAAGGAAAGGCAGAGCAGCCTATGCAGTTTCGTGCATTTATTGATGGCAGTGACCTGCGTAACCTTTGGCCACCACACAATAGCAGCGTAGGTTACGATCGGTCTTACCATCATCTCAAAAAGCCACCTAATGGTGCAGGATTTGAGACCCCATATTCTACCGAAAAGCCTTCTACATGCCCACATGGCATGAGTGGCCTTTGATAGAGTGTTATGCAGGTGGGAGTTCCAGTTTAGTCGCTTATCCAGGGTTACCCCTAGGTATTTGACTTCGTTGGAAAGTTCCACAGGAGAGCCGCCAATATGTAATTGACCAATGTCAATAGAATATCGCTTAGTGAAGGGAACAATGATTGCCTTTTGAGGATTGATGCTAAGACCTACATCAACGCACCATCTACTGACCGTGTTCAGAGCTGATTGCATCAGCTCTGTCACGGTGTTGGCAAAGTTCCCGTTCACTACGAGAGCCAGGTCGTCGGCATAGCCAATCGCTTCCACGCCCTGTTCTGCGAGTATGATAAGTAGTTCGTCAACTACTAGGGACCAGAGCAAGGGGGATAAAACCCCTCCCTGGGGACACCCTTTTACCGCACTAATAAGGGCGGTCGTCGTGTCCAGGGTCGAGGAGATAATCCGGTGTTTGAGCATGGCGTCAATCCACCGGACTATGGGACGGGCAATGTTCCTGCGCTCAAGCGCAGTAGAGATAGACCCGTAGCCGGTATTATCGAAAGCACCCTCTATATCAAGAAAAGAGCACAGAGCAATGTTCTTTGATACGAAGGCCCTTTCGATCTTACTCACTAATTTGTGGAGAGCGACCTCTGTCGATCTACCGGCTATATACGCGAACTGCGTGGGGTGCAGAGGGTTGTTTCCCTGCAGAGAGCACCGAATGTGCAAATCTAGGAGCCTTTCCGCAGTCTTGAGCAGAAAGGAGGTAAGGCTGATCGGCCGGTAGGACTTAGGCTGGTCAAGAGGACGATTCCCCTGTTTGGGGATGAATACCACATTTACTCTCCTCCAAGAGTTTGGTATGTATCCCCAAGTGAGACTGGCTCTAAGAAGGCCGACCAGTGGATCGAGGATATGATCCAGACTATTTTGAAGAAGGGCTGGAAAGATTTGATCACCCCCTGGGGCTTTAAAGGGGGCGAAGGAATCAACAGCCCATTTGACCTTTTCAGGATCGAAGATGGTACCAGATAAGCTGGTACCGCGTGAGTCAGGTGACCAGGTGGCGTCAGCGTGACTGGAGAGATCTGGGTTGGCCACGGAACCTGGGAAGTGAACTTGTAGTAAAAGTTCAAGTGCTTCCCTACGATCTTGAGTAAAAGAGCCATCTGCTCTTTTTAGAAGCCCTATACCATTAGACGATCCTTTGGCTAATACTTTGTGGAGTCTCGCTGCCTCTGGCAGAGATTCTAAGCTACCACAGTAGCTGCGCCACGTATCGCGTTTGGAGCGTCTAATGTTCTTATTATAGTTTGTGAGAGCGTCCCTATAGACGTCCCAACTTATACGGCTAGATCTGGCCTTGTTGAAAAGGCTTCTAACCTTCCTTCTTTGAGCAGCCAACTCTTCGTTCCACCAAGGAACTTTACGGTTGACCATTAGTGTCTTCCGAACTGAGCTGGCTTCGAAGGACGTAATAAGCACATCTTGAAGCAGGTTGGCAGCAAGCTCTATCTCACTGACAGAGTTAGGATTGCTGATCAACATGTCTGCTTTCAAAGCCACAGAGGCTTTGAAGAGTTCCCAGTTTGTCTTTTTAGGACAGAAGGAGTTCTGGCGGATCTCGACTTGGCCAGGGAGGTCGAACCTGATGTGCTGATGGTCCGACAAAGTAGCTTCGTCTGTGACCCGCCAGTTTATGAGCGAACTCGCAATTGAGCTGCTTATTAGGGTGAGATCTAATACCTCTTCCCTAATGGAATTAATAAACGTCGGTTTACACCCGACGTTCGCTATATCTAAATGACAACACAATAGATAATCAAGGAGAGACTCACCACGTTTGTTGACGTCGCTGCTCCCCCAGATTGTGTGATGGGCGTTGGCATCACAGCCAATCACAAGCGGCTTGTTGTGAAGGCGGCAGAATTCCACAAGCCGCTGAACCTCTGCGGGGGGTACTTCGTCCACATCGCCCGGGAAGTAAGCAGAGGCGATCACCACTTCTCGGACGCCATCAGCAGTGGCTACCTCTATAGCCGTTGCCACCAGGTCTCTGTGAATGAAGTTGGTTAAAGGAAAGTGTCTCACACTGTTATTGATCAATATAGCAGTGCGAGGGGCACCTCCCATACGGTCATATAGTAACTTACATGATCCGCATGATAGTCCACGGACGAGGCCACCTATTAACCATGGCTCTTGGACGAGAGCCAGGTCAATCTCATCTTTACAGACGATCCTGCACAGGGTGGCTGACGCTCCTCTGGCGTGGTGCAGGTTCGCCTGGAGCACTTTAATTGCGCTCCGCATCCTCCTTCAGCGCCTTAGAGACAAGGCCACATGCCTTGCCCCCCCGAGAGTCGTTGCCTCGGATGCCCTTCGGCAGTCTGGCTGCGCTGCTAGGGAGAGGTCGCCTAGCGATCCCAGTCGCAGGAGGTGCCCTTGCGGGTTGTTTGCGCCCAGCGCTGACTGAGGGTCTGGCAGGGGCCAGGAGGCGCCCGCTGCCAGCCATCGGCCTGGTGCGGCCCGTTGAGGGGTTGGGGGCTGAGACCACAATGGTCGGGGGTTTGGGAATGGGTGCTTTCACCGCCACTGCGGCCGCAGCACTGGTGGACGGTACCGGGGCGGCAGCCACTGCTGCCGCATAGGTAGGGTCCAGAGGGGCGCTGGAAGGGAGTGGAATGGTTGGAGAGGGGGATGGGGACGGGCCGGGGAGGAGGAGGCTCCGGGGACGGAGTTCTTCAGGAGAAGTTTGATTCGTCCAAAGACGAATTTCACCTTCCCGTTGCACTCCGTCAGAGCCTTATACGACTCCTCGTCGACCAACATCGCGAGGTGGGTCGTAGTGCCAGTGAGGGTATGCTGGACCACCCGCCACTGCCTGGTCGAGAACAGATTCTCGTTTTGAATGGCAAGATATCGCAAGATATCGGCGGGTGTGAGTCCAGCACTACTGGGGAAGTAGCCTCTAATGAGGTGAGCTTTGGGGAACTCGGACTCCTCCAGTAGTTTGATGTTAAGGGAGCTGATGGACTTGATGTGTCCAACGGCTCCCCTGACCCAATCGGCAGTGCGGCTATCCTCGCACACCAGGAGCAGCCATTCATTCCGAGGTATGCAACCGTCGAAGCCTGGACTGGCACCCGATGTGGGATGGAGAAGCAGAGCCTTGGCAATGCTAGCTTTCACCGTGGCCACTTGCTCCGGTGAAAGCGGGTTTTTGGAATCAGCCGAAGTGAAGCCCAATTTCACGCTGCTCGACACCTGGCTGAGAGGTGGCTTTGTGGACTCCACATGAGTCTTTTTGGGCTTCTTTGAGGACCCTTGCGGTTCGAGGACGGTATCGTCAGCGCGCGTCCGTTTGGCCTTGGTTTCAACGGGGGCGCGGTGGCGATAACTAGAGCTTCTGCTCTGCTCGAACCCTTAGCGAGTGCAGCTTTAAAAAGCCTCTTCTCACGGGTCTTCAGTTTAACAAAGGCGTTCTCAGAGTCCAGTCGCAGCTTCTGTATCTGAGAGCCTGCTTCCGTGAGACCTGACCTCTGCGAGGCCACGGAAGCGTCGTCAGCGAGACTGATCAGGTCAGCGTCAGCTTCAGCGTCGGAGGACATCACCTCGACGAGCTGCTGACGGCCTGAGCAGCTATTGGACGAGCAGTCAGCACTTGCGAACTCATCGTCCGAGGGAGTCCGTGGCCTGTCCGGGTCCCCTAAAGTACCAGGGCCAAGACCCGTGGTATTGGGGGTGGAAGCCAGCAACCCACTGGCTGCAGTGCTGTTGTTGGGGTCGGCCGTTAAGGCCTCGCCCTGGGTTGATGCTGTTGAAGTCGCATCCGACTTATCTTTTAAAAAATTTGATTCCATTCTTTTGGACCCACGAGTAGGCGGGAAGGGAAGGTCACCCACGGCATAGCCCGCGTGCCGTGGGAAGTCTAGATGAAACTGGAGGGCGACAGGTATCCAGAGTCCGCATACTAACGACCGGGCTACCCCCCGGCCATGCATCCCTTGGCGTATGCTGTTCCGCCTTGGATTGGGGTGATTTATAGAATCACATTCTTCGCCCGACTACAATTAGTCAGCACCCCTAGCAGAGACATGACCGTGCTAGGGGCCTGCTTCCAGCCGCCCTCACGTGGAGAGTATAGCCGCACTTCCGACAGTAGAAGCAAGGACGGCACGTACCTCAGCCAAAGCTAGGGTTCCATGTGTTTCCCCTTACTGTCTCTGACGGCTGACGGCCATATGTATATGTATGTGTGTATGTTTTTTTTTTCTTTTTTTTTATATATTAGAGCGTTCATGGGAAAAAATCATAAAAAGACACCGTCCTAGTGACGGTAGTGTGGGAGATGCACCCACTAAAAACCCGCTCAGGAACGCTCTACCTACGGCTCGTTTTGTGTTACCCCTTGCGGCACCACTCCTAAAGTATAAATCTTCGCAAGGGATCGAGCTAGCCCTGTGGTGGCTCTGCCTGGTTATTGGCTGCTGCGAAGGAGAGTTTCGCAGTCTTTCTAGCCTACACTGCTCTACCATAATGCACACACACATTTGCTTCATGCATTCCCAGTTTTCTGGGGTCTCTAGCATAAGCCCTATAATATTTTCTGGGCTGATATTAACTCCTAAGCGTCTTTTGACGATTTCCCGTTCGTTCGTGTAATAAGGGCAGTGGAAGAAAATGTGTTCCACAGTCTCATCGTCTCCATTGCAAAGATAGCACACAGTTTCAGGATCATGGCCGTACTTGTTCAGATAGCGCCTGAAACAACCATGTCCTGTAAGAAACTGGGTCATATAGTAGTCCACTTGTCCGTGTCTTCTTCTGACCCACACTTCTATATTCCGCACCAGTCGGTGTGTCTACCTCCCGCTGTTTGTTGTATCCTATCTTTGCTGCCAATCCCTGATGAACTTACCTTCATCGTAAGCAGTAGGAGTTTGGCTGTGCCTCTTATTATATTGCGCTTGGTACTCTTGCGCGATCAAGTCAGCCGGCTATGTGTGTATGTGTTTTTTTTTTTTTTTTTTTTTTTATTCAACGATAGATATATAATTTATAAAAATACAAATTAACAAAAGCAGGATGAAAAGGTTGGAAGAATTTGCTTAGATGACCTGCGGTACGGCCGCGAAGCATTGCTACGCAGGATCTAAGCGGATGCGGTTTAGCGCACCCCTCCCGAGTTTCGCTGTCTCTCTAATGTAGTGTATCTACCCTCAATATGTAGAGTAGAGTTAATATGTAAGTAAAGTATATACATTGTGACACTTTGTTACATAAATTATAATAAACACAAATAATATCAAAAGACCACCAACACCTACATGAACACTCCAGCTCTTGAAATACGATCTAACGCTTATATATAAGCCGATCGCGGAGCGTGAGAACGCTGAGCATGCACTTAGCAGCTCAAGTGGTCAAGCCATACATAACATATGTATGCCCTCTGCATACACATGTATATGTATATAATATAACAAACACATAGTCTTAAGCACACCATGTACGGGTAGCTGTACCCAAGAACAGCAATATGAATTCATTCAAATAAAACGATTCAACGTTATTACATGGCGACCGTGACTCGGTCTCGAGTCTGTCTCTGTGTTGTGTGTGTGTGGATAAAAATTATATATACATTGTGAATTAAAATGTGCAAGTTGTTACTTGTTCTATGCAAAATTAATACGCAAAATTAATTACAATAATACAAAATGAATACACAACAACAAATATTCTATTAAAACAAACAACGCACAGCCAAACGCACAAAAACACACAAAACACACAGACACAAGCGGCAATTGATGGCAGACGATCCACAATTGACCGAGGCGCAACCCGAGGTACAAAGGGACCAGCCAACGCTGGAGGAAGCGCTGGAATTAAACCCCGCCGATGGACCACGCCCACTCACAATAGCTGAGTACCGGGCACGTCAGGAGAAGCACCAACCCAGGAAACATAAACGCTCTGGACATAGAGCGAAATTACTACAACAACGCCGACTGGTCAAGGAAATGACCAAGTTGGCCAAGGAGGAATCAGCCCGGCAACGCTACAAAGAGCGTTTGGAAATTATACAAAAAGAACTTCGCCAAAGTGCGAAGACACGCAAACGGGCTGCTTAAATGCAAATGCCCCAATTTGCCATAGATTTAAACTAAACCCAAGCCGATGCGGGAAACCGCTGCTTGAAAAAACTAACAACAAAACTGTCAGGCTATATACTAACAAATGTGTTTGGAGATTTTTTTTTTAAATTCTAATGAAATGTAAACTTTGACTTGTGAGCCAACCACATTAAAACTATCAAATTTCCATGTCTCTGGCACTTGTATATATTTAATACAAGTTGCAAATATTTAAAGTAAATTCATTAAATTTCAATATTCACTATAAAAACTTTTTATAAATTGAGAGATTAAACACGCGATTACCCTATGGTTTAAAAATTGCGCCCAATTCATTCCAAAGAATGATGACAATGGCATTTTCTGGATTAGAACCTTCACAGGCATTCCTGTATATGGATGACTTAATAGTCATCGGTTGTTCCGAAAATCATATGATCAAAAATTTGACTAACGTCTTTGACCTATGTAGGAAAAATAACCTAAAACTACACCCAGACAAATGTTCATTCTTCATGCATGAAGTGACTTTTCTAGGTCATAAGTGTACTGATCGTGGTATTTTGCCAGATGATAAGAAATACGAAGTCATTGACAAATACCCCGTCCCTACGGACGCTGACAGCGCAAGAAGATTCATTGCATTTTGCAATTATTATAGACGTTTCATCAAAAATTTTTCTGACTACTCTCGTCACATAACAAGGTTATGTAAAAAGAATGTAAAATTCGAGTGGACTTCAGAATGCCAAAATGCATTCACATATCTCAAACAATCATTAATACAACCCACGTTATTACAATACCCAGATTTCAGCAAAGAATTTTGCATAATAACAGATGCAAGTAAACAAGCTTGCGGGGCAGTATTAACACAAACATACGATGAGATACAACTACCAGTAGCATATGCCTCTCGCAGCTTCACTAAGGGAGAAAGTAACAAAAACACTACAGAGCAAGAATTAGCGGCAATACACTGGGCAATTAACTACTTCAGACCATACATATATGGAAAACATTTCGTTGTAAAAACAGATCATAGGCCTTTAACATACCTCTTCTCAATGAGAAATCCTACTTCCAAACTCACTAGAATGAGACTTGATTTAGAAGAGTATGAGTTCACAGTAGAATACCTTAAAGGAAAAGATAATCATGTAGCCGATGCGTTATCAAGAATAACCATCGATGAATTAAAAAATATGCAAAAACAAGTCTTGAAAGTCACTACAAGACAACAGAGTAGACAAAACAACTGCGCAGTAAATGAAAAAGAACAAGAAATTTTGCCAAGGCAAATACTTGAAAATGCTTCTAAGCCCAACGTATATGAAGTCATCAATAATGACGATGTACGAAAAATAGTGACCTTGCATATAACTGACACATTATGTTTCTTTAAACATGGTAAGAAAATTATAGCAAGAATTGAGATTAGCGACCTATATACTAATGGAACTCTCGACTTAGGTCAGTTCTTCCACAGGCTTGAAAAAGAAGCCGGTATACTTGGTATCAGCCAACTCAAAATGGCACCGAGCGGAAAGATCTTTGAATTAATTTCAACTGAAACTTTCAAAAATATGGGCAATAAATTTTTAAAACAAATAGGAGTAGCGCTACTCAAGCCGGTGACCACAATATCTGATGATATTGAAAAAGAAGCAATACTGTCTACATTTCACAATGATCCTATTCAAGGAGGTCATACTGGCATTTCAAGAACACTAGCAAAAATCAAAAGACATTACTATTGGAAAGGGATGATAAATTTCATATCTCAGTACATACGTAAATGTCCAGAATGTCAGAAAGCAAAAACAACAAAGCACATAAAGACCCCTTTAACAACTACAGACACACCAATTAAAGCATTTGACAAAGTCATTATTGACACAGTTGGACCATTACCCAAATCAGACAATGGTCATGAATACATAATTACTTTAATATGTGATCTGACCAAATACCTTGTTGCTATCCCCATAGCAAACAAAAGTGCTAGTACAGTAGCCAAGGCTATATTCGAATCATTCATTCTCAAATACGGTCCGATGAAGACGTTCATCACCGATATGGGAACAGAATATAGAAATACAATCATGAACGAACTTTGTAAGTATTTGAAAATAAACAATCTTACATCAACAGCTCACCACCATCAAACACTTGGTACGGTAGAGAGAAGCCACAGAACACTAAATGAATATCTACGTTCATACATATCAGTCGATAAAACTGATTGGGACGTATGGCTTAACTATTTCGTATATTGTTTCAATACTACACCATCAATGGCACATAACTATTGTCCATATGAATTGGTATACAGTAAAACACCTAATTTACCTAAAGAATTAAGCATTAAAAATAACATAGACCCTATATACAACATAGATAATTACGCAATAGAATCTAGATACAGATTAGAAATGGCATACAAAAGAGCCAGAATAATGTTAGAAAACCATAAACGTAAAAATAAGGAATACTACGATAGGAAAGTACTAGATAAGGAAATAATAATTAACGATAAAGTTCTTTTAAGAAATGAAACAGGACATAAACTAGACAATAGATATTTAGGACCATATATTGTAGTAGGAATAGAAGAACCGAACAATATAATAATAAAAGACGATAAAAACAAAACTCAAAAGGTTCATAAGGATAGATTAAAAACTTTTAACGAATAACGTAATTTTTCATTAAATAACAAATAAATACGAAACATTTAAACTCTCAATTTTATTCAAAAGAAAACACACAAATTATTCTTATCATCATCATGCAACCGATTGGTCTGATCAACCACATCAACAGAATATGGTAATGATGACAATAATATACAAAAATTAAAAAATACAAAAATTTCATGAATTTACGAATTTACAAAGAGACACAATATTTTTAAATTTACACAATACATATAAATAAATAACATTTCAAAATACAATTTTATATACACAAAAATAAAAAAAAAAATATATGCATATTATAATAAAAAAAAAAAACACAACACAAAACAAAAATAGCAAAAATATAAAATAATGAAAAAAAAAATAATAATTTTTTAAAAATGACTACATATATTACGTCATTTCTTTAAAAAGGGAGGTGTAGTGTATCTACCCTCAATATGTAGAGTAGAGTTAATATGTAAGTAAAGTATATACATTGTGACACTTTGTTACATAAATTATAATAAACACAAATAATATCAAAAGACCACCAACACCTACATGAACACTCCAGCTCTTGAAATACGATCTAACGCTTATATATAAGCCGATCGCGGAGCGTGAGAACGCTGAGCATGCACTTAGCAGCTCAAGTGGTCAAGCCATACATAACATATGTATGCCCTCTGCATACACATGTATATGTATATAATATAACAAACACATAGTCTTAAGCACACCATGTACGGGTAGCTGTACCCAAGAACAGCAATATGAATTCATTCAAATAAAACGATTCAACGTTAGTGCCCCCCTGGGGGCCCAAAAAGAGGGGGGGGTAGGAGAAAACCCCCCAAAAAAAACATTTAAAAAAAAAATTGCGGGGGGGACAAAAACCCAGGGAGAAGAGGGGGGGGGGGGGGGGGGGGAGGGAAAGAGAGAAAAGAGGGGAAGGAGAAATTGGGAGGAAGGGCAAGGAAGGGCTTTAAAAGGACAGTCGGGGTAGGGTTGTTCAAGAGAAGAGCGACGGAGGCGGAGGTCTAAAGAAAAAGGCGGGGGGGAGGCGAGGAAAGGGAAGAGGTAGAAAAAAAGAAGAGCCACGGAGAAAGGGAAAACCAAGGGGGGGGGGGGGGGTTGGGGGGGTGTTGTTTTGTCGCCGCGCTAACCCCCAGAAGAAACCACCCCAGGAGAAATAAGAAGGAAGGGGGGGGGGAGGTGGGGGGGGTGGGCGGCATATTCAGAAGAAAGGAGGGGCGAGTGTCTTATCTTACAACCTTTGAGGGGGGGGGTGGCTCAACGGGGAAAGATACTGAGCTGTAAGGATGACCTCACCCTGAAGTGGGTCACCGAGACTGTATCCAAGATGGACGCTCCCTGGGAAGGTGCCAAGCTGGAGGTAGTTGACATAACCTGTATTCCGTCAATACCAAAAGGTATCGTACCTAAGGAACAGGCGCTCAAACTGCTCCGACGGCAGAATCCGGACGTGCCTACCTCAGACTGGACGGTACTACACGCTGGCAAGCCGGAAGGCAACGGCCAACAGATGGTCCTCCAGATCAACAAGGAGGCAGACGATCTGCTATACCCGAGGTTTGGGAAGATGGCGTGGGAGTAGGCAATGTGTACCTACGACTCAAGAAACGCCACCCGAGCGACACCAATGCTAACACGCTGGAGGCCGGCGAGGTGGAAAAAGACCTCGATGCGTTGACCGACGCGGCCAACAGCCTCGAGATAGAGGACGAAATGGAGGAGGATGGTGACCTGACGATCATAGCCAACCCATCCAAGCAGAAGGGAGTCCAAAAATAGCCATGAAGCTACGGTTCCTTCAGCTAAACCTCCATAAGAGCAAGTTGGCGTCGGCGGAGCTCCTCTTAACCCTGGAGGAGGAATCCGTCGACGTGGCCCTAGTCCAGGAGCCCTGGATCGCGTCAGGTAACAAGATCGCCGGGCTAGGGTCGAACAACTACTCCATCTTCTACCCGACCACCGTAAATAAAGCTAGAACTGCTATTCTGGTAAGAAAAAGCATCTATGCTTATCTTATGTCTAATTACAGTACAGACGATATCACGGTGATAGCAGAAACGACCCAATCCTGATGGCTTCCTGCTATCTACCGCATGACAGGGAATCGCCGACAGAGGAGACGGAGCATCTGATCCAGGAGGTGAGCCAGAAGAGGAAACCCCTGGTGATAGGCGCTGACGCCAACGCTCATCACACCCTATGCGGCTGCAAAGATGTAAACAATAGAAGTTAGTCACTCTTAGACTTCATTTTAAAATTTAACATTAAGATCGCTAACAGGGTTATAGACTTAACACTCGCGTCTGGAACAAATACCGAAGTCACGGAATGGAAAGTTCTCAGCAGACCTTCCTTCTCTGACCATAGGTATATCCAGTTCGAAGTTCAACTTGAGTGCAAAGTGACAAAAAGTCTTTACAAAAATCCCCGGAACACCAACTGGGATACGTTCAAGACTAAAGTGACAAGGACACTCCCATCCCCAATACCAATACTATCAACAGTGGACATTGAATAGTCCGTAAAGACTCTCTGTCATCACCTAAACTCAGCCTTCAGCGCAGCGTGCAAGACCTCAACAACAAGTAGGAAACACAGGTCACCCTGGTGAAACCCACAACTGAAGGCACAACGCACCGACCTACAAGAAATTTTCAAACTAGCTAAACAAGCAAACGAAGATATTGTATGGAACGAATACTCGTACAAGACAAGGCTTCGTGACTTTAAGAAAAAGGTCCAGACAGCCAAGGTCCAGACTGGAGATCCTTCTGCTCTGGCATAGAGAAGGTCACGGAAACCGCCAGACTTAGGAAGCTTCTATCGAGCCAACCGGCAATTTACAGACAACTAAGAACTGGCGATGGTCAATGGACGAGCGATCAATGCCCTTCTGAGCGAGCACTTCCACGGATGCACAAATGTACTTGATTCACAACAATCAGTGCACACAAACCCAGTGTCTGACGTACCTGGGAACATAATAACACCACACAAAATCCAGTGGGCCATAGACTCCTTCGAGAGCTGCAAATCCCCTGGGCTAGATGGCATAATACCAGCCATGTTGCAGGAGACCAAAGAAGAGGTCACTCCATGGCTGGAATCAATATTCAAAGCATCTCTAAGGCAGGAATATGTACCGGTATCCTGGAGGACAGCACGTGTTGTGTTCCTGCCAAAAGCAGGAAAATGCAGTCACATGCAACCTAAAGACTACAGACCGATAAGTCTCACCTCCTTCCTGCTTAAAACTTTCGAGAAACTCCTAGATCTACATATAAGAGGCGGCATGAACCGACTTGCAGAACCCAACCAACACGCCTACACAAAAGGAAAATCGGTGAAAACAGCGTTACACTCCCTAGTAGCCACCATCGAAAAAGCCCTACACCACAAGGAATTTGCCTTAGGAGCGTTCCTGGACATCTCAGGTGCATTCAACAATGTATCTACGGAAGCGATCATGCGGAGCCTGAGAGCCGAAGAAACCCACGAAACCATAAACTCTTGGATAGGAAATCTATTGAGCTGCAGAAGAGTAAGAGCTGAATGGGGAACCACCACCACAACTAAAGCAGCGCACAGAGGCACGCCACAAGGCGGGGTGCTGTCGCCGCTGCTGTGGAACTTAATGGTAAACGACGTCTTACGGAAATTTAAACGGAAAGCCCCAAAGATAACCGCCTATGCAGATGACATAGCCATAATTATCGTGGGCAAATGTCCAGCGACGAACAGCTCTGTCATGGACAGTACACTTAAAG
This sequence comes from Zaprionus tsacasi, assembly GCA_018904105.1. Lineage (NCBI taxonomy): Eukaryota > Metazoa > Arthropoda > Insecta > Diptera > Drosophilidae > Zaprionus > Zaprionus tsacasi. Next base: position 194,557 of record JAEIFR010000202.1, on the reverse strand, counting down.
AAGTACTGAAGTGGGCGACGGATGTCGGACTCAGTATCAATGCGGACAAGATTCTCTTTACCAAGAGATACAAGATACCGCAATGGACTCCGCCGTCTATAAACGGTGCAATGCTCGAGCCAGAAAAGAGCGTGAAGTATCTAGGAATAGTAGTGGACAGCAAGTTGAGTTGGAAAACCAACGTCAAGGAAAGGGTGAAGAAAGCCACAAATGCACTTTATGCATCTCAAAAGATGCTAAGTAGCACGTGGGGTCTGTCTCCCAGAATGATACACCGGATCTTCATCTCATGTGTTCGTCCAATACTCCTTTACGGTGTCCTAGTATGGTGGAAGGCCACTAAGAAATCCACATACCTCCTAACAATGAAAAGGGTACAAAGACGTGCACTGATGTGCATTACTGGGGCACTGAGATCTATTCCAACAAAGGCCTTGGAAGTGATACTTGGAGTTCCCCCCATCGACATACAGGCCAAACTACTAGCACAAAAGACCGCGCAACGTCTCTGTGCTACAGGAAATATGGCCCCCGCAACTGGACAACTGACAGTTGAAAAATTGAAGATACCGCTACGATCTATAAGCCACAGCTTAGAAGAAAGCGCTGCAGTAATAGCATGGAAGAAAATGGCACAGCACATCAAACTGCAAGATAGCAACCGTACAAACGCGAAATTAGCCCAATATGTCATTCAGCTCCCGAGAAGAGACTGCAGAATAATGATGGGCATACTCACGGGTCACTGCCTGACCGCAACGCATGCTAAGAAGTTGGGCATCACCGACAAAGAAGAATGCAGGAAATGCAAGGTACCAGAAGTAAAAGAAACTTTGGAACACCTCATCTGCGACTGCCTCGCACTCATGACCTCGAGAACGAAATGCTTTGGAAGCCCCTTGCTTATATCACTTAAAGAAGCAGCGGGCCTGGCGCCCCAAAAACTCCTCGCTTTTGCCAAACTAACCAGCACACTAGACTGGGATAATTAAATCGATAAATTAACAGCCTCTATCCGGCAACACTAAGCATCATACTGATCTATGTGATGACTCACCTGGGGGCCTGCGGACATAACCTAACCTTATGCTAGAGACCCCAGAAAACTGGGAATGCATGAAACAAATGTGTATATGCATTATAGTAGACAGACGTGGCTAGAAAGACTGCGAAACTCTTCTTTGCAGCAGCCAACAACAAGGTAGAGCCACTACAGGGCTAGTTCGATTTATACTAAAGGAGTGGTTCCGCAAGGGGTAACATAAAACGAGCCGTAGAAGGACAGTTCCTGAGCGGGTTTTTAGTGGGTGCATGTCCCACACTACCGTCACTAGGACGGTGTCTTTTTATGATTTTTTACCATGAACGCTCTAGTTTATAAAAAAAACAAGTCGGAAAGGCTACAGTCACGCGTTGACTGTAAGAGGCCATGGATTTTCAGTGTACATATATATTTAAAGTAAACCATAAAAAAAAGTAGTGAAGGGACAAAGCAAAGCAGAATAGACAAGAGTCGATAGCATAAGTTAGAACGAGAGAGATTTATGTGAATTTTTGGCGCGAGGTAAGATTCATTACGCACACACACACCAGCGTCAACTGCTTCTTCTTTTATATTTAGACGTCCGTTAAAAATGCACTGACCTGCCTCACGTTTTGTGTGTTGCCTCACACGCCTATACATACATATGTATACATGTGTGAGCTTCGAATGCATGTATTGTATGCTTGCACGCATAAGTATAGCATGCAAAACATCTTAAAAGGCAAAATTTAACACTTAATATAAAATTGATTAGATAAATATTAATAAATGTTAAATAATCCAAAAATGTATATGCTTTATAAATATAAATTTAAACAAATATAAAATACAACAAAACATAAAAAAATTAAAATGGGTAATTCTTTTTTTTCGCCGTGAGGATTCGAACCTCCGTCATCCGAACAACTAGACCACCGTCGCTGTGCATTGCATACGCTAAAATTGCATCAAATGTGTCATATTGTCTTGTACAACAATAACACTTCTACTGGATTGAATGAGATAATTTGTTGAAATATGATAAATGAAACTAAATGATATAATGATGAAAAAAAAAACTTTTAGAAGCCAAAAAAAAAAGGTAATTAAGACTCAACCTCTCTTCTGAGGGTTGAACCTCTATCTGTTCATTGTTAGATTGCCGGCCTCTCAACACATTTGACTATCGTCGCAACTGTTGGCTCTACGGCTAAGTTACTATTTCGATCTCATACTCTCACATAACCATTTTCGCATTAAAAAGATCGAAAATGCAGAGGCTGTCAGCAGCTTGCAGGCACGGCATCACAAATCAATAGAGAACGTTAACTTACGTAACTTCTATGTTTGTTATCCGATCGGGTTGCAATTTATAGAATAAGTTCACAACGTATTTATCTAGATGTATGCCAAAGCTGAAAGTTAAGTTTTCAATACTTTGCTTAATAATCGCATATTTAAAATTAATTTCTGATTTACGGGGGCGGTGGGCGGGGTAACAAAAAATTTGAAAATGACGTTTATTGCCTAGGATATACATGAATCTTTCTGCAAAATTTGGAGTCTCTAGCTTTCTTAATAGCTGAGAACCGTTGTCTCATACAGACGGACAGACGGACAGACAGACATGGCTAGATCGACTCGGCTAGTGATCCTGAGTAAGAATATATATAGTTTATGGGGTCGCAGATGTCTCCTTCTGCCTGTTACGCACATTCCCACAAACCTAATAGACCATGTATTTTTTTTAAATCCATGGCCTAACAACAATTATAATTTTATATTTGTATGTAAAAGTATCGCTGTTATCTTACCATTTATTTTTTTCGAATGATCGATACTGGTCATTGGTAATATTGATAGCATAGTTGTAAGGCTATCAAGGCTGGATTGCAATGGCGACTAGATCGAACTTCTGAATTTCCAATCAGTCGTTTGAAGTCAGCCGAAGCGTGAAAATCTAAATCTAATCTAAATCAAATTTTGTGAAATGGAAAAAAAATAAGCAGTGATTGTGAAAATTATAAATAGTACCTGTACCCATTGCTGGTGAGTTTTCAGAACTGAAAGGAAAATAATAGGGAAACATTTATTGAAACAGTTACTCGTTATAGAGTTGCAATTTTTCTTGGACCTGGGAGAAAAATTTGGGATTCAAGAAAACATTTATATACGAGCGGCGATTGCATCTGCAATCGGCTGCAGGATCTGGGAGCAGTTCACCTGTAACCACAGCTACGGGATAAAATTTCCCGCTGTCATCTGTAACCACAAGCTACGGGATAAAATATCAGTTGCATATAAACATTAAATCCCGCCGAAATCATAAAATCCCGCTTTCCAGTTACAGTTAAATAAAGGCATCATAGGAACAGTTTGAAAGAAAGAGTTTTCACCTTATTGCGCAGCGATCCAACACAGCAGCAATACTTTATAATGGACGTTGAATACAATGAATGTATTAGCAAGTGGTCCAACGACACCAAGCCGATGCTTGTTGCGCGCGGAACCCAGACGAAGTCCACCTCCCACCTAACCGACCGAGAGGCACCGTCGCATAACGGACGACACGGAAACGCGGTAAAAATGCGAATAGACACGCGTAAGGAAATAACGCGATAAACATAGAAAACGCGGATAGAAGATAGAATATGCATGCAGTAAAAAGAATATCGAGGAAATAATAATACTAATTACGTACTAGATAGAGAAGAATTAAAGACTTCATAGCAGCAATAGAGTTAGTGCTAGCTATGACGTGTTGAAGTTTATTGTAGTCCGAACATAATACCCTGAACGGATCGTGCAGTGCATAGTTCGATCTACAATAAGGAAGAATTAGTGGAAGATAATTACGAGTACTTCTGCATGGGACAGAGAAGTGAAGCTGTCTTACAAGGGCTTCACTGTCAATGTCACCTTGCAGAAGGTTGTTAATAAATAATACCCCTAGCATGGTTCTGCGATTAGTTAGGGAAGGCAAATTTAATAATAAGAGTCTATTGTTATATGAAGGCAGTCTTAAATTTTCATCCCAGTTAAGGCCACGTAAGGCAAAAAGTAAAAAGTTCTTTTGTACGGACTCGATGCGTTCTTTATGAATGGTGTACTGGGGACACCATACGCATGAACCGTATTCAAGAATAGGACGAACAAGTGAGATGTAGAGGGTCTTTGTAAGATAAGGATCGTCAAATTCCTTAGACCATCTCTTAATAAAGCCAAGGACACCCATGGCTTTATTGACCATATTAGAAATATGATTGGAAAACTTTAGTTTTCGGTCCAAACGGACCCCCAAATCATCAACTAGGGTAATTCTTTCCAAGACACAACCACAAAGAGAATAAGAAGTATACATTGGACTGGCTCGAGGGAATGTCATCAGCTTGCATTTAGAGCTGTTCAGGTTTAAAAAATTGGCACAACACCACGAATGAAAACTATTTAGGTCGGCTTGTAAGTGTGAGTGACAGTGGTCTTCTTTAAATTGATAACAAAGCTTTACATCATCTGCGTACATGAGAGTACGAGAGTTACGTATGACCAAAGGCAGGTCATTGATGAAAAGCGTAAAAAGTAGGGGGCCGAGATGACTCCCTTGAGGAACGCCAGATGTGGCATGAAGTGGAATTGAGAGGCTGTTTTTAAAGAGGACTCTTTGAGTTCTGTCAGTCAGATAGCTTACAATCCAATTAAGTAATTTAGGTGAGAAACCTAGAAGGTCAAGCTTATGTGCCAGAAGGGAATGATTCACTGAGTCAAAGGCTTTACTGAAATCAGTATAAATGACATCAGTTTGAAGATTTTCCTGAAATCCTTTTACCACAAAGGATGTCAGCTCCAGCAAATTTGTCGTAGTTGAACGACGTTTAATAAATCCGTGTTGAAAAGGTGAAATAACGGATCTGCATAAATGTTGCAAGTGAGGAGTTATAACATTCTCGAAAAATTTAGGTATGGCCGACAATTTAGAGATACCTCTATAATTGCTTGCTTCAGACTTGCTGCCCTTCTTCAATAAGGGGATAATAAAAGATTCCTTCCAAATGGAAGGAAAGAGTGAAGTTTCTAAGGACAGCGAAAATAGTTTGAGCAAAGGCTTACTTAAGGAGTTGGCACAGAACCGAAGTATACAAGCGGGAACACCGTCAGGGCCTGGTGAAAATATTGGCTTAACTAAGTGAAGATCCTTGACAAGGGAGCTTTCGTTTAGAAAGGGGGAGAAGATACCATTCGAACTTGGAATGTTGTATGGGTAAAAGTGAGTAATATGTGTAGATGGTGAATAAGTCGTTTGAAAAAACTTTGCAAACAGATCGGCCATGGTTTGGTCGGTATTTGCATTAGCATTTTCAAACGTTAAGTTAGAAGGAAAAGCGGAAGACTTACGCTTCGTGTTAACAAAACTATAAAACTGTTTGGGGTTCTGAATGAACTGAACCTTACAACGAGCTAAATAGTTTTTATAACATTTCGCGTTTAAGACTGTAAAGTCTGACCGCGCGCTTAAGTAGAGTGAAAAGGCTAAGGGCGAGTTACTACATTTAAATTTTTTGTAAAGGCTTGACTTTAAATTTTTTAACCGTGACAACTCTCTTGTAAACCATGGCGGCTTACTCGAGGATGATGAATAAAAGCACGAAACGCAAATATCAAAGAATGAATGAATGATTTTATAAAAAATATTGGTCGCTACTGATATATCAGTAGACACATACAATTCCGACCAATCAAATTGAGAAATTAAGGAATTTAATAAATTAAAATCTGCTTTTCTAAAGCAGCGTACGCGTTTACACAGTTTTTCAGGTTTATCCATACAAGCCCCAAAATCAAGAGACACTTCCAGAGTAGGATGGTAAGGATCTTCTGGGAAAGAAAGTGGTTGAGTCTTGACTAAGCATAAGTCTAACGATCTGTTACTACAGTTTAAGATATGATTGACCTGCGACAATGACATATCAAACAGACCGTCAAAAAGGTCATGGTGCCGTGAGGGCAACAGAGAATTTGAATCAACATTTGTTGTCCAATTACAATCAGGGATATTAAAGTCCCCAAGAACTAAAAGATGATCTCTGTCTGATAACAGATTAAATATAGTCTTTATTGCAGACAAATGTTGCAAATAGACAGATACATCCGATGACGGCGGAATATAGGAACAGGTTATATAATGAGAAAAACCGGGAAAGTGTAATTTTACACAGAGGAATTCAATACCAAGTTGAATCTCCGGCAGTAAAAGTTCCGAATTGATAGTGGAATCGACTGCAATAAGGACTCCACCACCACGACGGTCAGGTCGATCACACCTGTAGGTTGTGAACTTGCTTGGAAAGACTTCGGAGTTTGGGATATCCGGTTTTAACCAAGTCTCAGTAAACACAACAATTTGAGAAGAAAAAGAAAGACTGTTAATATATAAAGTTGAAAGTTTAGTACATAGACCTCTAACATTTTGATATGAAAGAGTTAAGGAGCATGTTAGTTTTTATACCCTTGCAGAGGGTATATTAATTTTAGCCAGAAGTTTGCAACGCACCTTAGGAGACATCTCCGACCCTATAAAGTATATATATTCTGAATCAGCATAAACAGAGGAGTCCAAAAATGGATGTCCGTCTGTCCGTCCGTCCGTCCGTCCGTCCGTCCGTCCGTCCGTCCGTCCGTCCGTCCGTCCGTCCGTCCGTCTGATGCAACGCAAACTAGTCTCTCAGTTTTTGAGCTATCTTCATGAAACTTGGCATATAAGCTTCTTATTGCTGCGAGCTGTAAATAAGTCGGAACGAAGTAGATCGGACCGATATATCGTATAGCTGTCATAGAAACTATCGGCCGATTTTTGTTGTTTTTCAAGATATTGCAACAAGATTTGGCAAATCTTATTCTTATTACGTTCCTAATGTGCTGTCAAAATTGTATCAAAATCAGACCACTATAACATATAGCTGCCATAGGAACAATCGGCTGAAATTAGGGTTTTTGTATGCAAACCTGTTTTGTTCTTGGAAATACCGCACATTATCAATACTTTTTAATGTTATACAGTAACCCGCCCTTAGTTTTTCCATTTAAATATCTCAGACGTTTATATTCTATAGCTGTTATAGGAACAATCAGTCAGTCCATCTGTCTGTTGCAACGCAAATTAGTCCCCCAGTTATTGAGCTATCTTCATAAAAGTTGGCTCACAAGCTTCTTAATTCTGCCTTCATTAAATAAGTCGGAACGATCCAGATCGGACTGATATATCGAACAGCTGTCATGGAGCCTATCGGTCGATTTTCGTTATATATTCAAGATATAGCTATCAGGCTTACCACATCCAAATCTAAGTATGTCCTTAATAATAAAGTTTCATCAAAATCGAAGTTTTATAACTTATAACGATCAACGATCGGCCTAATGAAGGTACCTGTTGCAAATTTATGAAAATCTGAGTACTACGAGGGTCGTTTGATAAGTCCGTGACTTTTTGTATTTGCCGCGCACCTGCTCTAAATACAACACTGCTCCTGTCAGCAGTTATCGATTAACAGCTGACTGTAAAATTTTGAGAAAGCTGCGTTTTTTGGTTTGCGTTTTATAGGCATTGAAAGCAGACGATCTCGTGAATTTTAACGAAAATGGAAAAAAGTGAATTTCGTGTGCTAATTAAGCATTATTTTTTGCGTAAAAAATCCATCACCGAAACCAAGGAAAGACTTGATAAATATTATGGGGACTCTGCACCATCAATTTCAATGGTTAAGAAATGGTTTACTGAGTTCCGTTGTGGTCGTACCAGTACAAGTGATGCCGAACGTTCAGGTCGCCCAAAAGAGGTCGTCATGCCAGAAATCGTCGACAAAATCCATGGAATGATATTGGATGATCGGAGAATGAAAGTGCGTGAGGTAGCTGAGGCTGTAGGCATCTCAACTGAACGGGTACATCACATTTTACATGAATATTTGGACATGAAAAAGCTTTCCGCGCGATGGGTGCCGCGATTGCTCACACACGACCATAAGCGCAACCGTGTGACCATTTCAAAGGAGTGTTTGGCGATGTTCAACCGCAATCCAAACGAATTTTTGCGCCGTTTCGTTACCGTAGACGAAACATGGATCCACCACACCACACCAGAGACCAAAGAACAATCAAGACAGTGGGTTTCTCCGGGTGAACGTGCACCAAAGAAGGCCAAGGTGGGTCTGTCGGCCAACAAGGTCATGGCCACAGTTTTTTGGGATGCACAAGGTATCATTCACATCGATTACCTTGAAAAGGGTAAAACGATCACCGGCGAATATTATTCAGAGCTTTTGGACAGATTCGATATTGATTTGAAGCAGAAACGACCGCATTTGGCGAAAAAAAAGTGCTGTTCCATCAGGACAATGCACGGGTGCACACGTGTGTAGTCAGCATGGCAAAATTTCATAAATTGGGCTACGAACTGCTACCCCATCCAGCATATTCTCCAGATTTAGCCCCCTGTGACTATTTTTTGTTTCCAAACATGAAGAAATGGCTCGGCGGTAAGAGATTCGGGTCAAATGAAGAGGTCATCACAGAAACAAACGACTATTTTGAGGGCCTTGAGAAAACCTATTATTTGGAAGGAATAAAAAAATTGGAAAAACGCTGGACTAAATGTATAGAGCTAAAAGGAGATTATGTTGAGAAATAAAACGCTTCTTTGACGAAAAAAATATATTTTATTCAAAAAGTCACGTACTTATCAAACGACCCTCGTATTACATATAGCTGTGTACAACTGCAAGGGTATAAAACCTTCGGCAAGCCGAAGGTAGCCTTGCTTTCTTGTTTTTGTTTAATGTTGTTTTTGTTTGGGCTGAGACTAGAGACGGCAAAGGAAGATTAATCGGTGGTTGATTTTTCTTCTTCTTTGTTTCGAACTCTTTGACCATTACATGCTCCGGCCAAAATTGAGACGAGCATATAATGCCCAGGAGTTCGTTGGGGACACTTATTTTGAAGGATGATATGTCCCTCTCATAAGAAAACTTAAATTTTTCCACTTTAATATCCAAGGAATGAATTTTGCCTTGAATATAGGCTGTTACATCATTTGATGTGAGGTCAGGGGCAAGCCTGGAAACAAAAATTTGTTTCCTTTGTGGAACACCTAGAATCTTTTAGGCGCCTCAGGTATAACTCCAGAGCATAGGTTCTCTTCTGGTAAACCAGAACTTGAACACGCCTTCGGTAAGACTATTAACTGTGGCACGGGCAACGATACCACAGCGGACTTGTCGGAAATTATGGGCGTCACAGGTTGCACACACTCAATGACATTATCAGGAAGCGATTGAGCCGAAGACCTCGTTACTATTGGGGGATTGGTAAACGAAATTAACGGCTGGGTCACTGGCGTGCTTGGCTGGTCAATTAGAGGGAGATGGGTGGTGCTAACTAAAGCCTTTTGATGTTGTGTGGATTTCTTACGCTTTGGTGATTCATTCAATAACTTAAGGTTATTGAAAGACGAATCAAGCGCAGAGAACTGGTCGGAAAGTTTACGAAAACTTCCAAACAGTTCCCTAAATCCAGTCTTCGTTTGACGCATAAACGAACACACATCACAGCAATAACGCAACCCAGTGCGCTTGGCTACGGCGTCAGCCGTCGGGCCAGTATATCCAGCACACTTCGCGTGTACTACGTTGTCACATAGCCAACACGAGATGCTTGCCTGGGCGGCAGTCACCTGCTTAAGGCAGGATTTCTTATAACAAATCAAAACGTTCATTATAGGGAACACCTACTGTAGAATCAAAATCAGCCAAAAAGAAAACAAAACCAAAACAAGAAAAGGGATGAGCGCAAGAGAGAGAAATTAACGCGCTTAAAGGGCAGAGAGCAGAGAAAAAGAAAAGTGCTAGAGCGGCAAAGCGTGAGAGCAGCTTAGGCCAAAGAGAATTAAATATACAGAGATTGCATGAGGCAGTTCGTGTCTCCGAACGAACGAGAAGTTAGTGGTACACGTTGGGGACCTCTCGTTTAGCAATCAAAATAGCTTTCGCGGGATATTTTTGAGAGACGGAAAATGGAAAATTTTGTTTGTTTGCTTGTTTAGAAAAGAGTCTCAGAAGAAAAGCAAAGAAATATCCCAATGCGAAGTAGCGGAGAAACAGCTGGTGCCCGCAAAAGCTCCGCTCAGGCCTCATAATATCCACGTTTGCGGGAGGTGAGGGGTACCGCAATCTCTGTATATTTAATTCTCTTTGCTTAGGCACGCTCAAAGAATTAGGAGAGGTAAGGAGAAACAAAAATTAAGTGAAAACACCGGTTGTTTTTAATAAAAAAGCCGAAAAATCGAAGCGCAAAAAAACACGTCCGTTCACTAGGAAATGAAATGCTAATTTTTTATTATTTATTTATTTTATTTTAGTATTAAAATAGGCAACAGATTTAATTTCTTTCGATTTAATTTTTATTTAATTCTGAGATATTTTAAAACAAGTCGGAAAGGCTACAGTCGAGCGCGCCCGACTGTGGTATACCCGCTACAACTTTGCGAAAATATACGTCTCACAGTCTCAAATTTGTTTTTCTAACTCGCCTTATCGTTATCATCGATTTTAAAAGAAGATGTAGCATAATGCTAAAAAAAAAAAATTAAAAATATAAACAGAAGAAAAAACAAAAAACAAATTATGCCCCCCTACGGGGATTCGAACCGTGGACCTCTCAAGCGCTTGTAATATGCAGTTTGCAACTATAACCACTTCACCATTAGCACATTAATAATGTGACTGGCAAAGTTGCATTATGAGACTATTCAGTTTGTCGTCCAAGACAAAAACTAATACCAACTCACTTCCCAAAAAATTCTTTTTAATCAAATGCATTTAATACTAAACTTAAAATATGTTAAGTACTTGAAAAAAAGCAAATTTCAGAAAATCCACTAGAATCGGACTGAGTAGGATTCGAACCCGTATCCATTCGCTTCGCAGTCAACGACCACATCCACTCAGCCACTGCACATTCTTTGCACCTATTATAAAATTGCAATAATGATCAGTGCAAATAACTTTAGTACATATAATTAAAAAAAAAGTGCTACCGGAGTTGAACCTGCATATTTTGCATATCTAACATAATAAAAGAGACAAAACACGTGGTCACATGGCACTACTATTTCTTTAATATCTTCCATGTTTATAGTCCAATCTTACTGAAATTTTCATGAAACGTCCGCAAGATGGTATTTGTAACGTATATAAAAAACTGTTACTGTAGAGCTAATATTGCAGCTGTAGTCCATTTTTTTTCAATTTATAGGGGCGGGTGGAGGCGTGGCAAAAATCTAAAATAAACTTGATAAGCGTGCAGTAATAACACATATTGTCACAAAATTTGGTAGCTATAGCTCTTATAATAGCTGAGATCCCGGTGTTCACACGGACGGACGGACAGACAGACGGACAGACGGACAGACGGACATGGCTATATCGACTCGGCTGTTGATACTGATTAAGAATATATATACTTTATGGGGTCGGCGATGTCTCCTTCTGCCTGTTACATACATTTTCGGTTTGAACAAAGTTATAATACCCTTCTACTCTATGAGTAGCGGGTATAAAAAGTGCCACCGGAGTTGAACCTGCATATTTTGCATATCTAACATAATAAAAGAGACAAAACACGTGGTCACATGGCACTACTATTTCTTTAATATCTTCCATGTTTATAGTCCAATCTTACTGAAATTTTCATGAAACGTCCGCAAGATGGTATTTATAACGTATATAAAAAACTGTTACTGTAGAGCTAATATTGCAGCTGTAGTCCATTTTTTTTCAATTTATAGGGGCGGGTGGAGGCGTGGCAAAAATCTAAAATAAACTTGATAAGCGTGCAGTAATAACACATATTGTCACAAAATTTGGTAGCTATAGCTCTTATAATAGCTGAGATCCAGGTGTTCACACGGACGGACGGACAGACAGACGGACAGACGGACAGACGGACATGGCTATATCGACTCGGCTGTTGATACTGATTAAGAATATATATACTTTATGGGGTCGGCGATGTCTCCTTCTGCCTGTTACATACATTTTCGGTTTGAACAAAGTTATAATACCCTTCTACTCTATGAGTAGCGGGTATAAAAAGTGCCACCGGAGTTGAACCTGCATATTTTGCATATCTAACATAATAAAAGAGACAAAACACGTGGTCACATGGCACTACTATTTCTTTAATATCTTCCATGTTTATAGTCCAATCTTACTGAAATTTTCATGAAACGTCCGCAAGATGGTATTTATAACGTATATTAAAAACTGTTACTGTAGAGCTAATATTGCAGCTGAAGTCCATTTTTTTCAATTTATAGGGGCGGGTGGAGGCGTGGCCAAAATCTAAAATAAACTTGATAAGCGTGCAGTAATAACACATATTGTCACAAAATTTGGTAGCTCTAGCTCTTATAATAGCTGAGATCCAGGTGTTCACACGGACGGACGGACAGACAGACGGACAGACGGACAGACGGACAGACGGACGGACGGACAGACGGACAGACGGACATGGCTATATCGACTCGGCTGTTGATACTGATTAAGAATATATATACTTTATGGGGTCGGAGATGTCTCCTTCTGCCTGTTACATACATTTTCGGTTTGAACAAAGTTATAATACCCTTCTACTCTATGAGTAGCGGGTATAAAAATTTAATGAAATTAATTAGTATTTATATTATTCCAACTTTACGTTTAGATTTATATTTAGGAATAGATTTCTGGCAGCTTTACGATTTATTGCCAACTGATTTAACGGTGTCGGAAATTAGCAATGACGAAAATATGCATCAACTTTCTAGCCTGCAAAAACAACAATTAGATCGAGTTATTAAATTATTTTCATCTTTTGCTGAGGAAGCCTTAGGTAAAACAAGCATACTATCGCATACGATTGATGTAGGTTCAGCTAAGCCAATAAAGCAGAGGCATTATCCAGTGTCACCAGCGATGGAAAAACTGATGTATGCAGAAGTAGATCGGATGTTGGAGCTAGGAGTAATAGAGGAATCGGAAAGTGCATGGTCTTCGCCTATCGTCATTGTAAATAAGCCAGGGAAGATTCGACTATGCCTTGACAGTCAAAAAATAAATTCAGTAACGGTTAAGGATGCTTTTCCTCTGCCGCATATTGGTGGATTATTAAGCAGATTGCCTAGAGCTGAATTTATTACAAGCCTAGACCTGAAGGACGCTTTTTGGCAGATACCTTTAGACGCGAATTCTCGAGCTATAACCGCTTTTACAGTCCCCGGACGCCCACTTTATCAGTTTAAGGTAATGCCTTTTGGGCTTTGTAATGCCCCTCAAACAATGTCACGATTAATGGACAAAGTTATCTCTCCTCAATTACGCAACGAAGTCTTCATCTATCTAGATGATCTGCTGGTAGTTTCAGCGGATTTTGAACGCCATCAACAAGTGCTCAAAGAAGTTGCTAATAATCTCAGACGTGCAAATTTGACAATCAATGTTGGAAAAAGTCATTTTTGCCGTCGAGAGGTTAATTACTTGGGACATATAGTGGGTAATCGAACGTCGGCGAGTGCAGACGTGTTTCTTTCAAGCTACGAATAGCAAGTTCTAAAAACTACAACAGTATAGTGAAAGTTAATCACAAAGTGTAAAGTGCAGTTTGCACAACTAACAATTATTGACTATAGTAATTATTTACTAAAAAAATAATTATTCCATATTGTTCTGGCAATTGTTATATGTGGACTAAGAACAATGAATCAAAACGACATACGTTCTCAGCGACAATGTGAACAAGACGAGCGCCGGCTCTCTTTACAACGCAACAATGCATACTTTTCTTTCGTCTCACCGCAAATCGGTGATCGAGCACCCTCACCTTCAACTAACTCGAAACTTTTGCCCTCAGAGAACGACAGACCGCGTTCTTGCTCTCCCTCTCTGCCTGCTTCGGCTCACAAGTCGTGGAGCGAAGAGACCGCCTCTCCTACCCCGCTCCTCTCGCAGCGCCAAACGACCATTCCGGGTAACTGTAGCACTGCAATAACGAGTGCAGTGACCTCACTGGCAACTGTCACTGCTACCACAACAACAACTTCGTCAGCGGCCCAACTAATTATCGCTGTGCCAGCTGTAAATAATTCAGCAGCACTGACCGTTTGCAACAACAATAATGCACGCAAAGAAGAATCAAAACAAAAGCAGAAGTCGATTTCGACTGTGCAGACTGGCATGGATCGCTACATCCAAATCAAGAGAAAACTCAGCCCTCAAAACAATAAGGCGGGTAATCAACCCAAAATCAATCGAACCAACAACGGCAATGAAAACTCTGCAGTAAATAATTCAAACCGATATGCTATCTTGGCTGATTCTGCGACCGAACAACCCAACGAAAAAACGGTAGGGGAACCAAAAAAGACCAGGCCTCCACCAATTTTCATACGAGAACAAAGTACAAATGCACTTGTAAATAAACTCGTTGCTTTGATTGGTGACAGCAAATTCCACATTATCCCACTTAAAAAAGGAAATATTCATGAAATAAAACTACAGATCCAAACAGAAGCAGACCACCGTATAGTGACTAAATACCTAAATGATGCTGGTAAAAACTACTACACATACCAATTAAAAAGTTGCAAAGGGCTACAGGTAGTACTTAAGGGCATTGAAGCAACAGTGACACCAGCTGAGATAATTGAGGCTCTGAAGGTCAAAAACTTTTCTGCAAAAACAGCTATTAATATTTTAAACAAAGACAAAGTTCCGCAGCCACTATTCAAAATAGAACTCGAACCAGAGCTCCAGGCACTAAAGAAAAACGAAGTGCACCCAATATACAATTTACAGTACTTGCTACATCGGAGGATCACCGTGGAGGAGCCGCACAAACGTATCAATCCAGTTCAATGTACTAATTGCCAAGAATACGGCCACACCAAGGCATACTGCACCCTTAAGTCCGTATGTGTTGTCTGTAGCGAACCTCATACTACCACTAACTGCCCCAAAAACAAGGACGATAAGTCTGTGAAGAAATGCAGTAACTGCGGGGAAAAACATACTGCAAACTACAGAGGCTGTGTGGTGTACAAAGAATTGAAAAGCCGCCTAAACAAACGTATTGCCACAGCACATACATACAACAAAGGCAATTTCTACTCTCCGCAACCGATTTTTCAACCACCCCTAACTGTCCCAAGCACTACTCCAACAATTTCTTTCGCTAGCGCCCTAAAATCCGGACTAGAAGTGCCCGCCCCACCGACAAGAACTGCTCATTCCGAACATACACCGACAAACATCCAACAAACACAACAAAGTGGCATCGAAGCTATGATGCTATCCCTACAGCAAAGCATGAAAGACTTTATGACGTTCATGCAAAATACTTTGCAAGAGCTCATGAAAAACCAAAATATCCTGATTCAACTTCTTGTATCTTCAAAATCCCCATAATGGCTACCCTACGGATATCTCTGTGGAACGCAAATGGCGTTTCACGGCATACACAAGAGCTCACACAGTTCATTTACGAAAAAAACATCGACGTAATGCTACTATCAGAAACGCACCTCACAAATAAAAACAATTTTCATATACCAGGATACTTGTTCTATGGTACAAATCATCCAGATGGTAAAGCTCATGGAGGCACTGGAATACTCATCAGAAATCGCATAAAACACCACCACTTAAACAATTTTGACAAAAACTACTTACAATCTACGTCCATAACCTTACAACTCAACAATGGTTCAACGACTCTAGCCGCAGTCTACTGCCCACCGCGCTTTCCAATCTCTGAGGATCAATTCATGGAATTCTTTAACACACTAGGTGACAGGTTCATCGCAGCGGGTGACTATAACGCCAAGCACACCCATTGGGGATCTCGACTTGTGACGCCAAAGGGTAAGCAATTGTACAATGCGCTTACGAAGCCAGAAAACAAGCTAGACTATGTATCCCCGGGTAAGCCTACATACTGGCCAGCAGACCCAAGAAAAATCCCAGACCTGATCGATTTTGCAATTACTAAACATGTCCCCCGCAACATGGTCACCGCCGAAGCACTAGCAGATTTATCATCAGATCACTCACCAGTTTTTCTAAATATGCTAACTCGCCCCCACATCGTCGACCCACCGTATAGACTCACAAATTTTAGAACAAACTGGCCACGGTATCAAAAGTATGTCTGTTCACACATAGAACTAACGACGGCATTATCTACAAAGGAGGATATAGACAAGTCAACGGAAACTCTTGGCAATATTTTAGTTTCGGCTGCAAAGGCTTCAACCCCGCCAGTGACGTATGCAAAACCAAACTACATCAAAACTAATCGCGAAATCGAGCGGCTGGTATTAGATAAACGACGCCTACGAAGGGATTGGCAGTCTAATAGATCACCAACTACAAAGCACATGCTTAAAATAGCCACACGCAGGCTTACCAATGCTCTTAAACAAGAGGAAAAAAAACAGCCAACGTTCATATATCGAGCAACTCTCTCCCACCAGCACTAAGTACCCTCTGTGGAGAGCTCACAGAAACCTAAAGACTCCAATAGCGCCAATTATGCCACTACGAAGTCCCTCTGGCACCTGGTTTCGAAGTGATGAGGAAAGAGCCAGTGCTTTCGCTGACCATTTACAAAATGTATTCCGACCAAATCCCTCTACCAACACATTTATTCTCCCTCCTTTAATAGCAGCCAATCTAGATCCTCAAGAACCCATTGAATTCCGACCATGTGAATTAGCAAAGGTTATCAAAGAGCAACTGAACCCAAGAAAATCGCCTGGCTACGACCTAATAACTCCAAGAATGCTCATTGAACTCCCAAAGTGTGCTATTCTTCACATCTGCTTGTTGTTCAACGCAATCGCCAAGCTTGGATACTTCCCTCAAAAATGGAAAAAGTCGACCATAGTAATGATTCCAAAGCCAGGAAAAGATAAAACGCAGCCATCATCATATAGACCGATAAGCTTACTAACATGTCTCTCAAAGCTGTTTGAAAAAATGCTACTCCTTCGGATTAGCCCTCATCTTAGAATAAACAACACACTTCCAACACATCAATTTGGCTTCAGAGAAAAACATGGAACCATCGAACAGGTCAATCGAATCACGTCAGAAATTCGTACGGCTTTTGAACATCGAGAATACTGCACAGCCATTTTTCTAGACGTCGCGCAGGCATTTGACAGAGTGTGGCTCGATGGACTTTTGTTTAAAATAATCAAGCTGTTGCCCCAAAACACACATAAGTTACTGAAGTCATACCTATATAACAGAGTGTTTGCAATAAGATGCGATACAAGCACCTCACGCGATTGCGCAATCGAAGCTGGAGTGCCGCAAGGCAGTGTACTGGGTCCAATCTTATACACCCTGTATACGGCGGATTTCCCCACAGACTACAATCTAACAACCTCCACGTTCGCTGATGATACCGCGATACTCAGTCGCTCCAAATGCCCAACAAAAGCCACGGCACTCCTATCCCGACACTTAACATCTGTAGAACGATGGCTTGCAGACTGGAGAATTTCAATAAATGTTCAAAAATGCAAGCAGGTTACCTTTACCTTAAACAAACAAACATGCCCACCACTGGTCTTGAATAACATATGCATTCCACAAGCCGACGAGGTAACATATCTGGGTGTTCATCTGGACAGGCGGCTCACTTGGCGCAAACATATAGAAGCCAAATCGATACATCTTAAACTTAAAGCAAGGAACCTCCACTGGCTCATAAATGCTCGCTCTCCACTTAGTCTGGAGTTCAAAGCTCTTCTATACAACTCCGTCTTAAAACCTATCTGGACTTATGGCTCCGAGCTGTGGGGCAACGCATCCAGAAGTAACATAGACATTATTCAGCGAGCACAGTCAAGAATTCTGAGAACTATCACTGGAGCGCCGTGGTACCTTCGGAACGAAGACATACACAGAGACCTAAAAATCAAATTAGTAATCGAAGTAATAGCTGAGAAAAAAATGAAATATAAAGAAAAGCTGACCACCCATACAAATCCCCTCGCAAGAAAACTAATCCGAGTATGCAGTCAAAGCCGGCTGCACCGCAACGACCTCCCAGCCCAGCAATAAAATTATTAGGGCATTAATGAAAAAACTATCACTAAGTGAAAGTTAATTAAGTTAGATTAAGATTTGAACACTTATTGTTAGTCTCTTAACACAAAGAGAAGATTCAATAAATAATAAAAAAAAAAAAAAAAAAAAAAAAAATTTTTTTTTTTAATTTTTTTTTAAAAAAAAAAAAAAAAAATTTTTTTTTTTTATTTTTTTTTTTTTTTTTTTTTTAAACCCCCAACAAACCCTTTTTCTTCTTTTTTTTTTTTTCTTCTTTTTCCCTTTTTTTTTTTTTTTGGGGGGGGGGGGTTTTTTCCCTTCCCCCCCCCCCCGGGAAAAAAAAACCACCCGGGGTTAAAATACCCCCTTCTCCCGCCACAGGGAAACAACACCGACCCGGCAACAAAATTCAGAGCCGAGGAGTTTTAACGAAGATGGCCAACACGAACTCGGCCGAAGAGACATTTTGCCTAAGCATACAACTTTTTTGTAATAAATAGTCTCTCTCTCGTTTCATACCCCGAACTACACAGTTGTTTTTTTGAAAGCTTTTCCTCCCCGGCCATAGGATTGTAACTCGCGCAGGCTGCTGCTAGTACATTTGTATTGAAAACGTTGACTAGAATAACTCCTGTGTTATTGGTCCGATCGGATTGCAACTTGGAGAATGTTCATATTGCATTCAGCTTTATAGATACCAAAGCAGAACTTTATAAGTTGAATACTTTGCTTAATAATCACAAATTACCGATTTGCGGGGGCGGTGGGAGTGGCATCAAACATGTGAAATAAACTTCATCTGCTTGGGAAATATGGGAACCTCCATGCCAAATTTGGTGTCTCTAGCTCTTTTAATAGCTAAGATCCGTTGTCTCAAACAGACAGACGGACAGCCGGACAGACAGACGGACATGGCTCAATCGACTCGGCTAGTGATCCTGAGTAAGAATATATATACTTTATGGGGTCTGCCACGCCTCCTTATGCCTGTTACATACATTGCACAAAGTTAGTATACCCTTTTTTGACCATTTTCAATGGTCGAAGGGTATAATGAACTCTAAAAGCGACACACCCCTGTTGTTTACGTCCTTGCAGCCCCATAGGGTGTGGTGGGCGTTGGCGTCAGCGCCTATCACCAGGGGTTGCCTCTTCTGGCTCACCTCCTGTATCAGACGCTCCGTCTCCTCCGTCGGTGATTCCCTGTCCTGCGCTAGATAGCAGGACGCCATTAGGAGTGGGGCGTCCCTGCAACCCTCTAGCGCTATCACCGTGATGTCGTCAGTGCTGTAATTGGACATAAGATAAGCGTAGATGCTTTTTCTTACAAGAATTGCAGTTCTAGCTGTACTTACGGTGGTCGGGTAGAAGATAGAGTAGTTGCTAGACCCTAGTCCAGCGATCTTGTTGCCCGACGCGATCCAGGGCTCCTGGACTAGGGCCACGTCGACGGACTCCTCGTCCAGGGTTAGAAGGAGCTCCGCCGACGCAAACTTGCTCTTATGGAGATTTAGCTGAAGGATCTGTAGCTTCATGGCTATTTTCTGATTCCTTCAGCTTGGATGGGTTGGCTACGATCGTCAGGTCACCATCCTCCGTTTCATCGTCAATATCGAGGCTGTTGGCCGCGTTGTTCAAGGCTTCGAGGTCCTTTTCCACCTCGCCGGCCTCCAGCGTGTTGGCGTTGGCATCGTTCGGGTGGCGCTTCTTGAGTCGTAGGTATACATTACCTACTCCCCACGCCATCTTCCCGAACCTCGGGTACAGCAGATCCTCGGCCTCCTTATTGATCTGGAGGACCATCTGTTGGCCGTTGCCTTCCGGCTTGCCAGCGTGTAGTACCGTCCAGTCTGAGGTAGGCACGTCCGGATTCTGCCGTCGGACAGTTTGAGCGCCTGTTCCTTAGGTACGATACCTTTTGGTATTGACGGAATACAGGTTCTGTCAACTACTTCCAGCTTGGCACCTTCCCAGGGAGCGTCCATCTTGGATACAGTCTCGGTGACCCACTTCAGGGTGAGGTCATCCTTACAGCTCAGTATCTTTACCCCGTTGAGCCACCCCGCTCCGTCAAAGGTGGTAGGCTAAGACTCTGGCTCCTCCATTCTTCTGAATAGGGCGTCCAACAGCCTCAGTTCTACCATCTTCCACTTTTCGGGATTATTTCGCCTTGGGGGTTACTGCGGTTGATGAGCGCGACGACTAAGTATCGACGCGCCACATCGCTCGCTGTCCCCTTTTCGGCAGTGGCTTTTTGGGGGTTTTCTCTATTTTTTGGCGCGGCCGCTTGCTCGCGGGCACATCCGCCTTGTCTTGGTCTTCAGACCGCTGCCTTTTAGTGAGCAGCAACTCCTCGACCTTGTTGGCATATTGGCTTGAAATGGCCTTCATTGCCAATTTGCCCTCGAAGTGTTTTCTTCCCTCTTCGATTTTCTCTTCGGCCCACTCCAGCTTTTTCCTCTCCTCAGGGGTGAGTTTGTTGCTGCCAGCAAGCCGAGATTTGATTTTCAAGGCTGCTTTGTACTGGGCTTTGGCTCTCAAGCCCTCCTTCGTCTTTTTGGGCCCTTCCCTACTAGGGGAGTTGGAACCATTGACTGGGGTGCGCAAGAGGCTTTCTTCCGCCTCAGCACTTATTTCAATACCTTGAGGGTCACTGTCCGAGTCTGCATGGACTCTGGTACCGCGCCACATCTTGGCATTCTTGGACGTTGAGGCAGTAGTTGTACAACTGTCCTGGCCTGCTCCCACCAGTACAGAGGTACACCCCATAGCATTTTAGGCCTATCTGCCAGGCGCCTCTGACCATGACATAGGACACCACAGCACCAGACTTTGATAGTCCGTATGTTGTTGTGTCCTTGCCTTAGCTGGGCCGTGTATTGGCCCGAGCAACAAGACAGTGTCTGACTCTGATGTTTGAGTCAATACACAGCCCATTGCCCAGCCGGCACCCTCGTGGAGGGTTCAGTCAGAGGGTTTGCGCCGGCCACTGTAGAACATTAAAAAGTATTGATAATGTGCGGTATTTCCAAAAACAAAACATGTTTGCATACAAAAACCCTGATTTCAGCCGATTGTTCCTGTGGCAGCTATATTTTAAAGTGGTCCGATTTTGATACAATTTTGTCATAGTTTCTATGACAGCTATACGATATATCGGTCCGATCTGGCTCGTTCCGACTTATTTACAGCGTACAGCAATAAGAAGCTTGTATGCCAAGTTTCATGAAGATAGCTCAAAAACTGAGAGACTAATTTGCGTTGCAATATCGTACTTTATTAGTTTTACGATAAACATAACGCCTAACATAATACGACGGTTAGTTAAAGAAGGTAGGTTAATTAGAAGGAGTCTACTAGAGTATGGTGGTAAGTCTACACCCGAAACCCAATTAAAACTACGCAAGGCAAAGAGTAGAAACTGCTTTTGAACAGACTCAATTCTATCTTGGTGAATATGGTATTGTGGCGACCACACGCAAGACCCATATTCGAGAATTGGACGAACAAGAGAAGTGTAAAGCAACTTTGTCGTATAAGGATCCTCGAATTCCTTGGCCCATCTTTTGATGAACCCAAGTAGTCGAAATGCCTTATTGACAATTTGTGTTATGTGACGATCAAATTTTTATTTATGATCAAAGAGGATACCTAAATCCATTACTTCAGATATTCTTAAGAGTGGGGTTAAGTTAAGATTATAGTTGATGACATGATAGTTACCTCTGTAAAATGACATGACCTTGCACTTCAAACAGTTTAGATGTAGCAGATTATGTCTACACCAAGCAAAAAACAAATCAAGATCTGTTTAAAGAAGGTTATTTACAGGATCACTGTGTGTCAAACAGCGTTTCACATCATCAGCATACATAGGAATATTAGAGTAAGGGAGTATAGAAGGAAGATCGTTAATAAACGGGTTAAATAGCAAGGGTCCAAGGTGGCTACCCTGAGGAACACCAGATCGGCTTAGAAAGACAGTCCTTAAAAAAAACTCGTTAAGACCTGTTAGTTAAATAATCGGAAATCCACAAAAGGAGCTTTTGAGGAAAACCAATCAAATTTAACTTTTGGATTAAGAGTCTATGATTTACGGAGTCAAATGCTTTACTGAAGTCAGTTTAGACCACATCAGTTTGCATTTTGTTCCGAAATCCTGAATTAATATGAGATGACAGTCAACCTTCGAAGAGATAAGACGTGTTACACCGAACCATAGCAAAACCGCGACAAGCCAACTAAAATTTACCGCTTTACCAAAAACAAAATAAACAAATTTCAAACACAAAACATAAAACAAAACCCACAACAACAAAAACACCGTCAACAGTTATCGCGGGCGTCAGCCCAACAACAAACATGCACGAACCACCAGACATAAGAACTTACGGAGTAAGATCCAACAACACAAACCTAGGCGAACCAAAATACATAACAATCAGAAGAAACAACAACAACTCTTTCGTAAACATTTCACCGTTCATAATAAAAACAAGTCGAAAAGGCTACAGTCACGCGTTGACTGTATGAGGCCATGGATTTTCAGTGTACATATATATTTAAAGTAAATCATAAAAAAAGTAGTGAAGGGAAAAAGCAAGCAGAATAGACAAGAGTCGATAGCATAAGTTAGAACGAGAGAGAGATATCTATATTTTTGGCGCGTGCCAATATTCGTTACACACACACACACCACCGTCAACTGCTTCTTCTTTAATTTAGACGTCCGTTAAGAATGCACTGACCTGCCTCACGTTTTGTGTATTGCCTCACACACATGTATGTATGCATGTGTGAGCTTCGCATGCATGTATTGTATACATGCACGCATAAGTACAGCATGCAAAACATCTTAAAAGGCAAAATGTAACACTTAATATAAAATTGATTAAATAAATATTGATAAATGGAAAAAATGCTTTATAAATATAAATGTAAACAAATATAAAATACAACAAAACATAAAAAAATTAAATTAGGTAAATTCTCTTTTCGCCGTGGGGAATCGAACCCTGGCCGTTTGCATAGGAGTCCGGCAACAACTAGACCACCGTCGCTGCGCTCCGCGCACGCTAAAATTGCATATTTAGACCATTAGCTCAAATGTGTCATATTGTCTTATACAACAATAACACTTCTATTGGATTGAATGAGATAATTTGTTGAAATATGATAAATGAAACTAAATGTTATAATGATGAAAAAAAAAACTTTTAGAAGCCAAAAAAAAAGGTAATTAAGACTCAACCTCTCTTCTGAGGGTTGAACCTCTATCTGTTCATTGTTAGATTGCCGGCCTCTCAACACATTTGACTATCGTCGCAACTGTTGGCTCTACGGCTAAGTTACTATTTCGATCTCATATACACACATAACCACTTTCGCATTAAAAAGATCGAAAACGCACATGGCTGTCAGCAGCTTGCAGGCACGGCATCACAAATCAATAGAGAACGTTAACTTACGTAACTTCTATGTTTGTTATCCGATCGGGTTGCAATTTATAGAATAAGTTCACAACGTATTTATCTAGATGTATGCCAAAGCTGAGTAAAGTTAAGTTTTCATTACTTTGCTTAATAATCGTATATTTAAAATTAATTTCTGATTTACGGGGGCGGTGGGCGGGGTAACAAAAAATTTGAAAATGACGTTTACTGCCTAGGATATACATGAATCTTTCTTTTGGAGTCTCTAGCTTTCTTAATAGCTGAGAACCGTTGTCTCATACAGACGGACAGACGGACAGACAGACAGACGGACAGACAGACATGGCTAGATCGATATCGGCTAGTGATTCTGAGTAAGAATATATATAGTTTATGGGGTCGCAGATGTCTCCTTCTGCCTGTTACGCACATTCCGACAAACCTAATAGACCATGTATTTTTTTAAAATCCATGGCCTAAAAACAATAGATCATGCGTGCGATGGAGAAGAAGAGTCATGCAAGAAAACTAGAGACGGTTCACTGTTGATCAAAACAAAAAATACATTACAAGCAACAAAATTACTGAAACTAAAGCAAATGACGACAATGGAAATTACTGCCTCCGAACACAAATCACTTAATTATACGAAGGGAGTTATTTACTGTAACTAACTAAGAAACATAAGCGAAGACGAAATACTGGAAGAACTAAAAACACAGAAGGTGACAGAAATAAGAAAGATTCTTAGAAAACAACCATCCAGCACTGAAGGCAATAATTCTATGCTCACCGAAACAGGACTGATTATAATTACTTTCGCTACTCACAAACTACCAGAACAATTAAGAATTGGATACGAAGCAGTCCGCGTACGCCCATACATACCACCCAACCACTGCCTGCAAAAGCTCAGAATTATGCACAGTCTGCTCAAATACAAAACACACTAACGAAAACGAACACTGTGAAAATCAAAAGAGCTGCCTCAACTGCAAAAACAATTCAGAGACTGATCACCAACACAGCCCGCTTGACCGCAAATGCCCAACATTCTTAAAACAACAAGAACTTACAGCAATAAAAACAACAGAAAAAGTGTACCACAAAACAGCACTAAATATTTTCCACAGTCGACACGGCCAACCCATGAGATCATCCTACGCCAAGGCACTCTCAACATCAACAAATTACACAACCATCGCACAAACACCAAACCTACAAATACCAACAAACGCAACACTGAAAACAACATCAACAACCAGCTTACTCAAACCAAGCACCCAGACAACACCATCGACCAGTACACCACCAACAACATCCGCCCACCGATCCAGCACAAACGTTCAAGAAGAAATGGAGACAGACCTTACATGCACAACACCAAAAACAACTGCCTCATCACTATCAGGAGACCTCAAAATCAGAATATTCTCCAAAGATAAGTCTAACAACCTCTCCACTACTCTCAAAAACACCAAAACAAACATAAATCCAAAATCTAAAACCCAAAACAATAACAAACATACATATAATAGCGAAAGCGATTCCATTTTTAAATAAATAATAAAACAATAAATTAAAAAAAAAAAAACAAATAATTAATTAAAAAAAAAAAAAAAAAACAAAAACTTTAAAACTTATTCATTAAAACCCACCAGACCTACCTATACTTATATTTACTCATAGTTACCTAGATTAATGTTAAAATTAATTCAATGGAACATAAAAGGATACACAAATAACTACAATGAACTTTTGATTATTATCAAAGATCAGTCACCACATATCATATGCCTCTAAGAATCCCACTACAACACCACAAACATTCCCATACCAATAAACTACCAATTATACCACAACACAGCCTCCAATAGATTTGGGGGCGTTGCAATACTAGTACACACATCTATCCAACACAGTCAAACAATCCAAAATAGTCAATTCGAAACAATAGAAATAGAGATAATATCAAAAATAAAAATTAACATACTTGCAACATAAATATCCCCCAATAAGACCTTCACACTCAAATGTCTACACAACAATTTTGAGAGACATAACACCAATCAATCCAAAACACGAACCTCAACATCTTTAACGACGGCTCGCCTACCCATCAAAACTAGAATAACCAAATTTTTCAACAACATTTTCAATAATTTCATCCCACAAACATATAAAACCAGCCTAGTCTTCCCCATATTAAAACCCAACTCCAATAAAACATTAATAACCAGCTATAGACCAATTTTACTCAACTGCTGCCTAGCCAAAACCATAGAAAAAATAATAGCCAAACGACTTTGGTGGTTTGTCACCAAGAACAATCTCATAAACCACAACCAATCCGGCTTTAATCACGGCAAATCGGTTTCAGACAATCTGCTGCTTGCAAACCATCTGATAACCTAGTCGCTAAGATGCAAAAAACACATCTCCATCAGTGCACAGCATTATCGACCAGCTATACACTTGGAAAGTAGGCCCCAAAATAATAAACTTCATCAAAAACTTTATGAAAAATAGAAAAATTAAAATTAAAGTAAAAACGCAATAAGTCACACAGAACCTTTGTTTAACGGTATCCTCCAAGGGTCCCCAATATCAGTAATTCTTTTCCTCATTGCCTACAATAAGCTCGCAAACATCATCAACAAATCTTCAAAAAAAAACATACATTTTAGTGCCTACGCAGATGACTTTGTCCTTATAATTCCGCTCAATAAGCAAAAAAACCAAACATATAATCTCGATACCCTTTTCGCCACAATACAAGAATGGGGTTCTTATTCAGGAGCTTCACTTTCAATACAAAAATGTCAACACCTTCATATCTGTCGAAAACAAAACTACACCTGCAATATATTGTCAAACAACATTAAAATCCCCTCCGCCTCCAATTTAAAAATATTAGGATTAACAATTAATAACAGATATAAATGGGACTCACATATAAAGCATATACAAACAGCTCTAAACAACAAACTTAAAATCATAAAATGCCTAGCAAGCCCGAAATTCAACTGCAACTCACATATACTTACCAATATAACAAAAGCAACTCTAATTGCAAAACTAGACTACGCGCTTTTTATATACGGACATGCCCCTAAATCAACTCAATTAAAATCAATCAATCAATTAATGCAGCCATACGAATATCACTTGGAGCACTACCCTCAACCCTTATCACAAACCTATTTTTCGAGGCCAACATACCCACAATAGAACAAACAAGTCGAAAAGGCTACAGTCGAGCGCGCCCGACTGTGCTATACCCGCTACAACTTTGCGAAAAAATACGTCTCATAGTCTCAAATTTGTTTTTCTAACTCGCCTTATCGTTATCATCGATTTTAAAAGAAGAGGTAGCATAATGCTAAAAAAAAAATATAAACAGAAGAAAAAGCAAAAAAAAATTTATGCCCCTAAGGGGATTCGAACCGTGGACCTCTCAAGGGCTTGTAATATGCAACTAATAACTAATAACTAACTAACTAATATTTGCAACTATGTATAACCACTCCGCCATTAGCACATTATTATTTGGGCCGGCAAAGTTGCCTTATGAGACCATTCAGCTTTTCGTACAAGACAAAAACTAATTGGTATTACTCACTTCCCATAAAATTATTTTTAATCAAATGCATTTAATACTAAACTTAAAATATTTTAAATACTTGAAAAAAGAAAATTTCAAAAAACTTACTAGAGACGAACCGGACCGAGTAGGATTCGAACCCGTACCACTTCGCTTCACAGTCAACGACCACATCCACTCAGCCACTGCACCTTCTGTGCATCAAATATAAAATTGCTATGATGAACAGTGCAAATAATATTAGTTCATAAAATTAAAAAAAAAATTGCTTGCCGCCGGACTTGAACCTGCATATCTTGCATATCTAACATAATAAAACAGACAAAAACACGTGGTCACATGGCACTCTATTTCTTTAATATCTTCCATATTTATCATCCGATCTTACTGAAATTTTGACAAAACGTCCGCAATATGATATTTATAACGTATATATAAAACTGTTGCTATAAAGCTAATATTGCGGGTGTAATCAATTTTTTTTTCAATTTATTTGGGCGGGTGGAGGCGTGGCAAAAATCTAAAATAAACTTGATAAGCGCGCAAATATAACACATATTGTTACCAACTTTGGAAACTCTAGCTCTTATAATAGCTGAGATCCAGGTGTTCACACGGACGGACAGACAGACAGACGGACAGACGGACAGACGGACATGGCTATATCGACTCGGCTGTTGATACTGATTCAGAATATATATACTTTATGTGGTCGGAGATGTCTTCTTCTGCCTGTTACATACATTTTCGGTTGGCACAAAGTTATAATACCCTTCTACTCTATGAGTAGCGGGTATAAAAAGAGACTTCCTCACAACTAAAGCCTACAAAACACTTCTCCATAGCTCACACTCCCCACTTCAGAAACATATAAAAACAAATAACAGACGCTACACAACCAAACTAACATCTACTCTGGAAAAAACAATACTCTCATGAAAAAATCACAACATTCCTTTCCACCCACTACCAAAAAGAACCACCACACCCCAATGGCTATTCCCCCCCTCCCACACAACACAACCAATCCAATACCCCAGCATGCACCTACAAACAACATTTCCTTGAACTCAAGGAAACGCTGAAAAATCACACCTTCATTTACACAGATGGCTCGTTACAGAATAAGACTACCACCTTTGCCATCACTACCGTAACCCAAATCCTCAAAAGAGGAATACTACCTCACTTTTCATCAATCCTTTCAGCCGAAACCATTGCTATTCTAGACGCAATTAAAATAGTTCAAAAACGTAAAGGAAAATTTATAATTTGCTCCGATTCACTTTTATCCTTAAAATCCATTAGCAACATCAATAACAACAGTTCATACCCCCAAACAATTAGATCCCTCCTAACTAACACAGCCCTCAAAATAAAACTACTCTGGGTCCCTAGCCATAGCGGCATACAAGGTAATGAACTAGCCGACAATGCAGCTAAAACCACAATTACAATGCCCCTACACTACTCAAACAATATCAACACAACAGACATAAACAAGTTCCTTAAGAACAAAATAGATCAACAACTTAAACACAACATGGAATCCTGCAACACATGTTACCAACAATTAAACACAAACTTAACACACACAGGTGAATACCTAAAAACACTCAATCAAAAAAATTACACACGCAGTGACCAAATAAAAATACTGAGACTTAGACTAGGACACACAAAATTTACACACCAACAAGACTACAACCCCAACAACATCCAATCGTGCCCAAATTGTCACACAACAACAGACCTCACAGTAAAACATATCCTATCAAACTGTCCCGCAACATCATACCTCAGAAACCAAACCTTCCTTAACAAATGCCCCATAATGTCCCTAGCAAACCCAACCCCCGAAAATATCTCTGCAATAATCAAATTTCTTAAATTATCAAACACATACCACTTAATCTAAACAAAACAAAAATACAATTGGAAATGTAAATATGTAAATATATGTAAACATCTTAAAATAAGAACAACTGTAAATACTAAAATTAGTTAAATAGCTTAACACTCCAAGCCGAAGGCCTTAGCAGCCAGTGCTTTAATAATAAGTTAATTACTAGTTTTACACTTTAGTTAACTTTAATAAATAAATAAAATAAATAAATATGAGATGAAAATTCTAAAAGATGAGAAGCTGTAGATCTTGCCTTAATAAACCCATGTTGACAGGGTAAAATTATAGATTTACACATAAAAGTGAAGTGAGCCTTACAATTTTTTTAAAAAATCTTAGGACTAGCTGACAATTTTGAAACACACCTATAGTTCTTCACATCATGGTTAGAACCACTTTTGTGAAGAGGAATGGAAAAAGAGTTTTTCCAAATAGGTGGAAAATAACTATTTGCTAGTGACAAGTCAAGCACCTTATGAATGGGCTTCAGAACCGAATCAGCACAATATTTAAGTACACATTCTGGAACTTCGTCAGGGCCAGGAGAGAAAACGGGTTTTAACGATTTAAGATCACTAAGCAAAGACGTCTCGTCAATAGAAGGACAGAAGAGAGTGTTAAAATTTTGTATAGTATAAGGGTAGGGATGCAAGGGGAAACTTTAAGGTTCAGTTGAATAAGTTGATTGAAAAAAGTCTGCAAACAAATCAGCGGCAGCCTGATGATCAGTTGCTTCCTTATTTTCATATGTTAGTACCGAAGGAAATCTACTTGGTTTACGTTTTAAAATGACAAAGTTATAAAACTGCTTTGGGTCCTGGGCAAACTGCAAACGGCAGCGACACAAAAACTTCTTTTAACAATTTGCTTTCAGAGCAATAAAATTTGCTCTTGCAGCAGTATAACGCGTAAAATCATAAGGATTGCAAGTAATTTTAAATTTTTTAAAATACCGGGATTTCAAATTTTTTAAACTTACTAGCTGACGTGAAAACCAAGGAGGCCTGTTGGACTTTATTGGAAAAGTACAGGAACACATTGATCAAAAATGAGTTAATAGAGGAATAAAAAAATGAAATGCATGTATTTAGATCAGAGCATGAATAAAAAGATGACCAATCATGTTCCAAAATTAAATAGTTCAATTTTTCAAAATCGGTCCTACGGAAACAACGTGATTTTACTTTAGGGGTAACAGTTGCAGTTTGCGGAGAAATGGGCAGAGTTAGAACCAGGTCTAATGTAGGATAATAGGGATCTTCAGGGAGAACTAAGGGATTGATTCTAGAGATAGTATTCGAAAGAATATCGGAAAAGAAAACTAAGTCAAGCATTCTACCACTAAAATTAGGAACAGTATTTAGTTGATAAAGAGATAGCTTCGAAAGGCACTTAGAAAAGAATTAAAAACAGAAGGCACCAATATATCAGATTGAGATGACCAACTAACTTCTGGTAAGTTGAAATCACCAAAGACTAGCAAGTAGTCTCTATCAGATAGTTTGGAGGCGACAGATTGGATAGATGAAAGATGGTCCAGGTAGACAGATATATCAAATTTGATACATTGTCATTTTACCACATACAAATTCTAAGGAGGAACTATGGTCTATCGAGATTAGTTCGGAAAGAAGATCAGATTGTACAGCTATAAGAACACCACCAGTTCGTGATAAACGATCACATCTGAAGGAGGTGTACTTATTAGGAAAAATAGAACAGTTATATATGTACATCAGGTTTTAACCAGGTTTCAGTAAATATTAGTTTTTGATAATCAAACGATACACAATTGTGACGACGCATAAGCGCATCACAGTCGTTATTTAGTTTTAAGACAAAATATTTTGAATAAAATACCTTTAAGTTTATAATACCCCATAGTTTTGCGTATAATGGGTAGCAAAATGTGGACAGTTAGACTTAAGCAAGCAAAGGCATAGGCAAAGACATAAGCAAAAGGCATAGGCAAAGACATAGGCAAGACGTAGGCAAGGCATAGGCGAGACATAGGCAGGGGCATAGGCAAGTCCAAGTACGCAGGGTGCAAACTGCAGGCAAACGCCCGTTGGTCGGCGTCCATGCACACAAGCAAACGACGTCTCGACAAATTTTGCGACGCATGTGTAACGGCGTCTGGACAAATTTCGAGCAGCGCGTGTGTAACGGCGCCCGAAAATTCCAGAAGCAGACCGAGGCGAGCAAAGGCAGACGAGCAGCGCGAAGCGAGCAGAGCATGCAGGCAGCACGAAGCCGACGCAGCAGAGACGCACGAACGGATCGATGCAGGCGACAAGTCGCGAGCCGAACTAGGCAAAGCTACAAGTCGCGTGCCGATCTAGGCATGCAGGGCGCCAGGCTAGGCAAAACGACAAGTTCGCAAGCAGAGCGACACAAGCCGAAGCATGATCGGCCGAGCATAGGCAGCGACCGCGGGCAGCGCCGCCCAGGCAGCGCCGGGCAGCAGCGGACGAAAAGCGTCGAAATCGAGGCTGCAAAATTAGGCCACGAGACAGAAATGGAAGACGATTGAACGAGGCCGGACAAGGCTGCTCCGGGGGAAAAATAAAAGCGACAAGTGACAACATTTTAAACAAAGTGAAAAGGACCTGAGCAGGAAACTTTACAAAACGTTAAGACAAGGACAATGGACAAGGACCCCATGGAAGCAAAGGCGAGGTAAGCAGTGCAACGAAATAAAAGGAAGCAAAGCCAAGAGAAGCAACGTATGGTGCGAAGTAGGCAGGGACACAGCGAGGCAGGGACAGTTAAGTGAAAATAATGTAATAGAATAAGGAAACGGAATTTGTGAAGAAAAGTTATAAAAAATTAATAAACAAATGCGTAGGCATTTTTAAACGAAACTCGCGGTCAATATTTTGGTCACTTTCCCTTCGTAGACGTGCTTGCAGGAAATTTCGCGTGTGTGCCCGTATGATTCTGTGTGCTGTGAGTGATCGCTAGTTGACAAGCGAATACGTGAACCTGTGTTCGGGAACGAGTTGCGGTGTGGTGCAATACACCACCGATGCGACTTGTGGGAGCACAGGCCAGGGTATTTGCGGTCAAGGGCGTCCCGTAACGGCGGGAACGACCCAGTCGTGCGCGTAAGTGAACGTTAGCTGACAAGCGGGTACAAGAGCGTGTTCTAACGGACTGCGGTGTGGTGCAATACACCATCGAGCGACCTGCGGGAACATAAGCGAAAGTACCTGCGGTCACGGGCGTTCCGTACGGCGGACGGCCTGCAGCCGACCAGGTGCGCAGCGAAAACACGCAGCCAAAGTGTCAGGCACGGTGAAAATACCCTTCTGCGCAGTTCGCAAGTCCGTGCACCGCGTGTACGCGTGAAAGGGGCATGTTCGTTGTGCCCGACACCAGTCTCAGTTCTTTCTGATCTGCCAGTAACCTCTTCTCTCTCGTTCTAAACGTCTTGGTAGTCCTAGTCATTTATAAATTTTGCTGTAAAGACCCTGGCTAGACTGAGAGTTGTACCCTAGCCCGAGAAATCATCTTTACAGATGGCGCCCGAGCAGGGACTACTAAGACTAGACACTTAGAAATGAGAAATTTTAACATCTTAAAGTGGATTAAAGACCCACAGAAGTAAATTGGCAGGTTAGGTTAGATAAGCACAGAGAACCGCAGTACTAGGCAAGGGGCAGAGCATGTTTTGAATAGGGTATCATGGCAAGCATAGAAAACATTGATTTTTTTTTAAAGGTCTGTAGGACAGACTGTACACGTGTTTTTCTAGAAAACTGGTACGACGAAGCAAGCATAGGGAACATAGATCATTTCTTAAAGTCTGTGGTACAGACAGTACACGTTTTGACTACTGCACACGCGGGCGTTTGCGCCAACTTTAGCTTTATTTTTTTTCCTCACTGCTTAACCTTTTTCCCTTGCGCCGGCGCAACCTGACTGGTGACACCACCGAGCCAGGAAGTATAAGACTCGGTGCCGAATACCGAGGGAGGCAGTTGAGTGCGGACACTCGAACGAGTAACATCGAGCGCGAATTAAAATAAAGCAAAGGAAGAGTCCTTAAAAGAAAATTTAAAAGGACTTCTTCATTTATTTAACTAAACTTCTCGAGCAAAGTGCAAAATAAATATAAATATAAAACAACGACATGGGAACACAGTGGATCGCTTTTCGTCGCAAGAGTGAGCTGCAGGCAATCTTAAAGGAACTAGGACTGGACAACAGCGGTACAGTGGAGGAGATGCGCAGTCGACTGGTAGCAGTCATAAACCAGGCCGACTTGTCGAAGGAGCAACTGCAGCGTATGCTAGATCTGGAAACTAGCCTAGGCACCGCGCCTACCCCTGACGTCAAGGAGGTTCGGTCCCGTGGCCCGTCACCAGTGCCCAAGGACCCGAACACAGAGGAGGTGTCCCCGATGCCCGGAGTGGATACGCGCCGCGCTGCCAACACAGCGGCCGGAACCACGCTGCCCGTTCCCAACATCGCGGCAAGAGCCCCGGCCACGAGCGGTATGACTGGAGCCAGCTACAGGAGGATGGAGTCATACGAACTGGCAGACCGTGTGCACCGCTGGGGCGTGTCGTTTAATGGGACGGCAGCGGATCCATGGCGCTTCATTGAGCATCTGGAAGAGAAGGCTGAAATGTACCAAGTTAGCGTACAACAGCTGCCGCAGGCGATCGCGAACACGCTGTCGGGACAGGCCGAGGACTGGTTCCGAGTGAACCGCCTCTACCGAGCCACGTGGGAAGAATTCAAACAAGAATTCATGGATTTCTTCTTACCGCCGCGGTATTTCCAACGACTGGAGGACGAGATACGAAGCCGCGTACAACGACAAGGTGAGCCGTTCCGCGATTACACCCTGGAGTTACGGACGATGATGCAACGCGCCAGATACACTCGGGAGCAGGAACTAGAGAGGATCTACGACAACCTGTTGCCCGAGTACCAGCTGTTCACACGGCGCCATGAGTTCGAGACTCTGGCCCAGCTGAACCAGTTGATCACGACCTTCGAGACTACCAAGGAGTTACAACGACAGCGAGGACCCAGGTATCCAGAGCAACGGAGAAGCGATCAGCAATCGAGATCAGCACCAATTCCGGCCACGAGCGATGGCGGAACCACTCCATTGGTCAACGGAGCTTCGGCGGCGCCGGAACTCACAAGGAGCAACACGCAGCGTCTGTGCTACAACTGCGCGCAGCCTGGACACGTGCAGACAAACTGCCGCAACGACAGGGTCCTCTTCTGCTGGGACTGTGGACGGCGTGACGGACTGTTGCCGGCGGGACCAGGCAGAAATGCTTCGCGTCTTCAACCGATGGGGAAACCAGTCGGAGACGCAGCCTCAAGGTCCCCAGAAGTAGCACCGATGCGGTGCGGCAGTGGTCGTGTCATCGCGTTCGTCAAAATTGAGGATCTGACGACGGATGCCACGATCGACACGGGAGCCACACGCAGCTTCATAAGTGAGCGTATGGCCACCCGGCTGAGTACGGCCGACAACGAGCGGGCGGCGCTGGTCCGCATTAAGCTGGCTGACGGATCGTCGAGGGAAGTGACACGCTGCCACGGATCAACCATATCTTGGAGAAGCTCAAGGATGCAAAGTTCATCTCCACGTTGGACTTGAAGAGTGGTTATTGGCAGATACCCATGGCCCGGAGCAGCCGAGAGTACACCGCATTCACGGTGCCCGGCCGAGGCCTTTTCCACTGGAAGGTGATGCCGTTTGGATTGCATTCAGCCCCGGCCACACTTCAACGCGCGTTGGACGGAGTCATCGGACCGGACATGGAGCCGCATGCGTTCGCATACCTCGACGATATCATCGTCGTGGGGCGATCGTTCAAGGAGCATCTGGACAACCTTCGAGAGGTGTTCCGGAGACTGCGGAATGCGAACTTGCGCCTGAACAAGGCCAAGTGCAGCTTTTTCCAGAAAAGCATCGTTTACTTGGGACATCAGGTCAGTGAAGGTGGGATTCACACTGATCCCAACAAGATTGCCGCGATCAAGGAGCTGCAACCGCCCACGACCGTCAAGGAACTGAGGAGATGTCTTGGAATCGCCTCCTAGTACCGGCGATTTGTACAAAATTTCGCCACTTTGGTGCAACCTATGTCAGCATTGCTGAAAAAGGGTCGCCGATGGACGTGGGACGAGGATCAGCAGCGATCGTTCGAGGCATTGAAGACAAGCCTTACGGAAGCACCGGTACTGGCCTGCTGAGTATAAAATATTCCGATAATTATTTTTACTCAATAAAAATATATCGATATTTTTTATAAGGTCTAATATTTATATTTTTTTGCAACATCCTCCACTTTCCTGAAACAGTGCTGCCTTGATTTTAACAACATATTCCGTGCTCAACAGTTTCGATAAATTTTCGATCGATTTGCACATTATTCTGTTGTTTACTATTTTATTGGTTTATAATAATAAGATAATCCTCAGCATCAATTACATTCTTTCTAGCCTTTTTGAAAGCTTGGTATGTCAATTGATAGTGGTAAAGACACCAAGAAACACCTTGTAGTACAAACGACTCAGCATAGAGGTTCAGGCTCTCTCCCAAATTCCCTTCTTGGTAGAGCCCCTTCTCCCGCCACTCTACGGAAAGTTCCAACTTCGGCCAAATCCAAAGTTGCTTAGGTACCAACAATTTCGGTGCGCGCTCCTCCAGTCAATCGTTCAGTTGGTCATCAGATCTCCCAGGCGCTAAAAATGGCATTTCAAGAATTCATTAACACGTCCGATAAGCTCATGCAGTTCGAAGCTAGGCTTCAATCTTCTCCCACAGCTTCACTTCACACTCATAGAGAGCGTCTTGAGCAGCTTCGCTTCATATGGACTGCCGTGGAGCTTTAATATGAACTCTGTTCCAACTCATTGTCTCAAACGGAGACGAATGTTGAGGACAAAATCGCCATGCAAGCCCGGTATAACCATTGCTACTCCATATACGAGGAACTTGCCTCTCATTTAAGTGAGAGTATAGAGACCGCAATGGCTCCCACTCCAGCAACTGTAGCAGCACAAGTAGCCTTCCAGCCACGAAGCTACACGAAGCCACCCTTCGATGCTGAAATTTCAGCGGAGATTACCTGAAATGGCCCACTTTCCGAGACCTCTTCACAGCGGTCTACATTTCCGATCCCGGTTTAAGTCAGATCGAGAAATTATTCCATCTCAATTCAAAGACCAGTGGCGAAGCGAAGGCAATCGTTTCCAAATCCCCTCTTACGAATGAGGGTTTCTCTTCTGCTTGGAAGAACTTGACGGATAGATTTGAAAATAAGAGTCTGTTAGTCAACAGCCAACTGAAAACCATCTTCAACCTTCCGTCAGTCTCTCATGAATCTGGAGCCGCCATCCAAGTTCCCCAAAGCACTATACAAAGTTGCTTAACGGCCCTAGAACACTTCAAAATCAGCACAGAGAACTGGGATTGCCTTCTAGTCTTCCTCTGTTCATCTAAGCTGCCAAGGCTGACACTGTCACTTTGGGAACAGTAAGTACAGAACAAGGCTGAAATTCCGTCATGGCAGGAAATGTCAGATTTTCTGTCAGAACGCTATCGCACACTAGAAGCGATAGAGGATGTGAAACCTAGCACAAGCACACAGGCTACCTCCAAACCTGCTCGAAAAGAGACCCCTACGAGGAAGATCAACTCCTTTGAAACAAAGGTTGTAGGCAAACCACAAACCTGCAACCTCTGTTCAAAGGAGAACCATATATGTCTGTGTCCGCGCTTTCTCCAAATGGCTGTTGATGAAAGGTCTAAATTCATCAAACAGCAAAAGTTGTGTCTGAACTGTTTCGGAAGAGGGCATATCCTTAAAGATTGCACGAGTCAACACAATTGTTTTACGTGCAAGGGTCGCCACAATACACTCCTGCATCGTGGCCCCCCTCCTCCTGCGCCCTCTTCGACAACTTCTGCAGCAACTACCCCGAATTCTAATATACAGTCCACTCCTCTGACGACTAATATTCAGAATTACTTCACGGCGAACACACAAGGTGTTCTTCTCGGCACTGCTCTTATAAATGTTTGCCATTTGGGCATGACTTCTAAGGCACGTGCACTGATCGATCCAGGATCAGAGGCTACGTTCATCTCCAAACGGATGTTTAACATCATAAAGCCCTCCTACCAAGCCGTGCAAGTTCAAGTAGCTGGCTTTAATCAAGCTGTCTCAGCCAATCCACAAAAGTTGTGTCACTTCCAGATTTTCTCCCCGATCACTCCCAGCTTACAGCTAGAAACTGCAGCCTTTGTTCTTCCTCAATTGGCAGGTAACCTCCCATCCTACCCAATTTCTAAGGACCTTTTGAAGGACCTGCTAAACCTCCAACTCGCTGATCCGCATTTCCACCAGAGCTCTCAAATAGACGTGCTCTTAGGAGCCGACCTTCTTCCTTCCATTATAAAGAGTGGCTCTGTGTCCAAAATCTGTGGAACCTTTCAACCGTTTTATCCTTCACCACGAGGATCAAGATCAGCGAAGGGCAAAGGCTTGATGATCTTCTCACCATGTCCATCGCAGAGCCTGAAATCCAAGAAGACGCTGTATCCATCATCAATCGATGGCAACGACTCAAGGCTCTGCACCAATAGTTTTGTTTTCGTTGGAAAGAGGAATACCTCAAAGAGTTGCACAAACGCTCCAAATGGCAATTCCCAACGCGAAACCTCCAAGTCGGCGATATGGTGGTTGCCAAAGAAGACAACCTACCAGTCAACGAATGGCGTCTGGGCCGCATCCAAGCCGTTTATCCTGGCGCTGATGACATTGTCCGCGTGGTGGATATCCTCACCACCCGTGGTGAGGATATTCCCATAGAGGACACCGTCCAGACATCCTCCTAACCATGTGTTGTTCTTTAGTGGATATATGTACGGCAGACACTAATCCATATATCCAATTTCTATTTCAGATTAGCGAAGGAAAATGGCACAACGCAAGGCGCAACCGCAAAGGGCAGCGAAGCCTAGCGGACAAAAAGGAGTGAACTCCTTCCGATGTCGCGTCTGCCAAGGAGTCCATGCGCTGAAGAAGTGCCAACGCTTCTTGCATCTGGCTGCGGAGACGCGTCTACGGGCAGTATTAATTAATAGATACTGCCCGAACTGCCTGGCCATGAGCCTTCAGCAGGCTCATGTCGCAGTGGTGGTACCTGTCGCACATGCGGCCAGGAACACCATACGCTCCTCCATCTCCCAAGCAGCCAACTCAAGAAGCAAGCCCCCACGCCATCCCCATCTCCTCTTCCACCGACAGAGTCTCTGGCGACTACCCAATCGGCAACAGTCAGCATGTTGCCGACGGCCCTAGTAAGCCTAGACGTAGCCGGAAAAGCCTTTGAGGTGCGTGTGCTGTTGGACGCGTGTAGTCCACACAGCCGCATGTCCACCTCACTGGCAACGGCTTTTGGCCTTTCCGCGGAAAAGGGTTTTGCTGTGCCTTGTTCAGTTCGAGGGTAGCGCCAGACTTCGCTACTACCGTGACTCTGAAGTTGGAAGATGTGCATGTGCGGACTCCGGCACAGAAGGTTGGCAAGGACCTTAGCCAATGCTATCCAGGCATCACGCTGGCGGACACCCGGTGCCACATTCCGAGCAGAGTATCCATTGTTCTGGGGGCCGACGTCTATGGTGACGTAATCCTACCCGGGCTTGTTCCATCCATTCCACGGTGGACTGCCGTTGGCCCAGAACACTCTGTTTGGTTGGGTACTATCCGGTGTCTTCAAGACGTAGTTCGCCAGCGCCCCTAACGCCCATCCAGCGGCATCCAAAGAAGATCCCGGCTCCATCCGAATACTTGCAATAGTATTGCAAGGGGGCGGGATGTTTACGTCGAAACGTAGCCGCCTAAAAGTAGGCAGCGTTGCGGCGTAAACAGTGCGAGAGTCACCAAGGGCTCTCGCGCTCTTTTATCTGTAATCTTCTATCCGTCCATTAAGTTAGGCTTGAGCTTACATCATGTAAATGAAGATTAGTATCAAATATACAAGTGAATTGAACTGACGCGCCCCGAATTGACTTATATCTTCGAATTGTTTTTCAGCGTCGGTTTGAGTGTTTTCAGCCATCTCACCCCATCTACTAGGAAGAAGCCATTGCCGCCACTAAATTCATAACGTATCAACTAAACAATTTCTGCAGAACAATTCTGGTAATTTATTGTGAATGATGATGTAATGTCTTTTGTCTTGAAAACTTCAACCCATTTGGAATATAAACAAACTACAACCATTAAGTAATGATTATACCCTTCGACCATTGAAAATGGTCAAAAAAGGGTATACTAACTTTGTGCAATGTATGTAACAGGCATAAGGAGGCGTGGCAGACCCCATAAAGTATATATATTCTTGCTCAGGATCACTAGCCGAGTCGATTGAGACATGTCCGTCTGTCTGTCCGTCTGTTTGTTTGAGACAACGGATCTCAGCTATTAAAAGAGGTAGAGACACCAAATTTGGCATGGAGGTTCCTATATTTCCCAAGCAGACAAAGTTTATTTTAAATGTTTGATGCCACGCCCACCGCCCCCGCAAATCGGTAATTTGTGATTATTAAGCAAACTATTCAACTAATAAAGTTCTGCTTTGGTATGTATAAAGCTATATACCATACGAACATATTCTCCAAATTACAATTCGATCGGACCAATAACACAGAACTTATTCAAGTCAACGTTTTCAATACAAATGTACGAGCAGCAGCCTGCGCGCTGCTTTCAGTAGTTGACGCCGACGTCGACGTCACTCTTAACGTGCGTCGCTGTGTGAATGTGAGCGAGAAAGCTATATGTACAGAAGTATTTGTGCAAAATTTCTGTTTGAAATTATGAGTGTGGTTACACGTTTGCAACGGATTTTAAAAATTGGGAGAAGGGTATCTTACGGTCGAGCGTTCGACTGTAGCCCTACCCACTTGTTTTTAATTGGTCCTGCAAAATCTACGTGGATTCTGCTCCATTTGTTTTCCAAGGTATTAATGAAGATTTTTTTGGGCTTGGTTGATGCCTTTGGCACGGAATACATTTTCTAATCAAATTTTCAATTTCTAAATCTATATTTGGCCACCATACGTATGAGCGAGCTAACATTTTAGTTTTCACCATACCAAGAAGTGACGTATGAAATTCTTGTAGAATTTGTTGCCTAAGTTTAGTTGGGATAATGACACTATGACCCCACTTTATACAGTCATATTCTACAGACAATTCATTGGCCTTATTGATGAAGCTACCAAATACATATTTATTTAATTTTTGTAGTGATCCAAATTTTAAAGCTTCACAAACTTTTGACAAGATCGAATCATGTTGTGGTTTACGAGCAATACTCATAAAATTTAATTTACATGGACTGTTTGATTGTATAAAGTTGACATAATTGAAATCATCACTTTGATCAATCACTTCCATTTGCGGAATTCTTAAACAAGCTATCTGCTTCATTCGATGAACCTTTAATGTGTTCAATTGTGAATTGAAAACCTGATAAGATTAATGCCCATCTTTGCAATCGTGCAGATGCCATAAGTAGCAATCCTTTTTTATCTCCAAATATACCTAACAGAGGTTTATGATCAGTTTTCAAAATAAATTGAATACCTAAAAGATATTGTTTCAATTTCATTTCGCTATATACAATATCAAGAGTTTCTTTATCAAGTATGCTGAAATTGATTGTGAATTGAAATTGATGAAT
Source organism: Zaprionus tsacasi (assembly GCA_018904105.1). Taxonomy (NCBI): domain Eukaryota; kingdom Metazoa; phylum Arthropoda; class Insecta; order Diptera; family Drosophilidae; genus Zaprionus; species Zaprionus tsacasi. The sequence continues at coordinate 153,717 of JAEIFR010000202.1, read as the reverse complement.
GCAATTGGTTTTAAACCATCTGAGAATTTGTGTGCTAAAATACCTGAAACTGCATTAGAACTAGCATCTGTGGTCAGTACAATTGGTAAATCAGGATTATAGTGAACTAACACCTGATCAGAAGTTATCTGTTCTTTTATTTTGTTGTATGAGTTTTCACAATCATCGGACCATTGAAATTTTATGTCTTTTTGCAATAATTTATACAACGGACACATTATTTGTGCAAAATTATTTACAAATTTTGAATAGTAATTAGCCATTCCTATGAAAGCTCGAAGCTGTGATATATTTTTAGGTGTCGGTGCTGATAACACACAGGATACCCAGTCTTTGTTTTTGCTTAGACCGTTTTTAGGCCATGGATTTAAAAAAAATACATGGTTTATAAGGTTTGTCGGAATGTGCGTAACAGGCAGAAGGAGACATCTGCGACCCCATAAAGTATATATATTCTTACTCAGGATCACTAGCCGAGTCGATCTAGACATGTCTCTATGTCCGTCTGTCTGTTTGTCTGTCTGTCTGTCTGTCTGCCTGCCTGTCTGTCTGTCTGTCTGTCTGTCTGTCTGTCTGTCTGTCTGTCTGTCTGTCTGTCTGTCTGTCTGTCTGTCTGTCTGTCTGTCCGTCTATCTGTCTGTATGAAACAACAGATCTCAGCTATTAAGAAAGCTAGAGACTCCAAATTTGGTAGAAAGATTCATGTATATCCTAGGCAGTAAACATCATTTTCATAAATCAGAAATTAGTTTTCTTATGCGATTATTAAGCAAAGTATTGAAGTCTTAACTTTCAGCTTGGCATACATCTAGATAAATACGTTGTGAACTTATCCTATAATTTGCAATCCAATCGGATAATAAACAAAGAAGTTCCGCAAGTTAACGTGTTCTATTGATTTGTGATGCCGTGCCTGCAAGCTGCTGCCAGCCATGTGCGTTTTCGATATTTTTAATGCGAAAATGGTTATGTGTGTGTATGAGATCGAAATAGTAACTTAGCCGAACAGTCAGTAGTTGCGGCGATAGTCAAATGTGTTGAGCAGCCGACCATCAAGGGCCATCATCAGGCTAAAGACATGGAGGTTCAATCCTTGAGAAAGGCAGACGGCGGTTTTATATTTTTATACCCTTGCAGAGGGTATATTAATTTTAGCCAGAAGTTTGCAACGCACCTTAGGAGACATCTCCGACCCTATAAAGTATATATATTCTGAATCAGCATAAACAGAGGAGTCCAAAAATGGATGTCCGTCTGTCCGTCCGTCCGTCCGTCCGTCCGTCCGTCCGTCCGTCCGTCCGTCCGTCTGTTGCAACGCAAACTAGTCTCTCAGTTTTTGAGCTATCTTCATGAAACTTGGCATATAAGCTTCTTATTGCTGCGAGCTGTAAATAAGTCGGAACGAGCCAGATCGGACCGATATATCGTATAGCTGTCATAGAAACTATCGGCCGATTTTTGTTGTTTTTCAAGATATTGCAACAAGATTTGGCAAATCTTATTCTTATTACGTTCCTAATAAGCTGTCAAAATTGTATCAAAATCGGACCACTATAACATATAGCTGCCATAGGAACAATCGGCTGAAATCAGGGTTTTTGTATGCAAACCTGTTTTGTTCTTGGAAATACAGTACATTATCAATACATTTTAATGTTATACAGTAACCCGCCCTTATTTTTTCCATTGAAATATCTCAGACGTTTATATTCTATAGCTGTTATAGGAACAATCAGTCAGTCCGTCTGTCTGTTGCAACGCAAATTAGTCCCCCAGTTATTGAGCTATCTTCATAAAAGTTGGCTCACAAGCTTCTTAATTCTGCCTTCATTAAATAAGTCGGAACGGGCCAGATCGGACTGATATATCGTACAGCTGTCATGGAGCCTATCGGTCGATTTTCGTTATATTTCAAGATATAGCTATCAGGCTTACCACATCCAAATCTAAGTATGTCCTTAATAATAAAGTTTCATCAAAATCGAAGTTTTATAACTTATAACGATCAACGATCGGCCTAATGAAAGTACTTCTTGCAATTTTATGAAAATCTGAGTACACATATAGCTGTATACAACTGCAAGGGTATAAAACCTTCGGCAAGCCGAAGGTAGCCTTGCTTTCTTGTTTTTATATTTTGTTGTATTTTATATTTGATTACATTTGTATTTATAAAGCATATACATTTTTGAATCATTTACCATTTAATAATATTTATCTAATCAATTTTATATTAAGAGTAACATTTTGCCTTTTAAGATGTTTTGCGTGCTGTACTTATGTGTGCATGCATACAATACATGCATGCGAAGCTCACACATGCATACATACATGTGTGTGAGGCAATACACAAAACGTGATGCAGGTCAGTGCATTCTTAACGGACGTCTAAATTAAAGATGAAGCAGTTGACGCTGTTGTGTGTGTGTACGTAACGAATCTTAGCACGCACCGAAAATTGACATATCTCTCTCACGGTCTAACTTATGCTATCGACTCTTGTCTATTCTGCTTGCTTTGTCCCTACACTACTTTTTTTATGGTTTACTTTAAATATATATGTCGGAGATGGAGATGTTGATTTGAAAAGGGCGCCTTATCGATGATGGGTTTTATGGAAGACTTATCGATAAGAGTGTCAGGGTTGTATTTTGATTGTGAGGTCTTGATTTTTATAAGATCGAGTGTGGCCCTGGTAACTTTGAAAAAGTGTAGTCGTTCGTTATTATAGAAGAAGATGAAGAGAACGAAGAGAAACATGTGCTTTGGAAATATTTTAAAAGGGGACTCACTACACAATACAAGAAGTACTACAACCAATAAAGAAGATAATATATCTTCTCCGTCATCAGAAGTGGGATATAATTCTCGCCAACGAAACATGGAAGATCAACTTCGCATTTTGATGGAGCAGCAAAGCCAAAGTTTCCTGGAATTGGCAAAAACTTTGCAAGCGTCGGTACGAGAGCCGGCACAAAATGGCGGCGTCATATTGCCAAAATTCAATGCCGAGACTTCGGGCGCCGACGCCACTCAATGGTGTGAAACCGTTGATATTGTTTTAAGTGAAAACCCACTGGAAGGCAGTGCTTTAATACTGGCACTAACAAAATCGCTGGAAGGAAGCGCGTCCCAATGGCTCTCTCAAATATGTTACACAGGAGTAACATGGCTGGAATTTAAGCAGTTATTTCAGCAACGCTATGCAAAAATTGAGACGCCGGCCGCCATGTTTTACAGTTATTAAACGGTCGCCCCAGCAACGGTGAGTGCCTTGCGATATATGCTAGTCGCTTGGTGACATCACTCCTTTGCAAATGGAAGGGCTTCGACGCTGAGAGGATTGCTGTATCTGTGGTCCTGGGACATTTGGCCAACGTTGATCGACGACTGCAACGAATAACATACACTGCGGATATCAAGACCAGACGTGAGTTACAAGCCGAGTTGCAGGTCTTTGCGTTTGACAAGCGTACACAGCATATGGGAAACGAGGAATCTGGAGCAAAGCGAACCAAGTTTTCTTCAATAAAGTGTCATCGTTGTGGTAACATGGGCCACAAAATGGCTGATTGCAGAAACAGGAAGCAGAGCACTGGTATGCCGAGGCAGGATCAATGAGGAAACCAACCGTTTCAACAACATTTTAAGGGCAGCATAACTTGCTATCGTTGCCAGGAGCAAGGCCATATAGCTTCACAATGCCCAAAGAACATGTTAACTGGTGGAGCTGGATCGCGGAACGAAAAGAGGGCTGAACTGTGCGTGGTAGAAGAGCCAAAAACAAGTATGCTGTTGCGAGGTGAGAACTTTCCAATTATTTTTGATTCGGGATCGGAGTGCTCATTAGTTAAAGAGAGTTTCTCAAACAAGCTAAGTGGAAAAAGACTAAATAATGTTGTAAGTTTAAAAGGAATTGGAAATGCTAATGTTTGTAGCACAATGCAAATTGATAATAATGTCCTTATTAATGGAAATAGTCTAAATGTAATATTTCATGTAATACCAGATGACTGTATGTCAAATAATATGGTACTAGGACGAGAAGTTTTAGCTCAGGGATACGTTGCAATAATGTCTTGTGAGGGAGTTGAAATAATTAAATCAAAAACTGTTAATACGTCCTCTACAGTAGAAGACAACTCATTTGATAAGATAGAGAGTGATGTATATGGTGAAGACAAAAACGAAGTAATAACACTGTTAAAATCTTACACAGATTCGTTTATAAAGGGAACGCCACAGACTCGTGTTAATTCAGGTGAAATGATAATTCGATTGATCGACGAGACCAAAACTGTACAGAGAAGACCATATAGATTGAGTCCCAGTGAGAGAGATGTAGTCCGAAGCAAAATTCAAGAGCTATTAGAGTACAAAGTTATCAGACCGAGTAGTTCCCCCTTTGCGAGCCCTGTTTTATTGGTAAAGAAGAAGAACGGATCAGCCAGGCTTTGTGTTGACTATAGAGAACTTAACTCAAATACTGTTGCCGATAAGTTTCCGTTACCGTTAATAGCTGATCAGATAGCCAGGCTGCGCGGTGCAAAGTTCTTTACCTGTTTGGACATGGCAAGTGGGTATTATCAAGTCCCCATGCATCCGAACTCTGTCGAATACACAGCTTTCGTCACCCCTGATGGACAGTACGAGTTCCTGTCGATGCCATTTGGACTCAAGAATGCCCCATCAGTTTTCCAAAGAGCCGTCATGAAGGCGTTAGGTGAGATAGCTTATTCGTATGTCATTGTGTACATGGATGACATAATGATTGTAGCTCCAACCAAGGAAACCGCTTGTGAGAGGCTAAAGATTGTTATGGACATTTTAACAAAGGCTGGGTTCTCATTCAATGTTGAAAAATGTTTCTTCTTAAGGACTGCTGTCCAATATTTAGGATTTGAAGTGAGGGCGGGTGAGATAAGGCCGAATTCGCGAAAAATAGAATCCTTGAATGCTTTGCCACCTTCTAGGTCGGTAACAACATTAAGACAGTTTATTGGTTTGGCGACATATTTCCGACAGTTCGTTCCCGGATTTTCACAGCTAATGAAGCCTCTATATTTTCTAACCTCCGAGAAAAATAAGTTCAAGTGGAACATAGACCATGAGGAGATTCGTAAGAAAATTATTTACATTCTAACAAATAAGCCAGTCTTGATGATCTTCGACCCTCAGTATCCGATCGAGTTGCACACCGATGCAAGTGCAATCGGATATGGTGCCATACTCTTGCATAGAATTGACCATAAACCGTATGTAGTGGAGTATTATAGTAAGACAACAAGTCCATGCGAATCTAGATATACTTCATACGAATTAGAAACACTTGCGGTGGTCAATGCTGTTAAGCATTTTCGACACTACTTACATGGTAGAAAATTTGTAATATTCACGGATTGTAATTCGCTAAAATCATCTCGAAACAAGATTGAGTTGTTGCCCAGAGTTTACCGTTGGTGGGCATATTTACAAACATTTGATTTTGATATAGAATATAGAGAAGGCAAACGTATGGCCCATGCTGATTTCTTTTCCAGAAATCCACTTCCTCCAAAAAACTCCCCTGAATATGTAAAGTTTGTTGAAAAGCGAATCGAACTAACCGAAGTATCTGAAGATTGGATTCATGCAGAACAACAGAAAGATCCAGATATAGTAGATAGTATTTCCAAGTTGAACAATGATGAATTCTCATTGGATTTGTCCAAGACATATGAGTTGAGGGCTGGAGTTTTGTACAGGGTTATCCAAAGGAATGGCAAGACCCTTTGTTCACCAGTAGTACCTCGGGGATTTAAATGGTCGGTTATTAACCAAGTACATGAATCCTTAATGCATCTGGGATGGGAGAAAACGCTTGACAAAGTATACGATTACTATTGGTTTGGGGGCATGGCCAAATACGTTCGAAGATTTGTTGAAAATTGCATAACATGCAGAGTTTCCAAATCAGCTTCAGGGAAAGTACAGATGGAATTACATCCTATTCCTAAAGTTAGCATTCCATGGCATACTATTCACGTAGATATATCAGGCAAGCTTAGTGGTAAAAGTGATCGTAAAGAATATGTAATTGTACAAATCGATGCGTTCACCAAATATGTTTACCTTTATCACACTTACACATTAAGTGCAGAATCTTGCGTGATGGCATTGAAATCTTCGATTTCCTTGTTCCTATTCGCGTAGTGGCTGATCAGGGGAGAAGTTTCACAGGTGCTAGGTTTGTTGAGTTTTGCTCTTCACAAAAGATAAAACTACATTTAATAGCAACAGGAGCAAGCCGTGGTAATGGGCAGGTCGAGAGGGTTATGAGTACTCTGAAAAATTTACTAACAGCTGTAGAAACAAGTTCCCGATCGTGGCAAGAGGCATTGGGCGACGTGCAGTTAGCCATTAATTGCACTGCTAATAAGATAACTAAAGCGAGTCCTTTAGAATTATTAATGGGAAAGGTTGCTCGTCCGTTAGGCCTTGTTCCCATTCATGACTCAAACGCAGAAATTAATTTGACTGAGATAAGAGCCCAGGCTTTACAAAATATAGAAAAATCAGGAAAGAATGAGAAGAAAAGATTTGATAAAAGCAGGGCTAAAATAGTTAAATTTAGGGTAGGAGATTTTGTGTTGCTTAATAATAGTGAAAGAAACCAGACTAAATTAGATCCCAAATATAGAGGTCCATTCGAGATAACTGAGGTATTAGAGAACGACAGATATACGTTAAAGAGTATGAAAAGTAACAGACGGTATAAATACGCGCATGAAAGATTAAGAAGATTACCAAATGGGGAGGTGCCAAACGAGCTTGAGATCGAGGATAGCCCGCCAAGTGAAGCTGTTGAAAAAGACAGTAGTGAAGCTGTTGAAATAGACAGTAGTGAAGCTGTTGAAATAGACAGTAGTAAAGCCGTTGAAAGAGATGGTTATGGAAGCTGTTGAAATAGACAGTCGAATGGCGGAAGGTGTATTGAGATACGCGGTTGTCGATTGCTACGTGGCGGCACCTGACCCTGGAGTGGTATTTTGATAAAGATAATATTTGGAGAGAAAAAGAGAAAAGAAAATGAAAAAGTTAAACGAGAAAAGAAAATGAATGAAAAAAATATGATTTGTTGTTGTTTAATAAGAGTTTAATTCATGTAAACAAAAAAAAAATGAATGAATTTGAAATGAATTTACCTGAAGAAATATGTGAAGAACTTTTTGAGTTGAAATATGAAAATTCAACGAATTATTTGAGGAAGAATTTCAATTGAAATAAGATAATTTAAAAATAGCAAGAAGAAGTTAAAGTTTTAAAAAGGTTAATGAACACTAGAATTTATGTTACCGAAGAGACCAAAATGTTAATGAAAGAAATTTTTAAGTTGAATTGTTATTTTACAATAAATGTTAAAGCTTAAATACAGAGTGAATTTCTGATTTACAATGAGTATAGCACATACACGAGAACCTGTAGTATATCAGAATGGCCGTGTCGGAGATGGAGATGTTGATTTGAAAAGGGCGCCTTATCGATGATGGGTTTTATGGAAGACTTATCGATAAGAGTGTCAGGGTTGTATTTTGATTGTGAGGTCTTGATTTTTATAAGATCGAGTGTGGCCCTGGTAACTTTGAAAAAGTGTAGTCGTTCGTTATTATAGAAGAAGATGAAGAGAACGAAGAGAAACATGTGCTTTGGAAATATTTTAAAAGGGGACTCACTACACAATACAAGAAGTACTACAACCAATAAAGAAGATAATATATCTTCTCCGTCATATACATATGTACACTGAAAATCCATGGCCTCTTACAGTCAACGCGTGACTATAGCCTTTCCGACTTGTTATCGATAGAAAATCCCAAATAACGGATCTTGGACTTGAAAAATTCACATTTATTGACATTTAATTTAAGTCCTACTGAATTCAACCTTCTAAGCACATTTTTTAAATTTATTATATATTCCTGCAAACTAGCACCAGTCACAGTAATATCATCTTGATAAACTACTATGCCTTGCATGCCTTGAAACAAACATTCCATTGTATTTTGGTAGATAGCTGCTGCTGTCTTTATACCAAAAGGTAATCGCTTTACTATCAAAAGAGTACATCTTAGTTGAGATTCCTCATCTAAGTGTATATGATTATATGCGTTGCTTAAATCAAGCTTTGTATATAATGTGCCTCCTTGAAGTGCTGCAAATATGTCATCTATTCTCGGTAATGGGTACTTTACATCAATCAGACATTTGTTTAAAGTGACTTTATAATCCCAACATATTCTAATATCACCATCGGGTTTTAAAATTGGCACTAATGGAGTACCCCAATCAGAACTATCAACGTGCTCTAAAACACCTAAGTCAATTAAATGTCTTAGCTTTTCTTCAATTTTATCTTTCCATGCTAGTGGTAACTGCCTTGACTTGAAAATTATTGGTTTAGAGCCATTCTCTAAATGCTAGCGTTGAATGAACCTAAATCGGTTTTAAAACTTCCGAAAATTCATTTTTAATTTGTTATGTAACTAGAGAGTATTGATCGTTCACATTTATGTTGTTTACCTGTACTAAATCAAAATTAAATTCTCTTAAAAGTGTCTGTTCATGTCGAATAGTTTAGTATTTAGTTAGTTGTTAGTATTTATTCTTATAAGTTATCGAAGTATTACTATCTCTAGGGACAAAGAATTGTCATCCCTAATTTAGCAAATCATGATCAGTATCAAGCAACAAGTGAAATAAACCACACGGAAATTTTTGAAATCGAGTGTTTTAATTTAAAGATATAAAAATCTAACATAAGAGACCTGCCTCAACAATGCATCAGCGCCCTTCCCCAACATTTGGTCCTTCGAGCCGGATATATATTATAGTTGCATCGGCGCTATAACCAAGATAAGTAACAGGTCTATTGTGTGGAGATTTGCGTGTTTGCCGGCTCCGTTCGTTCTCCCGCAAGAAGGGCTCCTTTCCGTTAGAACCCGGCAACCACCGCTAAATATACGTATGTACACACACACATATACTTCCATATGCACAATTTAGAAGTATTTTTTTGTCAAATAAATTACAGCAAATATACATACATACGAATGTAAGTTAACACATAAGTCTTGCGTAAGAAACACAAACAACTGCACATTGTCCCTCCAAGTAAATTCCGCTGACGTATGAGTTCAGCGCCCCGGCCGTTCGGTCGGCGACCGTAACCTGACACTTGAAAATATTGCAAGTGGCTGCGTTATCGTTTATGCTGAGTCGGCTTGCCGACTCTAGCTTGGAGCCTCAATACATCTCTTTGTACTTCCTAGTTTTAGTTCTTACAAAGCTGCTCAATAAACTACAGCTAAACTCCGGCACATAGCCGTAAAAATAACCATGTTCTTAATTTCACTACATTGCTACGCCACAAGGCTAGCAACTAAGGGGGCGAAGTCAAGCCCTCCAACATAATCAACCTAAATCCAGTGTCAAAGGCGTACCTCTACCGCAGAAGGAAGACCCCCTGGACACCGAATAGGAGATTAATATAATTTACATACATCCACACACACATATTCATCCACATACACATATACGAGTACTTTTCCCGCCTAACCAGACGTAGAAAAAGTTACGCTGCGCGAATCTTTAAAATTACGGAGTCGGTCTTGCCAGAAAAAGTGGCAATAAGAGTAAATCACACCGCGGTTATGTGTTATCCTTCCCTACGCGATCGGAAAGTGCTGACAACGCGTGATTTAGTGAGGAACAGGTGTTTTCTGTTGGAAATTTTCTTTTGTTTTCGGTGATCCAGCTGCTAAGTCAGCTGATAGCGCTGCCAACTCAACGCAGTGATCTAGCCAGTGGGGCGTTGCCAGACCAACGGCGCTGCCAGACTTGCTGCGGTGACAGTTGCGCGTGTTAACATATGAGGGTCTGGGGTGACTTCGTAGGATTGGATATGGATACTTCTATTATCCTATGTTGTCGTATGAGAGTCGGGTGTGTCTTCGTAGGAATGAATATGAATACGTCTTTGCACTTTCGTGGTAGATAAAAGAATGAATTTATTTGTATTTCTTAAGTATAACAATGGTTGGGTTATGGGTAGGAATGTATGGGACTGGAATGAGATTGGAATTGGGTGATCTCTTTGTTGGCGATTTGTTTATCGCATCCGTTCGGCAACGTCGGCAGTATTGCAACAAAGTGTGGATCGCTACGTAATCAATACGTACAGTGCTGACACTTTGTTGATGTTAATGACCGGGGCGGCTTCGTGGGCGGTGACTGTTGTTGAGTTGGGACAAAGCTGGGCATGGTAACTCCTCCCCCCCTCCTCACCCCCTGGGCAAGGCATGTGGCCTTGTCTCTAAGGCGCTGAAGGAGGACGCGGAGCGCAATTAAAGTGCTCCAGGCGAACCTGCACCACGCCAGAGGAGCGTCAGCCACCCTGTGCAGGGTCGTCTGTAAAGGTGAGATTAACCTGGCTCTCGTCCAAGAGCCATGGTTAATAGGTGGCCTCGTCCGTGGACTATCATGCGGATCATGTAAGTTACTATATGACCGTATGGGAGGTGCCCCTCGCACTGCTATACTGATCAATAACAGTGTGAGACACTTTCCTTTAACCAACTTCATTCACAGAGACCTGGTGGCAACGGCTACTGCTGATGGCGTCCGGGAAGTGGTGATCACCTCTGCTTACTTCCCGGGCGATGTGGACGAAGTACCCCCCGCAGAGGTTCAGCGGCTTGTGGAATTCTGCCGCCTTCACAACAAGCCGCTTGTGATTGGCTGTGATGCCAACGCCCATCACACAATCTGGGGGAGCAGCGACGTCAACAAACGTGGTGAGTCTCTCCTTGATTATCTATTGTGTTGTCATTTAGATATAGCGAACGTCGGGTGTAAACCGACGTTTATTAATTCCATTAGGGAAGAGGTATTAGATCTCACCCTAATAAGCAGCTCAATTGCGAGTTCGCTCATAAACTGGCGGGTCACAGACGAAGCTACTTTGTCGGACCATCAGCACATCAGGTTCGACCTCCCTGGCCAAGTCGAGATCCGCCAGAACTCCTTTTGTCCTAAAAAGACAAATTGGGAACTCTTCAAAGCCTCTGTGGCTTTGAAAGCAGACATGTTGATCAGCAATCCTAACTCTGTCAGTGAGATAGAGCTTGCTGCCAACCTGCTTCAAGATGTGCTGTAACATACAACGAATCGAAATTCCTTGCCTTACTGTAGAGCAGATGTTAGAGTATTGTTGGGTCGCTAGCACGCGCTGGTATCCAGCTCAGATGTGTCGGCAATGGGGGGGTCCAAAGGAAAACCGCAACAAGAGGTGCTCAAGACATTAATACAAATACAAATAAAAGAAATTCGCGTGCTATATTGCCGGTCAACTAAATAAGATCTGAAGAAGAAAAGGTAGAAGAGGGAAGTCAGTCAGTCACCCTGTTAACAAAATAACGGCAGCCTTTTTGGCTCTCTCCAATACTTGGAGAAACCAGATCCCCACCCTTCCATGATCGCCAGTTGCAACATTATATTCGGCGATCCCTTGTGGCTACCTAACGTACAGTCATTTCCTCGCTTCCGTCACTCATGACTCCCGGAAAATAATTTAAGATTTAAGCGAAGTTCATTTTGTTAAGTTTATTAACTAACATAATGGTATAACCTAACATTTTAAAGAAATTAAAGGTATTACTTCATTGAAGTTGTGTAAGCAGTATTCAAGAACGAGGGGTTCGTTATATTTTACCACGTGAATTTAAGCAAATTTAAGCAAAAGAAAATTATGGGCAAAACCGAATTTTACGACATACAAAAAAAATTATTTTAATCAACGAGTGCGAATATATCTATATATATATAATAGTATATGGGCTGTAATAAAAAATAATATCGATAATTCGAAAATATAGTAATTTATGTCATTGGCAAAATATTATTTTAATATATATAGTTAGTTAAATTGAATGGTAATGGAATTTAAATTGGAAGATTTTCTTTTCGTCATATATTAAATGTAAGTTCAACAAGAAGAACTTCAGAAAATTAAATTATAAATAATTCAGAGATTATTTATAAAATAAAGCAAAAGAAATGCTAGCACTATAAAGGAGAGCCATGGCTTGAAGAGCCAAATTAACACAAGTGCAAAATCAAACTTGAAAATAACAAAATTATAAACAAAAAATCATCATAAAATCACTCACAAATTTGGTTGGTAAAACTCCATCGACGAAAGATCTTCCGAGATGTGGCTTATCAGTTGGTGTATGTAGTTAATTAATTTCTATTTAAAAGTTTCATTTTGTTGGGCACTTAGGTCATATTTAAAATTATTAAATTAAAATAATATTTTGGGGGTTGATTTAAATGTACGTTGGTGCTACGGCACAATTTAGTTAACGAGCTAAAAGCCCACTCTATATATATATATGTATGTTCGCTTCCGTTTCACAAAAGTAAGTTTGATTTAAAATTTAATTTAATTTCACGAGTATAAAACGTTGCTGAGCGTAATATAGTTTTAGTTTTTAAATTTAATTTCCAATTTCGCGAGTATATGAAGCTTTAAAATATTGTTGTTGTAGGGATTTATAAAGTAAGATCGCGGTGATTTACGAGACACGCTATTTTAGATCGCAGTGATTTTTGTTTTTTTTTTTTTCTTTACGACGGAGTCAATGTGATTTAGTAATAAATGTTTTTCTTTTTCCTTGTTTTTTTTTTTTTTTTTAATCCAATATTTTTGTATGTATCACTTCCATAATTCTGGAAAGAGAATTAGGGCGGCTTCGCCGGACACCTAACGGCACGTGTATGAAATTTGGGCCTTGTATGAAATTTGGGCCACGAGGTTATGACGCGTCGTGTAGATATATATAAACAGCCAGAATCTAGGGATGAATAATATTTAGATTCTGCAGAATATAATTGCCGAGGCAATCCAAGAAAATATTTACTTGGTCTGGCACCAAAGTTGGGGGTTCTAGTTATGTCACGCTTGTGATACTAATCCATGAAAATTTTCGGCATCCTACGAATTTATTTAAATTCACTTATTAGAATTTATATAGTTAATAAGGCTGAAGCGTACTTACAATATATTACGTTTCCCAACTGAAAGCGTTGGGGTAAAAAGCAAAAAAAATTTTTGGCCACGTGTGGAAAAAAAATTTTGTTTCCTTTTTTTTTTTCTTTTTTTCTACGAGAGCGCACGTCCGACGTCTTGGCCTGGTCAAAGAGAAAGAGATCGAAGCCAGTCGCGGTAATCGACATGTCGATTGCTCTTAACCTAATTATTTTATGCACGGATGCACTTCGATTGCAATTAATAGCATTTATTTATTGGGACTGCTATATCAATAGATGGCGCTACTAGCCGATCAATAATAAGAAATCATACGTTCGATCTTAGATGGCGCTTTTGAACATGAATATTCCTGGACGAAGTAGTTCGTTAAGTTATGAATTTCTAGCAGTGACAAGCGCCACTTCAAATCCCCCCGACTAAAATCAGACTTGGTGGGGACAACAAGGATGATACACGCTTGGAACTGTTTTATTGTTTGAGGTCCTTGGCATGGTATTTACCTACGAATTTACCCTGCATATCCTCAATCTCATAATATGCGGACCCTAACTTCTTTCTAATACGAGCCTTTATAAAGGAAGGAGCTAGCTTCGCACAGAAACCTTTTGCAAAATTACTTTGCTGAAAATTTCGACGGAAAATTTCTTGTCCTTCCACAAACGTTATCTCCCGACTTCGCAGATTATATATTCTTTCGTTGCGCGTATGCTGCTTTTGCATACAACGTGTAGCCTGGTCTCGCATGATATTCGTGGAATCTTCCCGATTAAACGATATCGATCGATCTTCTAAACAGTTCAATCGCCGCAACAACTCATATTGAGAACCGTTGGTCAGCATATGCTGCCCAAACACCAAACGATAAGGAGTATTATTCACCGCCGTGTGATGGCTTGATCGTAGTGCGCAAGAAATCTGACTTAGATTTACATCCCAATTATCTTGGTCTGGGCTTATGTATGCCTTGATGGCGGCTAGCACCGATCTATTCACCCGTTCGGAGGCATTTCCTTGAGGGGCATAAGATGCCGTGTAGGCATGATTAACGCCATATTTTTGTAGTAAGTTATTGAAGGCATTCGATTTAAACTGTACTCCATTTTCCGAAACAACAGTTTCTGGTACCCCAAAACAATGAAATAGCTCCTCCTCTATATATGGCAAGATTGCATCGACAGAAAACTTTTTCACGGCTTTTAGGAAAGGGAATTTAGTGAAATGGTCGAGGACAATGAAAATACCTACATTACCGGTTTTAGAGCGTGGATATGGTCCTAAGTAATCCACATAAAGTTTTTGAAAAAACCTATGGCTCTCTATTGTCTTAGATAATGGTGGCCTGAGAGTTTGGTTTGGATGCTTCGTGCTCTTACAAATTTCGCACTGATTCACGTAGCTTCTCACATCTGCCACTAGGTTCGGCCAAAAATAATATCGACGGATGCGTTCTAATGTTTTATTAATCCCGCCATGGGCCGCTATATTATCAGTATGTGCCCATTGCAAGACGACAGGCACGAGTTCCGTAGGAATCCACAACTTCCAGATAGTGTCATCCGCTACTTGTTCTTTTGACGCATGTTCGGCTCGTCGGAAAATAAACCCATCAATAACTTTAATTTCGGAAGAAGTAGACAAGCTTCGTTTCACCTCGTCTTTAAGACTTTGATACTCTTGTGAGTTAAATTGAGGCGACTGCAGGTCAACACCCGGACCATGATCAAGTGCGGAAAGATCATCCGTGAAGACTCGGGACAGAGCATCAGGCACAATATTCTGTTGGCCTTTTCGATGTTGGATCTGAAAATCATATCCTTGTAATTTTAAGGCCCACCTAGCCAATCGACTACTAAGATCAGATTGGGACATAAGCCACTTTAAAGACGCGTGATCTGTTATGACCGTGAACGATTGTCCTTCGACATAAGCACGGAATTTCTTGATACACAAAATAGCTGCCAAACATTCCTTTTCGGTTACTGAGTAGTTACGCTGACACGGATTAAGTTTCTTCGACATATAGGAAATCGGAACTTCCTCCCCACTATCAGTTAACTGCATTAGCACGCCGCCAACACCGGTATGACTTGCATCACAGTGTATATAAAAGGAACGTGAAAAATCTGGTGTGTGCAACACTGGGGCAGTAATCATCGCCTGCTTTAGCTCATTGAGCGCTTCGTTGGTTACTTCAGACCATAGAAACTTTTGTTTTCCCTTTAGAGCATCCGTTAAAGGTGTAGCAAGGGAAGCATAGTTTTAAATAAACTTTTGGTACCACCCAGTCATTCCAAGGAATCTGCGTAATTGTTTAACGGACCGTGGCGATGGATATTCCATAATTGCCGATATTTTATCGGGATCCATTGCAATGGTACCGTTTCCAATAATATGCCCTAAATACCCTACCTCTCGCATGCAAAATTTACTTTTTTGCACATTGATAGTAAGACCAGCGTTCTCTAAACATATTGCTATGGTCTTTAGAACTTCCATATGTCGTTCAAACGTGTCTGAAACTATCAGCAGATCGTCGAGGTAGACAAACACTTCATGCTTTAAGCAAGCAGGAATTGTGCGGTCCATAAGCTTGGTCATGGTCGAAGGAGCATTGGTGAGGCCAAAAGGCATTACGGTAAATTGGTAGAGTGGCCTACCAGGTACTGAGAACGCCGTTTTATCTCTTGACGAAGGATCAAGAGGGATTTGCCAATAGGCATCTTTTAAGTCCAGGCTTGTTATAAATTCGGCTTTTGGGAGACGACTCAAGAGACCATGAATAATTGGCATCGGATATGCATCTTTGCGCGTAATATTATTAACTTTTTCAGGTTTTCGTACTAATACCACTGGAGAAGACCATGAGCTATCGGACTCCTCTATAACTCCTAAAGCCAGCATTCGATCGAGTTCTTCGAACATCATCTGTTCAATCGCAGGTGACACTGAATAGTGTCTTTGCTTGATAGGCACAGCATCGCCAACATCGATCGAGTGGAACAGCAGAGTGGTCCTTCCTAAGCCTTTGTCCGTAAAAGAAGGGAACTTTTTTACGGTATCTTCAAGTGTTTTCTGCTGATTTTCGCTTAGCGCACAGAACACGTTGTGGTCAATTGTAGCAAGGTGATCATTCTCACAATCTGTCCCTAAACCTTGTGGCAATAACTGAAATTTGGTCCAAAAGTCGATTCCTAAATAAAGCGATTGCTTCAGCGAAGGCACAATAAAGAATGTGCACGGTTTGGTGTCTCCATTATACTCAATGGAAGTATGAAGCTTCCCCAGAATTTCTTGGGACTTGCCATCCGCCGTCTGAACGTTGGAGGTTATAGGTTGGAAATAAATTTCTTCCTTTAAGATATCGGCCGCTAAATGTCCGCCAATGCAGCTGATTGACGCACCAGTATCCATAAGACCGGATACTATTCGACCTAATATGGAGACTCTAGCGTACGGCCTTACATCAGGCGCTCCGATCCCCGCCAGATTGTTTTCAATCTGAATTTGATCATAATAGGTATTAAGGCGCTGAGCCGAACGAGATACCGTTTTAGAGGAAGAAAAATTAGTGGACATAGAAATGGGATGTGATAAGGTCATGTCAGGTAAATTAGTATGTTCAGGTGAAGTTTGAGTAGAATACTCGTTTATTCGGTGTTGGTTTCCCTCGAAATCATCGGTTTGCGTGCCCCTTTCCAAGGTGCACGCGCTTGGCCGTTTTTTGGAGTGCAACACTGAGGGCAAGATGGCCGATAAGTGTCTGCTTTGCCACAACCGTAGCAAAAAACCTTTCGATCTGACATACAATCTTGGTAGCGGTGGCCAACTTTACCACAATTCCAGCAGGATAGATTAACTGCTGCTAACTCCGCTTCGTCTTCCTCCGACTCACTTTCAGTTGCCACTGCCACTTCATGCACCAGACGGCGCGGAGCCGGCTGAGGCTTTCGTACTCCAGGCTTTACAGTTTGCATAAAGGCTTCTCTGGTACGAATTGTATGTCGAAGTTGAGGAACGGTGCTTATCACTTGATATAGCAACTCATGCTGTATCTCCGGTAATAGATTCGATCGAAGCGATTCCAGCAACGATGAATCTGATAATGGCACAGAGAGTTTATCGGAAAGCAAAACTACGCTTTCGTAAAACTCATCAAAAGATTCGCCTTCTTTTTGCTTCCTGCGGTGTATTTCCGCTCTAATGCTTACATCAGAGCGTTCATCTTTAAACTGCGTACGTAATGCGTCGCATAAGGCAGTCCAAGTCACACTATGCATTCTCCTATGATAACGCCAATACCAGTCACTGGCACAGCCTTCAAATAAGGTGCTTATGTGGCTCATCAATAGAGCGAAATTTCCTTCTAGGGACTGGTTCGTCAATGCTTCCACCCGATACAAAAAATCCTCCACACCTATACCAGATCGACCTGAGAATTTTAGCTTCCAATTCCCCATAATTTGACTTACTCTATCAAGACGAATTCCCGAGTCGGTGGATGAGCATCTCGGTTGAGTTGCAGGAGTTCGGGGGTCTTGCGACGGCATATTTTGCGGTGACATATTTGATGACGGAGGCGAAGCTGGGGGTGCAACCCGAAAATTAGTGGAAAGTGCTGTCATCATACCTTGAAGGCTTTGTTGAAGGGCTAACATCATTTCAGTTTGTCTAGCAGCAGATACATTAATAGCATCAACTATCGCCTGCTGGGACTCACTAGACGGAACATTAGCTCTAACATTTTCTTCCGAAGCCAGGTTTGCGTTTTCGGCGCTTGCTTCCTCAAGCCGTTGATTGCGAGTACGCGGCATGGTAATTTCCGGCAGACTTTGCGTTGACTGGCTTAAGTCTGTATTTACCGTTTGGTTCAATAAAGAAGACTGCAATGTTGATCGACAAACTGGACAACGCTCGCGATTGGTGACTTTAGTATTAAAACAAACCCAATGAAAAGTGTGGTTGCAGCTTGTTGATAGTAATTGGGCGGTATGTACTATTTCCTTCAAGCAAATATAACATGTCACCTCAATATTTAGGTTTTCTGGGCTTCGACTCATCGACATAATAAGGACATTAAATCAAAATTGTATCTTAGTCTTAATATTATAAAATACGAACGATATGATAAAAATTAAAATACCCAAAAAAAATCAACGCTGAATACAAACTGATCTCAAAACACAACCAAATCAAAAATATTATGATTCTAAATAAAACAACTCGGAAATTAAATCGATAATCAAAAATATACTCATAGAAAAAATTCCAGGAGTCACGATTAACTTCTGCGAGAAACGTACTTTCTATATTTTTGTTAACGTAATCGGCTGACTGACAGGTAAGAGACAATGAGTAAGTGTGGACGAAAAACTAGCAAAAACTGGAGCATTTGATATCAAATATCAGATATATAAGTATTATCAGTAAGCGAGCAAACTTTAAGGTAAATAAATAATTTATTTCGACCCTTAGTACTGAACCTTACTAGAGATAACCTACTCCTTCTATTGCATACAAACGGATAGGAGTATACGAAGGATAAGGGAGCTAAAAAGAAAAGGAAAGATATAAGGATGACAAAGGAATCTGAAAAGCCATGGAAGTGATATACTAGTCTCGAACAGAATCACTTATCCAAAACAACTATTCAGGTAACTTCATTGAGATAAATTCGGATTAATGGTTAGTCATTGCCATATACTCTTGGCAGAACTAAATCCAATTAACCCTTATTCACTCCATGCAGTTACAGACAAACAAAACTCGATAATATTTTGAAAAGTGGAGAGCCATAGGCATATACTCTGCACCAGGACAATTTCCTACCAATCAAAAACTATCACAGAGATATTCTGTGTGCTATTCAACAGGGTGTCTCAACCTTATCTAATGTGAAAACAACTCCACCGTTGATACCATCACAGAAACACAACACAGGGAAACTTCTAATCTTTCACTAGTCGCACATGTCAAAAGATGGTATAAGACTATTATTTTTTTTTTTTTTTTTTTTTTAATTCGGAACCTGCCGGATCGAGGCCCCTCACGTTGGGCGCCAATTTATTTATATTTATTATTAATCTGTAACATACAACGAATCGAAATTCCTTGCCTTACTGTAGAGCAGATGTTAGAGTATTGTTGGGTCGCTAGCACGCGCTGGTATCCAGCTCAGATGTGTCGGCAATGGGGGGGTCCAAAGGAAAACCGCAACAAGAGGTGCTCAAGACATTAATACAAATACAAATAAAAGAAATTCGCGTGCTATATTGCCGGTCAACTAAATAAGATCTGAAGAAGAAAAGGTAGAAGAGGGAAGTCAGTCAGTCACCCTGTTAACAAAATAACGGCAGCCTTTTTGGCTCTCTCCAATACTTGGAGAAACCAGATCCCCACCCTTCCATGATCGCCAGTTGCAACATTATATTCGGCGATCCCTTGTGGCTACCTAACGTACAGTCATTTCCTCGCTTCCGTCACTCATGACTCCCGGAAAATAATTTAAGATTTAAGCGAAGTTCATTTTGTTAAGTTTATTAACTAACATAATGGTATAACCTAACATTTTAAAGAAATTAAAGGGTATTACTTCATTGAAGTTGTGTAAGCAGTATTCAAGAACGAGGGGTTCGTTATATTTTACCACGTGAATTTAAGCAAATTTAAGCAAAAGAAAATTATGGGCAAAACCGAATTTTACGACATACAAAAAAATTATTTTAATCAACGAGTGCGAATATATCTATATATATATAATAGTATATGGGCTGTAATAAAAAATAATATCGATAATTCGAAAATATAGTAATTTATGTCATTGGCAAAATATTATTTTAATATATATAGTTAGTTAAATTGAATGGTAATGGAATTTAAATTGGAAGATTTTCTTTTCGTCATATATTAAATGTAAGTTCAACAAGAAGAACTTCAGAAAATTAAATTATAAATAATTCAGAGATTATTTATAAAATAAAGCAAAAGAAATGCTAGCACTATAAAGGAGAGCCATGGCTTGAAGAGCCAAATTAACACAAGTGCAAAATCAAACTTGAAAATAACAAAATTATAAACAAAAAATCATCATAAAATCACTCACAAATTTGGTTGGTAAAACTCCATCGACGAAAGATCTTCCGAGATGTGGCTTATCAGTTGGTGTATGTAGTTAATTAATTTCTATTTAAAAGTTTCATTTTGTTGGGCACTTAGGTCATATTTAAAATTATTAAATTAAAATAATATTTTGGGGGTTGATTTAAATTTACGTTGGTGCTACGGCACAAATTCGTTAACGAGCTAAAAGCCCACTCTATATATATATATGTATGTTCGCTTCCGTTTCACAAAAGTAAGTTTGATTTAAAATTTAATTTAATTTCACGTGTATAAAACGTTGCTGAGCGTAATATAGTTTTAGTTTTTAAATTTAATTTCCAATTTCGCGAGTATATGAAGCTTTAAAATATTGTTGTTGTAGGGATTTATAAAGTAAGATCGCGGTGATTTACGAGACACGCTATTTTAGATCGCAGTGATTTTTGTTCTTTTTTTCTTTACGACGGAGTCAATGTGATTTAGTAATAAATGTTTTTCTTTTTCCTTGTTTTTTTTCTTTTTAATCCAATATTTTTGTATGTATCACTTCCATAATTCTGGAAAGAGAATTAGGGCGGCTTCGCCGGACACCTAACGGCACGTGTATGAAATTTGGGCCTTGTATGAAATTTGGGCCACGAGGTTATGACGCGTCGTGTAGATATATATAAACAGCCAGAATCTAGGGATGAATAATATTTAGATTCTGCAGAATATAATTGCCGAGGCAATCCAAGAAAATATTTACTTGGTCTGGCACCAAAGTTGGGGGTTCTAGTTATGTCACGCTTGTGATACTAATCCATGAAAATTTTCGGCATCCTACGAATTTATTTAAATTCACTTATTAGAATTTATATAGTTAATAAGGCTGAAGCGTACTTACAATATATTACGTTTCCCAACTGAAAGCGTTGGGGTAAAAAGCAAAAAAATTTTTGGCCACGTGTGGAAAAAAAAATTTTGTTTCCTTTTTTTTTCTTTTTTTCTACGAGAGCGCACGTCCGACGTCTTGGCCTGGTCAAAGAGAAAGAGATCGAAGCCAGTCGCGTTAATCGACATGTCGATTGCTCTTAACCTAATTATTTTATGCACGGATGCACTTCGATTGCAATTAATAGCATTTATTTATTGGGACTGCTATATCAATAGATGGCGCTACTAGCCGATCAATAATAAGAAATCATACGTTCGATCTTAGATGGCGCTTTTGAACATGAATAATCCTGGACGAAGTAGTTCGTTAAGTTATGAATTTCTAGCAGTGACAAGCGCCACTTCAGTGCTTATTACGTCCTTCGAAGCCAGCTCAGTTCGGAAGACACTAATGGTCAACCGTAAAGTTCCTTGGTGGAACGAAGAGTTGGCTGCTCAAAGAAGGAAGGTTAGAAGCCTTTTCAACAGGGCCAGATCTAGCCGTATAAGTTGGGACGTCTATAGGGACGCTCTCACAAACTATAATAAGAACATTAGACGCTCCAAACGCGATACGTGGCGCAGCTACTGTGGTAGCTTAGAATCTCTGCCAGAGGCAGCGAGACTCCACAAAGTATTAGCCAAAGGATCGTCTAATGGTATAGGGCTTCTAAAAAGAGCAGATGGCTCTTTCACTCAAGATCGTAGGGAAGCACTTGAACTTTTACTACAAGTTCACTTCCCAGGTTCCGTGGCCAACCCAGATCTCTCCAGTCACGTTGACGCCACCTGGTCACCTGACTCACGTGGTACCAGCTTATCTGGTACCATCTTCGATCCTGAAAAGGTCAAATGGGCTGTTGATTCCTTCGCCCCCTTTAAAGCCCCAGGGGGTGATCAAATCTTTCCAGCCCTTCTCCAAAATAGTCTGGATCATATCCTCGATCCACTGGTCGGCCTTTTTAGAGCCAGTCTCACTTGGGGATACATACCAAACTCTGGGAGGAGAGTAAATGTGGTATTCATCCCCAAACAGGGGAATCGTCCTCTTGACCAGCCTAAGTCCTACCGGCCGATCAGCCTTACCTCCTTTCTGCTCAAGACTGCGGAAAGGCTCCTAGACTTGCACATTCGGTGCTCTCTGCAGGGAAACAACCCTCTGCACCCCACGCAGTTCGCGTATATAGCTGGTAGATCGACAGAGGTCGCTCTCCACAAATTAGTGAGTAAGATCGAAAGGGCCTTCGTATCAAAGAACATTGCTCTGTGCTCTTTTCTTGATATAGAGGGTGCTTTCGATAATACCGGCTACGGGTCTATCTCTACTGCGCTTGAGCGCAGGAACATTGCCCGTCCCATTATCCGGTGGATTGACGCCATGCTCAAACACCGGATTATCTCCTCGACCCTGGACACGACGACCGCCCTTATTAGTGCGGTAAAAGGGTGTCCCCAGGGAGGGGTTTTATCCCCTTTGCTCTGGTCCCTAGTAGTTGACGAACTACTAATCATACTCGCAGAACAGGGCGTGGAAGCGATTGGCTATGCCGACGACCTGGCTCTCGTAGTGAACGGGAACTTTGCCAACACCGTGACAGAGCTGATGCAATCAGGAACTCCCACCTGCATAACACTCTATCAAAGGCCACTCATGCCATGTGGGCATGTAGAAGGCTTTTCGGTAGAATATGGGGTCTCAAATCCTGCACCATTAGGTGGCTTTTTGAGATGATGGTAAGACCGATCGTAACCTACGCTGCTATTGTGTGGTGGCCAAAGGTTACGCAGGTCACTGCCATCAATAAATGCACGAAACTGCATAGGCTGCTCTGCCTTTCCTTGACGGGTGCACTCCGCACCTGTCCCACTGCAGCAATGGAATTGATTTTGAATCTGACTCCGCTGCATATCCGTATAAAAGAAGTTGCTGCTATGAGCCTTCTTAGAATCAAGCTCCAATCTGGGCTTCTAGCTACCGAATCTGGACATGCTAGCCTACTCAAAGATATTCCTGGCTTAGAGATCTGCACTAGATCAGATTCTATGACCAAGGAACTCTTCTTTGGTGCAAAATTTAGAACCCTCATCCCGGACCGCAGGGTATGGGATGCTGGCAACCCCATCAGAGACCCAAATGGTATACATTGGTATACCGACGGGTCAAAGACTGAACAGGGGGTTGGAGCTGGGATACATGGTCCCAACTCCAGGACCTCGATCGCTATGGGCAACTGGCCCACAGTTTTCTAATCAGAGGTTCACGCCATTGAGTGTTGCTGCCGTCTTATCCTTGAGAAGGGGACTAGAGGAGCGAAAATCTACATCTTCTCGGACAGCCAAGCGGCCATACTAGCCCTCTCCTCAAAGAGAGTAGGCTCGCGTATGGTGGCTGACTGCTGGAAGTGTCTCCAGAGGCTGTCATTAAGAAATAAAGTTACCCTAATTTGGGTACCTGGGCACTCTGGCTTCCAGGGCAATGAGGTGGCGGACGAACTAGCGAGGGCTGGGTCATCAGCCACCTTGATCGGCCCCGAACCCTTCTGTGGCGTGGGGTGGTCTACTATCTCCTCCGTTGTGAAATCCTGGGCTGGAAGATTAACTGAACGCTACTGGTTCTTCCAATCAGGGATGCGGCAGGCTAAAGAGCTTACCAATCCCAAAGTTGATCGGAGGACCAAGCAACTCTCAAGGAGAGACCTCTATCTCCTTGTTGGTTACTTAAGTGGCCATCACTTGGTGAACTATCACCTCAATAAAATGCGTTTGTCCTCGGACGCGGAGTGCAGGCTCTGCAAAGAGGACGATGAAAGTACCAAGCACATTCTATGTGACTGTCCGGCCTTGGTATGGACAAGGAGGAAACATCTGCACGCGGAAATCGCAACTCCAGAGCAGATTGTCCGTTCCTCGACGAAAGATCTGTTATGCTTCATTAGGGAAGCAGAACAGCTTTTGTCATGACAGGGAGAGCATTCTGGGTACAAAAGAACTTATTGGTCGCAGTGCCTCGCGCCTTCTCCGCTGGGAGACTCCCTCTTATATAATAATATAATAATAATAACTCCTCCCCCCCTAGTGTGGAGAGACGGCCACAACGAAGGGATGGTCGACTCGACAACAAGAGGTGCGTTGGTAGGTTGCGGGATAAAGATCGTTTTCTGCTTGTTACAAATTCGTAGACAGATCGCAAGTATTAGTATCATGCATAATGCAAAGTACATAGCGGTGAAATGGTGTTGATTTACGTAGTCCATGTGAACGATTTTTGCGGTAGTTGCCAATGCTTGCAGGTGCAATTTTTCAAGTGATAAAATTTTCAGAGTTTCATTCTTTATTACTCGTTCTATTGTTGGTATCTCGAAGGTAAATTTGTCATTTTCTAAGAGATCCTTATCGCTGTACTCTGTGTCGTTTGAGGTTAGTCTTGATGTCGTCCCAGTTCAATTTAGTGTCGCAAAGGGTTAGGGCCTCATCTGCTTTTCCTACAATTTTATTGCGGACGGCTCTAAGAAGTAACTGCCCATAGGGGGTCTTGTCTACTGATCTGATGAGGAAAAGTAGTTCTTCGGCGCTAGTTATGAACTTGTCAAGGTTGCTAGAGTGACCTTCAAAAGTTGGAAGTAGTTCAACGAAAGCTAAAATATCGGTTGGGTTGAGATTGGTATTGATAACTGTCGAGGTGGCACTCAATGTCGGGCTTAAGGGGTTTGATGCGTTTCCCGAGTCCATGTTGTTGTTGTTGGTTGGTAGTTCTACCTGGTCTGTACCTTCAATGAAGCTAACCTGTTGCTGTTGTCTGTCTTCTTCTTCTTCTCTGACTTCGGTAAGACTGCCCCCACTCCTAAGTCCAAGTCTTCTTTTAATTTGGGTGCTAAGCTGAATTCCCTTTGACATGTATGTAGGTGTTTTGTGTTGTGTAGTGTATTTACTAAAATTTAAAGTGTGGTAAGTGTCTTAATGCTATAGGTGTTCTTAAGTTTATGTGTCTGTGTTGTGTGTCTGTTTAGTGTGCTAAGATTTTATCTTAAGTGATAAGGTGTATTTGTGTAAATGTGCTTTTATGTATAGATAATCTTAAAATATGGTGTTGTGTGTTTATACTAAATTAACGATGGTTTTGTGGAATTAATTTCTCTTCTGCTTTTATTTCTTTCTAGGTAAGTGTGTAATTTGGTTCCAGTGTTTAACTGTAATATATTGTGTGCATTAGTAAGTATATATTTTTGTTTATTATATATTGTTTGCGTAAGTAAATGAGCATTTGGCAGTAACACAATCTGAAGTAGTATGTGAAATGTACTAGTTTATAAATAATGTAATTTAATCGATGTGGTATTTTTATTCAAGGGGGTTAAACTTGACCTATATTTTGACCTTATGCTGATGTTGCACAATTGTAGTTCATTGACAGCGACAAAAACGACGTATGATATCATTCGCCGTTATGCTGCTTCAGCATTTTGTGGGAATATTTTTTTTCCGCGCAGAACGATTTCAATTGGCAAGAATTACGAAATGTTATTAATTATTATGTTACAAAGTTGTGGTCCCGGTGTCTTATCAACGATTGATGTACACATATTCGGTCACAATATTGAACGATATTTATTTTTTTCCGTTGAACTATGTATGGTCCCGGTGTAGTATCAGCGATTGATGTACACATATTCGGCCATAACACTAAACGATTTTAGTTTTTTATGTATGTCATACGTGACTATCTGCGATTGATGTACACGTATTTGGTTAAGTCGTTTGTGGTTAACGTATATCACTTTTGAATCTCTTTTTTTTTCACATTTTTTACACTTTCTTCAGACTTGTCGTTTGCCATTGTTCACTTACTTATATGCTTACAGAAGTGGAACGAAGAACGTAAAAGGCATTGTAAATCCTTTAAGTTCTGGTCCGGCTGCGCCAGTTAACATATGAGGGTCTGGGGTGACTTCGTAGGATTGGATATGGATTCTTCTATTATCCTATGTTGTCGTATGAGAGTCGGGTGTGTCTTCGTAGGAATGAATATGAATACGTCTTTGCACTTTCGTGGTAGATAAAAGAATGAATTTATTTGTATTTCTTAAGTATAACAATGGTTGGGTTATGGGTAGGAATGTATGGGACTGGAATGAGATTGGAATTGGGTGATCTCTTTGTTGGCGATTTGTTTATCGCATCCGTTCGGCAACGTCGGCAGTATTGCAACAAAGTGTGGATCGCTACGTAATCAATACGTACAGTGCTGACACTTTGTTGATGTTAATGACCGGGGCGGCTTCGTGGGCGGTGACTGTTGTTGAGTTGGGACAAAGCTGGGCATGGTAACTCGCGCGCAACCTAAATTCAAATTTAAATTTGAACATAAGTATTATTTTTATTATTTTTCCTTATTCCAGTTTAATTTATTTTAAAATTAATTTAAGATTATAAGGGTTGGGTAATATAGTTAAGGTTACTTAATGGATAACCAAGCGGGGGCATCGCCCCCAACGGCGACGACCCATTTAGGAGGAGCTCCAGGATGTCGAGGTCCCCCACAAGAGGAGTCGAAATAGTTGAGAAGGGAGCTGGTATCCCTGCTCTAGGAGTTGTGAGGGTACAAACGGTTCCTCATCCGACTGCGGCGATACCATGCAATCGCGGTGCTGTGGAGGCGACTAACTTGGCCTCTGCAGCATCTACTTCTGCAGGTCAGAAGAAGTTAGCTGATCTTATCAGCGTGCCGACGCAAAAAATAGCGTCTAGATCCCCATCCGGATCGCCAATTCGGCCAATTGACCTGTCGGGATCCGAAAACGAGGGCTTAAGGAGCATTTTGGCCTTGATGAGTGCCAAAATTAACATTGTGCTTTCCGCATTCGAGACGCAGCGTCACGTCACGAAGGAAACCAAAGGCGCAATCTCCGATCTGGCTGCTCTCAATGCTAGAGTGATCCAGCTTGAAGGGGGTTTACCTAAAGAGGGCTCGTTCAGGGAATCAGGTACTCAGACAGAGCGACAGACGAAACTGGACCGCTCATCTGCGACCAGCGCAAAAAGGACGCTAGTGAAGGACCCCCAGTGAAGCCTCCTTTAGTGAAGCTTTCTGCAGAGAAGCCTCCGTTGAGCAAGAGCTCAAAACGGGAGACACCCTCACCAAAGGAGCCAAACTCACTCAGCTATGCGGCTGTTGTCAAGGTCGCCTGCAAATAGGAGTGGTCCATGGTGAAGCTTAAGCGCTTGCGCAAGAAGCCAGAGGTTGTCATTCTGAAGAAGACTGGGGATGTGTCTTACGCTGATATGCTCCGAAACTGAAAGCTGACCAAAATCTTACTGATTTTGGGAAGCATGTCAAGAAGATCAGGAGAACGGTAAAGCTGCAGGCAGTGTTCCTAAGTTAAGAGGGGCTATTGAGGATTCGCTGAAGGAGATGGCAGCGGTTCGCACGGGGGCGCAGAGGATGGCTCTCTCCATCAGCGGAATGGACGAGGCTACGACAGCAGAGGAACTCCTCGGCTGTCTTGCTTCCCAGTTCCAGGACATCGTGGTTAATCCAGATGCAGTGCGCGGTCTGCATAAAATGCGGGATGGAACCCAGATAGCGACGGTGATGCTCAGCATAAATGATGCGATCGCTGTTCTGAAAGCGGGCACGGTGACTGTAGGCTGGTCACGTTGCCGCATCATTCAGGATCTACGACCGACGAGATGCTTTAGGTGTCTATGCTACGGCCATCGAGCGTCCAGTTGCAAGGCGACCGATCGGTCTGACTGCTGCTTGCGCTGCGGCGAACGCGGGCATAAGGCAAAGGGATGCAATGCCCCACCGAAATGCATGATATGCACCAGCGAGGGGGACAGGAACCACACGACGGGCGGTTTCGCGTGCCCGATCTTTAAGGCGAGCCTAAAAGGAGCTAAGAGCCACTATAATGTTTAATCAAATAAACATTATTCAGCTCAATGTCAATCACTGCGCTGCTGCTCAGAGTCTTCTTACTTAGACAGCTGTGGAGCGCAATGTTGACATCATGCTCCTCAGTGAACCATATATTTATGGTAACACTAACTCGGACATGATCCTTGATGAGTCGGGCAAGGCGGCTATCAAGCTTTGCAGCCCAGTTTATATACAGGATCGGCCGACCGATGCAATGCGTGGCATTGCATACGCGCTGATCAAAGGTGAGCATATTTACAGCTGTTATGCGCCACCTAGCGACAGCCCGGATCAATTTGAAGAAATGATCGGTATTCTAGTGAGCCACGCAAGAGGGCGCAGGCCAACGATCATTGCAGGCGACTTCAATGCCTGGGCTACCGAATGGGGCAGCCGTGTCTCCAACTCCAGAGGGCGAGCTGTGACCGATGCCATGTTTCTGCTTGACCTGGTATTGCTGAATGATGGCCGTAAGCCGACATTCAACAACGTCAGGGGTACGTCGTACATCGATGTCACCTTCGTCAGCAGAGGCTTAGTAGCGAACGCAAACTGGATGGTCTCCGATGAGGTAACGCTGAGCGACCATGCTTTGATTACCTTTTGCGTGCGCCCAATGGGCACGGGGCGCAGTTTGCAGAGAAAGAAGACGCTCGGTCAAGCTTGGGATGCTAGAAAGATCGATAATGATATGTTGGCATATCAAATCGAGTCTCTATCAATCTCAAGCAGCCATGCGGAGACAATGGCGGCGGACCCTATGAAGCTACTGGTATCAACTTGCGATGCTACGATGCCTAGGAAAAGCAAAGTAAAGCGTAAGAGTCCTGTCCACTGGTGGAGCGACTCCTTACATCAGCTTCGGCAGGAATGCCACAGGACGAGGAGACGTGCAACGAGCCAGAGGAGACCCTAGCCACGCAGAACATCTTCTGGCCTACAGGCCAAGCGTGCAGAGCTCAAAAAAGGAATATCGGCTGCCAAAGCGCGCGCCTTTAAGGACCTGCTAGAGACCGTAGACGATAATCCCTGGGGACTCGCCTACAAACTCGTTAGCAGTAAGTTAAGAAGAGAGGGTGCTCCATCGGAACCCATTGAGATGGCCAATATCGTGGCGGAGCTGTTCCCTGTGCAGACCACGCTATGGCAGCCACTAGAAAATACCCCTGCGTCTCCCTTCCCTTGCGTATCAGTAAGGGAAGTAGTCGAGGCAGCTAGGCGTATAAAGGCGTATAATATAACAAAGCTTCTGGCCTTGATGGGATTCCGGGAGCAGTGATTAAGGCTGTGGCGCTGGCCAGACCCGAAATATTCAGGGACAGTGTCTCAGCAGTGTCTCATGGATGGGGTCTTTCCCAAGCGTTGCAAAAGCCAAAAACTGGTGTTATTGCCGAAAGGTAAGGGGCAAGCACGTGGTGCATGCAACTTCCGTTCACTATGTCTGCTGGATATAGTAGGTAAGCTATTCGAGCGTATCCTGTATGCTCGCATAGAAGCAATAACAGAGAGCCCCAATGGCCTGAGTAGACAGCAGTACGGATTCCGGAAGGGAAAAAGTACCCTTGATGCCCTCTCGGCTGTTGTCGACATAGCTAAAAATGCTCTCGACGGTGACAGATGGCTTGGCGGTAGGAAGGAGTACTGCGCTATCGTCACGCTGGACGTCAAAAACGCCTTTAACACTGCTAGATGGCCCACGATTTTGGGGGCTATGCACAACATGGGTATCCCAGAGTATCTGAGGATCACAGTAGGTAGTTACTTCAGGGACCGTGTCCTTTGGTTCGACACGGAAGCTGGCCCGCGAAGCTACCGAGTTTCGTCAGGTGTTCCCCAAGGATCGGTACTTGGTCCGATCCTGTGAAACATTATGTACAATGGGATCTTGGGCATCAGCAAACCAATAGGAGCTGAATTGCACTGCTTTGCAGATGATGTGGCAATAACAGCGGTGGCCAAGACGCTGCCAGAGCTACAGGCAAAGTGCAATGCAACAATTAGCTCAACCATCGGTTGGTTGGGAAATGTCGGCCTGCAAATTGCGGCTCACAAAACTGAGGCTGTCCTGTTGAGTAGCAGAAAATCTGTGGAGACTCTACAGGTCACAGTTAATGGTTTCCAGGTGACTTCAGCGAGATCACTAAAGTACATGGGTGTCCTTATAGACAACAGGCTTTCCTTTAAGGTGTAGAGGCGCTTGTCGCTATAAACGAAACAAAAATAAAAACAACCAAACCAATGGCCAAAGAGCGAAGGGCATTACATGAACTGCCTGAAAGTATGCAATGACTTCTGGTTTAGTCTTAGTAGTAGGCAGCGACCGTGTAGGGAAAAAGTAGTATCTGTATATTATTTTTAGAAGCAACAAAAAGAAAAATTTTAAATGAATAAAGAAAACTAACCCGGATCCTTTCGGGAACACTAGGGATAGGATTTATTTAATTTTTTTGTTTCACCGATAAATATCGAAAATAATATGCTTATGTCATAGGCATGACTCAGCCAAATGATATGTCATTGACAGTCGGATCCGTTGCAAAAGGCCAAGCGGAGGTTTCTTGCACCGTCAAGCCCTTGGCGCTTGCTTTTTTGCCGCCAGATCGCTGACCTGAACACATCGCTCGCAGTACAAATTGAGCCTGAAGCGACTCTAACGTTAGAGTGAAAAAAAAAAAAAAAAGTTAAGACGGGAACACCGTCTAATATAAAAAAAAGGAAAAAAAGGAAAACGCCACGAAAATAATCAGCCATAAATTCTACAAGCTGCAAGGGTGCTGCGATCAACTGCGCATCTCCCTTGCGTTCAAACGCAGCATTTCTCTCAATCGTTCTTCGCACCAAGCAAACGGATCACAGTTCTTTCGCGAGACGCAGAGCAGGCAGAAGCCAGCTGTTCCGGGGTTAATAAACGTTCGCCGCAAAACCCAAATTTTTTTTTTGTGCTGTGCAAAAGGTGGATAAACGCTCACCAAAATGCGTTTGAGTGCCGTACTTCCAGTGCCAAATTAAGGAAGATTCTCCCCCCCCCTCAGAAGAAGTTTGGGCGCCAATAAGCGAAGCAGAGGAAAATGTTTTAGCGATAACCTTTGCCCCTTTCACGAAAATTCTAAAAAAAATTGCTAAAAAAATTTAACTTATGTTTTTTTGTCATCTGTCCCGTAACTAAGTTATAAAATAGTTTATTTTAATTTTTTTTGTTGTTTAACAGTACAAGAAAGCCGAAGGAAAAATTAATATACATATTTACATATACCTAAATAGTTAACAAAAAAAAAAAAAAACAGGCGAGAGAATGAGGATGGAGATATAATACAAGTGCAACGAAAAGAAAAATGAAATAAAAGAAAAATAAGAAAAAAAAAAAACCTACAAACACCAAAATAATAATGAACTAAAAATCTCATGACAGCATAACTCGACATCAGAACGGCAAATAACTTAAACAATTTTGAAAATAACACAAAAGATAATTTGGCCCATGGTGCCTTACATACACACCTAGCAAACATTCCCTTTTCCAGCATCTTCGCCGAAAGCGCTTTCGTCGTTGGAATGCAGTTAAAGTGGTAAGTGATCTTGTAATCGTTTATTTTTTTTTGTTCTTGTTATCTCCGTGAACCGAATTGCGCGAGTGAGACTGCAAGCATCTCTTCAGTCCACTGATTTTTTTTGTGCTTCGCCATGCGCGCGCTAAGAGAGCGAACTTAGCGAAGCTCCTCCCTTAAGCCGAAGCTCCTCTCTTAAGCCGAAGCTCCTCTTTTTTTTTCTATGCTTTGCCTGCGCAATTACTTGTGTGTTTATTTTCCGTTCAGCTGTCCGAGAACTATACGAAAACCGAATACCCTTTCTTTCTAAAATTAAAAATTATTCATTTCTAAAACAATATTGCAATAAATAAATAAATATAAAGTTTGTCTCTATATTAGTATGTATATATATATATATTTAAACATATGCCCTGATATTATTCTTCCACAGCCTCATTCTCGCACTCTTTATTTACTTTTATCACCTATATCAGTTTTTTTTTTAATTTTATAAATGTATTTAATTAAGCCTAATATTAATAATATTAATAATAAATGTTAATCGTTAAAATGAAATCTTGCTAGAGCTATTTGTTGGGGTCATGCTTGGTGGAAACGAGGTAGGGAATTAGGTAGTCGACTCGATGCTAGGGACCATATGAGAATATTAAAACACAGCGGACGATATGGTCATGGTAGGGCGGGCAAACCAAGAACAGCTGAGCAACAACACCTGCAAGCTGTAACTTGATCGAGCCGAGTCGTTTTTTTTTTTTTTTTTTTTTTTTTTTTTTTTTTTTTTTTTTTTTAGCTAGCTTTTATTTTCCTTTCCCCTTTTCCTTTTTACTATTTCTATATCTATCTATTCTATCTTCTAGATCTATTCTATCAATTTCTTTACTTTCTCTTATCTTTTGCTGTTCCTTTTGTTTTCTTATCGCCGTCACATATGCATTTAAAACTAGACCTAGTTAAGCACGCGAAGTCAAGTTATATTTTTGTTAGCTCAGCCAGCCTACACTTGCAGCACCCTTTAATAATGTACCCCTCCCATATCTCTCGAAATAAGCATAGCCGGATTTATCGCGTGCCGTGCAGCAGAGTGTTGACCATCCGCTGGTAAAGGAAGATCATACGCTGATTATTTCTAGGTGAAATGCTACAGAAAATAATTTGTGGCGCCCAACATGTCGGCCATAAACCGGCAAGCCGATTTAAAAATCAACATCCTACAAGTCAACTCCATCTTAAGACTTGCGTTTTAATGCATTTTGTGTCATCTATCTCTTTCTATGCTTTATTTCTTTCCTCTTTTCCCCTTGCTCAAACGCAACGAATGAGTCATTACTTTGCCTCGCTTATCTTTGCAGGTGTCTGGATAGCAGAAAAGGGCACCGACCTTGTCCCGATAAGCAAGCGCTTTTGTTTTTGTTCTCATTTATTGCGTAATTTCTCATTTGTGTGTGAGTCTGGATAGCAGTCAGCGTCAGTTAGCTATGCTCCGACTATCAAATGATGAGCAAGCCTTTTTGTTTTGTTCTCTCCTTCTTTCCATTTTTTCTTATTTAGGTATGCGTTTGGATAGCAGATCAGCTTCAGATAGCTATGCTCCGACGTATTTTAAATATGAAATTCTATTTATGGTTCTCTTCTATTTCATTGTTTTGTATCGTTAAGATTCTGGATAGCAAATAGGGTTCAGATACTGATGCTCCGATCTTATTGAGATACAAAAGCTCATATATTATTCTTTTGCTTTGACAGACACTTGCAGCGTCGATATAGAGCAGATTACGATGCGTATAAGTCTCTCTCCGGTGCAAGTTTTATCATGGCAACCTCTAGATTATGGATCACGGTCGCATTCAATTTATGCCCGACACCAACTAGAGTAAATAAGAAACTTTCTTTCTGTCATTCTATTCTATCCTTTTTACATTAAAAGTAGGCTAGACACAGCTACACCCACCAGAAACAGAAACTAAAGCATGACCCTTTTATATATGTATTGAATTGTATTAATATTTTGTGTTGAAGATATTTTTCTTTTATTTTTAAAATTCTAATCAATTAAGCTAATATTTTTTTTTACTCTTTTGTGGTCTTATTATTTATATATCTATTTATTTAGAAGATAAATTTGATTAAGTGTAGGTGCTAGAATATCCTCTCAATATGCCAGCTAGTCGTAACCCAGGGGGAAATCCGAGAGAAGAGAACAACGAAGACTTGCCAACAGGTTCTAGACCCACAGCCCAAAGTCAAAGTGGGGTCACGACCAGGGGTCGAGCGGTTGTAGAAAGTAGGGAACCCGACAACAATTCCACTAGGCAATCTGCGACAGGCGAGTCTCGAAGAGATCGACCAGATAACGGGGCGGATAGAGATAATTTGGCCCTGTTGATTACACAGGCATTGGGAGAATCCACACGTAGGCAAACCGAGGCCTTGGCTGAGTTTTCGAGAAGGCAAACTCAGCTTTTAAATAGTATCGAGTTAGGCTTTCAACGAATGCTTAACCAGACACCGGTCCAAACTGGAGCAAATCCAGTCACTGGAACTCCGTCGAGTCGAAACGGCAACCAACCGCGTGTCACTCCGACTATGTCAACGATTGATGCAACAGACTTTAGGCCAGATCGCATTAGTCAGATAATGTCGAATTGGAAACTGCGATTCACTGGTAAGGGACATCTGTCGGTAGATGATTTTATTTATAGAGCCGAAGCTCTAACCAGACAATCGCTGGAAGGTAATTTCGAATTACTGGCCCGATATTCCAGTAATCTTTTTGAAGGAAGCGCTGCCGAGTGGTTCTGGAGGTACCACAAGGGTGTTAGCGATTTAAGATGGCCACATCTGTGCGAGGCATTAAAAACGCAGTTTAAAGATGCACGCACAGATCGGGACATTCAAGGTGCTATCGATCGTCGAAGGCAAAAGCCGCACGAATGCTTTGATGAGTACTCACAGGCGATTGCAGCTATGGCTGATCAGCTGTCTGTGCCTTTAACCGACTCCTATATGATGGGCGTTCTCCGATCAAATCTTTTACCAGAAATTCAGCAGGAGCTGCTTCATGTGCACATTAACAGTGTTGCCGAGTTGCGTCAAGCCGTTCGTAGGCATGAGATTTTTAAGCAACAAATTGCCAGGGTGCCCAACTTCAACAGACCTGTTCAGAAGAAAATAGTAAGCGAGTTGACTGAACAGGCAGATAGCGAATCGGAAAGTGAAGTAGCGCACGAAGAAGCAGAAGAAGTTGCTGCAATTGAATTTGAGTGTTGGAACTGCTCAAAGAAAGGCCATAGGTACCATGACTGTAGGGCAGAAAGGCGAGTTTTTTGTTATGGTTGTGGAAAACCCGACACCTATAGACCAAATTGTACCAAATGCCAGGCTTCAAAAAACGTGGGAGCTCGAGCACCGAACAGCAGTGCTCGAACCAAACATTAACGGAGGAAAACAATAGTACAGCTTTGACGGAGTCTCCCGAAGAGTATTCCGTCCAGTTTCGTCCTGTCATACCCCATGAATTAATTTTACCGGACTGTCCAAACATATCCCAACCAGATCATACTCCTCAAACTCAAGAATTGTTACCCCAAAACAGGAAATCCTCAAGATCACGTCTCCGCCGCAGACAATATACCCAAATGCTCCGGAACGAGCGTTCCAATTTATTGTCTGCCATAGTAGATAACCCTTTTGATATTCGACCATATGCCAAGGTTACTATTTTAGGAAACCAATACAGTGGATTATTGGATACTGGAGCTTCAATTAGTTGCATAGGAGGAACTTTGGCCAATAAATTAATATCAGAGCAAGAATCGTTCAAGCCATTGTCATGCTCTGTTCGAACAGCTGATGGGAAGTCACAACAAATCGTTGGAAAATTAACAACCACTGTAGGTTTTAAAAGCAGGGAAAGCGAAGTTTCGTTTTATCTTGTGCCTTCTCTATCGCAATGTCTCTATTTGGGAATAGATTTCTGGAAAGCATTTGAGTTGCTCCCACACTGGCTATCGCAACCTGAAATCGCTGATTTAGATGATCCTCTATTGAGATCACTATCAGAAAGAGAGCGCAAGGAATTAGAGGCAACAGTGGAACTGTTCCCTTCTTTTGCCAAAAAGGGATTGGGGCATACAACGGTGTTTTCTCATAGCATAAATGTTGCGGGTGCCAGCCCGATTAAACAAAGGCATTTCCCTGTGTCCCCAGCTATTGAAAAGCTTATGTATGACGAATTAGATCGAATGCTTGATTTAGGAGTCATCGAGGAGTCGAACAGTGCGTGGTCTTCACCTGTCGTTCTGGTGCGTAAGCCCGGAAAAGTTAGACTCTGCCTGGATAGCAGGAAAGTGAATGCCGTCACCGTAAAGGATGCCTATCCAATGCCGTTTATTGATGGAATTCTTAGTCGTCTGCCTAAAGCAGAATTCATTTCAAGCATTGATTTGAAAGACGCTTTCTGGCAAATTCCCCTTGACCCCGAATCTCGAGATAAAACCGCATTCTCAGTACCAGGTCGACCCCTTTATCAATTTACAGTTATGCCGTTCGGACTCTGCAACGCCCCTCAAACCATGTCCAAGCTAATGGACAAGATAATTCCAGCGCATTTAAGACGAGAAGTATTCATATATTTGGACGATTTGTTAGTAGTGTCGGATACGTTCGCAAGGCACATCAGTACACTGCGAGAACTAGCATCGCAGTTAAGCAAAGCCGGTCTGACAATTAACGTACAAAAAAGTAAATTCTGTCTTAAAGAAATACAATATTTAGGTCATATTGTGGGGCACGGCACGATCGCAACAGATCCCGAAAAATTATCAGCCATAGTAGATTTTCCAGTACCAAGATCGGTAAAACAACTCCGCAGATTCTTGGGCATGACCGGCTGGTATCACAAATTTATTAGAAATTATGCTACCATTGCTTCACCTCTAACAGATGCTCTCAAACAAAAGAAGAAGTTTGAATGGTCCGAGGAGGCTCAGAAAGCATTCGAATTTTTGAAAAAGCAAATGTGTGAAGCTCCTGTGCTACACTGTCCCAATTTCGAAGCCGAATTTTACCTTCACTGTGACGCCAGTCACACAGGTGTAGGGGCTGTACTCGTACAATTAAATACAGAAGGCGATGAAGTCCCCATTGCATTTATGTCACGGAAACTTAACAAATGCCAAAGAAACTATTCGGTGACAGAAAAGGAATGTATGGCAGCCATTCTGGCGATTAAGAAATTCAGAGCATACGTGGAAGGGCAAAAATTCACCGTTGTCACGGATCATGCTTCTCTTAAGTGGCTGATGTCTCAAACTGATTTAAGCAGCCGACTAGCAAGATGGGCTCTTAAGTTACAAGGTTTTACTTTCGACATAAAACACCGCAAAGGAACCCAAAATGTTGTTCCTGATGCCCTTTCAAGGACCTTTACAGAAGATCTAGCCACCATTGACTTAGACAAGTTTATTGATTTAAATGCAGATGCCTTTAAGAGTAGTGAATACGAGGAATTGTTAAGGCAGGTTCAGCAAAACGGTACTAAATTACCAGAGGTAAAAGTCGTAGATGGCAAGGTGTACCGGAGAATGGGACATGCCACCGACGACCGAATTTGTGATGACATGACATGGAAAATCTGGTTACCAAAAGCTATGATACCGATAGCCTTACAATTAGCACATGACCACCCCTTAGCATCACACTGCGGGATAAACAAGACTTTAGAAAGGCTTCGGAGATATTACTTTTGGCCCAATCTCGTTGCAGATGTTAGAACATACATTAATAACTGCGAAATCTGTAGATGCACAAAGCACCCAAATCACAGCTTAAAACCCATCCTCAGCAAGACTGGCGAAACGCAAAGATTTTTCCAAAAACTTTATGTAGATTTCTTGGGTCCCTACCCGCGTTCACGGTCTGGCCACGTAGGTGTTTTTGTAGTTGTTGACCACTTTACAAAATTCCCATTTTTGAAGCCTGTAAAAAAATTTACTGTCGAAGCAATTTTGAAGTATGTGGAGGAGGACTTGCTACATTGTTTCGGCATACCAGAAGTAGTAGTTTCCGATAATGGTGTCCAATTCAAATCGCATGCCTTCAATAACCTTTTAAAAAAAATATAACATAGGTCACTCTTACACCGCCATGTACGCCCCTCAAGGAAACGTTTCCGAAAGGGTTAATCGATCTGTGATTGCAGCCATCAAAGCCTATATAAGTCCAAGTCAAAATAATTGGGATGAGCAGCTGAGCAAAATTTGCTGTTCGCTTCGCTCTAGCTTTCATACGGCGGTTAACACCACTCCTTATAGGTTAACTTTTGGACAGCATATGATCACCAACGGATCCACATATAAAATTTTGAAAAGGCTGGAAATGTTGGAAGATCGCTCCGTTTGTTTTAATAGGGATGATAGCTTCAATATCGAACGCGAAAAGGCAAAAGAAACTATGAAAAAGCAACATATAAGGAACGAGAATACCTACAATTTGCGAGCGCGTGTCGTATCTTTCGTCGACGGGCAGGAAGTGTATCGTAGAAATTTTTCGCAAAGCAACTTTGCAATGGGATACAATGCGAAACTAGCTCCTAGCTTCATAAAATCAAGAATAAGACGTAAGTTAGGAGACACTTATTACGAAATAGAAGATCTGAATGGCCGCTATGTAGGAAAATTCCATGCTAAAGACCTAAAACAGTAAACAGGCTGACAATTTGCATTTCCGCTCCAAGCGTGGATCCCACTATTAAAGGTTTTTCCTCTAAAGTGTGATCTTGGTGGGGGGGATTTGTAGAGGCGCTTGTCGCTATAAACGAAACAAAAATAAAAACAACCAAACCAATGGCCAAAGAGCGAAGGGCATTACATGAACTGCCTGAAAGTATGCAATGACTTCTGGTT
This sequence comes from Zaprionus tsacasi, assembly GCA_018904105.1. Taxonomy (NCBI): domain Eukaryota; kingdom Metazoa; phylum Arthropoda; class Insecta; order Diptera; family Drosophilidae; genus Zaprionus; species Zaprionus tsacasi. The sequence goes on along the minus strand of JAEIFR010000202.1, from coordinate 115,245 downwards.
TAGTCTTAGTAGTAGGCAGCGACCGTGTAGGGAAAAAGTAGTATCTGTATATTATTTTTAGAAGCAACAAAAAGAAAAATTTTAAATGAATAAAGAAAACTAACCCGGATCCTTTTGGGAACACTAGGGATAGGATTTATTTAATTTTTTTGTTTCACCGATAAATATCGAAAATAATATGCTTATGTCATAGGCATGACTCAGCCAAATGATATGTCATTGACAGTCGGATCCGTTGCAAAAGGCCAAGCGGAGGTTTCTTGCACCGTCAAGCCCTTGGCGCTTTCTCTTTTGCCGCCAGATCGCTGACCTGAACACATCGCTCGCAGTACAAATTGAGCCTGAAGCGACTCTAACGTTAGAGTGAAAAAAAAAAAAAAAGTTAAGACGGGAACACCGTCTAATATAAAAAAAAAGGAAAAAAAGGAAAACGCCACGAAAATAATCAGCCATAAATTCTACAAGCTGCAAGGGTGCTGCGATCAACTGCGCATCTCCCTTGCGTTCAAACGCAGCATTTCTCTCAATCGTTCTTCGCACCAAGCAAACGGATCACAGTTCTTTCGCGAGACGCAGAGCAGGCAGAAGCCAGCTGTTCCGGGGTTAATAAACGTTCGCCGCAAAACCCAAATTTTTTTTTGTGCTGTGCAAAAGGTGGATAAACGCTCACCAAAATGCGTTTGAGTGCCGTACTTCCAGTGCCAAATTAAGGAAGATTCTCCCCCCCCCTCAGAAGAAGTTTGGGCGCCAATAAGCGAAGCAGAGGAAAATGTTTTAGCGATAACCTTTGCCCCTTTCACGAAAATTCTAAAAAAAATTGCTAAAAAAATTTAACTTATGTTTTTTTTGTCATCTGTCCCGTAACTAAGTTATAAAATAGTTTATTTTAATTTTTTTTGTTGTTTAACAGTACAAGAAAGCCGAAGGAAAAATTAATATACATATTTACATATACCTAAATAGTTAACAAAAAAAAAAAAAACAGGCGAGAGAATGAGGATGGAGATATAATACAAGTGCAACGAAAAGAAAAATGAAATAAAAGAAAAATAAGAAAAAAAAAAAACCTACAAACACCAAAATAATAATGAACTAAAAATCTCATGACAGCATAACTCGACATCAGAACGGCAAATAACTTAAACAATTTTGAAAATAACACAAAAGATAATTTGGCCCATGGTGCCTTACATACACACCTAGCAAACATTCCCTTTTCCAGCATCTTCGCCGAAAGCGCTTTCGTCGTTGGAATGCAGTTAAAGTGGTAAGTGATCTTGTAATCGTTTATTTTTTTTTGTTCTTGTTATCTCCGTGAACCGAATTGCGCGAGTGAGACTGCAAGCATCTCTTCAGTCCACTGATTTTTTTTGTGCTTCGCCATGCGCGCGCTAAGAGAGCGAACTTAGCGAAGCTCCTCCCTTAAGCCGAAGCTCCTCTCTTAAGCCGAAGCTCCTCTTTTTTTTTTCTATGCTTTGCCTGCGCAATTACTTGTGTGTTTATTTTCCGTTCAGCTGTCCGAGAACTATACGAAAACCGAATACCCTTTCTTTCTAAAATTAAAAATTATTCATTTCTAAAACAATATTGCAATAAATAAATAAATATAAAGTTTGTCTCTATATTAGTATGTATATATATATATATTTAAACATATGCCCTGATATTATTCTTCCACAGCCTCATTCTCGCACTCTTTATTTACTTTTATCACCTATATCAGTTTTTTTTTAATTTTATAAATGTATTTAATTAAGCCTAATATTAATAATATTAATAATAAATGTTAATCGTTAAAATGAAATCTTGCTAGAGCTATTTGTTGGGGTCATGCTTGGTGGAAACGAGGTAGGGAATTAGGTAGTCGACTCGATGCTAGGGACCATATGAGAATATTAAAACACAGCGGACGATATGGTCATGGTAGGGCGGGCAAACCAAGAACAGCTGAGCAACAACACCTGCAAGCTGTAACTTGATCGAGCCGAGTCGTTTTTTTTTTTTTTTTTTTTTTTTTTTTTTTTTTTTTAGCTAGCTTTTATTTTCCTTTCCCCTTTTCCTTTTTACTATTTCTATATCTATCTATTCTATCTTCTAGATCTATTCTATCAATTTCTTTACTTTCTCTTATCTTTTGCTGTTCCTTTTGTTTTCTTATCGCCGTCACATATGCATTTAAAACTAGACCTAGTTAAGCACGCGAAGTCAAGTTATATTTTTGTTAGCTCAGCCAGCCTACACTTGCAGCACCCTTTAATAATGTACCCCTCCCATATCTCTCGAAATAAGCATAGCCGGATTTATCGCGTGCCGTGCAGCAGAGTGTTGACCATCCGCTGGTAAAGGAAGATCATACGCTGATTATTTCTAGGTGAAATGCTACAAAGGATCACGCTATATATGCTAGCAGGAAGGCTGGGATCACATCTGCTTCACTGGCTAGGCTCATGCCCAACGTAGGTGGTCCCAGGATGCCGGCCCGCAAGCTGCTAGTGGCTGTGTACTTTATGCTCCTCCTATCTGGAGCAAAGCCACACATAAAGGGTCATATATGAAAGGCGCGCGATCGGTGATGCGGACTATGGCCCTCAGGCTCATTAGAGGATTCAGGACCATATCCGAAGACGCATCTGGAGATAAAGGCACTGAGATGGCGTTCCTCGAGTTGAGTCCCAAGAGTGGTTCATGAGAGTGTGGCAAGCTAGATGGCAAGCGTCGCACCTGAGGCGTTGGACCTACCAGCTGATCCCAGTGTTAACGGAATGGGCAGAGTGTCAACACAAGGTAGTGGACTACCACCTGACCCAGTTCCTCACTGACCATGGCTGTTTCCGGGCCTACCTATTTCGGTATCGCCATGTAGACTCAGCCGAGTGCCTTTACTGCACTATCGCTGCTGTAACAGCGGAACATGTCCTTATGCATTGTTCCCGTTTTTAACTGATCAGCTTGGGTCTCTGTTTGGTGTGCCGCTCTGCCCAAGAGCCTTGTTCTTTGCCATGTTGGCGGACAAAGCTGCATGGGAGCTGGGGCATGGTATCATCATTAATATGATGAAGAAGGTTCGAGCCGACGAGGAGCAGAACAGATCAGCTAGATAAGTAAGATAAAAAAGTAGATAAGTAGTTAATAAATAAGGAGCTTAATCCCTGTGTGGTAGCGGGACTAGAATTCTACCTCAGCGAGCTGGACTTGTCGTATAAGGCGACTAAAGAGTTAAAGAGTTAATTAGTTAAGAATATGTTGACTAATACTCGTAAAGGGGCGTCACGCTTTATGCTACGCATTCTAAGTGGGAGTGCGACCTAACATCACATCCTGCTCACCGAAGTGTAAACAAATGTTAATTTAGCAGTGTTAGAAAACACTAGTATTCATGGACTAATCGATGAATGTATACGATATGTCGATTGTTAAGTTTTTATGTTTATGTTTTCTTCTTCTTATTCGATAGTTGAACGACGCGCAAGAAGCATCTTGTGTGAATATAAAGTCTCTCTGTATTATTTAAAATTAAACCTTAATATCAAGAAAGCCTACAAAAGTAACCCTTCACAGAAGTATACCTTAGATGGCAGTTCCGGTGAGCACTTTAAGGATGGTGAGCGTACGGGGGTTTTTCTTTTAGTACGTAGGCATAACTCTATCTGTATTACCAGTAGGGCTATGAATCGTGCATGCCATCTAGGTGGTATCTTTCGAAGATTTTTAATAGTTTCCTCCGATTATGCAAAAAAAAAACAAGAAAGCAAGGCTACCTTCGGCTTGCCGAAGGTTTTATACCCTTGCAGTTGTATACAGCTATATGTGTACTCAGATTTTCATAAAATTGCAAGAAGTACTTTCATTAGGCCGATCGTTGATCGTTATAAGTTATAAAACTTCGATTTTGATGAAACTTTATTATTAAGGACATACTTAGATTTGGATGTGGTAAGCCTGATAGCTATATCTTGAAATATGACGAAAATCGACCGATAGGCTCCATGACAGCTGTACGATATATCAGTCCGATCTGGCCCGTTCCGACTTATTTAATGAAGGCAGAAATAAGAAGCTTGTGAGCCAACTTTTATGAAGATAATAACTGGGGGACTAATTTGCGTTGCAACAGACAGACGGACTGACTGATTGTTCCTATAACAGCTATAGAATATAAACGTCTGAGATATTTAAATGGAAAAACTAAGGGCGGGTTACTGTATAACATTAAAAAGTATTGATAATGTGCTGTATTTCCATGAACAAAACAGGTTTGCATACAAAAACCCTAATTTCAGCCGATTGTTCCTATGGCAGCTGTATGTTATAGCGGTCCGATTTTGATACAATTTTGACAGCACATTAGGAACGTAATAAGAATAAGATTTGCCAAATCTTGTTGCAATATCTTGAAAAACAACAAAAATCGGCCGATAGTTTCTATGACAGCTATACGATATATCGGTCCAATCTGGCTCGTTCCGACTTATTTACAGCGCGCAGCAATAAGAAGCTTGTATGCCAAGTTTCATGAAGATAGCTCAAAAACTGAGAGACAAGTTTGCGTTGCAACAGACGGACGGACGGACGGACGGACGGACGGACAGACGGACATCCATTTTTGGACTCCTCTGTTTATGCTGATTCAGAATATATATACTTTATAGGGTCGGAGATGTCTCCTAAGGTGCGTTGCAAACTTCTGGCTAAAATTAATATACCCTCTGCAAGGGTATAAAAACACTAGTGGATATGGCTACAGTCGAACGCCCGACAGTAGGATACCCTTCTCCCAATTTTCTAAATCTGTTACAAACGTGTAACTACACTGATAATTTCAAACAGAAATTCTGCACGAATACTTCTCTACATATAGCTTACTCGCTTGCACTCACACAGCGACGCGCGTAAAGCGTGAAGCGGCGAGACGCAACGTCGACGTCGACGTCAACTCCAAGCAGCGCGCCGGCTGCTGCTCGTACATTTGTATTGAAAATGTTGACTTGAATAACTTCTGTGTCCGATCGAATTGTTATTTGGAGAATATGTTCATATGGCATTTAGCATTATATATACCAAAGCAGAACTTTCTATGTTTAATACTTTGCTTAATAATCGTAAATTACCGATTTGCGGGGGCGGTGGGCGTGGCATCAAACATTTGAAATAAACTTCCTCTGCTTGGGAAACATAGGAACCTCCATGCCAAATTTGGTGCTACCTCTTTTAATAGCTGAGATCTGTTGTCTCAAACAGACAGACGGACAGATAGACGGACATGTCTCAATCGACTCGGCTAGTGATCCTGAGCAAGAATATATATACTTTATGGGGTCTGCCACGCCTCCTTATGCCTGATTTATACATTGCACAAAGTAAGTATACCCTTTTTTGACCATTTTCAATGGTCGAAGGGTATAAAAAAAAACATACACATATACTTCCATATACACAATTTAAAAGTATTTTTTTGGCAAATAAATTAAAGCGCAAATATACATACACATGAATGTACATACATCCACACACACATATACATCCACATAGACATATACTTCCATATACACAATTTAAAGGTATTTTTTTCTCAAATAAATAAAGGCAAATATACATACATATGAATGTACATACATACACACACACACAGACAATAAATACAATTTACATATCCAAGTTGCTCAGTTTTAAGTTGTCGCTTGGCGCCTAAGGGAGTTTTTATTATGCCTATTGGGAAAAGCGATAAGACTCAAAGTTTGTCCGTCCCATCAGCGAAGGCCTTCACAAGAGTCAGGCCGAAAAGTGAATCATCTGCATCTCCGTCGAGCAGATTGATTCAGCGATCCAGTCCATCAATTATTGTCAGTCGTCCACCATCCAAAACGCAAAGCGACTCCACGCTCTCGGTAAATTCCACCAAGTCCGTTGTCTCAGCATCGTCCGTCTTTACTCCAATCACTACAAGATCCAAAATGGCCCAATCCAGAGCCAGTGCGGCCCTCATGAAATTCATTGCTGTCACCGATCGTGTCAGCCAATTTGAGGCGCGGTTTAACACGCCGAGCGGAAGCGCTGGCGCTGTTCCCCCTTCTCGGCAGACGTGCAAAATTCGTCTTGACCAAGTACGGGCTCTGTGGGAAAAGGTTGAGCAGGAATACGAAACCTGTTCTTCTATCCTTACTGGAGAGGAGATAGATGAGACAATGTCAGTCATGCCCAAGTATGACTATTGTTACTCTGTCTACGAAAGCTGTGCTGCTCAGCTGAGTGAGCAAATCGAGGCTACAGCTCCCAGAGCACAGCAGGCGGCTCCAACTGTCGTTTCTTCCGGGTGCCGATTGCCCCTTGCGACACTGAGATTTTCAGTGGCGACTACTTGCGCTGGCCCACCTTCCGGGACCTTTTCACAGCCATTTATATAAATAATTCAAGGCTGACGGATGTTGAGAAACTGTTCCATCTCAACTCCAAAACGAGTGGCGAGGCTCACGATATCGTCTCCAAGTCCCCACTCACGAATGATGGCTTCGTTTCAGCTTGGTCAAATTTGACACAACGATTTGAAAATAAACGTTTACTTGTCAATAGCCAACTGAAAGTCCTTTTCGACCTTCCAAATATTCCTTATGAGTCGGGTGCAGCGATCAAGAACCTGCAGAGCACTGTCCAGAGTTGCTTAACTGCGCTGGAAATCTCCAAGGTCAAAACGGAGAATTGGGATTGCCTTTTGGTGTTTTTGTGCTCCTCCAAACTCCCAAAACTTACTCTATCCTTATGGGAGCAATCTCTTCACGGGAAAACAGACATCGTTTCCTGGGCTGAGCTGAACTCCTTCCTTCAAGAGAGGTATCGTACTCTCCAAGCGATAGAGGATATGAAGCCAAGTTCTACAGCACAGACCTTCCAGAAGTCCAAAAAGGACACGGTGCCTCCAAAAAGAATCCAATTCTTCGAGAACAAGGTGAATATCAAACCACAGTCTTGCAAAATCACCCGATCCGTCTATGTCCGCAATTTTTACAAATGTCCATCCAAGATCGCTGTACATACATCAAACAGCAAAAACTCTGCCTTAATTGTTTTGCACGCCAACATCAGGTTGCTCAATACACAAGTATCCATAATTGTTTCACTTGCAAGGGGCGTCACAACACTTCACCGTGACGTCAATCCGCAAATTCCTGCGGCTTCTTCAAGTTCGGCAAATCCTGCCACTCCAGCAAATTCACATCAAAATATACAGTTTACTAGTTCCTCAAATGTTCAAAATTATTTCGCATCCAATTCGCAGAACGTTCTATTAGGAACCGCAGTAATAAATATCTGCCATCGTGGTACATGCTTTAAGGCTCGTGCTTTGATCGATTCAGGATCTGAGGCGACCTTTATTTCCGAACGCATGTTCAACATTGTGAAACAATTTTTCCAAAATGTCCATGCACAAGTAGCCGGCCTAAATCAAGCCGTAGCTGCAAAGCCTGAGAAGTTATGTCACTGACAACATAAGTTTGGGACATTCCAGATCCATAGCGCTGTCTCAATTTCTCCGAAGCGAGAATAGGTTAAAAAACCCTGAATTGAAACTCCAATACGATTCCGTAGTACAGGAGTATTTGGACTTAGGCCACATGCGAGAGGTCCCTCGAAGTAATGATAGCGACAACTTTTACTTACCGCATCACGCAGTGTTGAAGACTGATAGCACAACCACAAAGCTACGCGTTGTATTTAACGCCTCCAGTCCATCATCCAATGGACAGAGTCTAAACGACGTACTGCATCCAAGACCAGTTCTCCAATCTGACCTCACGATTCAGATTATTAAGTGGCGTTTCTTCCGCTACGTATTCAATGCCGATGTAACTAAAATGTATCGGCAAATTCTTGTTCATCCGCTCCACACTCGGTTCCAGCGGATTCTATTTCGTAACAGGGAAGAAAAGATCTGCGACTATGAGCTGCAAACAGTAACGTTTGGCATTAACTGTGCCCCTTTCCTAGCCATCAGGGTTCTGCAACTTCTTTCCGAAGATATTCGTTCGCAATATCCCATCGCGAGTCAAATCCTGAAGGGACATATGTATGTTGACGATGTCCTGGCTGGCGCACACACTATAAAGGAGGCCATTGGGGCAATACGTGAACTTCGGGAAGGTCGAGCTTCAGCAGGGTTTCCCCTGAGGAAGTGGGCCTCCAACCATAAAGAGGTCCTTAGTGACATTCCAAAGGATCACAGGCTCTACACAGAATTTCTCGACTTAGAAGAAGCAGCGTCGCCAAAACTCTCGGTGTCAGGTGGCAAGCCGACACTGATGAGTTTTTCTTCGTGCCATACGAGTTAGACTCCAAGACTCCTTCCCTCTCTAAACGCGAGGTTCTATCGCAAATTGCCAAACTGTTTGATCCTTATGTCGTGCGCGCTAAGATTTTCATGCAGGAGATCTGGCTTCAAGAGCTTGACTGGGACCAGCCTCTACCTAACAGTCTCGAAAAGAAATGGCGCGAATTGCAAGAAGATCGTGATCTTCTCCGCGACATTCGTATCCCTAGATGGATACACTTCCATCCTAAGGCGCGTATTCAGTATCACGGATTCTATGATGCTTCCCAGAGCGCATATGGAGCGGCAATATATGTTCGTGTCGAACAAAACGACACTGTATCCACGCATCTTCTCGCTGTAAAGACACGAGTTGCACCCATCAAGACAGTATCTTTACCACGTTTAGAGCTGTGCGGTGGATCTATGCGCGGTGCTCCTTCCTTCTCTTCCAGAAGGCTCCAATTTTTCATTCTGGACTGATTGTACCATTGTTTTGGCATGGCTACAAAAGCCTCCGTGTTCCTGGACAACTTTCGTGGCAAATCGAGTAGCGAAAATTGCCAAAAGCTCAATTGAAGGGACGTGGCTTAATGTCAGGTCCGAACAGAATCCTGCCGATCTAGCAAGCCGAGGGGTTTCGGCTCGGGACCTGAGTGATAGCCAGCTGTGGTGGCAAGGGCCCCAATGGCTGAGCAGCGCAAGAGAGCTGTGGCCACTGATAGTATATCGGAAACGGACTTGGAGAAGCGTCCAGTCAAAAATTGCTTCCTGGCCGTTCCGAACCCGACTGATTTCTCCACACGTTTTTCCAGCTTCAATAGAGCAGTCCAAGTATCCGCGATTATTCAGCGTTTCGGTGCAAAAAGTCCGATATAATTTTTCCGTCTGAAGTCAGCGTGGACGAATTAGCCCAAGCACAAGAAAGGCTTATACAGTGCACTCAAGGAGCAGGATTTGCGACAGAGTACCACTGCTTGTGCTCCAAGAAGGCGATCCCAAGGTCTAACACGTTAGTTAATCTTAATCCATTCCTAGATCCAAAGGGAATTCTGAGAGGATGTGGGCGTGTGAAGGCATCCGAGTCCTTAAGTTACGATGAGAAGCATCCGATTCTCCTTCCGTATTCCAGTAACTTCACCCGGCTCATGGCTCAATTCACTCACAAGATTACGCTGCATGGCGGGAGCCAGCTTATGACACGGCTCATCCGATCCAAGTTTCGGATACCAAAGTTAAAAAACTTGTTGAAATCCATAACGAACTCCTGTCGGGTTTGCACAATCCACAAGAAAAAGCTCCACTTTCTCACGTCCGTTTACACACACTGGTGTTGATTTTGCCGGGCCTTTTGAGATCAAAAATTATACGGGCAGAGCATGTTTGATTACAAAAGGGTATGTGTGTGTATTTGTGTGTTTCAGCACTAGAGCAATCCATCTAGAAGCTGCTTCTGATCTTACCATGGAGAAATTTCTAGCTGCCTTCACGCGTTTTGTATCGAGGCGTGGCTGCCCCGCACAGGTCTTTCTGATAACGGAAAGACTTTTGTCGGAGCCTCCAACGTGCTGACACAAGATATCTTGGAGGCAACAAGATCGACAGTGGTCAATTATTATAGTCACTAGCAGATAACGTGGCGGTTCAACCACCCGGAGCTCCACATATGGGAAATCTCTGGGAAGCGGGGGTTAAGAGTTTCAAAACTCTTTTCTACAAGGCAACGTCCTCCTATAAGTACACTTTCGAGGAGCTTTCAACTCTCCTGTGTAAAATAGAAGCCTGTCTGAACTCCAGACCACTGTCTCCTTTATCCGAGGATCCGACTGACCTGTTGGCCCTTACTCCAGGCCATTTTCTCACTGGTGGTCCCCTCCTCGCAGCAACTGAGCCCGAAATCCAGTCTGATGCGGCGTCCATCATCAATCGATGGCAACGGCTTAAGTCTCAAAGCCAGCAGTTCTGCTTGCGTTGGAAGCACGAATACCTTCAGGAACTGCACAAACGTAACAAATGGCAGTATCCTGAAAGGAATATGCAGACCGATGACATGGTTGTCATAAAGGATGACAACCTTCCACCCAATGAGTGGCGCCTTGGCAGAGTGATCGGCGCTCACCCAGGCGCAGACGGCCTCGTCCGTGTTGTCGACCTCCTCACAAGCAGAGGAACAGTCAGGAGACCAGTAGCGAAACTAGTACTCCTTCCGACCCAGTTGTGACTCCTGATCTCTCCTCCTACGTGTTTGTCATGTGGCATCCCTCCAGTATCCAAAATAATTTAAAACAAGTCGGAAAGGCTACAGTCACGCGTTGACTGTAAGAGGACATGGATTTTCAGTGTACATATATATTTAAAACTAGTGAAGGGACAAAGCAAGCAGAATAGACAAGAGTCGATGGCATAAGTTAGAACGAGAGAGATTTATGTGAATTTTTGGCGCGAGGTAAGATTCATTACGCACACACACACCAGCGTCAACTGCTTCTTCTTTAATTTAGACGTCCGTTAAGAATGCACTGACCTGCCTCACGTTTTGTGTATTGCCTCACACGCATATGCATACATATGTATGCACGTGTGAGCTTCGCATACATGTATTGTATGCATGCACGCATAAGTACAGCATGCAAAATGTCTTAAAAGGCAAAATGTAACACTTAATATAAAATTGATTAGATAAATATTAATAAATGGGAAAAATTCATATGCTTTATAAATATAAATGTAAACAAAAATAAAATACAACAAAACATAAAAAAATTAATATAATAAATTGCCTTTTCGCCGTGTGGAATCGAACCCTGGCCGTTTGCATAGGAGTCCGTCATCCAAACAACTAGACCACCGTCGCTGCGCTCCGCGCACGCTAAAATTGCATATTTAGACCATTAGCTCAAATGTGTCATATTGTCTTATACAACAATAACACTTCTATTGGATTGAATGAGATAATTTGTTGAAATATGATAAATGAAACTTTATTTTATAATGATGAAAAAAAAACTTTTAGAAGCGAAAAAAAGGTAACTAAAACTCAACCGCCGCCTCTTCTGAGGGTTGGGTTGAACTTCTATCTCTTCTATGTTAGATTGCCGGCCTCTCAACACATTTGACTATCGCCGCAACTATTGGCTCTGCGGCTAAGTTACTATTTCGATCTCATATACACACAGCAGACCCAGCAGACCCAAGAAAAATCCCAGACCTGATCGATTTTGCAATTACTAAACATGTCCCCCGCAACATGGTCACCGCCGAAGCACTAGCAGATTTATCATCAGATCACTCACCAGTTTTTCTAAATATGCTAACTCGCCCCCACATCGTCGACCCACCGTATAGACTCACAAATTTTATAACAAACTGGCCAAGGTATCAAAAGTATGTCTGTTCACACATAGAACTAACGACGGCATTATCTACAAAGGAGGATATAGACAAGTCAACGGAAACTCTTGGAAATATTTTAGTTTCGGCTGCAAAGGCTTCAACCCCGCCAGTGACGTATGCAAAACCAAACTACATCAAAACTAATCGCGAAATCGAGCGGCTGGTATTAGATAAACGACGCCTACGAAGGGATTGGCAGTCTAATAGATCACCAACTACAAAGCACATGCTTAAAATAGCCACACGCAGGCTTACCAATGCTCTTAAACAAGAGGAAAAAAACAGCCAACGTTCATATATCGAGCAACTCTCTCCCACCAGCACTAAGTACCCTCTGTGGAGAGCTCACAGAAACCTAAAGACTCCAATAGCGCCAATTATGCCACTACGAAGTCCCTCTGGCACCTGGTTTCGAAGTGATGAGGAAAGAGCCAGTGCTTTCGCTGACCATTTACAAAATGTATTCCGACCAAATCCCTCTACCAACACATTTATTCTCCCTCCTTTAATAGCAGCCAATCTAGATCCTCAAGAACCCATTGAATTCCGACCATGTGAATTAGCAAAGGTTATCAAAGAGCAACTGAACCCAAGAAAATCGCCTGGCTACGACCTAATAACTCCAAGAATGCTCATTGAACTCCCAAAGTGTGCTATTCTTCACATCTGCTTGTTGTTCAACGCAATCGCCAAGCTTGGATACTTCCCTCAAAAATGGAAAAAGTCGACCATAGTAATGATTCCAAAGCCAGGAAAAGATAAAACGCAGCCATCATCATATAGACCGATAAGCTTACTAACATGTCTCTCAAAGCTGTTTGAAAAAATGCTACTCCTTCGGATTAGCCCTCATCTTAGAATAAACAACACACTTCCAACACATCAATTTGGCTTCAGAGAAAAACATGGAACCATCGAACAGGTCAATCGAATCACGTCAGAAATTCGTACGGCTTTTGAACATCGAGAATACTGCACAGCCATTTTTCTAGACGTCGCGCAGGCATTTGACAGAGTGTGGCTCGATGGACTTTTGTTTAAAATAATCAAGCTGTTGCCCCAAAACACACATAAGTTACTGAAGTCATACCTATATAACAGAGTGTTTGCAATAAGATGCGATACAAGCACCTCACGCGATTGCGCAATCGAAGCTGGAGTGCCGCAAGGCAGTGTACTGGGTCCAATCTTATACACCCTGTATACGGCGGATTTCCCCACAGACTACAATCTAACAACCTCCACGTTCGCTGATGATACCGCGATACTCAGTCGCTCCAAATGCCCAACAAAAGCCACGGCACTCCTATCCCGACACTTAACATCTGTAGAACGATGGCTTGCAGACTGGAGAATTTCAATAAATGTTCAAAAATGCAAGCAGGTTACCTTTACCTTAAACAAACAAACATGCCCACCACTGGTCTTGAATAACATATGCATTCCACAAGCCGACGAGGTAACATATCTGGGTGTTCATCTGGACAGGCGGCTCACTTGGCGCAAACATATAGAAGCCAAATCGATACATCTTAAACTTAAAGCAAGGAACCTCCACTGGCTCATAAATGCTCGCTCTCCACTTAGTCTGGAGTTCAAAGCTCTTCTATACAACTCCGTCTTAAAACCTATCTGGACTTATGGCTCCGAGCTGTGGGGCAACGCATCCAGAAGTAACATAGACATTATTCAGCGAGCACAGTCAAGAATTCTGAGAACTATCACTGGAGCGCCGTGGTACCTTCGGAACGAAGACATACACAGAGACCTAAAAATCAAATTAGTAATCGAAGTAATAGCTGAGAAAAAAATGAAATATAAAGAAAAGCTGACCACCCATACAAATCCCCTCGCAAGAAAACTAATCCGAGTATGCAGTCAAAGCCGGCTGCACCGCAACGACCTCCCAGCCCAGCAATAAAATTATTAGGGCATTAATGAAAAAACTATCACTAAGTGAAAGTTAATTAAGTTAGATTAAGATTTGAACACTTATTGTTAGTCTCTTAACACAAAGAGAAGATTCAATAAATAATAAAAAAAGCAAAAAAAAAAAAAAAAAAAAAAAAAAATAAAAAATTTTTTTTTTTTTTTTTTAAAAAAATTATTGGGGGGGGGGGGGGTGGGGGGGGGGGGGCAAAAAAAAAAAAAAAAAATAAAATTTTATATTTTTTTTTTTTTTTTTTTTTTGGGGTTGGATTTTAAAAAAAAAGTTTATAACATATTTTTTTAGATGTATGCCAAAGCTGAAAGTTAAGTTTTCAATACTTTGCTTAATAATCGCATATTTAAAATTAATTTCTGATTTACGGGTGCGGTGGGCGTGGTAAACAAAATTTAAAAATGACGTTTACTGCCTAGGATATACATGAATCTTTCTGCCAAATTTGGAGTCTCTAGCTTTCTTAATAGCTGAGAACCGTTGTCTCATACAGACGGACAGACAGACAGACAGACAGACAGACAGACAGACATGGCTAGATCGACTCGGCTTGTGATCCTGAGTAAGAATATATATAGTTTATGGGGTCGCAGATGTCTCCTTGTGCCTGTTACGCACATTCCGACAAACCTAATAGACCATGTATTTTTTTAAAATCCATGGCCTAAAAAAAAATGTTCCCTTACAAGCAGATTACAAGATGACTCCGCAGCCACGCAGCAACATCAACAACTCCCATCCGGAAGTCGCGAGGGTATTCCGGTGCCGTATCTGCCGAGGAGTGCATGCACTGCGTAAATGCAATCGCTTCCTACAATTAAGCGCAGAGAAGCGACTCCGAGCGGTACTGGCCAACCGGTACTGCCCAAACTGCCTGGGCCACCAGCATTCCGGAAGGTCCTGCCGGTCAACCGACACATGTCGTGAGTGCCAGGGAGAGCACCACACGCTCCTACACCTAAATGCTGCTGATGGACCTCGCCGATCGACACGAACTAGAGGTGAGAGGACCCCACGGCAACGGTCAACGGCTAGACAGCCAAGGGCCGCCACTCCTGCCGCTCCTGGGATCACCCTCTCATCTCTCATCCAAATGAGGAGCGTGAGCATCTTGCCAACAGCGACCGTCTTGGTGGACACTGGCACCAAGACATTCACAGTGCTAGTCATGCTCGATCCATGCTCGCCGCTCAGCCGCATCAATGCCTCAATGGCAACGGCGTTGGGGCTATCAGTGGCGCGCGTTGGCCGGGAATGGGCGTGCTCCGCGATCATCCGTTCTCCGGTGGCTGAATCCACTAGGCTGGAAGTGGTCCTTAAGACGGAGAACCAGCTCCAACTCCGCACCCCATCTAGGGAGTTACCAGAGGGGCTTAAGGACTCCTTTGCCTGCGTCACCCTGGCCAATGACCGCTTCTTTAAGCCCAACACCATCTCCTTGGTGCTCGGCGCGAACGTCTACGGTCGCATCATACTGCCCGGAACCATACCCGGGACCTCGGAGGCCCCACTAGCACAGAACACCATCTTCGGGTGGGTTCTCTCCGGCTCCTGCAGTTGCTGAACAACTAGGCGCCCCCTTCCGTCTCTGCAATATTGCAATTATATTGCAAGGGGGCGGAATGTTCATGTCGAATAGTTTACTATTTAGTTAGTTGTTTTACCCGCTACTCATAGAGTAGAAGGGTATTATAACTTTGATCAAACCGAAAATGTATGTAACAGGCAGAAGGAGAAATCTCTTAATCAGTATCAACAGCCGAGTCGATATAGCCATGTCCGTCTGTCCGTGTGAAAATCTGAATCTCAGCTATTATAAGAGCTAGAGATACCAAATTTTGTGGCAATATGTGTTATTACTGCACGCTTATCAAGTTTATTTTAGATTTTTGCCACGCCTCCACCCGCCCCTATAAATTGAAAAAAAAAAATGGCTACAGCTGCAATATTAGCTCTCTATACATTATAAATACCATATTGCGGACGTTTCGTGAAATTTTCAGTAAGATTGGACTATAAACATGGAAGATATTAAAGAAAGAGTAGTGTCATGTGACCACGTGCTTTGTCTGTTTATACCCTTCGACCATTGAAAATGGTCAAAAAATGGTATTCTAACTTTGTGCAATGCATGTAACAGGCATAAGGAGGCGTGGCAGACCCCATAAAGTATATATATTCTTACTCAGGGTCACTAGCCGAGTCGATTGAGACATGTCCGTCTGTCTGTCCGTCTGTCTGTCCGTCTGTCTGTCTGTTTGTTTGAGACAACAGATCTCAGCTATTAAAAGAGCTAGAGACACCAAATTTGGTATGATGTTCCTGTATATCCGGGGCAGAAGAAGTTTATGTCAAATGTTTGACGCCACGGCCACCGCCCCCGCAAATCGGTAATTTACGATTATTAAGCAAAGTATTGAACATGTAAATTTACGATTATTAAGCAAAGTATTTAACTTAGAAAGTGCTGCTTTGGTATGTATAATGCTAAATGTCAAATGAATATATTCGCTAAAATACTGTAGTATACATATATATTGAATATCTACTGTACCAAGTTTGTTGCACTGTTTACATAAACAGAGCCCGGGTCTTTAGCCTAAGTGGCCGAAATATGAGTCGATCGGCGCGCACAAAGAAAGAGCATATGTAAGCATTCTGTTACATGCGCCAACCGCCCGATCGAACTCAAGTGCATGCACACACCACAGCACTCCAGCTTAAAGAGAGCATACATATATATAATATATAAGATATATACATAACCGTCTCTCTGCTGTCCAACTGTGGGCAGCGCAGCAAGGAGACCTAGGCTTAATTAGAACCTAAGAAAGAATGTTTAAGGCAGATCCATTTTGACATGGGAAGCGGCACCTTCGCTGCTCCCAAAATAAATTGAATATTAAACACCCAAAGGTCCACGGCGTTGTCATTTTATTATATGGCGACCGTGACATAGAGACCCTAAAAAGGGCGAACCAACCAAAAAAATTTTTTGTATTAAAGAATTAAAAAGTGGCATAAAAAGTGACAAAGTACGAGTGGCAATCCGTCACTTGTACCGACGGTGGAATATATGCAGACAAGTGCATATGAATAAATCGGCAGCAACAACAACAACTACAAGTATGCAGAGGCCAGCATTTGGATAAATCGGCAGTAACAACTACAAGTGTGAGAGGCAATCTGTCCCTTACACCAGCGCGGGAGAACGAGAAACTGGACATAAAAAAAACAAGTGGGTAGGGCTACAGTCGAACGCCCGACAGTAGGATACCCTTCTCCCAATTTTTAAAATCCGTTACAAACGTGTAACCACACTCATAATTTCAAACAGAAATTTTGGACAAATACTTCTACTACATATAGCTTTCTCGCTCACACTCACATAGCGACGCACGTTAAGAGTGACGTCGACGTCGGCGTCAACTACTGAAAGCAGCGCGCAGGCTGCTGCTCGTACATTTGTACTGAAAACGTTGACTTGAATAACTTCTGTGTTATTGGTCCGATCGGATTGTAATTTGGGGGATATGTTTATATGGCATTTAGCATTATACATACCAAAGCAGAGTTTAATACTTTGCTTAATAATCGTAAATTACCGATTTGCGGGGGCGGTGGGCGTGGCATCAAACATTTAACATAAACTTCACCTGCCTATTATATATAGGAACTTCCATACCAAATTTGGTGTCTCTAGCTTTTTTAATAGCTGAGATCTGTTCCCTCATACAGACGGACAGACGGACAGACAGACGGACATGTCTCAATCGACTCGGCTAGTGATCCTGAGCAAGAATATATATACTTTGTGGCGTCTGCCACGCCTCCTTATGCCTGTTACATACATTGCACAAAGTTAGTATACCCTTTTTTGACCATTTTCAATGGTCGAAGGGTATAAAAACCAAAAGAAAATTACTGAGTGAGTAGAGTGCGGTGATGGGACGCGGAGGTCTGAAAAACAAGATCAACAAAAGAATAGCACATATTAAATGGCTATTATATACAAATAAAACGCCACCCCCATGGGCAACGGCGCAGAAGCTAACAACAGAACTTGATTTTCTGAGAGAAAACCTCCAGCAGAGACAGCAAAAACCCGCAACTCACTCAGTAAATATAAAAATCATAAATGAAAAAATAATTAAAAAACCTCCATCTCCCAAGCCATTGCCGAAGAGGAAGAACGTATGCCCGAATGACTGCCCTGGACCATTGTACGACGCAGCGTGTAAATCTACATGATTAACCCGAAGACCTGTGCGAAGACCAGCACCGGTCCCGCCTGAGCCCATAGGCCCAGGACATCAGCAGCAGTAATCAACAAGTGCGGGAGGCACTCCGCCACCTGCACCTGCGAGGGAGGATCAGAGGACCAACCGGAGAGAAAAATTTATTTTTTTTTGTTGCCCTGTGTGGCACACCCAAGAATTTTTTTTGTTGCCCTGTGAGGCACATCAATTAATTAAAAAAAAAAACAAGAAAGCAAGGCTACCTTCGGCTTGCCGAAGGTTTTATATCCTTGCAGTTGTACACAGCTATATGTAATAGTACTCAGATTTTCATAAAATTGCAACAGGTACCTTGATTCGGCCGATCGTTGATCGTTATATGTTATAAAACTTCGATTTTGATGAAACTTTATTATTAAGGACATACTTAGATTTGGATGTGGTAAGCCTGATAGCTATATCTTGAAATATAACGAAAATCGACCGATAGGCTCCATGACAGCTCTACGATATATCAGTCCGATCTGGCCCGTTCCGACTTATTTAATGAAGGCAGAAATAAGAAGCTTGTGAGCCAACTTTTATGAAGATAGCTCAATAACTGGGGGACTAATTTGCGTTGCAACAGACAGACGGACTGACTGATTGTTCCTATAACAGCTATAGAATATAAACGTCTGAGATATTTAAATGGAAAAACTAAGGGCGGGTTACTGTATAACATTAAAAAGTATTGATAATGTGCTGTATTTCCATGAACAAAACAGGTTTGCATACAAAAACCCTAATTTCAGCCGATTGTTCCTATGGCAGCTGTATGTTATAGTGGTCCGATTTTGACAGCACATTAGGAACGTAATAAGAATAAGATTTGCCAAATCTTGTTGCAATATCTTGAAAAACAACAAAAATCGGCCGATAGTTTCTATGACAGCTATACGATATATCGGTCCGATCTGGCTCTTTCCGACTTATTTATAGCGCGCAGCAATAAGAAGCTTGTATGCCAAGTTTCATGAAGATAGCTCAAAAACTGAGAGACTAGTTTGCGTTGCAACAGACGGACGGACGGACGGACGGACGGACGGACGGACGGACGGACATCCATTTTTGGACTCCTCTGTTTATGCTGATTCAGAATATATATACTTTATAGGGTCGGAGATGTCTCCTAAGGTGCGTTGCAAACTTCTGGCTAAAATTAATATACCCTCTGCAAGGGTATAAAAACAAATTGTAAAATTGTGCGGAACCATCTCCACTCGATTAGCAGTGTAGCCCGTAAAGCTATACGAAACGATAGGCAGGAAAATTTGTTTAAAGTAAATGCAGAGTAATGCAATAGATAAATTTTCTGAGAATACAATTAATAATTATACATACGGTTTAAAAATAAAAATACCCGAAATGGGACTAGTAGACGTCAAATCTGTAGACTCCACAGCCAACGTCATTAACAAAGTAGAGTCCAATAATTATGACTTTTATTTAATACACATATTGTTAATAATAATTGTTGTTATAATGTGCGCAAATTGTTTTTACAAATTGTATAAATTGCATAATAAATGCCTGAAAAAGAAATATATGAGCCAGGCAAATGATCTGGACAAAATTAAAAAAAAAAACAAGAAAGCAAGGCTACCTTCGGCTTGCCGAAGGTTTTATACCCTTGCAGTTGTACACAGCTATATGTAATAGTACTCAGATTTTCATAAAATTGCAACAGGTACCTTCATTCGGCCGATCGTTGATCGTTATAAGTTATAAAACTTCGATTTTGATGAAACTTTATTATTAAGGACATACTTAGATTTGGATGTGGTAAGCCTGATAGCTATATCTTGAAATATAACGAAAATCGACCGATAGGCTTCATGACAGCTGTACGATATTTCAGTCCGATCTGGCTCGTTCCGACTTATTTAATGAAGGCAGAAATAAGAAGCTTGTGAGCCAACTTTTATGAAGATAGCTCAATAACTGGGGGACTAATTTGCTTTGCAACAGACAGACGGACTGACTGATTGTTCCTATAACAGCTATAGAATATAAACGTCTGAGATATTTAAATGGAAAAACTAAGGACGGGTTACTGTATAACATTAAAAAGTATTGATAATGTGCTGTATTTCCATGAACAAAACAGGTTTGCATGCAAAAACCCTAATTTCAGCCGATTGTTCCTATGGCAGCTATATGTTATAGCGGTCCGATTTTGATACAATTTTGACAGCACATTAAGAACGTAATAAGAATAAGATTTGCCAAATCTTGTTGCAATATCTTGAAAAACAACAAAAATCGGCCGATAGTTTCTATGACAGCTATACGATAAATCGGTCCGATCTGGCTCGTTCCGACTTATTTACAGCGCACAGCAATAAGAAGCTTATATGCCAAGTTTCATGAAGATAGCTCAAAAACTGAGAGACTAGTTTGCGTTGCAACAGACGGACGGACGGACGGACGGACGGACAGACGGACATCCATTTTTGGACTCCTCTGTTTATGCTGATTCAGAATATATATACTTTATAGGGTCGGAGATGTCTCCTAAGGTGCGTTGCAAACTTCTGGCTAAAATTAATATACCCTCTGCAAGGGTATAAAAAAGAAAGCACAAACAACATTTAACATTTATTTTAATAATACAATGTTTAACTTTGTAATGAAATGAATTGAATAAAATAAATTACAAATAAAAACTTCAATAAATTACAAACTAAAATATATAAAATAAGGTATGGCTAGACTACAGGCATTTATAGAAATACATGATAAAGAGTTCATATCCATAAAATAATGGAATGGAATGATATATATGAAGAATTAAACAACATAAAAGCCAACTTTGACAAATCATATAAATCACTAACACAAAAAAGGCCAATTCAGAAAAATACTATAAAGAAACATTCAGAGACATTACTAAATTGCTTTAACCAAGCACGAACACTTACATATGGACAGAAAGATAAATTAAATCAAGATCATTGGTCCCGAGTATCAAAATTTTTGATCAGACTACGAGCTAATCTAATATCAGTTAAACTAAAGTTTAATCTGGATATATCTGTACCAACTATACTCAATACTTCTCTTACTATCGAAACTAGTGAAACTGGCACTGACCAAATAGAGCCAGAAGATCAGGAAGCAAACCCTAAAATAGAAGAGGAGGATTTAAATAACCTCACTATTCCAGCTGTTTTGACGTCAGATCTGGATAATTCCACAGATTCCGACACTTCTTCAAGCACAATAGAGAATAAAGTAGGCAACAATAGAACAATGGCGCAAAATAATATTGAGTTTATTAATACAGCAACTAAGCTTGTACCAGTTTTTGATGGTAAAGCCGAAAACTTGCAAAGTTTTATTGATGCACTAGAAATATTGAAACTTATAACAGGCTCACACAAAGTATTAGCAGTTTCCATAATAAAATCAAGACTAAAAGGTGCTGCCAGAAATTTAATCGGAAATGAAACAACAATAACTGAAGTAATTTCCAGATTAAAAAGCAATGTCAAAAGCGAAACTGTAGAAGTACTATCAGCAAAACTGATGAACCTACAGCAACGCAACAAAACTGCTAACCAATACACACTAGAGGTTGAGCAGATGACAAAAATGTAAGAAGGTGCATATATAACGGACGGCTTACCGCTAGAGTTAGCCAGAAGTTATTCCACCCAGCATGCGGTCAAAGCAATGACTAAAAATTGCACAATTGATAAGGTAAAACTTATCATGCAAGCTGGTACCTTCAACAATATGAATGAGGCAGTATCTAAATTTGTAAATTGTTGCACAGAAGCAACCGGACAGCCAAACTCTGTTCTATATTATAAAAATAATCCACAACGCGGCGGATACCGCGGGCGTGCAAATTAAAGAGGTAACTTTCGTTATCGTAATAATAATTACAATAACCAATATAATAACGGACGAGGCCAATATAGAGGAAACTTAAGAGGCCGGGGCAATTCGAATCGAGGCCACAACTACAATAACCCTAGTAACGTCCGAGAAACCAATACATCGGGAAACTAACAAAACCCTTTAAATACTCAACAGTAAAAAATGCAAGGATTCATACCATTAATCTCAGTCAGAACGTATTTGTATCATTCAACCATGTAGCTACAGGAAAAGAACTTGTCTTTTTAGTAGACACAGGTGCCGAAATTTCAATAGTTAAAGAAAATTCTGATGTCTTTCATGACATACAAAGAAATGATATTATCGACATAACAGGAATAAGTAAAGAAGTAACCAAATCCAAGGGGTTAACTTCTATTGAGATACAGACCACTAAGTATATACTTCAACACGATTTTCATATCGTGGATTTACAATTCGCTATTCCTTGTGATGGCATTTTAGGAATCGATTTTATTAGAAAATTCAACTATCATATAGACTTCAAGCAATCTGAAGATTGGCTTATAATAAGACCGTCAGCCGTCAGAGACAGTAAGGGGAATCACATGGAACCCTAGCTTTGGCTGAGGTACGTGCCGTCCTTGCTTCTACTGTCGGAAGTGCGGCTATACTCTCCACGTGAGGGCGGCTGGAAGCAGGCCCCTAGCACGGTCATGTCTATGCTAGGGGTGCTGACTAATTGTAGTCGGGCGAAGATTGTGATTCTATAAATCACCCCAATCCAAGGCGGAACAGCATACGCCAAGGGATGCATGGCCGGGGGGTAGCCCGGTCGTTAGTATGCGGACTCTGGATACCTGTCGCCCTCCAGTTTCATCTAGACTTCCCACGGCACGCGGGCTATGCCGTGGGCGACCTTCCCTTCCCGCCTACTCGTGGGTCCAAACTATGGAAAAAAATTTTAAAAAAGATAAGTCGGATGCGACTTCGACAGCATCAACCCAGGGCGAGGCCTTAACGGCCGACCCCAACAACAGCACTGCAGCCAGTGGGCTGCTGGCTTCCACCCCCAATACCACGGGTCTTGGCCCTGGTAGTTTAGGGAACCCGGACAAGCCGCGGACTCCCTCGGACGACGAGTTCGCAAGTGCTGATTGCTCGTCCAATAGCTGCTCAGGCCGGCAGCAGCTCGTCGAGGTGATGTCCTCTGACGCTGACCTGATCAGCCTCGCTGACGACGCTTCCGTGGCCTCGCAGAGGTCAGGTCTCACGGAAGCAGGCTCTCAGATACAGAGGCTGCGACTGGACTCTGAGAACGCCTTCGTTAAACTGAAGACCCGTGAGAAGAGGCTTTTTAAAGCCGCACTCGCTAAGGGTTCGAGCAGAGCAGAAGCTCTAGTTATCGCCACCGCGCCCCCCGTTGAAACCAAGGCCAAACGGACGCGCGCTGACGATACCGTCCTCGAACCGCAAGGGTCCTCAAAGAAGCCCAAAAAGACTGATGTGGAGTCCACAAAGCCACCTCTCAGCCAGGTGTCGAGCAGCGTGAAACTGGGCTTCACTTCGGCTGACTCTAAAAACCAGCTTTCACCGGAGTATTTGTTGCACCGAGGATTTGTTCTCGACCAAGCAGTGGCGGGTGGTCCAGCATACCCTCACTGGCACTACGACCCACCTCGCGATGTTGGTCGACGAGGAGTCGTATAAGGCTCTGACGGAGTGCAACGGGAAGGTGAAATTCGTCTTTGGACGAATCAAACTTCTCCTGAAGAACTCCGTCCCCAGAGCCTCTTCCTCCCCGGCCCGTCCCCCATCCCCCTCTCCAACCATTCCACCCCCTTCCAGCGCCCCTCTGGAAGCGTCAAAGGTGGACCCTACCTATGCGGCAGCAGTGGCTGCCGCCCCGGTACCGTCCACCAGTGCTGCGGCCGCAGTGGCGCTGAAAGCCCCCATCCTCAAACCCCCGACCATTGTGGTCTCCGCCCCCAACCCCTCAACGGGCAGCACCAGGCCGGTGGCTGGCAGCGGGCGCCTCCTGGCCCCTTCCAGACCCACAGTTAGCGCTGGGCGCAAACAACCCGAAAGGGCACCTCCCGCGACTGGGATCGCTAGGCGACCTTCGGCCAGACTGCCG
Source organism: Zaprionus tsacasi (assembly GCA_018904105.1). Classification (NCBI taxonomy): domain Eukaryota; kingdom Metazoa; phylum Arthropoda; class Insecta; order Diptera; family Drosophilidae; genus Zaprionus; species Zaprionus tsacasi. Next base: position 91,348 of record JAEIFR010000202.1, on the reverse strand, counting down.
AAGGGCATCCGAGGCAACGACTCTCGGGGGGGCAAGGCATGTGGCCTTGTCTCTAAGGCGCTGAGGGAGGATGCGGAGCGCAATTAGAGTGCTCCAGGCGAACCTGCACCACGCCAGAGGAGCGTCAGCCACCCTGTGCAGGGTCGTCTGTAAAGATGAGATTGACCTGGCTCTCGTCCAAGAGCCATGGTTAATAGGTGGCCTCGTCCGTGGACTATCATGCGGATCATGTAAGTTATTATATGACCGTATGGGAGGTGCCCCTCGCACTGCTATACTGATCAATAACAGTGTGAGACACTTTCCTTTAACCAACTTCATTCACAGAGACCTGATGGCGTCCGGGAAGTGGTGATCGCCTCTGCTACTTCCCGGGCGATGTGGATGACGTACCCCCCGCAGAGGTTCAGCGGCTTGTGGGATTCTGTCGCCATCACAACAAGCCGCTCGTGATTGGCTGTGATGCCAACGCCCATCACACAATCTGGGGGAGCAGCGACGTCAACAAACGTGGTGAGTCTCTCCTTGACTATCTAATGTGTTGTCATTTAGATATAGCGAACGTCGGGTGTAAACCGACGTTTATTAATTTCATTAGGGAAGAGGTATTAGATCTCACCCTAATAAGCAACTCAATTGCGAGTTCGCTTATAAACTGGCGGGTCACAGACGAAGCCACTTTGTCGGACCATCAGCACATCAGGTTCGACCTCCCTGGCCAAATCGAGATCCGCCAGAACTCCTTTTGTCCTAAAAAGACAAATTGGGAACTCTTCAAAGCCAGCAATGATCAGCAATCCTAACTCTGTCAGTGAGATAGAACTTGCTGCCAACCTGCTCCAAGATGTGCTTATTACGTCCTTCGAAGCCAGCTCAGTTCGGAAGACACTAACGGTCAACCGTAAAGTTCCTTGGTGGAACGAAGAGTTGGCTGCTCAAAGAAGGAAGGTTAGAAGCCTTTTCAACAAGGCCAGATCTAGCCGTATAAGTTGGGACGTCTATAGGGACGCTCTCACAAACTATAATAAGAACATTAGACGCTCCAAACGCGATACGTGGCGCAGCTACTGTGGTAGCATAGAATCTCTGCCAGAGGCAGCGAGACTCCACAAAGTATTAGCCAAAGGATCGTCTAATGGTATAGGGCTTCTAAAAAGAGCAGTTGGCTCTTTCACTCAAGATCGTAGGGAAGCACTTGAACTTTTACTACAAGTTCACTTCCCAGGTTCCGTGGCCAACCCAGATCTCTCCAGTCACGTTGACGCCACCTGGTCACCTGACTCACGTGGAACCAGCTTATCTGGTACCATCTTCGATCCTGAAAAGGTCAAATGGGCTGTTGATTCCTTCGCCCCCTTTAAAGCCCCAGGGGGTGATCAAATCTTTCCAGCCCTTCTCCAAAATAGTCTGGATCATATCCTCGATCCACTGGTCGGCCTTCTTAGAGCCAGTCTCACTTGGGGATACATACCCAACTCTTGGAGGAGAGTCAATGTGGTATTCATCCCCAAACAGGGGAATCGTCCTCTTGACCAGCCTAAGTCCTACCGGCCGATCAGCCTTACCTCCTTTCTGCTCAAGACTGCGGAAAGGCTTCTAGACTTGCACATTCGGTGCTCTCTGCAGGGAAACAACCCTCTGCACCCCACGCAGTTCGCGTATATAGCCGGTAGATCGACAGAGGTCGCTCTCCACAAATTAGTGAGTAAGATCGAAAGGGCCTTCGTATCAAAGAACATTGCTCTGTGCTCTTTTCTTGATATAGAGGGTGCTTTCGATAATACCGGCTACGGGTCTATCTCTACTGCGCTTGAGCGCAGGAACATTGCCCGTCCCATTATCCGGTGGATTGACGCCATGCTCAAACACCGGATTATCTCCTCGACCCTGGACACGACGACCGCCCTTATTAGTGCGGTAAAAGGGTGTCCCCAGGGAGGGGTTTTATCCCCTTTGCTCTGGTCCCTAGTAGTTGACGAACTACTAATCATACTCGCAGAACAGGGCGTGGAAGCGATTGGCTATGCCGACGACCTGGCTCTCGTAGTGAACGGGAACTTTGCCAACACCGTGACAGAGCTGATGCAATCAGCTCTGAACACGGTCAGTAGATGGTGCGTTGATGTAGGTCTTAGCATCAATCCTCAAAAGGCAATCATTGTTCCCTTCACTAAGCGGTATTCTATTGACATTGGTCAACTACATATTGGCGGCTCTCCTGTGGAACTTTCCAACGAAGTCAAATATCTAGGGGTAACCCTTGATAAGCGACTAAACTGGAACTCCCACCTGCATAACACTCTATCAAAGGCCACTCATGCCATGTGGGCATGTAGAAGGCTTTTCGGTAGAATATGGGGTCTCAAATCCTGCACCATTAGGTGGCTTTTTGAGATGATGGTAAGACCGATCGTAACCTACGCTGCTATTGTGTGGTGGCCAAAGGTTACGCAGGTCACTGCCATCAATAAATGCACGAAACTGCATAGGCTGCTCTGCCTTTCCTTGACGGGTGCACTCCGCACCTGTCCCACTGCAGCAATGGAATCGATTTTGAATCTGACTCCGCTGCATATCCGTATAAAAGAAGTTGCTGCTATGAGCCTTCTTAGAATCAAGCTCCAATCTGGGCTTCTAGCTACCGAATCTGGGCATGCTAGCCTACTCAAAGATATTCCTGGCTTAGAGATCTGCACTAGATCAGATTCTATGACCAAGGAACTCTTCTTTGGTGCAAAATTTAGAACCCTCATCCCGGACCGCAGGGTTTGGGATGCTGGCAACCCCATCAGAGACCCAAATAGTATACATTGGTATACCGACGGGTCAAAGACTGAACAGGGGGTTGGAGCTGGGATACATGGTCCCAACTCCAGGACCTCGATCGCTATGGGCAACTGGTCCACAGTTTTCCAATCAGAGGTTCACGCCATTGAGTTCTGCTGCCGTCTTATCCTTGAGAAGGGGACTAGAGGAGCGAAAATCTACATCTTCTCGGACAGCCAAGCGGCCATACTAGCCCTCTCCTCAAAAAGAGTAGGCTCGCGTATGGTGGCTGACTGCTGGAAGTGTCTCCAGAGGCTGTCAATAAGGAATAAAGTTACCCTAATTTGGGTACCTGGGCACTCTGGCTTCCAGGGCAATGAGGTGGCGGACGAACTAGCGAGGGCTGGGTCATCAGCCACCTTGATCGGCCCCGAACCCTTCTGTGGCGTGGGGTGGTCTACTATCTCCTCCGTTGTGAAATCCTGGGCTGGAAGATTAACTGAACGCTACTGGTTCTTCCAATCAGGGATGCGGCAGGCTAAAGAGCTTACCAATCCCAAAGTTGATCGGAGGACCAAGCTACTCTCAAGGAGAGACCTCTATCTCCTTGTTGGTTACTTAAGTGGCCACCACTTGGTGAACTACCACCTCAATAAAATGCGTTTGTCCTCGGACGCGGAGTGCAGGCTCTGCAAAGAGGACGATGAAACTACCAAACACATTCTATGTGACTGTCCGGCCTTGGTATGGACAAGGAGGAAACATCTGCACGCGGAAATCGCAACTCCAGAGCAGATTGTCCGTTCCTCGACGAAAGATCTGTTATGCTTCATTAGGGAAGCAGAACAGCTTTTGTCATGACAGGAAGAGCATTCTGGGTACAAAAGAACTTATTGGTCGCAGTGCCTCGCGCCTTCTCCGCTGGGAGACTCCCTCTTATATAATAATAATAATAATAAGACCTAATAACTTAAAATTTCCAATTTATGTTCCTATAACATACAGTTCTGGCAACAACTCAATACTTCTGCCAGCAAGATCCCAAGTTATTAGAAAAATAGAACTAGATTCAAAAGAAGACAGTGTACTGATTCCAAATCAAGAAATTAAGCATGGTATTTACATAGCAAGTACCATGCAACATCTAAAAACGCTTTTATAAGACTACTTAATACAACAAATAAAGATCAAGTAGTCAGTACAAATAATTTAGCGTACGAATCACTTTTGAACTACGAAGTAGTCAAAACTAATCCAGACAATAGAAACAAATCTGTATTATCTCAACTAAATAAAAACTTTCCTCCAAATCACAACTTTCAAGCTTGTGCACCCAATATAGTGATATATTCGGATTGGAATCTGAACCAATAAGCACTAATAATTTCTATAAACAAAAACTGAGATTAAAAGATGATGAACCAGTGTAAAATTATAGAAGCCCACACAGTCAGGTGAACGAAATACAGAAACAAGTTGGAAAATTGATCACTGACGGCATTGTTGAACCATCTGTATCTGAATATAACAGCCCACTATTACTTGTTCCTAAAAAACCATCTCCAGGTTCAGACCAAAAGAAATGGCGATTAGTAATTGACTATCGTCAAATTAATAAAAAATTACTGTCCGATAAATTTCCACTCCCAAGAATTGACGACATTTTAGATCAACTTGGACGAGCAAAATATTTTTCATGTCTTGACTTAATGTCAGGATTTCATCAAATTGAACTCGAAAAAAGTTCAAGAGATATAACGTCATTTTCAACGAGCAATGGATCATATCGCTTCACGCGACTACCTTTTGGTATTAAAATAGCGCCTAATTCATTTCAGAGAATGATGACTATAGCATTCTCTGGATTAGAACCTTCACAAGCATTCCTTTATATGGATGACTTAATAGTTATAGGTTGTTCTGAGAAATGTAGGAAATACAATCTAAAGTTACATCCAGAAAAATGCTCATTTTTTATGCATGAGGTGACTTTTCTCGGTCATAAATGCACAGACAAAGGAATACTTCCGGATGACAAAAAATATGATGTCATTATGAATTACCCTACGCCGCACAATGCGGACAGCGCTAGACGTTTCGTTGCGTTTTGCAATTATTATAGACGTTTCATTAAAAATTTCGCCGAATATTCACGGCACATAACAAGATTATGTAAAAAGAATGTTCCTTTCGAATGGACAGATGAATGCCAAAACGCATTCCAATATTTAAAAACAAAACTTATGGAACCTACTTTGCTACAATATCCTGATTTCAGCAAAGAATTCTGTATAATTACTGATGCAAGTAAGCAAGCGTGCGGAGCGGATTTAACTCAAAACCATAACGGACTCTAACTTCCCATTGCATACGCATCAAGAGCTTTCAGTAAAGGAGAAAGTAATAAATGTACAACTGAGCAGGAATTAGCTGCAATACACTGGGCAATATTACATTTTAGACCATACATTTATGGAAAACACTTCACAATTAAAACAGATCACAGACCATTAATATATCTATTCTCTATGATCAATCCGAGTTCTAAACTGACACGCATGAGGCTAGAATTAGAAGAGTATGACTTTACAGTCGAATATTTAAAGGGAAAAGACAATCATGTAGCTGATGCGTTATCAAGAATAACCATTAAAGATCTACAAAACATTACGGGAAATATAATGAAAGTCACTACGAGATACCAAAATAGACAGAAAATCCGCGCTACCGGATAACAACAAAATAGAATTGCCTACGCAATCTGTAGGAACAGCTTCTAAGCCCAACGTAATGAAGTCATAAACAATGACGAAGTACGTAAAGTAGTGACCTTGCATGTAAAACATATGCTATGTTTATTTAAACATGGTAGAAAAATTACTGCAAGATACGACGTTAGCGATTTATATACTAATGGAATCCTCGACTTAGGTCAATTTTTCCAAAGGCTTGAAATGCAGGCCGGTATAAATAAAATCAGCCAACTCAAAATGGCACCGTGGGAAAATATCTTTGAACATGTTTCAATAGATAATTTTAAACAAATGGGCAATAAGATATTGAAAACATTAAGAGTAGCGCTACTCAACCCGGTGACCTTAATAGAAAAACAAAAAGATAAAGAAGCTATACTGTCTAAATTCCATGACGACCCAATACAAGGAGGTCATATCGGCATTTCAAAAACCTTGGCCAAGGTCAGAAGACATTATTATTGGAAAGGTATGACTCGAGATATTACTGAGTATATACGAAAATGTCAAAAATGACAAAAAGCTAAAATAACAAAGCATAGCAAGACCCCATTGATAATAACCAATACGCCAATAAATTCTTTCGACAGGGTGATAGTAGACACTATTGGTCCACTACCTAAATCAGAAAATGGCAATGAATATGCAGTCACTTTAATATGTGACCTAACTAAATATTTAGTTGCCATACCAGTTCCAAATAAGAACGCTAAAGCAATTTTTGAATCATTTATTCTGAAGTACGGTCCAATGAAGACGTTCATTACGGACATGGGAACAGAATACAAGAATTCAATTATAAATGATTTATGCAAAAATCTAGGAATTGAAAATATAACATCTACGGCACACCACCACCAGACCGTTGGAACAATAGAACGTAGTCATAGAACTTTCAACGAATACATACGCTCATATATATCGGTTGATAAAACTGATTGGGATGTATGGCTTCAATACTTCGTTTTCTGTTTCAACACGACCCCCTCAATGGCACATAATTACTGTCCATATGAGTTAGTATTTGGTAAAACAAATAATTTACCAAAACAATTTAATAGTATAGATAACATAGAGACAATATTTATTTATTTATTTATTTATTTAACGTCAACTAAGAGCAGTCGACTCAAAGACTAAAATAAAATAAAATTACAAATATAAATTTAAATTAAGAATATAAGTATAATTTAAGTTAAAAGTAAGGATATTTAAAAAAAAATTTTTTTTAATTAATATATAATATAGATGACTATGCTAAGGAGAGTAAATATAGATTAGAAGTAGCTTACAAAAGAGCTAGAATAATGATAGAAGAAAATAAGAAAAATAATAAGATATATATGATCAGAAAATAAACAACATAGATATATCGGTAGGTGATAAAGTCTTATTACGAAATGAAACAGGTCATAAGCTAAAATATAAATATACTGGTCCGTATAAAGTAACGGAAATAGGAGATAGAAATAACATTATAATAACGAATAATAAAAACAAAAAACAAACAGTACATAAGGATAGGTTAAAAATGTTTATTTCATAATTGTTGTTAGTATGGCCATGCTAAGACAAAAATACTTATCTACATTTGAATGTTATTTGTAATTTAATATATTCAAAAAATATATAACATATAAAAAAAAAAAAAAAAAAAAAAAAAAAAATGGAAAAACCCTATTGTTAATTAAAAATTAATCTTTTAAGTAAAATCTAAAAAAAAAATAACTCCAAATATATTACGTCATTTTTCAAAAGGAGGGAGATGTAGTATACATATATATTGAATATCTACTGTACCAAGTTTGTACTGTTTACATAAACAGAGCCCGGGTCTTTAGCCTAAGTGTCCGAAATATGAGTCGATCGGCGCGCACAAAGAAAGAGCATATGTAAGCATTCTGTTACATGCGCCAACCGCCCGATCGAACTCAAGTGCATGCACACACCACAGCACTCCAGCTTAAAGAGAGCATACATATATATAATATATAAGATACGAGGGTCGTTTGATAAGTCCGTGACTTTTTGAATAAAATATATTTTTTTCGTCAAAGAAGCGTTTTATTTCTCAACATAATCTCCTTTTAGCTCTATACATTTAGTCCAGCGTTTTTCCAATTTTTTTATTCCTTCCAAATAATAGGTTTTCTCAAGGCCCTCAAAATAGTCGTTTGTTTCTGTGATGACCTCTTCATTTGACCCGAATCTCTTACCGCCGAGCCATTTCTTCATGTTTGGAAACAAAAAATAGTCACAGGGGGCTAAATCTGGAGAATATGCTGGATGGGGTAGCAGTTCGTAGCCCAATTTATGAAATTTTGCCATGCTGACTACACACGTGTGCACCCGTGCATTGTCCTGATGGAACAGCACTTTTTTTCGCCAAATGCGGTCGTTTCTGCTTCAAATCAATATCGAATCTGTCCAAAAGCTCTGAATAATATTCGCCGGTGATCGTTTTACCCTTTTCAAGGTAATCGATGTGAATGATACCTTGTGCATCCCAAAAAACTGTGGCCATGACCTTGTTGGCCGACAGACCCACCTTGGCCTTCTTTGGTGCACGTTCACCCGGAGAAACCCACTGTCTTGATTGTTCTTTGGTCTCTGGTGTGGTGTGGTGGATCCATGTTTCGTCTACGGTAACGAAACGGCGCAAAAATTCGTTTGGATTGCGGTTGAACATCGCCAAACACTCCTTTGAAATGGTCACACGGTTGCGCTTATGGTCGTGTGTGAGCAATCGCGGCACCCATCGCGCGGAAAGCTTTTTCATGTCCAAATATTCATGTAAAATGTGATGTACCCGTTCAGTTGAGATGCCTACAGCCTCAGCTACCTCACGCACTTTCATTCTCCGATCATCCAATATCATTCCATGGATTTTGTCGACGATTTCTGGCATGACGACCTCTTTTGGGCGACCTGAACGTTCGGCATCACTTGTACTGGTACGACCACAACGGAACTCAGTAAACCATTTCTTAACCATTGAAATTGATGGTGCAGAGTCCCCATAATATTTATCAAGTCTTTCCTTGGTTTCGGTGATGGATTTTTTACGCAAAAAATAATGCTTAATTAGCACACGAAATTCACTTTTTTCCATTTTCGTTAAAATTCACGAGATCGTCTGCTTTCAATGCCTATAAAACGCAAACCAAAAAACGCAGCTTTCTCAAAATTTTACAGTCAGCTGTTAATCGATAACTGCTGACAGGAGCAGTGTTGTATTTAGAGCAGGTGCGCGGCAAATACAAAAAGTCACGGACTTATCAAACGACCCTCGTATATACATAACCGTCTCTCTGCTGTCCAACTGTGGGCAGCGCAGCAAGGAGACCAAGGCTTAATTAGAACCTAAAAAAGAATGTTTAAGGCAGATCCATTTTGACATGGGAAGCGGCACCTTCGCTGCTCCCAAAATAAATTGAATATTAAACAACCATAGGTCCACGGCGTTGTCATTTTATTATAATACAATCCGATCGGACCAATAACACAGAAGTTATTCAAGTCAACGTTTTCAATACAAATGTACGAGCAGCAGCCTGCGCGCTGCTCTCAGTAGTTGACGCCGACATCGACGTCACTCTTTACGTGCGTCGCTGTGTGAATGTGAGCGAGAAAGCTATATGTAGTAGAAGTATTTGTGCAAAATTTATGTTTGAAATTATGAGTGTGGTTACATGTTTGTAACGGATTTTAAAATTGGGAGAAGGGTATCCTACTGTCGGGCGTTCGATTGTAGCCCTACCCACTTGTTCTGCATGCTTTTGCCTTTGCCTTCCGTGTCGTTGCCTTTGCCTTTGCCTTCCGCGTGTCTCGCCTTTGATTTTCCCTTGAAGTTTCCGTTGTTTCTATTTTTGTAGTTCACGTTCTCTTCAGCTCTCTTAGCGGTAATCTTTGTTTCCATTATTATTACTTTTCTCATTGCGTCCGACAGAGGTAGATGCACATCTTCTTCACATAACCGTTCAAAAATTGCACTTGGAAGCAGGGCTGCCAAGTCAGCCTTTTTCCGAACAAATCTGTCCTTTTTATACCCTTCGACCATTGAAAATGGTCAAAAAAGGGTATACTAACTTTGTGCAATGTGTGTAACAGACATAAGGAGGCGTGGTAGACCCCATAAAGTATATATATTCTTGCTCAGGATCACTAGCCGAGTCGATTGAGACATGTCCGTCTGTCTGTCCGTCTGTCCGTCTGTATGAGACAACGGATCTCAGCTATTAAAAAAGCTAGAGACACCAAATTTGGTATGGAACTTCCTATATATAATAGGCAGACAAAGTTTATTTCAAATGTTTGATGCCACGCCCACCGCCCCCGCAAATCGGTAATTTACGATTATTAAGCAAAGTATTAAACTTATAAAGTTGTGCTGTGGTATGTATAATGCTTAATACCATATAAATGTATTCTCCAAATTACAATCCGATCGGACAAATAACACAGGAGTTATTCAAGTCAACGTTTTCAATACAAATGTACGAGCAGCGGCCGGCGTGCTGCTTGGAGTTGACGTCGACTTCGACGTTGCGTCTCGCCGCTTTACGCTCTACGCGCGTCGCTGTGTGAGTGCGAGCGAGTAAGCTATGTATATGTAGAGAAGAATTTGTGCAGAATTTCTGTTTGAAATTATCAGTGTAGTTACACGTTTGTAACAGATTTAGAAAATTGGGAGAAGGGTATCCTACTGTCGGGCGTTCGACTGTAGCCATATTCACTTTTTTTTAATGTGCCCAATAAATTGTTATTAACAAAGGTTTTTTTTGCTTATTTGCTCTTATTTTCAACATATCTTCACATAATTCTTTTTATTCAAGTTGAATTGTCCATATAATCGAAATATCGCCACATAAATTGTGTAAAAACCGTTTTCCCCCGCTATCGATTCGCTGCCTATCGAGATTCAATTAATTGTGAAATATCCCCCGAGAAATTTATAAGCAAAAATTTCGGATATCGTTGCTGAAATTGCACGATTTCAACAATGGGTTTGCAGAGACTATAAAGATGAAGACACTGCCTGCGGTACCTACTGCAAGTGTCTTTAAAACTCGTTGAATATCGTATGAAAGTATGAGTTGTAAGAAATTTAGCCTTTTTTAAATCAAAAACCTATTGTCCTGTTTTTTGTCCTTTTTTGCTGGTCTATCCTTTTATTTTCTGTTTTTTTCGTCTTGATCTATCCTTTTTTAAGAGATGTAGCTGGCAGTCCTGCTTGGAAGACTCATGATGAATTGGTTTAAAACAAATGCTTCCAGATGTTGTCCAAACTTGCAATTCAATGCTAACTGTTTGACACGTGCATACCAACTTGCAACGGTTTCGTTTTCACTTTTTATGGACGTGTGAAATGATTTTCTTTCCCCAAAACACAAGTGTTGGCAGCGTTTAGCGCATAAGCAATATTTCACAAAGTTCTTTGTATGTTTTAGATAACGGTGAGTGTGGACTGCACAAACTATGTAGAACAGTGTACGGTACTGATCCAATAGATTTTAATAACGATGCCTTTTTCGTGTTTTCTGGCGTCAACTACTGAAAGCAGCGCGCAGGCTGCTGCTCGTACATTTGTATCGAAAAAGTTGAGTTGAATAACTTCTCTGTTATTGGTCCGATCGGATTGTAATTTGGAGAATATGTTCATATGGCATACTAAAGCAGTACTTTCTAAGTTGAATACTTTGCTTAATAATCGTAAATTACCGATTTACGGGGGTGGTGGGCGTGGCATCAAACATTTGAAATAAACTTTATCTGCCTATTATATATAGGAACCTCCATACCAAATTTGGTGTTTCTAGCTTTTATACCCTTGTAGAGGGTATATTAATTTTAGCCAGAAGTTTGCAACGCACCTTAGGAGACATTTCCGACCCTATAAAGTGTATATATTCTGAATCAGCATCAACAGAGGAGTCGAAAAATCGATGTCCGTCCGTCCGTCCGTCTGTCCGTCTGTTGCAACTCAAACTAGTCTCTCAGTTTTTGAGCTATCTTTATGAAACTTGGCACACAAGCTTCTTATTGCTGTTGTGAGGCCCGTGTATAAATATTAATACGAGGGTCGTTTGATAAGTCCCGTGACTTTTTGAATAAAAATATTTTTTTTTTTTTTAGAAGAGGTTTTTTTTTCCACCATATTCTCCTTTTAGCTCTATTTTTCTCTACATTTTAGTCCAGCGTTTTTCCAATTTTTTTATTCCTTCCAAATAATAGGTTTTCTCAAGTCAACGTCTTCGGGGAGGATCACTTGGCACTCCTTGATAGCGGTGCTAACAAAAGCGTTATCGGTGGCAAGTTGGCACAGAAGTTAGTTGATAAGGGATTTGTGTTCGGCAAGACGAATAACGTCGTGCACACGGCGGATGGGTAGACGCAGGAGATAGTTGGGTTAATTGCTGTTCCCCTGACGTATCACTCGGTGACAACCGAGTTCGAATTTTTAATTGTACCGACTATTAGACAGGAGCTCATTTGTGGAATGGACTTCTGGAAACGATTTAACATCTCCATCGTTCCAGCATCCATAAATGAAGTCTTCTGCAAATCTGATCCCGATTCGCCTCAGCTAGATTTGACTCACGTCCAAAAATCACAGCTTGATGGCGTGATTACCTTATTTCCATCCTTCGAGAAGAATGGCCTAGGACTGACGACACTCATCCAGCATACTATCGATACAGCAGCCGCAAAGCCAATAAAGCAAAGGTTTTACCCCTTGTCTCCGGCTAACGAGAGTCTCCTGTGCGCTGAGATCGATAGAATGCTAGCGATGGACGTGATCGAAGAGGCTCCTAGTTCTCCATGGTCTTCTCCGGTCACCTTGCATATAAAACCTGGCAAGGTGAGATTTTGTTTGGATGCACGGAAGCTGAACGCAGTGACTGTGAGGGATGCGTATCCTATTCCAATCATGGATGGGCTCCTTAGCAGGCTCCCCCCAGTACACTGCATCTCCAAGATAGATCTCAAGGATGCATTTTGGCAGATCTGTCTGGATCAGGACTCCCGCGCGAAGACTGCTTTTACGGTACCCAATAGGCCATTGTACCAATTCAAGCGCATGCCTTTCGGATTGACCAACGCTCCTCAAACGATGAGTCGCCTGATGGACATCGTGATTCCTTACCAGTTGAAGTCGCACGTCTTAGTCTACTTGGATGATCTTCTGGTGCTTTCTTCCAGTTTTGAAGAGCACCTCATCCATCTGACGGAGGTCGCAACTCAGCTGCGTAAGGCTGGACTGACCATAAACGTCCAGAAGAGTCAGTTTTGTCTCAGGAAGGTGGATTACCTTGGATTCATTGTTGGCGAGGGAACGCTTCAGGTTAATCCGGGCAAGATTCGCGCGGTCGAGGAATTTCCTGTTCCGAAGACGCAGAAGCAGCTTCGCAGGTTTTTAGGAATGACTGGCTGGTATCAGCGGTTTATTCCAAATTATTCAGACGTCATTATTCCGGAGGTAGTCGTGAGCGATAATGGTACTCAGTTTAAAAGCCATGAGTTCACGACTTTCCTTTCGAAATACGGAGTTCGACACGTCTTCACGGGTGCATATGCTCCACAGCCGAACGCTGCCATTAACGCCGCACTTAGAGCATATGTTCAAGGTGACCAACGGGAGTGGGATGTGGTTCTTAGCTACATTAACGGTTCGTTACGCAAGTCATGGCATCAATCTCTTGGCATGTCGCCGTACTTCGTAGTCTTCGGGCAGCACATGATTTCGCATGGAAATGACTACCAAGTGCTGAAGAATCTCAGCATGCTCGGCGATTCTAGTGCAAATGTGCCAAGAGCAGACAAGATCGAGCTGATTCGGTCAAAGATTGACGCAAATTTCCTCAAGGCATACGAGCGGAACAAACATAGCTATGATTTAAGAGCTAAACCACGCACCTTGAAAGTTCTACACGCCCCTTGATTTTCTTCAACTTTAATTCCCGGCCAGTGACCCTAGATAGGATTTTAAATAAATGAATTCAAATTCAAATTTGAATTCAAATAATGGTTATCACCACACCCGATCTGGCAACTTTGAATCGAAACGAGTCTGGCAACTCAAATATCGGCCGACCTGCTCGATCAGTGTTGGTAAGTGGAGTGGCGATATATCGATATTTTCATCATCGTGTTCGATATTCTTTTTTCTCTTCACTAATTGAGAAAAAATTGGAGAACACGCGTCGGTGCAAAATTTTCAAATCGAACGAAATTAAAGTGATCACTCAAAAAGTGTACAAGTCAACATAAAAATTGTTAAGTCGGTGGAACGTAGCTTTGTGTGCTGTTTATATTGTGGGTGTTCGAGGCTGGACGTGAGTATAAGCTTTCCAAAGCTTTGTTGGCCGCTTCTAACCTCGTCTTGCTTTCCAGCTAACCGCTTGTGCCCAGACGAGCGCTAGCGCTCTCGCGCCTTTTCTTCTGGTAGGCGTGCATATTTGCCCCTAACTTTGCTGGTGCCGTGATCGCCCGGCCACCTATAGTGTTTTTGCTATTTTTGGCCTGTATGGTTTCCGAAGCTGAACCTCGGGTAATAGAGAGCCAGTCGAGGTCGGATCATAGACAGCGCGTAAAATTCCGGGGAGTTCTGGAAGGAGCATTGGACACATCTACAAAATTTTCTTTCAAACATTAACTAATTGTACACCAACACATTCAAGCTCACACACACATACGTACTTGCAGTACACATACACATTCAAGTTTATACACACATACGTACTTGCAGTGACTAACTTGGCCTCCGCAGCATCTACTTCAGCATCTACTTCTGCAGGTCAGAAGAAATTAGCTGATCTTATCAGTGTGCCGACGCAAAAAATAGCGTCTAGATCCCCATCCGGGTCGCCAATTCGTCCACTGGACCTGTCGGGATCCGAAAACGAGGGCTTAAGGAGCATTTTGGCCTTGATGAGTGCCAAAATTAACATTGTGCTTTCCGCATTCGAGACGCAGCGTCACGTCACGAAGGAAACCAAAGGCGCAATCTCCGATCTGGCTGCTCTCAATGCTAGAGCGATCCAGCTTGAAGAGGGATTACCCAAAGAGGGCTCTTTCAGGGAATCAAGTACTCAGACAGAGCGACAGACGAAACTGGACCGCTCATCTGCGACCAGCGCAAAAAGGACGCTTGTGAAGGACTCTTCAGTGAAGCCTCCTTTAGTGAAGCTTTCTGCAGAGAAGCCTCCGTTGAGCAAGAGCTCAAAACGGGAGACACGCTCACCAAAGGAGCCAAACTCACTCAGCTATGCGGCTGTTGCCAAGGTCGCTAGCAAAGAGGAGTGGTCCAGGGTGAAGCCTAAGCGCTTGCGCAAGAAGCCAGAGGCTGTCATTCTGAAGAAGACTGGGGATGTGTCTTACGCTGATATGCTCCGCAAGCTGAAAGCGGACCCAAATCTTAATGATTTTGGGAAGCATGTCAAGAAGATCAGGAGAACGCAACAGGGAGAGCTACTGCTAGAGTTAGAGGGTAAAGCTGCAGGCAGTGTTCCCAAGTTTAGAGGGGCTATTGAGGATTCGCTGAAGGAGATGGCAGCGGTTCGAACGGGGGCGCAGAGGATGGCTCTCTCCATCAGCGGAATGGACGAGGCTACGACAGCAGAGGAACTCCTCGGTTGTCTTGCTTCCCAGTTCCAGGACATCGTGGTTAATCCAGATGCAGTGCGCGGCCTGCGTAAAATGCGGGATGGAACCCAGATAGCGACGGTGATGCTCAGCATAAATGATGCGATCGCTGTTCTGAAAGCGGGCACGGTGACTGTAGGCTGGTCACGTTGCCGCATCATTCAGGATCTACGACCGACGAGATGCTTTAGGTGTCTATGCTACGGCCATCGAGCGTCCAGTTGCAAGGCGACCGATCGGTCTGACTGCTGCTTGCGCTGCGGCGAACGCGGGCATAAGGCAAAGGGATGCAATGCCCCACCGAAATGCATGATATGCACCAGCGAGGGGGACAGGAACCACACGACGGGCGGTTTCGCGTGCCCGATCTTTAAGGCGAGCCTAAAAGGAGCTAAGAGCCACTATAATGTTTAATCAAATAAACATTATTCAGCTCAATGTCAATCACTGCGCTGCTGCTCAGAGTCTTCTTACTTAGACAGCTGTGGGGTGCAATGTTGACATCATGCTCCTCAGTGAACCATATATTTATGGTAACACTAACTCGGACATGATCCTTGATGAGTCGGGCAAGGCGGCTATCAAGCTTTGCAGCCCAGTTTATATACAGGATCGGCCGACCGATGCAATGCGTGGCATTGCATACGCGCTGATCAAAGGTGTGCATATTTACAGCTGTTATGCGCCACCTAGCGACAGCCCGGATCAATTTGAAGAAATGATCGATATTCTAGTGAGCCACGCGAGAGGGCGCAGGCCAACGATCATTGCAGGCGACTTCAATGCCTGGGCGACCGAATGGGGCAGCCGTGTCTCCAACTCCAGAGGGCGAGCTGTGATCGATGCCATGTTTCTGCTTGACCTGGTATTGCTGAATGATGGCCGTAAGCCGACATTCAACAACGACAGGGGTACGTCGTACATCGATGTCACCTTTGTCAGCAGAGGCTTAGCAGCGAACGCAAACTGGATGGTCTCCGATGAGGTAACGCTGAGCGACCATGCTCTGATTACCTTTTGCGTGCGACCAAGGGGCACGGGGCGCAGTTTGCAGAGAAAGAAGACGCTCGGTCAAGCTTGGGATGCTAGAAAGATCGATAATGATATGTTGGCATATCAAATCGAGTCTCTATCAATCTCAAGCAGCCATGCGGAGACAATGGCGGCGGACCCTATGAAGCTACTGGTATCAACTTGCGATGCTACAATGCCTAGGAAAAGCAAAGTAAAGCGTAAGAGTCCTGTCCACTGGTGGAGCGACTCCTTACATCAGCTTCGGCAGGAATGCCACAGGACGAGGAGACGTGCAACGAGCCAGAGGAGACCCTAGCCACGCAGAACATCTTCTGGCCTACAAGGCCATGCGTGCAGAGCTCAAAAAAGGAATATCGGCTGCCAAAGCGCGCGCCTTTAAGGACCTGCTAGAGACCGTAGACGATAATCCCTGGGGACTCGCCTACAAACTCGTTAGCAGTAAGTTAAGAAAGAGGGAGGGTGCTCCATCGGAACCCATTGAGATGGCCAATATCGTGGCGGAGCTGTTCCCTGTGCAGACCACGCTATGGCAGCCACTAGAAAATACCCCTGTGTCTCCCTTCCCTTGCGTATCAGTAAGGGAAGTAGTCGAGGCAGCTAGGCGTATAAAGGCGTATAATATAACAAAGCTTCTGGCCTTGATGGGATTCAGTGATTAAGGCTGTGGCGCTGGCCAGACCCGAAATATTCAGGGACAGTGTCTCAGCAGTGTCTCATGGATGGGGTCTTTCCCAAGCGTTGCAAAAGGCAAAAACTGGTATTATTACCGAAAGGTAAGGGGCAAGCACGTGGTGCATGCAACTTCCGACCACTATGTCTGCTGGATATAGTAGGTAAGCTATTCGAGCGTATCCTGTATGCTCGCATAGAAGCAATAACAGAGAGCCCCAATGGCCTGAGTAGACAGCAGTACGGATTCCGGAAGGGAAAAAGTACCCTTGATGCCCTCTCGGCTGTTGTCGACATAGCTAAAAATGCTCTCGACGGTGACAGATGGCTTGGCGGTAGGAAGGAGTACTGCGCTATCGTCACGCTGGACGTCAAAAACGCTTTTAAAACTGCAAGATGGCCCACGATTTTGGGTAGTTACTTCAGGGACCGTGTCCTTTGGTTCGACACGGAAGCTGGCCCGCGAAGCTACCGAGTTTCGTCAGGTGTTCCCCAAGGATCGGTACTTGGTCCGATCCTGTGGAACATTATGTACAATGGGATCTTGGGCATCAGCAAACCAATAGGAGCTGAATTGCACTGCTTTGCAGATGATGTAGCAATAACAGCGGTCGCCAAGACGCTGCCAGAGCTACAGGCAAAGTGCAATGCAACAATTAGCTCAACCATCGGTTGGTTGGGAAATGTCGGCCTGCAAATTGCGGCTCACAAAACTGAGGCTGTCCTGTTGAGTAGCAGAAAATGACTTCAGCGAGATCACTAAAGTACCTGGGTGTCCTTATAGACAACAGGCTTTCCTTTAAGGATCACGCTATATATGCTAGCAGGAAGGCTGGGATCACATCTGCTTCACTGGCTAGGCTCATGCCCAACGTAGGTGGTCCCAGGATGCCGGCCCGCAAGCTGCTAGTGGCTGTGGCAAAAGCCACTTTACTTTATGCTGCTCCTATCTGGAGCAAAGCCACACATAAAGGGTCTTATATGAAAGGCGCGCGATCGGTGATGCGGACTATGGCCGTCAGGCTCATTAGAGGATTCAGGACCATATCCGAAGACGCAGCACTGGCTTTGGCAGGCATGCCGCCTATAGATCTGGAGATAAAGGCACTGGGCTTAATCCGAGATGGCGTTCCTCGGGTTGAGTCCCAAGAGTGGTTGAAGGGAGAGTGGCAAGCTAGATGGCAAGCGTCGCACCTGGGTGTTGGACCTACCAGCTGATCCCAGTATTAGCGGAATGGGCAGAGTGTCAACACAAGGCAGTGGACTACCACCTGACCCAGTTCCTCACTGACCATGGCTGTTTTCGGGCCTACCTATTTCGGTATCGCCATGTAGACTCAGCCGAGTGCCTTTACTGCACTATTGCTGCTGTAACAGCGGAACATGTCCTTATGCATTGTTCCCGTTTTTAACTGGAGAGAGATCAGCTTGGGTCTCTGTCTGGTGGGCCGCTCAGCCCAAGAGCCTTGTTCTTTGCCATGTTGGCGGACAAAGCTGCATGGGAGCTGAGGCATGGTATCATCATTAATATGATGAAGAGGGTTCGAGCCGACGAGGAGCTGAACAGATCAGCTAGATAAGTAAGATAAAAAAGTAGATAAGTAGTTAATAAATAAGGAGCTTAATCCCTGTGTGGTAGCGGGACTAGAATTCTACCTCAGCGAGCTGGACTTGTCGTATAAGGCGACTAAAGAGTTAAAGAGTTAATTAGTTAAGAATATGTTGACTAATACTCGTAAAGGGGCGTCACGCTTTATGCTACGCATTCTAAGTGGGAGTGCGACTTAGCATCACATCCTGCTCACCAAAGTATTACCTTAGCTGGTTGTTCCGGTGAGCACTTTAAGGACTGGTGAGCGTACGGGGGTTTTTCTTTTAGTACGTAGGCGTAACCCTATCTGTATTACCAGTAGGGCTATGAATCGTGCATGCCATCTAGGTGGTATCTTTCGAAGATTTTTAATAGTTTCCTCCGATTATGTATAAAAAAAAAAAAAAAATACGTACTTGCAGTACACATACACATTCAAGTTCATACACAAACACGTACTTGCAGTACACATACACATTCAAGTTTCATACACACATTTACATTTTAAACACACTTATGTACTTATAGTACACAAAAACATTCACAGCCACGTTTATATATACACCATTCTCATTCATTCCTAGTTTTCACACTCATTCATTTAATTCATTATACCCTTCGACCATTGAATATGGTCAAAAAAGGGTATACTAACTTTGTGCAATGTATGTAACAGGCATAAGGAGGCGTGGCAGACCCCACAAAGTATATATATTCTTGCTCAGGATCACTAGCCGAGTCGATTGAGACATGTCCGTCTGTCTGTCCGTCTGTCCGTCTGTATGAGGGAACAGATCTCAGCTATTAAAAAAGCTAGAGACACCAAATTTGGTATGGAAGTTCCTATATATAATAGGCAGGTGAAGTTTATGTTAAATGTTTGATGCCACGCCCACCGCCCCCGCAAATCGGTAATTTGTTATTATATATATATAGAATATATTTTTATTAACGTAGCTTCAGTAATCGGAACTACCTCTAATGAACGATCACATCACAAAATTGCTGTTATGTTACCTTAACTAAGGTAAGCCCTCTAATCTTGAATTATGTTATATTATTAAATCTGTTGAAAATACAAAAGTCACACTTATGCATAATTGTGAATTAAGACGACCATGGCGTTATTTGTCATTCACATGGCATGGTTTACCATTCACATGCATTCACATGTTATAGAGTAATCGTTCTATTCGCTTGCAGACAATGAGACAGTGCGGTTGGTTCAAACGGTTGCTTAAATAAAATAATTATGGAAGTGTCAAACAACAATAAAAGTGTTTCACTATTTGGTTGATGGGCTGTCTTATAATATACGATACTTAATCGTATTTTATTATATTAAATTCAATAGGTTATGGGCCCAGTCACATTTTCGGCCAAGTGGTGAAATAGTTTAATTGTGCAAATAAGAAAAATTAAAATAAATATAAGTGATTTTTCCTATTTAAATATATGTATTTATTGAAAACAAATACATAGAGAGCTTTGCGAAATACATACATATGTATGTATAGCGATACACAAAAACGTTTGGTTGTATATTATTATTATTATTATATAAGAGAGAGTCTCCCAGCGGAGAAGGCGCGAGGCACTGCGACCAATAAGTTCTTTTGTACCCAGAATGCTCTCCCTGTCATGACAAAAGCTGTTCTGCTTCCCTAATGAAGCATAACAGATCTTTCGTCGAGGAACGGACAATCTGCTCTGGAGTTGCGATTTCCGCGTGCAGATGTTTCCTCCTTGTCCATACCAAGGCCGGACAGTCACATAGAATGTGTTTGGTAGTTTCATCGTCCTCTTTGCAGAGCCTGCACTCCGCGTCCGAGGACAAACGCATTTTATTGAGGTGGTAGTTCACCAAGTGGTGGCCACTTAAGTAACCAACAAGGAGATAGAGGTCTCTCCTTGAGAGTAGCTTGGTCCTCCGATCAACTTTGGGATTGGTAAGCTCTTTAGCCTGCCGCATCCCTGATTGGAAGAACCAGTAGCGTTCAGTTAATCTTCCAGCCCAGGATTTCACAAGGGAGGAGATAGTAGACCACCCCACGCCACAGAAGGGTTCGGGGCCGATCAAGGTGGCTGATGACCCAGCCCTCGCTAGTTCGTCCGCCACCTCATTGCCCTGGAAGCCAGAGTGCCCAGGTACCCAAATTAGGGTAACTTTATTTCTTAATGACAGCCTCTGGAGACACTTCCAGCAGTCAGCCACCATACGCGAGTCTACTCTCTTTGAGGAGAGGGCTAGTATGGCCGCTTGGCTGTCCGAGAAGATGTAGATTTTCGCTCCTCTAGTCCCCTTCTCAAGGATAAGACGGCAGCAGAACTCAATGGCGTGAACCTCTGATTGGAAAACTGTGGGCCAGTTGCCCATAGCGATCGAGGTCCTGGAGTTGGGACCATGTATCCCAGCTCCAACCCCCTGTTCAGTCTTTGACCCGTCGGTATACCAATGTATACCATTTGGGTCTCTGATGGGGTTGCCAGCATCCCAAACCCTGCGGTCCGGGATGAGGGTTCTAAATTTTGCACCAAAGAAGAGTTCCTTGGTCATAGAATCTGATCTAGTGCAGATCTCTAAGCCAGGAATATCTTTGAGTAGGCTAGCATGTCCAGATTCGGTAGCTAGAAGCCCAGATTGGAGCTTGATTCTAAGAAGGCTCATAGCAGCAACTTATTTTATACGGATATGCAGCGGAGTCAGATTCAAAATCGATTCCATTGCTGCAGTGGGACAGGTGCGGAGTGCACCCGTCAAGGAAAGGCAGAGCAGCCTATGCAGTTTCGTGCATTTATTGATGGCAGTGACCTGCGTAACCTTTGGCCACCACACAATAGCAGCGTAGGTTACGATCGGTCTTACCATCATCTCAAAAAGCCACCTAATGGTGCAGGATTTGAGACCCCATATTCTACCGAAAAGCCTTCTACATGCCCACATGGCATGAGTGGCCTTTGATAGAGTGTTATGCAGGTGGGAGTTCCAGTTTAGTCGCTTATCAAGGGTTACCCCTAGATATTTGACTTCGTTGGAAAGTTCCACAGGAGAGCCGCCAATATGTAATTGACCAATGTCAATAGAATAACGCTTAGTGAAGGGAACAATGATTGCCTTTTGAGGATTGATGCTAAGACCTACATCATCGCACCATCTACTGACCGTGTTCAGAGCTGATTGCATCAGCTCTGTCACGGTGTTGGCATAGTTCCCGTTCACTACGAGAGCCAGGTCGTCGGCATAGCCAATCGCTTCCACGCCCTGTTCTGCGAGTATGATTAGTAGTTCGTCAACTACTAGGGACCAGAGCAAGGGGGATAAAACCCCTCCCTGGGGACACCCTTTTACCGCACTAATATGGGCGGTCGTCGTGTCCAGGGTCGAGGAGATAATCCGGTGTTTGAGCATGGCGTCAATCCACCGGACTATGGGACGGGCAATGTTCCTGCGCTCAAGCGCAGTAGAGATAGACCCGTAGCCGGTATTATCGAAAGCACCCTCTATATCAAGAAAAGAGCACAGAGCAATGTTCTTTGATACGAAGGCCCTTTCGATCTTACTCACTAATTTGTGGAGAGCGACCTCAGTCGATCTACCGGCTATATACGCGAACTGCGTGGGGTGCAGAGGGTTGTTTTCCTGTAGAGAGCACCGAATGTGCA
Organism: Zaprionus tsacasi; assembly: GCA_018904105.1. NCBI lineage: Eukaryota > Metazoa > Arthropoda > Insecta > Diptera > Drosophilidae > Zaprionus > Zaprionus tsacasi. The sequence continues at coordinate 69,226 of JAEIFR010000202.1, read as the reverse complement.
AGTCTAGGAGCCTTTCCGCAGTCTTGAGCAGAAAGAAGGTAAGGCTGGTCGGCCGGTAGGACTTAGGCTAGTCAAGAGGACGATTCCACTGTTTGGGGATGAATACCACATTGACTCTCCTCCTAGAGTTGGGTATGTATCCCCAAGTGAGACTGGCTCTAAGAAGGCCGACCAGTGGATCGAGGATATGATCCAGACTATTTTGAAGAAGGGCTGGAAAGATTTGATCACCCCCTGGGGCTTTGAAGGGGGCGAAGGAATCAACAGCCCATTTGACCTTTTCAGGATCGAAGATGGTACTACTTCCCTACAATCTTGAGTGAAAGAGCCATCTGCTCTTTTTAGAAGCCCTATACCATTAGACGATCCTTTGGCTAAAACCTTGTGGAGTCTCGCTGCCTCTGGCAGAGATTCTATGCTACCACAGTAGCTGCGCCACGTATCGCGTTTGGAGCGTCTAATGTTCTTATTATAGTTTGTGAGAGCGTCCCTATAGACGTCCCAACTTATACGGCTAGATCTGGCCTTGTTGAAAAGGCTTCTAACCTTCCTTCTTTGAGCAGCCAAGTCTTCGTTCCACCAAGGAACTTTACGGTTGACCGTTAGTGTCTTCCGTACTGAGCTGGCTTCGAAGGACGTAATAAGCACATCTTGGAGCAGGTTGGCACTAAGTTCTATCTCACTGACAGAGTTAGGATTGCTGATCAACATGTCTGCTTTCAAAGCCACAGAGGCTTTGAAGAGTACCCAATTTGTCTTTTTAGGACAAAAGGAGTTCTGGCGGATCTCGACTTGGCCAGGGAGGTCGAACCTGATGTGCTGATGGTCCGACAAGGTGGCTTCGTCTGTGACCCGCCAGTTTATAAGCGAACTCGCAATTGAGCTGCTTATTAGGGTGAGATCTAATACCTCTTCCCTAATGGAATTAATAAACGTCGGTTTACACCCGACGTTCGCTATGTCTAAATGACAACACATTAAATAGTCAAGGAGAGACTCACCACGTTTGTTGACGTCGCTGCTCCCCCAGATTGTGTGATGGGCGTTGGCATCACAGCCAATCACGAGCGGCTTGTTGTGAAGGCGGCAGAATTCCACAAGCCGCTGAACCTCTGCGGGGGTACTTCGTCCACATCGCCCGGGAAGTAAGCAGAGGCGATCACCACTTCCCGGACGCCATCAGCAGTGGCTACCTCTATAGCCGTTGCCACCAGGTCTCTGTGAATGAAGTTGGTTAAAGGAAAGTGTCTCACACTGTTATTGATCAGTATAGCAGTGCGAGGGGCACCTCCCATACGGTCATATAATAACTAACATGATCCGCATGATAGTCCACGGACGAGGCCACCATTAACCATGGCTCTTGGACGAGTCAGGTCAATCTCATCTTTACAGACGACCCTGCACAGGGTGGCTGACGCTCCTCTGGCGTGGTGCAGAATCGCCTGGAGCACTCTAATTAAGCTCCGCATCCTCCCTCAGCGCCTTAGAGACAAGGCCACATGCCTTGCCCCCCCGAGAGTCGTTGCCTCGGATGCCCTTCGGCAGTCTGGCTGAGCTGCTAGGGAGAGGTCGCCTAGCGATCCCAGGCGCGGGAGGTGCCCTTGCGGGTTGTTTGCGCCCAGCGCTGACTGTGGGTCTGGCAGGGGCCAGGAGGCGCCCGCTGCCAGCCACCGTCCTGGTGCGGTCCGTTGAGGGGTTGGGGGCGGAGACCACAATGGTTGGGGGTTGGGGATGGGGGCTTTCTGCGCCACTGCGGCCGCAGCACTGGTGGACGGTACCGGGGCGGCAGCCACTGCTGTCGCATAGGTAGGGTCCAGAGGGGCGCTGGAAGGGGGTGGAATGGTTGGAGAGGGGGATGGGGGACGGGCCGGGGAGGAAGAGGCTCTGGGGATGGAGTTCTTCAAGAGAAGTTTGATTCGTCCAAAGACGAATTTCACCTTCCCGTTGCACTCCGTCAGAGCCTTATACGACTCCTCGTCGACCAACATCGCGAGGTGGGTCGCAGTGCCAGTGAGGGTATGCTGGACCACCCGCCACTGCTTGGTCGAGAACAAATCCACGTTCTGGATACCAAGGTATCGCAAGATATCGGCGGGTGTGAGTCCAGCACTACTGGGGAAGTAACCTCTAATGAGGTGTGCTTTGGGGAACTCGGACTCCTCCAGTAGTTTAATGTTAAGGGAGCTGATGGACTTGATGTGTCCAACGGCTCCCCTGACCCAATCGGCAGTGAGGCTATCCTCGCACACCAGGAGCAGCCCTTCATTTCGAGGTATGCAACCGTCGAAACCCGAACTGGCACCCGATGTGGGATGAAGCAGCAGAGCCTTGGCAATGCTAGCTTTCACCGTGGCCACTTGCTCCGGTGAAAGCGGGTTTTTAGAATCAGCCGAAGTGAAGCCCAGTTTCACACTGCTCGACACCTGGCTGAGAGGTGGCTTTGTGGACTCCACATAAGTCTTTTTGGGCTTCTTTGAAGACCCTTGCGGTTCGAGGACGGTATCATCAGCGCGCATCCGTTTGGCCTTGGTTTCCACGGGGGGCGCGGTGGCGATAGCCAGAGCTTCTGCTCTGCTCGAACCCTTTGCGAGTGCGGCTTTAAAAAGCCTCTTCTCACGGGTCTTCAGTTTAACGAAGGCGTTCTCAGAGTCCAGTCGCAGCCTCTGTATCTGAGAGCCTGCTTCCGTGAGACCTGACCTCTGCGAGGCCACGGAAGCGTCGTCAGCTAGGCTGATCAGATCAGCGTCAGAGGACATCACCTCGACGAGCTGCTGCCGGCCTGAGCAGCTATTGGACGAGCAATCAGCACTTGCGAACTCGTCGTCCGAGGGAGTCCGTGGCCTGTCCGGGTCCCCTAAAGTACCAGGGCCAAGACCCGTGGTATTGGGGGTGGAAGCCAGCAGCCCACTGGCTGCAGTGCTGTTGTTGAGGTCGGCCGTTAAGGCGTCGCCCTGGGTTGATGCTGTCGAAGTCGCATCCTACTTATCTTTATTAAAATTTGTTTCCATAGTTTGGACTAGAGGTGGGCGCGGGCCTACTTTTTGAGGCCCGGCCCGGCACGAGGCCCGCACGATTTTTTTTAAAAAGCACGGTCCGGCGCAAGCCAAACACGAAAATTTCAACAAAAAAAAAACCCATGCATTTTTTGTAATTTATAGTATGTAATATACAAAGAAACTTAGTTAAGTCCAATACTTATTAATATTAACAGGGTTATAATATACAGGTTTTTAAACATAACTTATGGCAAGTTCTTATTTAAAAATAAAATTTTTTTAAAGTTTGAACTTTTTAAACGTGTACGACGCTCATTTAATATTATTCCAGAGGTAGAAAATAATCTTTCGGTCGTTTTTGTTGTTTTTGCAAGATATGGCAACAAGATGTAACTGGCAAGTCTTTACTTATTAAGTTGAGGTCACTACATAACTTTCAAAATTGTAACAAAATTTGGGCCGCTATAACATATAGCTGCACACCATTTAAATATTTTTCGGCTTCAATATCAAAAGTTTTTAATTGTAAACCTGTTTTGTTTTTGGAAATACAGTGCATTATCAATAATTTTAATTATACAGTCCCGACCCCTATTTTTTCCATTGAAATTCTCAGACTTTAATTCCACAACTGTTATAGGAACAATCAGTCAGCCCTCTGTCTGTTGCAAGCAATTAGTCCCCCAGTTACCATGACTATTCTTCTTAAATATTGGCGATAAGAAACGCATTTCCTTGAAGGGAGGCCTTCATTAAATAAGGGCCGAACATAATGTGCCGTTGATCGGACTGCAATATCTTTTAGCTTTAAAGAATTCTAACGGTCGATTTTTTAGCCGCATTATGATTTCAAGATATCGAGCATTTCAGTGGCGCACCACCTTCAAATTAATTATGTGCGGAATAATAAAGTTTGGGCCTCAAAATCGGAGCTTTATAACTTATAACGGTCAACGTCGGCCTTTTGAGAGTACCTCTTGGCATTTTTATGAGAACCTGAGTACACATATAGCCGGAACGAAACTGCGATTTTTAGGCAAAAGCTTCGTTTTTCCGAAGGTAGCCCGCGGGCCACTTGTTTAAAATTTACCCCGTTCCCATGTCTAGTTTGGACCCACGAGTAGGCGGGAAGGGAAGGTCGCCCACGGCATAGCCCGCGTGCCGTGGGAAGTCTAGATGAAACTGGAGGGCGACAGGTATCCAGAGTCCACATACTAACGACCGGGCTACCCCCCGGCCATGCATCCCTTGGCGTATGCTGTTCCGCCTTGGATTGGGGTGATTTATAGAATCACAATCTTCGCCTGACTACAATTAGTCAGCACCCCTAGCAAAAACATGACCGTGCTAGGGGCCTGCATCCAGCCGCCCTCACGTGGAGAGTATAGCCGCACTTCCGACAGTAGAAGCAAGGACGGCACGTACCTCAGCCAAAGCTAGGGTTCCATGTGATTCCCCTTACTGTCTCTGACGGCTGACGGCCTATGTATTTGGTTGTATATATGTAAGTAAAAAAAAAAATCAGTACAGCAACGAAAAGTGATTCTAAGAAGCGCAAAGCAAACTGAGGAATAAAGAAGAAGAATAAGAAAAAAGAACAGTTAGTTTTGCCATAGCGACTACACGTGGTCAAAAGTCAAAAGAAAAAAAAAGACATGGATAAAGGAAAGAGGAATATAAAACCGTTTAACGGGGAAAAATATTCAATTTGGAAGTTTCGAGTTAAGGCACTGTTAGAGGAGAACGATTTGTTAAATGTAATTGAGAAAGAACAAACAGAAGTAAGCGAGGAAGTAAAACGGGCAGAAAGAAGTGCAAAGGGAATCATAATAGAATATTTGAGTGATTCTTTTCTAAGTTTTGTCAACAATGAAAATTCGGCCAAGCAGATTTTTGAAAAATTGGATACTATTTATGAACGTAAAAGCTTGGCATCTCAACTGTCACTACGCAAGCAATTATTTCTCTTTAAAACTAAAAGGTGATACTCTGCTAGTAAACCATTTTCACTTATTTGATGATTTGATAACTGAGTTAGTTGCGGCCGGAGCCAAGTTGGACGAAATGGACAAAATTGCTCACCTACTTAATACACTTTCGACTAACTATGAAGGAGTAATAACAGCTATAGAAACTCTTACTGAGAGCAATTTGACATTAGACTTTGTTAAGACACGGCTACTCGATCATGAAATTAAGTTAAAAGGAATTAACAAAGACACAAGTGCTAAAGTGCTGCAAGCTATAGGCGATCGAGAGTCTAGGGAAAACACATACAAAAACAAAGCTAGGAAATCTATGAAGAAACCTTTTAAGAATTAGTCTAAACTAAAATGTTTTCATTGCAAGAAATTGGGTCATATGTATAAGGAAAGATTGCTTTCAATTAAAAAGGCAGGCAGGAAACCAGAATGTTCCCGATGGAAATAATGTTAGAGAGCGACAGGCTCAGATGGCGACAAAAACACAGCCACGTGCGTTTGCATTTTTGATGAATGCAGAAGATAGAAAGAGAAGAGAAAAGAAGAAGAAGGTAGAAACGCAGCAAAAATGCGCATTTGCATTTATGGTGAAATTAGCCAATTACACTGAAAAGCCAGATGAAGTAAATTTTATATTAGATTCGGGGGCATCAGATCACCTAGTGAATGATATTAATTTATTTTCGGAGTATGAGAATTTAAATTTAAACGTGGCTATTGAGATTGCAAAGCGTGGAGAATTTGTTTATGCTACTGCAAAAGGACAAGTTAAACTTAACAATTCCGGAAACAACATTACATTACACAACGGGCTGTATTGTAAGAAAATCCCGCACAATTTGCTATCCGTAAAGAAGATGATAGATGCTGGAATGTCCGTCGAATTTAAGAAGGATGGCATTAAAGTAATCAAGAACGGTAACTTGGTATTTGAAGGACTATGTGAGTATAATGTACCGACTATTAAATTTACTTTAAATAGTAAGGTATATACATCTGCAATATCAAATGATGTAGAGTATCGCTTGTGGCATGAAAGATTGGGACATATAAGTGTTGGAAAATTCCTAGAAATTAAACGAGATGGCTTGTTTGAAGATAGTGAACTTATAAAAAACGTACAAGTAAATAGTAGTAAATTATGTGAGGCGTGTGTTAACGGAAAGCAATCAAGACTAAAATTTGAAAAACACAAAAATAAAGAAAATATTGAACGCCCACTATTTGTAATTCATTCGGATGTATGCGGTCCGATTACGCTCTCAACTATTGATAATAAAAACTACTATGTAGTATTTATTGATCAATATACACATTATTGTGTGACGTATTTAATAACTTATAAATCAGACGTGTTCTTTGTATTTAAAGATTTTGTAGCAAAAAGTGAGGCTCATTTCAATTTAAAAATGGTTAATCTATATATTGATAATGGAAGAGAATATCTCTCTAATGAAATGCGTGAATTTTGTGTCGAAAAAGGTATCAGCTATCATTTAACGGTTCCTCATACCCCACAGCTAAATGGTGTTGCAGAACGGATGATTAGAACAATCACTGAAAAAGCTCGCTCTATGATTAACTGTACTAAACTAAATAAAAGATTTTGGGGTGAAGCTGTTTTGACAGCAACATATTTAATTAACAGGTCCCCAAGTAGAGCATTAAAAAATATAAGAAAAACACCATTTGATTTGTGGCATAAAAAGAAGCCAGTATTAAAATATCTAAAGATATTTGGCTCGACAGTGTATGCACTAAATAATGTGCGAAAGAGAAAATTTGACGAGAAATCGATCAAAACTATACTTGTCGGATATGAGCCAAATGGTTATAAGTTGTGGAATGAGAACTAAAAAAAATTTATGACAGCTAGAGATGTAGTGGTGGATGAAATAAATATGAAATCGGTGACTTCAAATGAAAATGACTCTGTGGAAAAACATGATGTTTTTGACCAATACAGTGATTCTCTAATTGAAGAGAATTAAGAGTCGAATTTCCCATTGCAGGAAAATACGGATTCGAAGTCTGATGAAAATCTAAATGAAAAATATTTTTTTTTAAAGGCAAAGGTGCCGCTTCCAACGTTCAGTTGAATCTGATCTTGACATTGTATTCTTAGTGTCTAAGTAAGCCTAAAGCTTATCGTGGAGAGAGATGGTTATGCTTATGCTAAACGTTATGCTAATTATGCTAAATATTACATGTGCAATTATGCTCTCTTAAGCTTGAGCGCTATGTAACAGAATGCAGACATTCTGTTAAATGTTATGTTAAATGTTACATGTGTATTTATGCTCTCTTAAGCTCTCTTAAGCTAGAGCGCTATTTAACAGAATGCACCCACGTGCACATTCTGTGAGAGCGCCGATCCGCTCGCTTTCTGTTAACATTCTAACGGTGTGTACAGTAGTTATTAAAAATGTATTCATACTACATCTCCCTCCTTTTGGAAAATAACGTAATATATGAAGTTATTTTAATTTTAATTTTAATTTTTAATTAACAAAGGAAGATTTTTTTTTTTTTTGTTTGTTTTCTTTTTTTTTTTTTAATATATTGAATTAAAAATAAGTATACAAATGTAGATGAAGTATTTTTGTCTTAGCATGGCCATACTAATTACAATTGTGAAATAAACATTTTTAATTTATCCTTATGTACTTTCTGTTTTTTGTTCTTTTTATTTCTAATTACTATGTTGTTATTCGTTTCTATTCTAATTACTTCCAATGGTCCTATATACATTGGTTCTAGTTTATGACCTGTTTCGTTTTTTACTAAAACGTTATCTCCTACCTTTAGTTTAAAATCGCTAACTTTCTTATCATAATTGTTTTTTTGTTTTATTTTGTTGCTTTCTAATAATATGCGTGCCCTCTTGTACGCGTTTTCTAGTCTAAATTTAACTTCTTTAGCGTAGTCATCTACGTTATATATAGGGTCTATATTATCTATGCTACTAAGTTGTTTTGCTAAGTTACTAGTTTTACCAAATACAAGTTCATATGGACAGTAATTATGTGTTACGGATGGTGTAGTGTTAAAGCAATAAACAAAATATTGTAACCATATGTCCCAGTCAGTTTTATCTACTGATATATATGAACGTATGTATTCGTTGAAGGTTCTATGACTTCTTTCGACGGTACCTAGTGTTTGGTGGTGATGAGCTGTAGACGTTATGTTGTCTATTTTTAAATATTTACACAAGTCGGTTATAATGCTATTTTTATATTCTGTTCCCATGTCCGTAATGAACGTCTTCATTGGACCGTACTGCAGAATAAAAGATTCAAATATAGCTTTTGCGACTGTATTTGCATTTTTATTGGGAATTGGTATGGCAACTAAATATTTTGTTAAATCACAGATTAGAGTGACTGCATATTCATTACCATTTTCAGATTTAGGTAGTGGACCAATAGTGTCTACTATCACTCTGTCAAAAGCGTAAGTGGGTGTCTCTGTTAGTGGTTGTAAGGGCGTTGTTTTAGACGTCAGGCATTTTACATTAACAGCCTTACCTTCGAATTGGATGGTCAAAGGGTATATAAACAGTATCTTTGAACTTTATGTAACATACATAAGAGGCGTGACAAGCCCACAAAGTAATATATTCTTGCCACGGCATGATCAAGATCACTACGAGTCTGCCATGTCCCGTCTCGTCTGTCCGTCTGTCCGTCTGTCTGTTTGAGACAACGGATCTCAGCTATTAAAAAAGCTAGAGACACCAAATTTGGATGGAGGTTCCTATTATTATTCCCAAGCAGTTGAAGTTTATTTCGTATTAATGCGCGTGCCACCCACCGCCCCATCTAATGCAAATCTACTAAGTTGTTTTGCTTAGTTTTAGCAAACTATTAAACTTATACAAGTTCATATGGACTATTATGTGTTACGTGTGTAGTGTTAAAGCAATTAAACAAAATATTCTAACCAAATTCCCAGTCAGTTTTATCGACATTAATATACATGAACGTAGTATTCGTTGAAGGTTCTATGACTTTTTCGACGGTACCTAGTGTTCGGTCAGGAGCTCTAGACGTTATGTTGTCTATTTTTAAATATTTACACAAGTCGGTTATAATGCTATTTTTATATTCTGTTCCCATGTCCGTAATGAACGTCTACATTGACCCTACTGCAGAATAAAAGATTCAAATATAGCTTTTGCGACTGCATTTGCATTTTTATTGGGAATTGGTATTTGGCAACTAAATATTTTGTTTAAATCACAGATTAGAGTGACTGCATATTCATTACCGATTTTCAATTTAAATAGGGACCAAGAGTGTCTACTATCACCTGTCAAAAGCGTAAGTGGGTGTCTCTGTTAGTGTAAGGGGTTTTTTGTATGTGTCGTTGTTTTAGACGTCAGGCATTTTTGACATTTTTTTATGTACTCTTTTATATGACGTGTCATATTTTTCCAATAATAATATCTTTTAATTTTCGCTAGCGTTTTTGTTATGCCTGTATGACCTCCTTGAATTGGATCGTCATGGTATGTAAACAGTATCGCTTCTTGATCTTTTTGATCATATATTTGGGTCACCGGCTTGAGTAGCGCTACTCTTAATACTTTTAATAATTTATTGCCCATTCTTTTAAAAAGAGTCCATTGAAATCGTTTCAAAGATCTTTTCGCTCGGTGCCACTTTGAGTTGGCTGATCTCGTGTATACCGGCTTGTGTTTCAAGCCTTTGGAAGAACTGACCTAAGTCTAGAATTCCATTGGTGTACAGATCACTAACATCAATTCTTGCTATAACTTTATTTCCACGTTTAAATAAACATTTTGATTCAGTTATTCGCAAGGTCACTACTTTTCGTATTTCGTCATTATTAATGACTTCGTATACGTTGGGCTTAGAAGCGTTAACAAGAGTTTCTTCTCGTTTATTTATATTTGTTTCTGCGCAGAAATTTTTCTGTTTACTTTGTTGTCTTGTAGTGACTTTTAAGACGTTTGCTGACATATCCTTCAGCTCATTTATTGTAATACGTGACAGTGCATCTGCCACAAAATTGTCTTTTCCCTTTAGATACTCTACAGTGAAATCATATTCTTCTAATTCCAACCTCATGCGTGTCAATTTAGAACTTGGATTAACCATTGAAAAAAGATATGTGAGTGGTCTGTGATCGGTTTTTACTAGGAAGTGTTTGCCATAGATATATGGTCGAAAATGTACTATTGCCCAGTGTATCGCTGCTAACTCTTGTTCTGTTGTACTCTTATTACTTTCACCCTTTGTGAATGATCTAGATGCGTATGCAACTGGAAGTTGGAGTCCATTATGGCTTTGAGTTAAAACTGCTCCGCATGCTTGCTTACTTGCATCTGTTATTATGCAAAATTCTTTGCTAAAGTCAGGATATTGTAGCAAGGTTGGATTCATTAACGCTTGCTTTAAATAATCGAATGCGTTCTGGCATTCTTCTGTCCATTCAAAAGGAACATTCTTTTTACATAAACTCGTTATGTGCCGTGAATAGTCGGCGAAGTTTTTTATAAAACGTCGATAGTAATTGCAGAATGCAACAAATCGTCTAGCGCTATCTGCATCTGTGGGAATTGGATACTTTTGGATGACGTCATATTTCTTGTCATCAGGCAAGATTCCTTTATCAGTGCATTTATGGCCTAAAAAGGTTACTTCATGCATGAAGAATGAACATTTTTCTGGGTGTAATTTCAGGTTATACTTCCTACATATGTCAAAGACGTTTGTTAAATTTTTAACCATATGTTTTTCGGAGCAACCAATTACAACCAAGTCGTCCATGTATAGGAAAGCTTGCGAAGGTTCTAATCCAGAGAATGCTATAGTCATCATTCGTTGGAATGAATTGGGCGCTATTTTTAAGCCGTATGGCAGTCGCGTGAAGCGATATGAGCCATTGCTCGTTGAAAATGACGTTATATTTCTAGAATTTTCATCAAGTTCTATTTGATGAAAACCAGACATTAAGTCTAGACATGAGAAATATTTTGCTCTTCCTAATTGATCGAGTATATCGTCTATTCTAGGGAGCGGAAATTTATCGGACAGTAGTTTTTTATTTATTTGACGATAGTCTATTACTAATCGCCATCTTTTATTATTAGAATCCGGTAGAGCTTTTTTCGGAACAAGTAGCAGTGGGCTGTTGTATTCTGATACAGATGGTTCTACTATTTTGTCTCTAATAAGTTTTTGTACTTGGGACTTTATTTCTTCTATGTGGTTATGAGGGTTTCTGTAGTTTTTTATATAAACTGGTTCATTGTCTTTCAATCTTAATTTTTGTTTATAAAAATTATTTGTTGTAATTGATTCGGTTTCAAGTCCGAATACATCACTGTATTGTATGCATAATTTTTCAAGTGTGTTTTTGAAAAGTGGCGGAAAATTTTTTTTTAGCTTTGCCAATACATTTTCCATTCTTTCTCTTTTGTCGGATTTAATGACGTTGTAATTTTCTAATGATTCATATTCTATTTTATCTAGGTTCACCATTTGGTTATTTGCTGTTGTATTTAGTAGTCGGACAATAGCCATGTTAGCTTTTGCTACCATATTCGCTATAAAAATACCAGGTTGAATTTCTTGATTAGGTATTAATATATCAATATCAGACGGACTTATTGAAATTCTACGGATTACTTCGGATCTTGCTGGTAGAAGAGTTGTGTTATTTCCAGCATTATATGTAATTGGTACATAAATCGGATATTTTAAGTTATTGGGTCTAATTATTAACCAGTCCTCATTCGTTTTGAAGTCAAGTTGACAATTGTACTTCTTAATAAAGTCAATGCCTAGTATACCATCACATGGTATTGGAAATTTAAAATTAACAACGTGAAAATTGTGTGGTATTACGAATTTTCCTGTTTGAATTTCTGTATTGATCATTCCTATGGAGTGTTCGACTCCTTGGCCTATGCCTTGAATATTTATCTGTTGATTATTATCAACGTTCGTGGATTCTATGACATTTTCTTTTAAAAGTGAAACGTCTGCTCCAGTGTCTATTAGGAATGTCAAGTTTTTGTTTGTTTCTACATTTGAAAAATTTGCATATATATTTAGATTGAGATTGATCGAATAAACTAGTTTTGTGTATCTAAAGGTCCTTGTTGGTTTTCCGAAGAGCCTTGTGTAATTCGGACATTGTTGTTATTGTTATTTGTGTTGTTATAACTTCTACCTCGATTGGGATTGTTATTACCGCGGTTACCGCTTCCTCGGTTACCTCGGTTATTGTTTCTATTTCTGTTGTAATTGTTATAATTGTTAAAATTTCCATTATTGTTTCTGCCTCTATTTGAGTTGCCATTACGGTTGCCTCTATTATGACGACAGAACAATACTGTGTCGCTCTTCCCAGTTGCGTCGGTACAGCTACCAACGAACTTTGAGATAGCGTCGTTCATTGTGTTGAAAGTACCAGCTTGCATTATAAGCTTTACTTTCTCTATGGAACAATTTGTGGTCATAGCCTTGATAGCAATTTGTGTGCTATATTTATTGGCTAGTCCGAGTGGAAGTCCATCACTAATATATGCACTTTCAAGAGCTTTAGTCATATGTTCAACCTCTTTTGTATATTGGTTGGCAGTTTTATTCTTTTGTTGAAGGTTCATCAGCTTTGCTGTTATCACTTCAACTGATTCACCTTTAACGTTTCTTCTAAGACTTGAAATTACCTGTGTTATTGTAGTTTCACTGCTTATTAGATTTCTCGCTGTGCCTTTTAGTTTGGTTTTTAGAACCGAAACAGCTAGAGATTCATGTTCTCCTTTAATTATGTTTATTATATTTAAAGCATCTATAAAACTTGTCAAGTTTTCAGCTTTACCATCAAAGTCAGGTATAAGCTTTGATGCTGTATTTAGGAAATCAATATTGGTTTGTGCCATTGTATGTTCTGTTTTTATATTATCGGACAATTCTTGATCTGATAGTTCAGCTAATGTTAATATAGCTGGAATAGTTAAGTTTAATAGATCTTTTTCCCTGATATCGGTATATTTTTCTTCAAGCTTGGTGTCTTCTAAATCAATTTCTTCTGTTTCTGTTGATTCAGATTGTTCGTCTGCATAAATCGTTAAAGGGGTATTTAGTATTTTTGGAATTGATATTTCCAAACTAAATTTCCTTTTAACTGTTATTAAATTTAATCGAAGTTTGATTAATAGTCTTGATAGCTCAGACCAGTTTTCTGAATTGATTATTTTCCTATGTTCATGTATTAGTTTTCGTGCTTCATTAAAGCAGTCGACTAATATTGACGCATGTTTTTGTATTGTATCTGCCTGTATAGGCCTATTCGGCGATAAGCACTTATAAGACTTATCGAATTGAATTTTTATGTTTCTAATCAATGTGCATATTTCATGCCATTCCATTCTTTTGTGGATATGAACTTTTTCTTTATGATAATGCTAAACTCAACTCTATCATGTTTTTCTCTAATTGCTTTTAGTGTAGCCATACTTTAAGCTGATTTTAAAATTTTTGCCAATGTTTTAATTAATATATTTTTTTTTTTTTTTTGTTTTTGTAATTCATTATATTCAATTTATTTCATTTCTTAAGGTAACAAACTAAATATGTTATTATTTGTTTCAATGTTTTTTTTTTTTTTGTGCTCTCCTTTTTGAAATTTTTATGTTTTTCATTTTTTTATGTATAATTTTTAAGGACAATTTGTGCAATTATTATTAACATTGTATGTATTATTGTGTATATATATTTTTAGTATATTATATACATATATATTTTTACAATATATTTTTTTTTTACTATTTTCGGTAAATTTTTTTTAATTACTGCATTTATATTTTTTTTTTTTTACATTTTTTTTTCTGCCTAGTGTTTTGTATAGCTTTACGGGCTATACTTCTAATCGAGCGGAGATGGTTCCGCACAATTTTATAAATTTTTTATAGATAAAAAAAAATATGCATCGCAGTGCAATCAAAAAAATTTTGCATCGCAGTGCTATATAAAAAAAAAATTGTTGCGCCTTTTTCTTCCCTCGTAGCGGTGTGCGAAAGTGGCGGAGTGCCCCTCTCGCTGTTGTTGTTTCTGCTGCTGATGTCCGGGGCCTATTGGATTAGGCGGGGCCGGCGCTGGTCTTCGCACTGGTCTTTCGTCTTAAACATGTGGATACGCATGTTGCTGCGTACAACGGTCCAGGGCAGTCGTTTGGGCAGACGTCCGGCTTTTTCGGCAACGGCTTGGGAGATGGTGGTTTTTGTATTAAATTTTCATTAATGTGCTTTATATTTTCTGAGTGAGTTGTGGGGTAGAGCTTTCTTTGCTGGAGGTTTTCTCTTAGAAAATCAAGTTCGGCAGTTAATTTCTGTGCCGTTGCCCATGGGGGCGGCGTTTTGTTGGTATATAATAGCCACTTGATATGTGCTATTCTTTTATTTATTTTATTTTTAATGCCTCCGCGTTTACTCATTGCCACACTCTACTCACTCAGTATTTTTTGGCTTTATACAGTCTCCAATCTCCGACGCACGTGTTTGCGGTTTGCCTCTCTTGTTGTTGCTGATGTTGTTGTTGCTGCTGATATCTCGCGCACGTGGTGCTGCTGTTGATGCTGGCCGTGCTGCTGCTGCTGCGAATGCTGCGAATGCTGGCCGTGCTGCTGCTGCTGCGTGTGCTGCGGATGCTGCGGATGCTGGCCGTGCTGCTGCTGCTGCGTATGCTGGCCGTGCTGCTGCTGGAGTCCGGGTTTGCTACCTGTACGTTTAAGTGTGCGAATGATATCCCTCCTGATGCGCTCCTTGTTTTTTTAAATTTATATATGTGGCTCGATGGTCACGGTCGCCATGTAAATGGTGATTTTATTTATTTGGTTTTTATAATTAACTTTTCGGTTTATTGGAGGCAGTTGGAGGCAGCAAAGGTGCCGCTTCCAACGTTCAGTTGAATCTGATCTTGACATTGTATTCTTAGTGTCTAAGTAAGCCTAAAGCTTATCGTGGAGAGAGATGGTTATGCTTATGCTAAACGTTATGCTAATTATGCTAAATATTACATGTGCAATTATGCTCTCTTAAGCTGGAGC
This sequence comes from Zaprionus tsacasi, assembly GCA_018904105.1. Taxonomy (NCBI): domain Eukaryota; kingdom Metazoa; phylum Arthropoda; class Insecta; order Diptera; family Drosophilidae; genus Zaprionus; species Zaprionus tsacasi. The sequence goes on along the minus strand of JAEIFR010000202.1, from coordinate 54,162 downwards.
GCTATGTAACAGAATGCAGACATTCTGTTAAATGTTATGTTAAATGTTACATGCATCTCTCTAAGCTCTCTTAAGCTAGAGCGCTATTTAACAGAATGCACCCACGTGCACATTCTGTGAGAGCGCCGATCCGCTCTCTTTCTGTTAACATTCTAACGGTGTGTACAGTAGTTATTAAATATGTATGCATACTAAAAAAAAAAAAATTTTTAAACTTATAAAAATATTTATTTTTTTAGTATACATAAACGTTCAAGCTTCATACACACATTTACATTTCAAACACAAACTATCGCTTGCCTATCGAAAAGAAATACTAAAAATATCGGCTGCCTATCGTTTGCAAATACCATCGACACCCAAATAAGAAAAACAATATTTAAAAAAAAAAAGAAAAAATCAAATTAAATTGAGATTAAATAAAAAAGAAAGGGTAAATCAAAAAGGAATAAAAATTAGGGAACTAAAGTTAGCTTTATCGAATTCGTCATGCAGCACGAAGCTGCATGCGCTATATTTGTTTGTTATTAAATAACGTTAATGAAATCTAAAATGGAATAAACTTTTTTTCTTGATGCACTAAGGGCGGTAGCATAACAGCGACATGGGTAGTATCGGTATGCCGATATCGATAGTACATGGTTGGGTGGGTGAAGAAGGAGAGCATTACATCTAGCTCTCCGACTAGATCGTTCGTTAGGGGTAGTCCGTCCGCTTATTTTGGCCTTCCCTTTTATTGCCATTCCCCCTTCTAGCAGTCCTATAACCTGTCGATATTTTCTCGTAACACCGATAATCGAACCTGCACACAAAACCCCGCCCATTTTCCCTGAGCTTAGCCGGCTGTAACTTAGACAGGGTGTGCAGGGGAGGTTATTGGACTTCGGTCGTTACAGTAATTGGCACCCAACGTGGGGCCCGAAAAGGTTCCACTCGGCTATACCCTTTCCTTTCCATTCTCTTTTTCCTAGGAACCCAAAATCCCTCCATTTTGTTTAGTTTTTTTTGATTCAGCCGATAGTTATATGCAATCTGGAACTGCTGGTTATTCTGGTGGATATCGGATCCAGACCGATTGCATATAGCTATCCGAGTTCGATAATCTTCGATTCAGAGGATTATCAGTGGCGTTCGATGGTGGAATATAAGGCGTGGAATTATCGAATTGGTTTATATCGGTTCGATACCTCATCTTAGCTCCATCGAAGAAACACCTCGACTCGTGATGGCTGAGATTGTTTGTACTGGACAGATTCGGTACGATCCTCAGCATCCGATTAGAGCTTCACGCAGTTTATTTTTTATTAACGTAGTTTCAGTAATCGGAACTACCTCTAATGAACGATCACATCACAAAATTGCTGTTACCTAAACTTAGGTAAGCCCTCTTATCTTTAATGAATCGATCGATTTATTATACATATATCAGTTTTTGCATTCCTTAGTGTGTTGTGTGATATAATTTACTAAATTCGTAGGAGTCATTATATATACAACTTCACATCCTTGAGTTTGGCGTATTAAAATATACATATATAGTGTTTGTGTGTACAATTGCAACTACCTTGTAGCTTGTGGGATACCTTTATCGTAGTCCCTCTGACAGTTAGGAGCACATAAGTTTTTTATATTAACCGGGGTTGGAAACGAGAGGTTTTGACCAAATTCATCATTTTTTTTTGGGATTTTATTATGGCGGCAAAACGGGTTAACGAGAGAGTGGGGGACCTGATGAACATTGCGATGGACTGTACTATTTGCAATGACACCAGTCAGGACCCAGATCTCATCGAGACAACTTGCAGACACCATTTCCATCGAACTTGTCTGTCTGGTTGCCTCGATTCTAACGAATCCTGTCCGATCTGCCGACAGACGTGCTCAAAGGCCATCCTGACTGCAGCAGTTGAGCGCAGGGCTTCCTTGAACCCGCCAACTGAGCAAGGACCTTTGAACGCTCCGGCTCATCCGGGAGCAATTCCAAAGAGCCGCGTAAATACCCGTTCTCAGGGGCGTGGCATGACCCATGCCAGCTCCTCAATCCCACTTCCAACTCGGGGAAACACCCGACGGGAGACAAAAACCCCTGATTCATCGGCGCTCGCAGAAGACCGAATTAATAGACTCATCTCTAGCTCGATGGCGAGTTATAGAGAAAGCATGTCGGCAGTGCTTGCAGAACAGCTCTCCGCAGCGTTTCGGAATCTTAATGTGGCCCAATCTGTTCGAGAAGCTCGACATGATCCTCGTTACGAGGAAGAGGGCGAGGCAGCACCAGCGTTTCATCGTCAGAGCAACGCGTCGAGACCTGAGGATAGTTTAGGTGGAAGGCAGCATGGAGCTCGTGTTTCTTTCGGCTATTCAGAGATTGATCGCCCAGATAGGATCTCGAACTGGCGCATTAAATTTACGGGATCACCCAATGACCTTCCTCTCGAAGATTTTATATTTCGAGTCAATTGCATGACCACCCAGAGCCTTAACGGCAACTTTTCATTGCTGTCCCAATTTGCTCATCTTTTGTTCTCTGGCCCAGCACTCGCGTTTTATTGGAGAGTGCATCGCACGGTCCGCGATTTAGACTGGTACGAGTTATGTAGTCGCCTGCAAGAGCGTTACCAGGACCAGAGAACGGACAGGGACATCAAGGATGCTATGCGTCGTCGTAAGCAAGGTAGCAACGAAAGCTTCATCGATTTTCTAGATGCTATGTTGGCTATCGCTGATTACCTCCGAGAACCTATGTCGGATAGCGAGATCGCGGTTGAGGTTCGTTATAATTTGCGCTCGGAGCTGCAACATGAGCTGTTGCATGTAGACACCTCGGATTTGGCCAGTTTGCGTAGGGAATGTCACAGACATGAGGAGTTCTTCCGTAACATTCGACCCCAATATCGCTCAGCCGTTAAGCGAGCCTTCGTGATTTCTCTTCAGGTGGAAGAGGATTCCGAGCCAGAGTCAAAAGAGGCATCGGAAGCGGATATATGCACCGTTCGCTCATTCGACAATTCCAAATGCTGGAATTGCGAGGAGGTAGGGCATCGCTATCATGACTGTCTTCAGCCGAGGCGCGTCTTTTGCTACGGATGTGGGGCTGTGGATGTTTACAGGCCGAATTGTGACAGGTGCCAGGCCAAGTCGGAAAACCCGACGCAGGATGCTCGCAGACTTCCGAGAGGCGACATCCGACGCTAATCTCGGAACCTGCAGCGCCACTTTATCCTACCAGACTTTCCATTTCACCAGACATGACCAAAATACCGGATTTGACAATTCCACAGCATTTTCAGCCGTATCACGTGCGTCTACGCGAATATCTGAAGCGAAGAGCCGAGATTTTCAACGTCGATGCTACCGTTTCAAGTAGATCAAGGTCTGCAACCCGTATGCGTGAATTTTGGCGACGCATACGGGGCTTGAAACGGTATACTATCTCCTCTATCGTCCATCAAAGCGGTGACATACGCCCCTTCACCCAAGTCAACGTCTTCGGGGAGGATCACTTGGCACTCCTTGATAGCGGTGCTAACAAAAGCGTTATCGGTGGCAAGTTGGCATAGAAGTTAGTTGATAAGGGATTTGTGTTCGGTAAGACGAAGAACGTCGTGCACACGGCGGATGGGCAGGAGATAGATGGGTTAATTGCTGTTCCCCATACGTATCACTCGGTGACAACCGAGTTCGAATTTTTAATTGTACCAACCATTAGACAGGAGCTCATTTGTGGAATGGACTTCTGGAAACGATTCAACATCTCCATCGTTCCAGCATCCATAAATGAAGTCTTCTGCAAATCTGATCCCGATTCGCTTCAGCTAGATTTGACTCACGTCCAAAATTCACAGCTTGATGGCGTGATTACCTTATTTCCATCCTTCGAGAAGAATGGCCTAGGACTGACGACACTCATCCAGCATACTATCGATACAGCAGCCGCGAAGCCAATAAAGCAAAGGTTTTACCCCTTGTCTCCGGCTAACGAGAGTCTCCTGTGCGCTGAGATCGATAGAATGCTAGCGATGGACGTGATCGAAGAGGCTCCTAGTTCTGCATGGTCTTCTCCGGTCACCTTGCATATAAAACCTGGCAAGGTGAGGTTTTGTTTGATGCGCGGAAGCTGAACGCAGTGACTGTGAGGGATGCGTATACTATTCCAATCATGGATGGGCTCCTTAGCAGGCTCCCCCCAGTACACTGCATCTCCAAGATAGATCTCAAGGATGCATTTTGGCAGATCTGTCTGGATCAGGACTCCCGCGCGAAGACTGCTTTTACGGTACCCAATAGGCCATTGTACCAATTTAAGCGCATGCCTTTCGGATTGACCAACGCTCCTCAAACGATGAGTCGCCTGATGGACATCGTGATTCCTTACCAGTTGAAGTCGGACGTCTTAGTCTACTTGGATGATCTTCTGGTGCTTTCTTCCAGTTTTGAAGAGCACCTCATCCATCTGACGGAGGTCGCAACTCAGCTGCGTAAGGCTGGACTGACCATAAACGTCCAGAAGAGTCAGTTTTGTCTCAGGAAGGTGGATTACCTTGGATTCATTGTTGGCGAGGGAACGCTTCAGGTTAATCCGGGCAAGATTCGCGCGGTCGAGGAATTTCCTGTTCCGAAGACGCAGAAGCAGCTTCGCAGGTTTTTAGGAATGACTGGCTGGTATCAGCGGTTTATTCCAAATTATTCAGACGTTATTTTCGCCCTATCGGAGCTTCTGAAAGGCAAGGCATTCCATTGGAATGACCGAGCTCAGAGGCGTTTATTAAGATAAAAGGGTGCTTGTGCTCTGCTTCTTTTCTAGTTCATTCGAACTACGAGAAACCTTTTTTCCTCCAGTGCGACGCATCCTTGCATGGTGTCGGAGCTGTCTTGGCGCAGTGCGACGAGTCTGGCAGCGAGCGTCCGATAGCTTATATGTCCAAGAAGTTGAATAAGGCTCAACGCAACTACACAGTGACAGAGCTAGAGTGTTGGCTGTAGTTTTGGCCATTAAGAAGTTCCGCATGTACATTGAGGGTCATCCGTTTAAGGTGGTGACAGATCATGCTAGTCTGCGTTGGTTGATGAATCAGCCAGACCTTAGTGGTAGGCTTGCTCGTTGGGCGATCAAGCTGCAAGGGTTCTCCTTCGACATTGAACATCGCAAGGGTTGAAAAAATGTCGTCGCGGACGCGTTATCACGATCCTTTGAGAACACGGATGAATTGTGCGCCTTGGATTGCGAAATTCTTCCCGAGATCGACCTCAGTTCAGAAGCATTCAAGTCCGAGGAATACTGTTCGTTGAGAAAAAAGTTCCTAACGGCCAACCTTCCAGATTTGAAGGTAGTAGATGACTACATCTATCACCGTACGGAGTTCGCTGGTGGTGATGTCAGTCCTGATGACAGCTGGAAGCTGTTTGTTCCGGAATCTCTACGGGAAGGCGTGATCAGATCCGCACACGACCAGCCTTTTTCTGCCCATTGTGTTATGGCTAAGTGCGTTGAGCAGATCCGCCGAAGATTTTTCTGGCCAGGCATGGTGGTGAACGTCAGAGACTATATCCGAAACTGCGAGGTTTGTCAGACAACGAAGTACCCGACCAGTGCACTCAAGCCTCCAATGGGTGCTGGAGTAGTCACCGAACGACCGTTCCAGCGTCTCTATATTGACTTCATCGGTCCGTTTCCGCGTTCGAAGAGGGGGAACATAGGGATTTTCATAATCTTGGATCACTTCTCCAAGTTTACGTTCCTAAAAGCGGTTCGGAAATTCACAGCGAAGGTGGTGGTAGACGTTCTGCAGGAGGAAATTTTTTCGTGCTTCGGAGTTCCGGAGGTAGTCGTGAGCGATAATGGTACTCAGTTTAAAAGCCATGAGTTCACGACTTTCCTTTCGAAATACGGAGTTTGACACGTCTTCACGGGTGCATATGCTCCACAGTCGAACGCTGCCGAACGAGTAAATCGATCCATTAACGCCGCACTTAGAGCATATGTTCAGGGTGACCAACGGGAGTGGGATGTGGTTCTTAGCTACATTAACGGTTCGTTACGCAAGTCATGGCATCAATCTCTTGGTATGTCGCCGTACTTCGTAGTCTTCGGACAGCACATGATTTCGCATGGAAACGACTACCAATTGCTGAAGAATCTCAGAATGCTCGGCGATGTTCGCTCCTATAAACCGCTTCCGAGGGCTTGAGCTCTGCCTGAAAGTTCTACACGCCCCTTGATTTTCTTCAACTTTAATTCCCGGCCAGTGACCCGGAATTAAACTTGTGCTTTGAGGCCCGTGTATAAATTTTAATTTTGAGTAATTTTAATCACTAGATAGGATTTGAAATAAATGAATTCAAATTCAAATTTGAATTCAAATAATGGTTATCACCACACCCGATCTGGCAAATCTGAATCGAAACGAGTCTGGCAACTCAAATATCGGCCGACCTGCTCGATCAGTGTTGGTAAGTGGAGTGGCGATATATCGATATTTTCATCATCGTGTTCGATATTCTTTTTTCTCTTCACTAACTGAGAAAAAATTGGAGAACACGCGTCGGTGCAAAATTTTCAAATCGAAAGAAATTAAAGTGATCACTCAAAAAGTGTACAAGTCAACATAAAAATTGTTAAGTCGGTGGAACGTAGCTTTGTGTGCTGTTTATATTGTGGGTGTTCGAGGCTGGACGTGAGTATAAGCTTTCCAAAGCTTTGTTGGCCGCTTCTAACCTCGTCTTGCTTTCCAGCTAACCGCTTGTGCCCAGACGAGCGCTAGCGCTCTCGCGCCTTTTCTTCTGGTAGGCGTGCATATTTGCCCCTAACTTTGCTGGTGCCGTGATCGCCCGGCCACCTATAGTGTTTTTGCTATTTTTGGCCTGTATGGTTTCCGAAGCTGAACCTCGAGTAATAGAGAGCCAGTCGAGGTCGGATCATAGACAGCGCGTAAAATTCCGGGGACTTCTGGAAGGAGCATTGGACACATCTACAAAATTTTCTTTCAAACATTAACTAATTGTACACCAACACATTCAAGCTCACAACCACACACGTACCTGCAGTACACATACACATTCAAGTTTATACACACATACGTACTTGCAGTACACATACACATTCAAGTTTCATACACACATTTACATTTTAAACACACTTATGTACTTATAGTACACAAAAACATTCACAGCCACGTTTATATACACACCATTCTCATTCATTCCTAGTTTTCACACTCATTCATTTAATTCATTATACCCTTCGACCATTGAAAATGGTCAAAAAAGGGTATACTAACTTTGTGCAATGTATGTAACAGGCATAAGGAGGCGTGGCAGACCCCACAAAGTATATATATTCTTGCTCAGGATCACTAGCCGAGTCGATTGAGACATGTCCGTCTGTCTGTCCGTCTGTCCGTCTGTTTGTTTGAGACAACGGATCTCAGCTATTAAATTTGGCATGGAGGTTCCTATATTTCCCAAGAAGGTGAAGTTTATTTCAAATGTTTGGTGCCACGCCCACCGCCCCCGCTAATCGGTAATTTGTGATTATTAAGCAAACTATTAAACTTATAAAGTTCTGCTTTGGTATGTGTAATGCTAAATGCCATGTAAACATATCTCCCAAATTACAATCCGATCGAACCAATAACACAGAAGTTATTCAAGTCAACGTTTTCAGTACTGATGTACGAGCAGCAGCCTGCGCGCTGCTTTCAGTAGTTGACGCCGATGTCGACGTCACTCTTAACGTGCGTCGCTGTGTGAGTGTGAGCGAGAAAGCTATATGTAGTAGAAGTATTTGTGCAAAATTTCTGTTTGAAATTATGAGTGTGGTTACACGTTTGTAACGGATTTTAAAAATTGGGAGAAGGGTATCTTACTGTCGAGCGCTCGACTGTAGCCATATTCACTTGTTTTTTGTTCATCCCTTTTGATTTCATCTTTTTATTTTTCACATCTCATTTATTCATTCGCATACACACGTATGCGTATAGCAAAAATTGGTAACGTAAAAATAAAGCAGGATTGAGTGATAGGTCAGAAGATTTTTTTTGTGTTTGGGTATTATTGGTGCCATTATTATTTTTCCTCAGCTCTTTCGTCGGGGCCCCAACGGATCACGGGTGAGTGGATAACAATTTCAAAGTATCGAAACCAAATAATATAAAACTATCGCTTGCTTATCGTGAGTAAACGTATCGAAATCAAATACTAAAAATATCGACTGCCTATCGTTTGCAAAATAACTATCGACACCCAAATAAGAAAAACAATATTTAAAAAAAAAGGAAAAATCAAATTAAATTGAGATTAAATAAAAAAGAAATGGTAAATAAAAAAGATATAAAAATTAGGGAACTACAGTTAGATTCCTCGAATTCGTCATGCAGCACGAAGCTGCATGCGCTATATTTGTTTATAATTAAAAAACGTTAATGAAATTTAAAATGGAATAAACTTTTTTTCTTGAGGCACTAAGGGCGGTAGCATAACAGCGACATGGGTAGTATCGGTATTCCGATATCGATAGTACATGGTTGGGTGGGTGAAGAAGGAGAGCATTACATCTAGCTCTCCAACTAGATCGTTCGTAAGGGTAGTCCGTCCGCTTATTTTGGCCTTCCCTTTTATTGCCATTCCCCCTTCTAGCAGTCCTATAACCTGTCGATATTTTCTCGTAACACTGATAATCGAACCTGCACACAAAACCCTGCCCATTTTCCCTGTGCTTAGCCGGCTGTTACCTAGACAGGGTGTGCAGGGGACGTTGTTGGACTTCGGTCGTTACACAACAAACAGTCGTACATGAAAGAAGCACGATCAGTGGTACAGACTATGGCTCTCAGGCTTATCAGAGGCTTCAGAACCATATGCGAGGATGCAGCCCTAGCTCTGGGTGGCTTGCCGCCGATTGACCTAGAGTTCAAGGCACTTGGACTATCTCGCTATGGTGTCTTTTGCCAAGAGGCTAAGGAGTGGTTACTGCGAGAGTGGCAGGCCAGATGGCTAAGGTCGCAACGTGGGAGATGACCTACCAACTGGTTCCTGAGGTAGCTATTTGGGAAGACTGTCAGCATAAAGTCCTTGACTTCCACCTGACGCAGTTCCTTACGGACCATGGCTGCTTCCGAGCTTTCCTGTTCCGGTTCCGGCACGCAGAGTCAGCCCTGTGCCTCTTCTGCACCGACGCGATGGAAACAGCGGACCAAGTGCTAATGCATTGTTCCAGGTTCACTACAGAGAGGAACGAACTAAGAGCACCGACTGGGAATCCGCTCAGTCCAAGAGGCCTGTTTGCGGCTATGATAGCAAGCGCAGAAACTTGAGAGCAGGCGCACACCATTATCATTAACATGATGAAAAGGGCCCGAGCCGACGAGATGGCCAAAGAGGCTGAACATATAGCGTTTCCCTGTGTACGGCTTGTCGTAAAAGGTGAAAATGAGCGCTTCATGCCCAATACCCAAGGAAGGGAGTGCGAATAGACTCCAAATCCTGCTCACCGAAGTTTTACCTTGACTGGCAGTACCGGTGAGCGTGCGTAGGAATGAAGAGCACACGGAGGTTTTTGTTTAAGTACGTAGGCGTAATCCCAATAGGGGCTATGAATCGTGCATGCCACCTACGGACGGTAGGTTTCCTACCGAAAGCGATTAAATAAAAAACAAGAAAGCAAGGCTACCTTTGGCTTTCCGAAGGTTTTATACCCTTGCAGTTGTACACAGCTATTGGTAATAGTACTCAGGTTTTCATAAAATTGCAACAGGTACCTTCATTATGCCGATCGTTGATCGTTATAAGTTATAAAAAATCGATTTTGATAAAACTTTATTATTAAGGACACACTTAGATTTGGATGTGGTAAGCCTGATAGCTATATCTTGAAATATAACGAAAATCGGCCGATAAGTTCCATGAAGCTATATGATATATCGGTCCGATCTGGCTCGTTCCGACTTATTTACTGCGTGCTGCAATAAGAAGCTCGTGTGCCAAGTTTCATAAAGTTAGCTCAAAAACTGAGAGACTAGTTTGCGTTGCAACAGACGGACGGACAGACGGACATAGATTTTTCGACTCGTCTGTTAATGCTGATTCAGAATATATATACTTTATAGGATCAGAGATGTCGCCTAAGGTGCGTTGCAAACTTCTGGCTAAAATTAATATACCCTCTGCAAGGGTATAAAAATATAAAACCGCCGTCTGCCTTTCTCAAGGATTGAACCTCCATGTCTTTAGCTTAATGATGGACCTTGATTGTCGGCTGCTCAACACATTTGACTATCGCCGCAACTACTGACTGTTCGGCTATGTTACTATTTCGATCTCATACACACACATAACCATTTTCGCATTAAAAAGATCGAAAACGCACATGTCTGGCAGCAGAGGGCATCAAAAATCAATAGAACACGTTAACTTGCGTAACTTCTATGTTTAATATCCGATCGGGTTGCAACTTATGGAATAAGTTCACAACGTATCTATCTACCCAAAATTTGAAAATTACGTTTACTGCCTAGGATATACATGAATCTTTCTGCCAAATTTGGAGTCTCTAGCTTTCTTAATAGCTAAGATCTGTTGTCTCATACAGACAGACAGACAGACAGACAGACAGACGTGGCTAGATCGACTCGGCTAGTGATCCTGAGTAAGAATATATATACTTTATGGGGTCGCAGATGTCTCCTTCTGCCTGTTACGCACATTTTTTTAAAATCCATAGCCTAAAAAGGAGGAGTGGGCTAAGGTGATGCTTAAACGCTTGCGCAAGAAACCGGAAGCATTTATTTAAAAAAAGACCGGCGAAGCTTCGTACGCTAAAATGATCCGTACGCTTGAAGGAGATCCAGGCTTAAGCGACTTTGGCAAGCATGTGAAGAAGATCCGAAGGAAGAGCGTTCCTTAGCGGGCTTTTAGTGCGTGCGTCCTTGAAGGTCTATCCGCAACAATTTTTTTGAAGGGGTAGCGCCACATTAACCAGTTGATGAAGGATGAAATCACCAACCTAGTGAGCATCCAAAAAAGGGCCGAATCGCTTTGCGCACTAGCAAGCAACCAAGTAGAAACTACGAGGGCAAGCAAGTCCACCCAAACGAGCATCAAAACTAAGGAACAAAGCGTCACCCAAAGTGATCCTCGCAAGAACACTCCCAAGAGACCGAGGGAGTCACTTTCGGGAAACCGAAAGACGCCGCCCAAAAAGGCGTAGGGTGCTGCCAGGCCTTCCACCGGGGCTATTCTTCCCCAAGCAGCCACTGGCACTATATAAACTGAACTAACGAAGCCCAAAAGGAATGTTTGGACGAAAGTGCAGAACCCACAATCCAGGAGGGCCCGACAGGACGCAATTGTGCTCACTGGCAAAGGATGCACCTATGCCGACTTGCTGAAATCTGTAAGAGGTGATCCTACTCTTCAGCACCTGAGCGGGGATGTCCAGGCCATCCGCAAGACGGCAAGCGGAGATCTGCTACTACGTCTCAGCAAAGCCCGAGTCCTCAGCACCCAGGAAGTAGAGGATGCCGTTGGCAAGGCTCTTGGAGATCGTGCAGCGGTCAAGTCATTGGCAGACACTGCGGAGGTTGTCATCAAAGATCTGGACGAATTGGCCACTGTTGAGGAGGTCCAGAAAGCAGTGGAGTCTGCCCTCGAACAGCCCGGGGTCTCGGTCAGAGCTATTAGGAAGACTGTGCACGGAATGCAGATAGCGTTCCTATCCCTGCCATTAGCGCTGGCAAGAAAACTAGCTGCGCAGTCCAAAATTAGAATTGGGTGGTCAGTGTGCCGCATGCAGATGCAGATGAGACCCAAGCGGTGCTTCAAATGCTTCGAGTTTGGCCACATTGTTGCCAACTGCAAGAGCAAGGTCGACCACTCCAGAAAGTGCTTCAACTGTGGTCTCAACTGCCTCCTGTGTGCTAGAGAGGCTGCCTCAGGTAGCTCTCATCAAGCTGATCATGCAGCCGGCAGCTTCAAATGCGCCTTTTTCAAGGAAGAAAATCTGCAAATGTTAAGGTTCCTCCAAGTCAACCTTAACCACTGCAGAGCGGCGCAGGATCTCCTAGTCCGAACCGTACGGGAGCTTAAGATCGATGTGTGCATTCTGAGCGAGCCATACAGAAGAGAGAGACACCCATCTACGAGCCAGTACGCAACAGACTCTTCGGGGAGCGCCGCCATATGGATATGCGGAGGACACAATATCCAGCTGGATGCTGTATCGAAGGATGATGGGTTTCTGAGAGCAAAAATTGGAACACACTGGATATACAGCTGTTACCTCACTCCCAGCCTTTCGCTACAAAGATTCGAAAACACGCTAGACAGAATTGCTCACGACGCAATTGGTAGGCAAAACATTTTGATAGCAGGAGATTTTAACGCCTGGTCCGAAGAATGGGGCTGCCCGTCAACTAACGCGAGAAGGAGAGTATTGCTTGAGGCTTTCGCAGCTCTCAATATCGTGCTGCTCAACACAGGAAGGAGAAACACATTCAGTCGAGGAGGAATTGGATCCATTATCGATCTTGCGTTCACTTCTAGCGTCCTTGCTAGGCAGGCAAGATGGAGTCTAAGCGACGTCTACACTGCAAGCGATCATCTAGCCATTGTTATTGAAATAGGATCCATACAGCACCCAAGGACTCACCACCATCATCAGGCGGGCTATAAAGCCGACACGCTGAGAGTGAACGACTTCGAAGCAGCCTTTAATCCACCCCAAATAACCGGTGAGGCAAACTTGGCAGCTAATTCCATGATGGGAGCTCTAGAGGTGGCATGCAATTGCAGCATGGAAAAAAAAGAGACTACAGGAGGCACCATAATTCAGTATACTGGTGGACTGAGGAGATAGCGAATGCTAGGCGAGCTTGTATTGCATCCCGAAGGCGCTATCAGCGATCAAAGGGAAAGCCTGAATTTGTGGTCCTCCGGGTGGAATATTCAACCTGCCGCAGGGTTTAAAAAAAATTTTTTCCTCCCCTTTTTTTTTTTTTTTTTTTTTTTTTTTTTGTGCTTTGGGAAAACGTTTTTGGGAATGGCCTATAAAGTGGCTGTAAAGAAACTAAAAGCCGTAAAGCCTGCCCCTCCTATAGAACCTGACGTCATGAGGACGATAGTTATGTCTCTATTCCCCGCCAATGCTACCGATTGCTATGGAGCCGGAAACCGAGAACATCACTATTCTGCCCGGACACTAAGTGACAGTGGAGGAGCTAGTAGCCATTGCGAGAAAGACTGGAGACGAAAAGGCGCCTGGACCCGACCTTATCCCGAATAAAGCGCTCAAATTGGCCATGGAGCTCAGCCCGTGTACGTTTGTGGACCTGTTCAATATGTGCTTGCAGGAAGGAACTTTTCCAGACAGATGGAAAGCCCAGAAGTTGGCGTTGCTTCCTAAACCCAACAAACTCGTTGGAGAGCCATCATCCTATTGGCCAATCTGCCTCATAGATACAGCAGGAAAGCTTTTGGAAAAACTGCTGGCAAACAGGCTGGAATGTGCTATAAGGCAAGCTGGTGACCTCGCTCCGATGCAATTCTGGTTCAGGAAGCAGCGATCTACACTAGACGCCATCTCAACAGTCGTTGACATAGCGGGCAGAGCTCTGGAGGGGACCCGATGGAAAGGTGGTTCCAAGCAATACTGCGTGGTGCTGACGGTCGACATCAAGAATGCGTTCAACACGGCAAGCTGGTCAAAAATTCTAGATGCAATAACCGGGTTTAACGTCCCATAGTATCTAAAGCGCATAATAGGAAGCTACTTTAAGGATCGGATACTGCGGTACCACACTTTGGAAGGTGAAAGGAGCTACAGAGTAACCGGAGGTGTTCCACAAAGCTCAGTCCTTGGACCACTACTGTGGAACGCGATGTACGATGGCATACTGAGGCTGCCCCTTCCAGTAGATACCACTGTGGTAGGCTTCGCTGATGATGTTGCTGTAGTGGTGGTGGCCAAAAATATCCATGAAGCCGAGGAGAAGTGTGGGACCGCAGTATCCACCATTAGAGAGTGGCTAGCTAGAGCGGGACTTCAACTAGCGGACCACAAGACGGAAGCTGTGCTCATGAGTAGTAGGAACGTCGTGGAATTATTCAACTGAATGTAGGCTCTACGGTCATACAGTCGGTGAGAGCGATTAGGTACCTGGGTGTCTATCTCGACGCAAGGCTGTCTTTTAAAGAGCATCTAAGCCATGCGAGCGCAAGAGCAGCTGAACTTGGGAGAGCTCTAAGCAGGATAATGCTCAACACGAGGGGACCCAGACAAGCGAGGAGGCGACTTCTAATGGAAGTACTGAAAGCAACCATGCTATATGGGGCACAGATCTGGGCAAAGGCAACAGAGATCAGAAGCTACCGACGGGGACTCGAATCCACCTACAGACTCGGGGCCCCAAGGGTCTGCTGCGGCTTCAGAACGGTATCGGACGATGCCGCATTAGTCATTGCGGGGATGATACCGATCGATCTGTTGGCACTTGAAGCGCAGGAGATATATGCACAAAGGCGACAAACAACCGGGGATTCGCAACCGGAGGCTCGCATAAGGAAGCACCAAGCCAGATGTCGAGCAATCGAAAGGTGGCAGAGGAGATGGAGTTCATCCACGAAGGGAAGATGGACCCACTCTCTAATCCCGGACGTGAGGAAGTGGGTCCAGAGGAGTCATGGACAGGTCGACTTCCACCTGACCCAGCTGCTGAGTGGCCATGGCGTGTTTAGGAAATACCTGCACCGGAATTAATTAATTAAATTTAAATTGGTTATAAATTTGAATTTTTATCAAAGTGAACCCCGCCTGTATTTGCGAATCAACAAATTTATATTGTTACATAAATTCTGTGGACCGATATTTAGCAAGGGGAAGGCGCAAAGGTCGCGGACAGACCAATCGTCAACCTCTCGCCATCTTGGCGCCCAAGTAGAGGCTCTGGTGTCCGTGTAGAGGCGGAATAACCTCCATCAGACAAAGCCTAGGGGAAATCCGTGGTTAGTTGGGTGACACTTTTCAAGTAATGGACGGTCCGGCGGGGGGCATTGCCCCCGATGAGGTGGACCCTTTCAAACGAAGCGCGAGAATGGTGGCGGGTGTCGTGCAAGCCGTCCCTCAGACGTTGACTTCATCTCCCAGCAAGAGCGGTACTGCAGCGGTAGAGTTGTTGGCTCCTTCAGCATCTCTTATAGTGACCAAGAAGAAGATCGCCGATCTTATCAGCGTACCATCCCAAAAAGGAGCAGCTAAAACCCCTCCTGTTTCTCCGACTAGGCCACTAGACTTAGCGGCCTATAAAAACGAGGACTTGCGGAGCATACTGGGCATAATAAACCAAAAAACTACGGTCCTGCTATCAGCTTTCGAGTCGAAGCGCCACGTTACAGGGGAAACCAAGGGTATGATCACGGAGATGGCAGCTCTCATTGCCAGAGCAATACAGCTAGAGCAGGCCACAGTCAAAGTGACCCCGTCAAAGAGCACGGCATCCCAGACGGAAGCGCAGCTCAAACCAGCGAGCACCCCGGCGGTTAGCAAACGGAGCGTCCCAGTGAAGACCCCCACGAAGAAGTTTCCTGCTAGCAAGGACGTTACATTGCAGCCGTCCAAGGAGAAGGAATCTGCTCCGCCCAGCTTCGCGTCCGTTGCTAAGGAGGCTAGCAAAAAGGTGTAGTGGACTAGAGTGGCACCTAAGCGGCTACGAAAAAAGCCAGAGGCTATCATTATTAAGAAGACGGGAGAAACCTCGTATCCCGACATGCTTCGCAAGCTCAAGGCAGATCCGAGCCTTGCAGAATTTGGCAGCCATGTCAAAAAAATCAGAAGGACCCAACAGGGTGAGTTGTTGCTCGAAGTGGATGGGAAAGCTTCTGCAAGCGTACCCATATACAGAGGCGCGATTGAAGAATCCCTTCGTGAAATAGCTGCGGTTCGCGCGGGTGCACAGAAAATGGCGCTTACCTGCAGCGGCATGGATGAGGCAACGACGGCAATGGAGCTCTACAACTGTATGGCCTCCCAATTCGAGGGGATCCAGTTAAAGCATGATGATTTGCGCGGCCTGCGCAAAATGCGAGATGGGACACAAGCGGCGACGGTTATGCTCAGCATAAACGACGCAATTGTCATCCTAAACAAGAAAGCAAGGCTACCTTCGGCTTGCCAAAGGTTTTATACCCTTGCAGTTGTACACAGCTATATGTAATAGTACTCAGATTTTCATAAAATTGCAACAGGTACCTTCATTAGGTCGATCGTTGATCGTTATAAGTTATAAAACTTCGATTTTGATGAAACTTTATTATTAAGGACATACATATCTTGAAATATAACGAAAATCGGCCGATAGGCTCCATGACAGCTGTACGATATATCAGTCCGATCTGGCCCAATCCGACTTATTTAAAGAGGGCAGAAATAAGAAACTTGTGAGCCAACTTTTATGAAGATAGTTCAATAACTGGGGGACTAATTTGCGTTGCAAGAGACAGACGAACTGACTGATTGTTCCTATAACAGCTATAGAATATAAACGTCTGAGATATTTAAATGGAAAAACTAAGGGCGGGTTACTGTATAACATTAAAAAGTATTGATAATGTGCGGTATTTCCAAGAACAAAACAGGTTTGCATACAAAAACCCTAATTTCAGCCGATTGTTCCTATGGCAGCTATATGTTATACTGGTCCGATTTTGATACAATTTTGACAGCACATTAGGAACGTAATAAGGACAAGATTTGCCAAATCTTGTTGCAATATCTTGAAAAACAACAAAAATCGGCCGATAGTTTCTATGACAGCTATACGATATATCGGTCCGATCTGGCTCGTTCCGACTTATTTACAGCTCGCAGCAATAAGAAGCTTATATGCCAAGTTTCATGAAGATAGCTCAAAAACTGAGAGACTAGTTTGCGTTGTAACAGACGGACGGACGGACGGACGGACGGACGGACGGACGGACGGACGGACGGACATCCATTTTTGGACTCCTCTGTTTATACTGATTCAGAATATATATACTTTATAGGGTCGGAGATGTCTAAGGTGCGTTGCAAACTTCTGGCTAAAATTAATATACCCTCTGCAAGGGTATAAAAAAAAAAAAAAAACACACACACACACACACACACACACACACACACACACACACCCGTGTGGTGGCGGGTCCTACCTAATACCACCTCAGTAAGTCACCGCTGATCGTACGAGGCGATTAAAGGGGCAAACGGGGATGGCCCTTCTCCAAAAGGCGCCAGGGAGGTGGAAAGACTCCGTTTTGCCACCTTAGTTGTGGCCGGGTCGATTCCTTTCGGAGAAGGGCAAGCAGCTTGCAACCGCCGGTCAAATGACCAGGTATCCCTTGGACAGTCCGCGAACACCTGCTCAAAGGCTGACAAATGCGAGAAGGCGAGTCTTTTGCGGGTAGACTTTAACAACCGCATGTGTGATTACAATAAATCAAAATGGTAGGTCCTTTAAGGAATACTGTTACGGTGCAGGGGGTCGGATCCCCAGTGCCGGCGACTGGAAGGGGCGAGCAAGCGGGCCCCCCGTCGTCGATATCCAGCGACCGCAATGCCTCGGTGGTGGGAAACTTGGCCACCGTTGCAGATAACATCGCAAGCAACAACAACTCTGGTAGAGACAGAGTAAACAGCGTGGAGGAACTCCCCTCCACTATAAATAAGAATGGAGAAGATGAAAGCACGAAAATGGCTAGATCCCCTGTGGGACAAACAGCACAGCAGGCAGTCACAAAAAGACCAACCCCAATGGTCGAAAAAGAGACAGAAGCGCCAGCAAGATCCCTACCGAAAGACAATAGGCAGGTGGAAGACGTCACTGAGCTCAACCAACTCTCAATTCTAATTGAGCAAGTGCTTGAGATGGTGAACGACAAAGGTGTCCGGCATATCAATCAGGGTATGAAGGATACCTTTGGCAAAATGAAGGCACTGTGTAACAGTGCTAGCCGAAAAATGAGAGTGCTATCTGAAGGACATAAGGTCCGTCAGGTAGTACCTACGGCCGATACCCCGAAGAGACCTAGGGAGAGTTCACCTAGAACAAGGCGCACTCCTCCAAAAAAAAGTCGTCACTTGGAGCCATCTGAGGCAAACAGGACGACCTCCAAAAGAGTCAGCCCGACTGCAGCTAAACTGCCATCCAAGGCACAAAGAGCTGAACAGGGAAAACCGGTGAAAGAGGCTAACCGGGGAAAGCCAATAGAGCAGGCGAACAGGCCCAAGGTTGCTAAGGCAACCAAAGAAGGGACACCGAATAGGCCACCGAAGAAGGAAGGGTGGACAAAAGTGACCCGTAAGGTGCCAAAAACAAAGAAGGTCGCCGGTAGACCCGATGCTATAATCGTGTCTACAAAAGGCGACACGTCTTATGCAGACATTCTCCGCACCATAAAGGGGAATGATGCGCTAAAGGCCCTTGGTGAAAACGTCACTAAAATACGAAGGACGCAAGGAGGTGACTTGCTCCTTCAACTTAAGAAAAAGCCTAGTGCGGAGCCGCAGAACTACGAGTTAGCTGTACAGCAAGTCCTAGGAGATAAGGCAACCGCAAGAACACTTACGAAAGAAGTGTTTTTGGAGGTGAGGGACATAGATGAGATCACCACTAGGGATGACATCATAGAGGCGGCCCAGCAGCAAATAGGAGAGGGTAGAAAGCTGGGTGAAATAGTGAAGAGCCTGCGTAAGTCTTTTGGGGAGACCCAAACAGCTCTTCTTAAGGTGCCGGTAGAAGTGGCCAATAGGGCCATAGAAAGGGGGCACATCAGGATAGGTTGGGTTCGCTGTAGGGTTAGGCTGAAAACCAACACCCTAAAGTGTTTTAAGTGCTGGCACTATGGACATATGTCCCGCACGTGTACCAGCACGGAAAACAGAACGGAGTGCTGCCTAAAATGCGGACAAAAGGGGCACAAAATTAAAATGTGCAAAGCTACGGCTTGCTGTGCGGTCTGCAAAGACCAAAAGCGGCGAGACGTAGATCATATTGTGGGCAGCAAAAACTGTCTAGCTTTCCAGGACGCAGTCAAAAAGACTAATAATTAAGGTCCTGCAGATAAACCTAAATCATTGCGAGGCAGCTCAAGACCTCTTGACGCAAACCTGCTTTGAAGAAGGTATAGACGTTGTTCTAATCAGTGAACAATACAAAAACCTAGCTACAGCAAACTGGTAAAGCGGCGATCTGGGCATGTGGAAGCAAGCCCATTGACGATAAACCGCTGACCACTGAAGTGCATTTCGCTAGGGCAAAAATAGCTGGTGTACACTTTTACAGCTGCTATTTACCACCAAGCTTGGAAATGTACGACTACGATAGGGCCCTAGACAATATAGGAACTCATTATAGAGCTAGTCGTCCAAACATCATAGGTGGGGACTTTAATGCCTGGGCTGCCGAATGGGGCAGTCGCCTCACAAATGCAAGAGGCCAGGCAGTCATTACAGCCTTTTCTCTATTAGATGCGGTGCTGCTTAATACAGGAAATATAAGCACCTTTGAGCGAAATGGCAGGACGTCAATCGTTGACATATCCTTCGCCAGCTCTTGCATAAGTAGAACGATTACGTGGCAAGTAAGTGATATCTACACTCATAGTGACCATAGAGCCATATTAATGAGTGTAGATAGACACCGCAGCAGAAGCACGCAGGAAACAGTAAACAATGGTTGGAAAGAAGACACTCTGGATGAGGGCACCCTCAGATACCTCATCACAGAGCAGCACAATGGCGCCCTTCTGCATGGTAATACCTCTGATGCGAAGGCAACATCACTTTCCAACCTATTGACTTCTGCCTGCGACGCCTCTATGGCGAGGAAATCCAAAGGTGGCCCGAAATGGAAGCCAGCCTTTTGGTGGAGCCACGAGATCGCGGAGTCTAGACGTAAATGCATACGAGCTAGAAGAACCCTATGCCGATGTAGAGATGAGGAGCAACGGGAAACCCTCAGATCGCATTTCAAGGACGCAAAAAGGGAATTAAAGAAAGCGATAAAACTAAGCAAAGCATCGCACTTTAACACCCTGCGTGATGGTATGAACACCAACCCTTGGGGTGGGGCATATAAGGCTGTAATGAGCAAGATAAAAGGACAACGAGCAAACGCTCCGACTTGTCCAACAACTCTTGCGCACGATTGTTGAAACCCTTTTCCCAACACAGGGGAATCAACATAATGAACCTACTGATGTTTGGACGGATGAGACGAGTAGATTCCAAGTAGTTGTAGATGCTGAGGAGGTTTTAGAGATAGCTAAGACTTTCACGAACAACAAGGCGCCGGGACTAGATGCAGTACCCAACAAGGTATTGAAGATAGCGGTAGAAGAGAACCCCACCCTGTTTGCAGAAGTATACACAGAGTGTATACAGACAGGGACTTTTCCGAAAATCTGGAAAAGACAAAGACTGGTACTAATACCAAAAGGTAACAAACTGCCAGGCGTTGCCAGTTCATACAGACCACTCTGTATGATAGACACAATGGGGAAAATGTTAGAAAAAGTAGTAGCTAGCAGGCTTAGCACCTTCGTAGAGGAAGTAGGTGGTCTATCGGATGACCAATACGGTTTTAGGAGGAATAGGTCTACAGTAGACGCGATCAGTAGGGTTAAGCAGATTGCTGAAGAAGCAATAGCAGGAGATAGGTGGCGAGGAGGCCAGAAAAAGTACTGCGCTATTATTACCCTTGATATCAAAAATGCCTTTAACTCGGTGAGTTGGCAACATATCATGCAGGCGCTGCGTAACCTCAACACGCCTCGATACTTGTTAAGCATTGTCGGTAGCTATCTAAGTGACCGTACACTTGTGTACGACACTGAGAAAGGGCGAAAACAATACCAAGTTACAGGCGGCGTTCCGCAAGGATCGGTTCTTGGACCGCTCCTGTGGAACATTGTATATGATGGGGTATTACGCCTTCCACTAAGGGATGAAGTTAAGATCATCGGATATGCTGATGATATTGCTGTCATCATAGTTGGAAAGCACCTGGCGGAGGTGAAAGACAACAGCACCGATGCCACGCAAAGGATAAAGCAGTGGCTGACCGAGCACGACTTAAGATTAGCCGGGGAAAAAACTGAGGCGGTTCTCATCTCAAGTAGAAAGAAACTTGAGGATGTGACGCTCAGTATTGACGGATTCAATATCCGAACGGGCGCTACAATAAAGTACCTAGGCATACTCATAGACGCCAGGCTGAGCTTTAAGGCGAATATTATCGCAATGAGCGAAAAAGCAGCCAGGGTACAAATGGCACTCGCAAGAGTAATGCCAAACATCGGGGGCCCAAGGCAAGTGATACGGTCACTCGTATCACGTGTCACCCTATCGGTGTTAATGTATGCAGCCCCTATATGGGCATCAGCGCTTGGCAGGACAACTTACGCCCGACACTACAATGCTGTAGTGAGGCGTAGCGGCCAAAGAGTCTGCAGCGCTTTCCGGACGGTATCCGGTGATGCCATCCAAGTTCTAGCAGGCATAATGCCGGCTGACTTGATCGCGCAAGAGTACCAAGCGCAATATAATAAGAGGCACAGCCAAACTCCTACTGCTTACGATGAAGGTAAGTTCATCAGGGATTGGCAGCAAAGATGGGATGCAACAAACAGCGGGAGGTGGACACACCGGCTGGTGCGGAATATAGAAGTGTGGGTCAGAAGAAGACACGGACAAGTGGACTACTATATGACCCAGTTTCTTACAGGACATGGTTGTTTCAGGCGCTATCTGAACAAGTACGGCCATGATCCTGAAACTGTGTGCTATCTTTGCAATGGAGACGATGAGACTGTGGAACACATTTTCTTCCACTGCCCTTATTACACGAACGAACGGGAAATCGTCAATAGACGCTTAGGAGCTAATATTAGTCCAGCAAATATTATAGGGCTTATGCTAGAGACCCCAGAAAACTGGGAATGCATTAAACAAATGTGTGTGTGCATTATGGTAGAGCAGCGTAGGCTAGAAAGACTGCGAAACTCTCCTTCGCAGCAGCCAATAACCAGGTAGAGCCACCACAGGGCTAGCTCGATCCCTTGCGAAGATTTATACTTTAGGAGTGGTGCCGCAAGGGGTAACACAAAACGAGCCGTAGGAAGAGCGTTCCTGAGCGGGTTTTTTAGTGGGTGCATGTCCCACACTACCGTCACTAGGACGGTGTCTTTTTATGATTTTTCCCATGAACGCTCTAATATATAAAAAAAACAAGTGGATATGGCTACAGTCGAACGCTCGACAGTAGGATACCCTTCTCCCAATTTTTAAAATCCGTTACAAACGTGTAACCACACTCATAATTTCAAACAGAAATTTTGCACACATATTTCTACACATATAGCTTTCTCGCTCACACTCACACAGCGACATACGTTAAGAGTGACGTCACCGTCGGCGTCAACTACTGAAAGCAGCGCGCAGGCTGCTGCTCGTACATTGTACTGAAAACGTTGACTTGAATAACTTCGTGTTATTAGTCCGATCGGATTGTAATTTGGGGGATATGTTCATATGGCATTTAGCATTATACATACCAAAGCAGAACTTTCTAAGTTTAATACTTTGCTTAATAATCGTAAATTACCGATTTGCGGGGGCGGTGGGCGTGGCATCGAACATTTAACATAAACTTCACCTGCCTCTTATATATAGGAACTTCCATTCCAAATTTGG
Source organism: Zaprionus tsacasi (assembly GCA_018904105.1). Taxonomy (NCBI): domain Eukaryota; kingdom Metazoa; phylum Arthropoda; class Insecta; order Diptera; family Drosophilidae; genus Zaprionus; species Zaprionus tsacasi. Next base: position 31,445 of record JAEIFR010000202.1, on the reverse strand, counting down.
TGTCTCTAGCTTTTTTAATAGCTGAGATCCGTTCCCTCATACAGACGGACAGACGGACAGACGGACAGACAGACGGACATGTCTCAATCGACTCGGCTAGTGATCCTGAGCAAGAATATATATACTTTGTGGGGTCTGCCACGCCTCCTTATGCCTGTTACATACATTGCACAAAGTTAGTATACCCTTTTTTGACCATTTTCAATGGTCGAAGGGTATAAAAAACACACACACACGCGCACACACACACACACACACACACACAGAAAGTGAAAGAAAATTTCTGATACGGACGCGATTTAGAAGCGCTGCGCGAAATTCCTTTATTAACGAAGTGATCCACATGCCTTGCAGTTCCACATAGTGACGATGTGCAGTTGTTCTGCTACGCGATTAAAGCGATTAAAACGAAACGCGAGTTACAATAAGTTGCACATTAAATTTTTGCAATTTCATTGTTGTGCCCAGTTGCTGAGGGTCAGCTGTTAGGGCTGCAAAGAAACTCGCTGCAGAGGTGATCCGACTTGAGCGGCGTTGCCAGATCGACGGCGCTGCCAGATCTGCTCTGGTGATCTACAAGGGCAATTCGAATTTTAATTTAAATTTAAATTCAATTCTTAATTTAAATTTAAATCTGAATTTGGGTTTAAAATTAAATTTGAATTCTGTTTTTCGAGTAAATCTAATCGGAGAGAGCGAAGCAACTATAATAGTTGCAGAAATTTAAATTTGGGTTTAAACTTTCCTTTCAGAGTGGTCCAATTGTAGAAAGGGAAATGGCTCATAAGTCGCGGACAGACTGAAAATCATCCTCTCACCATTTCGGTGCCTAAGAGAGGCTCTGGTGTCCGAAAAGGGGCGGAATAAACCCCCATCAACGCCTAGGGGAAATCCGTGGCCTACGCGGGACCCTCTCTACTTTCTGGTACACGACGACTGCAAAGCTTAAACCGCTATCGCTGGACTATAAATGGATACTCCAGCGGGGGGCACTGCTCCCACAGACGTCGACCCATTCAGGAGAAGTTCCAGAATGTCGAGGTCTCCTACAAGAGGATCAGGAAGTTTGGTGCAGGGCGCCGTGATCACCGGGCCAGCGGCTGCGACAGTGGAACGAGCGTCATCCAGTCGCCGCAATGCTGTAGTGGTGGACAACTTGGCCCCAACACCTAGTAATTCCACTACTATTGCAAACTCGATGGCAATGGACGTTATTAGCGTGCCGACGCACAAGGGGGGAGGAAAATCTCCAACTGTATCGCCAATACGGCCTGTAGACCAAGGCACGGCGATCCAGAACGAAGACCTGCGAAGTATACTTGCCAGAATGAGTGGCAAAATACAAGTCCTTCTATCGGCGTTCGAAACACAGCGCCATGTCACCAAAGAGACCAAGGGCGTAATTAGTGAACTCTCGGCTCTTAATAATAGAGCAACCGAGCTATACGAAGGCAACGCAAAGAAGGAACGAACTGCGACAACAGCTACGCAGACAGAGGCGCAAAAGAGTATCAAAAAGGCCACTCACGCAGTGCAAGTGGCAAAGGCCCAGACGCCCAAGGAACAAGCGCCAAAGTTGGGCAACAAAAGCGGACCCGAGCCTTAGCGTATTGGGCAAACATATTCGCAAAATACGTAGAACACAGCAAGAGGAGCTGCTGCTCGAAGTATACGGAAAGGCCTCTGAAAGCCTTCCCCAATTCAAAAAGGAACTAGAAGCGTCGCTCAAAGAAATGGCTTCTGTACGTACGGGAGCACATAAAATAGCACTATCGTGTAGCGGAATGGATGAGGCCACGACAGCAGCGGAACTCCACAGCAGTCTAGTCAAGCAATTCCAAGGCATCCAGCTAAATCCGGAGGATGTCAGGAGCATTCGCAGAATGCGGGATGGGACTCAGATTGCGACACTTTTACTGAGCGCGAACGATGCTATTGCGGTACTCAATCACGGCACTGTAACCGTAGGGTGGTCAAGATGCCGCATCATCCATGACCTCCGGCCCACGAGATGCTACAGGTGCCTGGGATACGGACACCGAGCAACGTCCTGCAAGGCGATCGATCGGGCAGATTGCTGTTTGCGATGCGGTGAGCGAGGGCACAAGGCAAAGGGGTGTGCGGCACCACCAAACTGCCTTATTTGCAGCAGTGAGGTGGATAGGAGCCACCCGACGGGCAGTTTTGCATGCCCGACCTATAGAGCGTGCATAAAGAAAACTAAGAGCCGTCCTAATGCAGGACGAAATTAAATTTATTCAATGTGAACCATTGCGCAACTGTTCCGAGCCTACTGGCTCGGAGCAGCGGTGGAGCGCAATGTCGACATCATGTTTCTGAGTGAACCCTACTCTCCTACGGTGGGAAATAATAATCCGATGAATACGGACGAGTCCGGCAAAGCAGCTATCAAATGTTGCAGCTCTCTACACGTGCAGGAACTGTTTGCCTCTCCGATGCGGGGAATCGCTTATGCGAAGATAAAATGCGTGCATATGTACAGCTGCTATGCTCCGCCTAGCGACAGCCCGGAACTGTTTGAGGAGATGCTAGAGCTGATGGTGAGGCATGCGAGAGAGCGTAGTCCGAAAATAATCGCTGGTGACTTCAATGCCTGGGCAGTAGAATGGGGCAGCAGGGTATCCAATTCCAGAGGCCGAGCTGTGATAGACGCGATGGAAATTCTGGACCTGATATTGTTGAACGACGGTCTCAAGCCTACGTTCAACAATGATAGGGGAACGTCATTTATTGACATTACCTTTGTCAGCAGAGGACTAGTGGCCAACTCTAACGCTAGTTGGACGGTCCATGATGACGCTGTAACATTAAGCGATCATGCACTGATCTCCTTCAGCCTCCTACCGGTGGTCACGTCTTGGAGACGGCAGAGGAGACAGTCGGGCAAGCATGGGACACCAGGAAGATCGATGAAGTTATGCTGGCATACCAAATCGACTCCCTGGCAATCACAAATCACCATGCAGAGACTATGGCGGCTGACCTCATGAAGAAGCTTGCAGCAACGTGCGACGCAATCATGCCAAGGAGAACTAAGGCGCAGCGCAAGCCACCTGTGTACTGGTGGAGCGCCACCCTAAGTCAACTGCGTTCTGAATGCCTTAGGGCAAGGAGAAAGGCGCAAAGAGCCAGAGGTAGCACCCAGCATGCGGAACTCCTGGAGCTTTTTAAAAGGAAACGACTAGAATTCAAGCATGGCATATCGGCTGCCAAGTCGCATGCCTACAGGGAACTGCTTGATAGTGTGGACAAAGATCCCTGGGGTCTGGCATATGAGCTAGTATCCAACAAGCTGCGGAAGAGAGAGGCAACGCCATCGGATCCTGTTGTCCTGGCTAGCATTGTTGCGGAACTTTTCCCAATGCAGACCACGGCATGGCAGCCAACAGCAGCAGTCCCTTCTCCTGATTTTCCGTGCGTCACAGAACTCGAAGTCGAGGAGGCTGCCAAACGAATCAAGCCCAATGGCCTCGATGGAATCCCTGGAGTAGTGGTCAAGGCAGTGGCGATGGCTAGACCTGACATATTCAGGGATACATTCCAGCAGTGCCTTACGGACGGGCTCTTTCCAATGAGGTGGAAAAGCCAAAAACTAGTGCTGCTACCGAAAGGCAAAGGACCTGCACATGCTGCAAGCAGCTATCGCCCATTATGCCTACTTGATATTGTGGGTAAATTGCTGGAGCGAATTCTGTATTCCCGAATAGAGGCAATCACCGAGAGCATCAACGGCCTTGGAAGTCAGCAGTATGGCTTCCGGAAGGGCAAGAGCACCCTGGACGCACTCACGGCGGTGAGAAATATTGCCAAGAACGCCATCGAGGGTGACAGATGGTTAGGAGGAACGAAGGAGTACTGTGCAATCGCTACGTTGGATATAAAGAACGCCTTTAATACCGCTAGATATAAGATAGACCCGTAACCCTGAGCGCCATGCACAGGATGGGTATCCCGGAGTACTTAAGGACCGTCGTTGGCAGTTATTTCAGGGATCGCGTCCTTTGGTATGATACGGAGGCAGGCCCGAAAAGGTACCGTGTGTCGGCAGGTGTTCCACAAGGATCTGTACTTGGACCGATCCTGTGGAACATCATGTACGATGGTATCCTGGGCATCAGCAGGCCAATAGGAGCGGAACTGCATTGCTTTGCGGACGACGTGGCCATAACAGCAGTAGCCAAAACCATTGCAGATCTTCAAGGGAAATGCAACGTGACAATAAGTGCGGCCATTGGCTGGCTGGAGAAAGCCTAACAATTGCGGCTCACAAGACCGAGGTCGTAATGCTTAGTAGCAGAAAAAAGGTGGAGAGAATGCTGGTTACGGTTAACGGGACACCGGTGGCCTCTCAAGCGTCCCTAAAGTACCTGGGTGTGCTGATAGACCACAGGCTATCATTTAATGCTAGTTACGCAAGCAGGAAGGCAGCAATCACATCTGCTGCCCTTTCTAGACTGATGCCCAACGTGGGAGGTCCCAGATATCCGGCCAGGAAACTGCTAGTGGCGGTATCAAAGGCTACGCTAACCTATGCGGCACCAATTTGGAGCAACGCCACCATAAGAAGCTCTTATATGAAAGGAGCACGCTCGGTGCTACGTTCTATGGCCCTAAGACTAATCAGAGGTTTCAGGACAATCTCCGAGGATGCAGCCCTAGCTCTGGCAGGTATGCCTCCAATCGACCTTGAGATTAAGGCTCTCTGCCAAATTCGTGAAGGCGTCACCCGGCTAGAAGCCCACGAGCAGCTGGGTGAGTGGCAGAGTAGATGGCAAAGGTCACAACCAGCTCATCCCTGAGTTAGCGGTATGGGAACAGTGCCAACACAAAAGCTTGGACTACCACCTAACGCAGTTTGTCACGGATCATGGCTGTTTTCGGTCATACCTACTTCGGTTCCGTCACGTAGAGTCAGCCCAATGCCTCTACTGCCCCGATGCGGTGGAAACAGCGGAACACGTACTAATGGACTATTCCAGGTTTACGGCGGAGAGAGAGCAGCTAAGAGCGCTGACTGGAGATCCGCTGAGCCCAAGTGGCCTGTTCGCGGTTATGATGGCGAATAGTGATGCATGGGAGCGGGGAAACAGGATCATCACCATCATGATGAAACGGGTCCGAGCCGACGAGACGGCCAACCGAGCTGGAGACTAAAGACTAAAGAATCATACGTGTTCCTGTGTGCTAGCGGGAGAAGAATACTACCTCAGCGTATCCGGCTTGTCGTAAAAGGCGACTAAAGGGTGGAAGAAGGAAGAAGGAAGGACGTGCGCCTCATGGCCAGCATTTAAGGAAGGGAGTGCAAGTGGCTTCACATCCTGCTCATCGAAGTCTTACCCTAATTGGCAGTCCCGGTGAGCGTGTAAAGGACTGAAGGGCATACGGAGGTTTTTGTTTTAGTACGTAGGCATAACTCTCCTCGGAGAGCTATGAATCGTGCATGCCACATACGGACGGTAGGTGGTATCTTTCGAAGATTTTAATTTTCCTACCGTAAGGCGCTACAAAAAAAAAAAAAAACACACACACATACAAACGCACACACACACACACACACACACACACACGAGTTGCGAGTATTTCCGCCTAACCAGACGTCGAAAAAGTTACGCTGCGCGAATCTTCAAAATTACGGTGTCGGTCTTGCCAGAAAAAGTGGCAATAAGAATAAATCGCACCGCGGTTATGTGCTATCCTTCCCTACGCGATCGGAAAGTGCTGACAACGCGTGATTTAGCGAGGAACAGGTGTTTTCTGTTTTAAATTTTCTTTTGTTTTGGGTGATCCAGCTGCTAAGTCAGCTGATAGCGCTGCCAACTCAACGCAGTGATCTAGCCAGTGGGGCGTTGCCAGACCAACGGCGCTGCCAGACTTGCTGCGGTGACAGTTGCGCGCGCAACCCAAATTCAAATTTAAATTTGAATATAAATATTATTTGTATTATTTTTTCTTTATTCCAGCTTAATTTATTTTAAAATTAATTTAAGATTATAAAGGTTGGGTAATATAGTCAAGGGTACTTAATGGATAACCAAGCGGGGGGCATCGCCCCCAACGGCAACGACCCATTTAGGAGGAGCTCCAGGATGTCGAGGTCCCCCACAAGAGGAGTCGAAATAGTTGAGAAGGGAGCTGGTATCCCTGCTCTAGGAGTTGTGAGGGTACAAACGGACCCTCATCCAACGGCGGCGATTCCATGCAATCGCGGTGCTGTGGAGGCGACTAACTTGGCCTCCGCAGCATCTACTTCAGCATCTACTTCTGCAGGTCAGAAGAAATTAGCTGATCTTATCAGCGTGCCGACGCAAAAAATAGCCTCTAGATCGCCATCCGGGTCGCCAATTCGTTCACTGGACCTGTCGGGATCCGAAAACGAGAGCTTAAGGAGCATTTTGGCCTTGATGAGTGCCAAAATTAACATTGTGCTTTCCGCATTCGAGACGCAGCGTCACGTCACGAAGGAAACTAAAGGCGCAATCTCCGATCTGGCTGCTCTCAATGCTAGAGCGATCCAGCTTGAAGAGGGATTACCTAAAGAGGGCTCTTTCAGGGAATCAAGTACTCAGACAGAGCGACAGACGAAACTGGACCGCTCATCTGCGACCAGCGCAAAAAGGACGCTTGTGAAGGACTCTTCAGTGAAGCCTCCTTTAGTGAAGCTTTCTGCAGAGAAGCCTCCGTTGAGCAAGAGCTCAAAACGGGAGACACGCTCACCAAAGGAGCCAAACTCACTCAGCTATGCGGCTGTTGCCAAGGTCGCTAGCAAAGAGGAGTGGTCCAGGGTGAAGCCTAAGCGCTTGCGCAAGAAGCCAGAGGCTGTCATTCTGAAGAAGACTGGGGATGTGTCTTACGCTGATATGCTCCACAAGCTGAAAGCGGACCCAAATCTTAATGATTTTGGAAAGCATGTCAAGAAGATCAGGAGAACGCGACAGGGAGAGCTACTGCTAGAGTTAGAGGGTAAAGCTGCAGGCAGTGTTCCCATGTTTAGAGGGGCTTGTGAGGCCCGTGTATAAATTTTAATTTTGAGTAATTTTAATTACTAGATAGGATTTGAGATAAATGAATTCAAATTCAAATTTGAATTCAAATAATGGTTATCACCACACCCGATCTGGCAACTCTAAATCGAAACGAGTCTGGCAACTCAAATATCGGCCGACCTGCTCGATCAGTTTTGGTAAGTGGAGTGGCGATATATCGATATTTTCATCATCGTGTTCGATATTCTTTTTTCTCTTCACTAATTGAGAAAAACTTGGAGAACACGCGTCGGTGCAAAATTTTCAAATCTGTGGAGATAATTTCGTAGGTTTCAATTATTTTATTATTCGCTCTTTTCAATTTCACAGTGCGCTCCTTCCCTTTCTTAAACGATAGTGACGCTCGCTCGTGTTCCACAACACTCTCCTATCGATGCGATAGTGACGCTCTCTCAATCTTAAGTTATACAACACTATCCCATCGATAGGGTTTCCGATAACTTAATTAACTTACGATAGTATATCGACAAGGTCACACTTGATAACATAAGGTTTAACATGATAGAGTACGTATAACTTAACAGCTCGGCCATTCTGACATTTTGATCGACCCGATCAAGGCTGTACAATATTTAAAATTTTCTTTGTTTTAGATAATAAATTGGATGTTAAAGTAAAATAAATAAACAGTTAGTAAATACGGTTATGGTTCTGAATCACTTTCGACATTGACTCTCCAATCTGCCCACTTTCTTAATCTAGATGCCTCTAAAATACCTTCATACGGCATTTGTGTTACTGGACAGTTTTCTATATCTGTAACAACGTATCTGTCATTTGGTAAAACCTTTTTAATAACATATGGGCCTTTATATTTTGCTATAAATTTCTTATTTGTTCCAATAGTTGTATCGACATTACGAACCACCACAAAATCGTTACACGAAAATTTCTCATGAGGTTTATATTGATTTTTGTGAGTCTCTGAACTTTTTGATTGAGAAGTTTTAAGTTTTTCAAATGAAGTATTTCTTAACCCATCCAAATCTCGAGATGTTTCTCCTTTGTCTTCTAAATACTCAGTCAATGTGTCAACTTCTAAACTTCTCTGACTGACTCCGAACAACAACATTGCTGGTGTTTGGTTCGTTGTCGCGTGGACGGAATTATTAACTGCGTATTCGACTTTGGTTAGTAGTTTGTACCAATCAGAGTGCTGAATGGGCTCTGAAATTTTCGAAATCATCAATTTAATAATTCTATTTATTCGCTCGACCTGGCCATTGGCCTGAGGGGAGGCAGTTGCTACTTTAACATGTTCAATATTGTTATTCAGTAGAAATTCTGAAAATTCTAAAGAGGTAAAACAACTTCCTCTATCGCTTACTATTCTCCTTGGTCGACTATAACATTCAAAATATTTATTAAGGCAACCCTTTAGGTCAATCGTACTTGTAGTATTCACCGGATATAACTTAATAAACTTCGTAAATGCATCTACTACCACAAGTATATGTTTTTTTCTTTGAAACGATTGACGGAAGAGGACCAAAATGATCTATATGAAGTGTGTCAAACGGGATTGGTTTTTTCGGAATGTTGTGCAATGTACGATAATTTGCATGACGCGGAACTGAATACATGATGCACTTAAGGCAATTGCATATGAAATCCCGAACTTTTTGTCCATGTTAGGAAACCAATAGAAACGTTTAATTTCTGCAACTACTTTTGCTGAACCAAGATGGCATAGTTTTTCATGCACTATGCGAATTATGTTGTTTTCCATTTCGGAAGGTACATATAAAAGCAATGCTCCATCACTAGTTTTTCGATACACAATTCCATCATCCAGCTCGTAATTCTGAACTGGGCCCGATTCTAAATTATCCCTTAATTGCAAAATAACATTATCACGATTTTGGGTTATTTGTAATTGAATGTCAATGCTATCTTCCTCAATAACGGAAACAGTGTTATTAAAATCTCTTAAGTTCGAAAGATTTGGGGAAGAATCAAAAAGTCTGCTTAAGGCGTCTACATGAATTATATATTTTCCGCTTCTATGTTGAATTGAACAGTTATAGTTTGACAGTTCTAGTGCCCATCTGGCTATTCTCGCATTAACACTCTTCCTTTCCAGTGTTAGGATAAGTGCATTACAGTCTGTTATTATTTTAAATTCTATTCCGTCCAAATATATACTAAATTTCCTCAATGCGTAAATTATTGCTAATGTTTCTAATTCAAAACTATGATACCTTCCCTCTTCTGGCGTTGTAGCTTGTGAAAAATAGGCAATCGGGTGGAATTTACCGTCTTCTTGCTTTTGGAGCAAAATCGCTCCAAAACCTAACTGACTCGCGTCACAATGAAGCTCAGTTGCTTTTCCTGGACTATATAATGCTAACACAGGCTCTGATGTAAGAGTGTCGCACAAATATTTAAAGGCTTGTAAACATTCTTCCGTAAAATTAAATTCTGAGTTGGGCTTTGTCAATTGTCTAAGAGGTTTTGCGACACTGGAAAAGGAGGGAATGAAACGTCTAAAATATGAGAAAAGCCCTAAACATTTTTCTACATCACCAGCACATTTCGGAATAGCAATGTGCTTAATTGCTAACATATGGCTATTATTTGGTTTTATTCCATCTTTGCTGACACTGAATCCCAAGAAGTCTATTTGCGGAAAACAGAATTTGCATTTTGACAGTTTTAATTCTAGACGGAATTCGGATAACCTTGTTAAGACCTTCTTTAAGATAAGAATATGTTCCTCAAATGTTTTTGTACCAATAGCAATATCGTCCATATAAACGGCAACATTTCCATCCTTGACGATTGGCTCTAAAACAAAATTAATGAAGCGCTGAAAAACTGCGGGAGCGTTCTTAAGGCCGAAAGGCATTTTAAGATACTCATATTGACCATTTGGTGTTACAAAAGCAGTATATTTCATCGAATCTTCCGCTACTTTGACTTGATGAAAACCGCTTTTCAAATCAAGTATACTAAAAAACTTATTACCTTCTAGTTTTTCTAAACAATCGTCTATTCTTGCAATTGGGTAGCCATCTCTTTCTGTTATCTTATTTAATTGCCTATAGTCTACACACATTCTTTTTCCGCCATCCTTTTTTTTACAAGAACAATTGCGGAAGTGTACGGAGAGGTGCTAGGTCGAATATGCCCTAAGGCCAGAAGTTCATCAATTATTATTTCCATTTCTTTCCGATCATGATATGATATTCTACGAGGCGCACAATAAACTGGTAAATCAAATTTCAATCTGATCTTCATTTCGTAATTATGATCTGCCATCGGAATGTTTTCGATATTCAAATAGTTATTTTTAATGACTTCATAAACCCTATTGAAATGTTCACTACTTAAATCGGTACTTATATTTTGTTCAATTTCTTCGGTTATGTCAATATTCATTATAAAACTATCAATACTACACTTGTTTGATGGACATTTTTCCGAAATATTGGAGGTATTAAAATTTTCTATCAATTGAACGGAAGTCAGAACAGAAGGTTTACTTATTATTTGCTTATTGCACAATTTGCAATATTCTACAATAATATCATTAGACAACGGACTATAAATGCAATGCAGAATTTTCCCATTAATTTTCAAAATATCTTTATTTGCCTTAACTTCAATAGGCGGAATTTGATTTTTCTTTTGAAAAGAGAGTTTTAAATCGAATGTTTTCAAAAAGTCCCTTCCTAACAATACTGGATAAGGGATACACTCGTCCGGAACAACGTAAAGCAATACTTCATTTGTAATATTTTCAAAAGTTATCTTAACAATTAATTTTCCAAAGGTGCATAGCCGAAAATTTCCCAGTCCCACAAATGGTGTATCATAAAGCGAATCTCCAGTCAAACTTTGCGGTATGTCGGAATATCGAATTAAACTAATGGCGCTACCAGTATCAAGTAAACAAGAAAATATATCACTTTGTGAAAAGGCCTGAATGTCGAAAGTGATTCTTACCGTATTAACAATTGAAATCTCAGGAGATTCCATGTTAGCAGTATCCTTAATAAGGGCTATCATCTGCTTGGGAGCGCTTTTGCTACAGTTTTTGATGGTGTGGTCTAACGAACCGCATTTGAAGCAAGACCCTATAGCTCGCTTAGGCTGATCACAATCCTTTGCCATGTGTCCAAATCCAGAACAGTTAAAGCATCTAACGGAAGTCGGTGTATTTGGCCCTTTTGGTATGGCGATGTTATTGCGTAAACGCTTATTACGCATTTCGGAGTAACGGAAAGATAATTTCTTCAGGTCCTCTATGGTAGAAGCAGAATATAACACAGCTACGTCGGAGGTGAAATCCTGCAATCCTTCGATGATTAGTTGCACGACCTGAGATTCCTCGATGTGTGCCCTTGCCGCAATATCCTGCATTTGAAAAATGTAGGCCAGGAATGACATCTTGCTGCTGTTGAACACAGTCGATTTGAGTAGTGTGACAACCTCGACTACGGAATGCGAACGGCCAAATGTTTGAAGAAAGCGTTGTCTGAACTCGCTGTAAGACGTGGACTGATCCACACGAAGAAACCAACCAGCATCCGATCCTGGTTTCATAAGTCGACGTACGCACTTTAATTTGAAAATGTCATCGCCATCCATGGTGTCGCATGTACGTTCAAAATCACTCAGCCACTTGCGCGCATCTACTGCATGCTCGCCGCTAAATGGAAAGATGGCGGTCATTACGTCATTCACTTCGGCACGATTTATGCTTGAAGTCCCGCGTAGATTTTCTAGAATCTTCTTCTTCTGTAACAGTTCGATTTCGGCTTCAACAATTGCTTGTTCTGCTTGGATTTCCTTTAACTTGTCAATTTCGTCAGAAATTCGCAGAGCCTGTTCAGCTGCTATGGGCTGTTCGTCTGATTCGGAAAATTGTTTTTCTAAGTCTGCCGCTTTTATAGCAGTTTCCATACTGTCAAATGGTGCTCCATGGTCCTTAGCAAATTTTTTCCAATTGGCGGGTGTTCGCCTTCCTGTCGAATGGAATTTCGTTGATCAGGAGCCATGCAATTATTTGTTCTCTATCCATGATGAAATTTAAAGGAACTGTACAAAATTTGCGCGATACGCCGGCGTCAGTGCAGAATATAGCTGACAATTGTCAATTTGCAACAATATTCACAGTTTAGTTTTATATTGAGACGGAAAGAGTTTTTTTTTGTTTGTTTGTTTGGCGTTTGCTGATCCCACTTCTGAAGTTGTGGAGATAATTTCGTAGGTTTCAATTATTTTATTATTCGCTCTTTTCAATTTCACAGTGCGCTCCTTCCCTTTCTTAAACGATAGTGACGCTCGCTCGTGTTCCACAACACTCTCCTATCGATGCGATAGTGACGCTCTCTCAATCCAATCTCCGATCTGGCTGCTCTCAATGCTAGAGCGATCCAGCTTGAAGAGGGATTACCTAAAGAGGGCCTTTCAGGGAATCAAGTACCCAGAGCGACAGACGAAACTGGACCGCTCATCTGCGACCAGCGCAAAAGGACGCTTGTGAAGCCTCCTTTAGTGAAGCTTTCTGCAGAGAAGCCTCCGTTGAGCAAGAGCTCAAAACGGGAGACACGCTCACCAAAGGAGCCAAACTCACTCAGCTATGCGGCTGTTGCCAAGGTCGCTAGCAAAGAGGAGTGGTCCAGGGTGAAGCCCTAAGCGCTTGCGCAAGAAGCCAGAGGCTGTCATTCTGAAGAAGACTGGGGATGTGTCTTACGCTGATATGCTCCACAAGCTGAAAGCGGACCCAAATCTTAATAATTTTGGAAAGCATGTCAAGAAGATCAGGAGAACGCAACAGGCAGAGCTACTGCTAGAGATAGAGGGTAAAGCTGCAGGCAGTGTTCCCATGTTTAGAGGGGCTTGTGAGGCCCGTGTATAAATTTTAATTTTGAGTAATTTTAATCACTAAATAGGATTTGAGATAAATGAATTCAAATTCAAATTTGAATTCAAATAATGGTTATCACCACACCCGATCTGGCAACTCTAAATCGAAACGAGTCTGGCAACTCAAATATCGGCCGACCTGCTCGATCAGTGTTGGTAAGTGGAGTGGCGATATATCGATATTTTCATCATCGTGTTCGATATTCTTTTTTCTCTTCACTAATTGAGAAAAACTTGGAGAACACGCGTCGGTGCAAAATTTTCAAATCGAACGAAATTAAAGTGATCACTAAAAAAGTGTATAAATCAACATAATAATTGTTAAGTCGGTGGAACGTAGCTTTTGGTGCTGTTTATATTGTGGGTGTTCGAGGCTGGACGTGAGTATAAGCTTTCCAAAGCTTTGTTGGCAGCTTCTAACCTCGTCTTGCTTTCCAGCGAACCGCTTGTGCCCAGACGAGCGCTAGCGCTCTCGTGCCTTTTCTTCTGGTAGGCGTGCATATTTGCCCCTATCTTTGCTGGTGCCGTGATCGCCCGGCTACCTGTAGTGTTTTTGCTGTTTTTGGGTGAGTGGTAAAACAAAAGTTGTGCTTAGGCAGCCACCTTATGTGCATTATTTCTTTTTCACTCATAGCCTGTATGGTTTCCGAAGCTGAACCTCGAGTAATAGAGAGCCAGTCGAGGTCGGATCATAGACAGCGCGTAAAATTCCGGGGACTTCTGGAAGGAGCATCGGACACACCTACAAATTTTCTTTCAAACATTAACTAATTGTACACCAACACATTCAAGCTCACAACCACACACGTACCTGCAGTACACATACACATTCAAGTTTATACACACATACGTACTTGCAGTACACATACACATTCAAGCTCACACACACATACGTACTTGCAGTACACATACACATTCAAGTTTATACACTCATACGTACTTGCAGTACACATACACATTCAAGCTCACACACACATACGTACTTGCAGTACACATACACGTTCAAGCTTCATACACACATTTACATTTCAAACACACTTATGTGCTTATAGTACACAAAAACATTCACAGCCACGTTTATATACACACCATTCTCATTCATTCCTAGTTTTCACACTCATTCATTTAATTCATTTTTCTATAATTTTTATTTTAAATTTTTTTGTTACATTTCATTTATATTTTTTGTTCATCCTTTTTGATTTCATCTTTTTATTTTTCACATCTCTTTAATTCATTCATTCGCATACACACCAGAGAACTGCAACATGCACACATTTACACCACATAAAAATGAGTGAGATTTTTGCCACTCGATTATCATTTTGCACTGGCCGCACATAGCCCACGCCTCAAGCCGCATAACCCACTGATGGGAAGAGCCAGAAGTAGCAGGAGACTCGACAAGCAAGAGCCGTAAACGGCAGGAGACGCAACAAACAAGAACGTTTTGGGAAAGAAAACAAGAGCCGTTTTCCGAAGAGACTCTTGCTGCCCTCGGCTCGGTAGGTTCGGCAGTACCGACTCGGTAGGTAGAGACAGCAGCACAAGGGTTCGTGAACGTTCGGTTTTCCCTTTCTGCTAGCGCGTGCATCGCTTATTTTGTGGAAGGGGTAACGGCAACGGAACAAGTAGAAATTGAAATGCATTGCCCTCGGGTTTCTTTCCTATACCTACTTATGCGTATATTAATAGAACACAAGTGGAAGGGGTTTTGGTTTTTTGGTTCATGGGTTTTTTCTTTACCTATTTATGCGTTTATGAATGTGAAACGAAAAATTGATTATTTTGATTATAATTATTTATTTAAAAAAAAAGTTATTTGTAATTTAGATGCTTAAAATTTAAAAAGGAACAACTTAAGTTTCATTTTTATAAAATGAGTGTAAAATAAGAGAAAATAAGGGTCGGGGCATAGAAATTTGTTCGAGAACGTTCGGTTGTCCCGAACGTAACCCCTTCCACTTGTGTTCTATTAATATACGCATAAGTAGGTATAGGAAAGAAACCCGAGGGCAATGCATTTCAATTTCTACTTGTTCCGTTGCCGTTACCCCTTCCACAAAATAAGCGATGCACGCGCTAGCAGAAAGGGAAAACCGAACGTTCACGAACCCTTGTGCTGCTGTCTCTACCTACCGAGTCGGTACTGCCGAACCTACCGAGCCGAGGGCAGCAAGAGTCTCTTCGGAAAATGGCTCTTGTTTTCTTTCCCAAAACGTTCTTGTTTGTTGCGTCTCCTACCGTTTACGGCTCTTGCTTGTAGAGTCTCTTGCTACTTCTGGCTCTTCCCATCAGTGGGTTACGCGGCTTGAGGCGTGGGCTATGTGCGGCCAGTGCAAAATGATAATCGAGTGGCAAAAATCTCACTCATTTTTAAGTGGCTTGTTATGCATGCATGCAAGTTGCAGTTCTCTGATACACACGTATGCGTATAGCAAAAATTGGTAACGTAAAAATAAAGCAGGATTGAGTGATAGGTCAGAAGATTTTTTTTTGTGTTTGGGTATTATTGGTGCCTTTGTTATTGTTGCCATTATTATTATTTTTCCTCAGCTGTTTCGTCGGGGCCCCAACGGATCACGGGTGAGTGGATAACAATTTCAAAGTATCGAAACCAAATAATGTCAAACTATCGCTTGCCTATCGAAATGAAATACTTAACATATCGTTTGCAAAATAACTATCGACACCCAAATAAGAAAAACACTATTTAAAAAAAAGGAGGGAAAAATCAAATTAAATTGAGATTAAATAAAAAAGAAAGGGTAAATCAAAAAGGAATACAAATTAGGGAACTAAAGTTAGATTTATCGAATTCGTCATGCAGCACGAAGCTGCATGCGCTATATTTGTTTGTCATTAAATAACATTAATGAAATTTAAAATGGAATAAACTTTTTTTCTTGAGGCACTAAGGGCGGTAGCATAACAGCGATATGGGTAGTATCGGTATTCCGATATCGATAGTACATGGTTGGGTGGGTGAAGAAGGAGAGCATTACATCTAGCTCTCCGACTAGATCGTTCGTTAGGGGTAGTCCGTCCGCTTATTTTGGCCTTCCCTTTTATTGCCATTCCCCCTTCTAGCAGTCCTATAACCTGTCGATATTTTCTCGTAACACCGATAATCGAACCTGCACACAAAACCCCGCCCATTTTCCCTGAGCTTAGCCGGCTGTAACTTAGACAGGGTGTGCAGGGGAGGTTATTGGACTTCGGTCGTTACAGGCTATTGAGGATTCGCTGAAGGAGATGGCAGCGGTTCGAACGGGAGCGCAGAGGATGGCTCTCTCCATCAGCGGAATGGACGAGGCTACGACAGCAGAGGAACTCCTCGGCTGTCTTGCTTCCCAGTTCCAGGACATCGTGGTTAATCCAGATGCAGTGCGCGGTCTGCGTAAAATGCGGGATGGAACCCAGATAGCGACGGTGATGCTCAGCATAAATGATGCGATCGCTGTTCTGAAAGCGGGCACTGTGACCGTAGGCTGGTCACGTTGCCGCATCATTCAGGATCTACGACCGACGAGATGCTTTAGGTGTCTATGCTACGGCCATCGAGCGTCCAGTTGCAAGGCGACCGATCGGTCTGACTGCTGCTTGCGCTGCGGCGAACGCGGGCATAAGGCAAAGGGATGCAATGCCCCACCGAAATGCATGATATGCACCAGCGAGGGGGACAGAAACCACACGACGGGCGGTTTCGCGTGCCCGATCTTTAAGGCGAGCCTAAAAGGAGCTAAAAGCCACTATAATGTTTAATCAAATAAACATTATTCAGCTCAATGTCAATCACTGCGTTGCTGCTCAGAGTCTTCTTGCTCAGACAGCTGTGGAGCGCAATGTTGACATCATGCTCCTCAGTGAACCATATATTTATGGTAGCACTAACTCGGACATGATCCTTGATGAGTCGGGCAAGGCGGCTATCAAGCTTTGCAGCCCAGTTTATATACAGGATCGGCCGACCGATGCAATGCGTGGCATTGCATACGCGCTGATCAAAGGTGTGCATATTTACAGCTGTTATGCGCCACCTAGCGACAGCCCGGATCAATTTGAAGAAATGATCGATATTCTAGTGAGCCACGCGAGAGGGCGCAGGCCAACGATCATTGCAGGCGACTTCAATGAGGGCGAGCTGTGACCGATGCCATGTTTCTGCTTGACCTGGTATTGCTGAATGATGGCCGTAAGCCGACATTCAACAACGACAGGGGTACGTCGTAGACGCTCGGTCAAGCTTGGGATGCTAGAAAGATCGATAATGATATGTTGGCATATCAAATCGAGTCTCTATCAATCTCGGCGGACCTTATGTAGCTACTGGTATCAACTTGCGATGCTACGATGCCTAGGAAAAGCAAGGTAAAGGGTAAGAGTCCTGTCCACTGGTGATTAAGGCTGTGGCGCTGGCCAGACCCGAAATATTCAGGGACACTTTCCAGCAGTGTCTCATGGATGGGGTCTTTCCCAAGCGTTGGAAAAGCCAAAAACTGGTGTTATTGCCGAAAGGTAAGGGGCAAGCGCGTGGTGCATGCAACTTCCGCCCACTATGTCTGCTGGATATAGTAGGTAAGCTATTCGAGCGTATCCTGTATGCTCGCATAGAAGCAATAACAGAGAGCCCCAATGGCCTGAGTAGATAGCAGTACGGATTCCGGAAGGGAAAAAGTACCCTTGATGCCCTCTCGGCTGTTGTCGACATAGCTAAAAATGCTCTCGACGGTGACAGATGGCTTGGCGGTAGGAAGGAGTACTGCGCTATCGTCACGCTGGACGTCAAAAACGCCTTTAATACTGCAAGATGGCCCACGATTTTGGGGGCTATGCACAACATGGGTATCCCAGAGTATCTGAGGATCACAGTAGGTAGTTACTTCAGGGACCGTGTCCTTTGGTTCGACACGGAAGCTGGCCCGCGAAGCTACCGAGTTTCGTCAGGTGTTCCCCAAGGATCGGTACTTGGTCCGATCCTGTGGAACATTATGTACAATGGGATCTTGGGCATCAGCAAACCAATAGGAGCTGAATTGCACTGCTTTGCAGATGATGTGGCAATAACAGCGGTCGCCAAGACGCTGCCAGAGCTACAGGCAAAGTGCAATGCAACAATTAGCTCAACCATCGGTTGGTTGGGAAATGTCGGCCTGCAAATTGCGGCTCACAAAACTGAGGCTGTCCTGTTGAGTAGCAGAAAATCTGTGGAGACTCTACAGGTCACAGTTAATGGTTTCCAGGTGACTTCAGCGAGATCACTAAAGTACCTGGGTGTCCTTATAGACAACAGGCTTTCCTTTAAGGATCACGCTAAATATGCTAGCAGGAAGGCTGGGATCACATCTGCTTCACTGGCTAGGCTCATGCCCAACGTAGGTGGTCCCAGGATGCCGGCCCGCAAGCTGCTAGTGGCTGTGGCAAAAGCCACTTTACTTTATGCTGCTCCTATCTGGAGCAAAGCCACACAAAAAGGGTCATATATGAAAGGCGCGCGATCGGTGATGCGGACTATGGCCCTCAGGCTCATTAGAGGATTCAGGACCATATCCGAAGACGCATCACTTGCTCTGGCAGGCATGCCGCCTATAGATCTGGAGATAAAGGCACTGGGCTTAATCCGAGATGGCGTTCCTCGGGTTGAGTCCCAAGAGTGGTTGAAGGAAGAGTGGCAAGCTAGATGGCAAGCGTCGCACCTGAGGCGTTGGACCTACCAGCTGATCCCAGTGTTAGCGGAATGGGCAGAGTGTCAACACAAGGTAGTGGACTACCACCTGACCCAGTTCCTCACTGACCATGGCTGTTTCCGGGCCTATCCATTTCGGTTTCGCCATGTAGACTCAGCCGAGTGCCTTTACAGCACTGACGCTGCTGAAACAGCGGAACATGTCCTTATGCATTGTTCCCGTTTTTCACTGGAGAGAGATCAGCTTGGGTCTCTGTCTGGTGTGCCGCTCAGCCCAAGACCCTTGTTCGTTGCCATGTTGGCGGACAAAGCTGCATGGGAGCTGGGGCATGGTATCATCATTAATATGATGAAGAGGGTTCGTGCCGACGAGGAGCTGAACAGATCAGCTAGATAAGTAAGATAATTAAGTAGATAAGTAGCTTATCCCTGAGTGGTGGCGGGGCTAGAATTCTATCTCAGCGAGCTCGCCTTGTCGTAAAAGGCGACTAAAGAGTTAAAGAGTTAATGAGTTAAGAATATGTTAACTAATACTCGTAAAGGGGCGTCACGCTTTATGCTACGCATTCTATGTGGGAGTGCGACCTAGCATCACATCCTGCTCACCGAAGTATTACCTTAGCTGGCAGTTCCGGTGAGCACTTTAAGGACTAGTGAGCGTACGGGCGTTTTTCTTTCAGTACGTAGGCATAACCCTATCTGTATTACCAGTAGGGAAGATTCGAAGATGTTTAATAGTTTCCTCCGATTATGTATAAAAAAAAAACACACACACACACACGAGTTTGAGATGAGCAGTGGCTTAATACGGACGTGTTTATGCTGCGCTGCGCGAAAAAATCAAGTTTTTATCGAAGTCGAGGGTTACCGAACAGCTGGTGATTGCACGAAACCACAACGTAGTGTCGCGCAATTATTCAATACGTGCTAACTTGCGTTGTACGTAGGAGTTGCAAAAAAAAAATTAACTTTACAAAGTAGTTGTGGGTGGCCCAGCTGCTAAATCAGCTGGTGGTGCTGCCAACTTATCGCAGCGGGCGATCTGGTCTGAGCGGAGTTGCCAGACCAGCGGTGTTGCCAGACTGTCAGCGCTGATCAGTTGGCGCGAAACCAACAATTCAAATTTATTTCTAACTTGAATTTGAACCATCATAAATAAATAAATATTTATATTTTTGGCAGAGGTTCGCTGGGTTAAGAAACGGCATAAAGGTCGCGGACAGACTAACAATCATCCTTTCACCACCTTGGTGCCTAAGTAAAGGATTTGGTGTCCGAGTAGAGGCGGAATATCCTCCATCAGGGAAGCCTAGGGGAAATCCGATGGCCTACGTGGGATTCTTTCTTAACCAGTGTCCCACGTCTGCAAAGACATAGCCGCCAACGCTAAGACCCAATGGATAGTATAGCGGGGGCACTGCCCCCGAGGGAGACGATCCGTTCAAGAGATGCCCAAGATTGTCGAGATCACCCATTAGAGGAAACCCATTGCCGTTGGTTGCGAAGCTTACGGTCCCCCAGCCGCCGATAGCCAGTGCACGCAGCGCTGTAGGGATGGATAACTTGCCACCCCCAGCTCCTAATGTTGTAAGCAATAGGAAATCGTTTGATCTCATAAGCTTGCCCACGCAGAGGGGGGGGTACAAAATCTCCATCTGGATCGCCACTACGGTCCTCAGACCCGATTATTGAATTACAGAACGTAGATCTGCGGGGTATCCTAATGAGGATGAGTGACAAAATTAATGAGCTGCTCTCCACATTTGAGACCCAGCGGCACGTCACCAGGGAGACCAAGAGTACAATTCTTGAACTTCCGGCTCTTAATAACCGGGCGATCGTACTGCAGGAGGGTTTCGCCAAGGATGCGCACTGCAAGTCGACTGCCACCCAGACAGAGGCACATGAGTCTCACAAAAAGGCTCCACCATAAGCGCAGGAGCGCACAGTACAGAGGCTCAAAACTTCCAAGCCAGCTATTCCTACGCCTGGCAAGATCGTCGTAGAGGATGAAAAGTCCAGAGCAAGTAACTGCAAGCCGGTTAGCTACGCTGCTGTCGCTAAGGAAGCAACCAATGGAGAAAAATGGACCAAGATAGGGCCCAAGCGACTGCGTAAAAAGCCCGAGGCAATTATTGTAAAGAAGACAGGAGAGGCCTCCTATGTGGATATCC
This sequence comes from Zaprionus tsacasi, assembly GCA_018904105.1. Lineage (NCBI taxonomy): Eukaryota > Metazoa > Arthropoda > Insecta > Diptera > Drosophilidae > Zaprionus > Zaprionus tsacasi. The sequence continues at coordinate 10,647 of JAEIFR010000202.1, read as the reverse complement.
TCGCTAAAATTAAAAGTGACCCCAGCCTCAGCGAATATGGCAAGCACGTGCTCACAATAAGGAGAACGCAAAAGGATGACCTGCTAATCCAAGTCAAGGGGGAAGCTTCTGTCAACGTTCCCAATTTTAGGAGCGCAATAGAAGCGACGCTTAAAGAGTTGGCCTCGGTGCGTACTGGTGCACAAAGAGTAGCGGTCACCTGTAGCGGTATGGATGAGGCTACAACAGCTACGGATCTCCACGGCTGCTTGCTATCTCAATTCCAAGGCATCAAGGTAAAGCCAGATGACGTCAGGAATTTGCGGAAGATGCGTGATGGGACACAGACCGCTTCTGTAATGTTGAGCGCTAACGATGCAATTACAGTCCTAAAGCAGGGAAAGGTAACTGTGGGCTGGTCAAGGTGCCGCATCACTCAAGACGTCCAGCCTGTAAGATGCTACAGATGCCTGGGCTACGGCCATAAATCCATGAACTGCAAGGATATTGACCGGACAGACTGTTGCTTACGATGCGGAGAGCAGGGGCACAAGGCTAAGGGTTGTGTTGCACCGCCTAAATGCCTTATCTGCAGCAGTGAAACAGCCAAAAACCACCCGTCGGGTAGTTATGCGTGCCCGACCTATAGGAAGTATTTAAAAGAAGCGAAGAGTCAACACAATCATGGATCGTCTTAACATCATCCAGCTCAATGTTAACCACTGCGCAGCTGCACAGAGCCTTCTGGCCCAGACCGCGGCAGATCTCAACGTGGACATCATGCTTCTAAGTGAACCATATTGCTCTCCGAATAGCGGAAACTCCTCGCTGATCATGGATGAATCAGGGAATGCAGCCATAAAATGCTGCAGTCCTCTTCACGTTCAAGATCGGGCCGGCTCGCCTATGCCTACGCGAGAATAAAAGGGCTACATATATATAGTTGCTATGCGCCGCCTAGCGACAGCTGGGAGCAGTTGAGGAAATGCTCGAGATGCTCGTAAACCACGTTAGAGGTCGCAGCCCGGCGATTATCGCAGGGGACTTTAATGCGTGGGCAGTCGAGTGGGGCAGCAACTCATCCAATCCTAGAGGGCGCGCCGTGATAGACACCATGGTAATGCTGGACCTGATTCTACTGAACGATGGCCGTGTGCCAACATGTCCTTCATAGACATTACATTTGTCAGCAGAGGGCTAGCTTCTAACACATGTTGGACAGTTCAAAACGTGGTTACGCTAAGTGACCACTCGGTGATTTCGTTCAGCGTCACACCAACAGGCGCGCCTCGAGAAAATCACTTGGACGTGCATGAGACGTTAGGAAGATCGACGTTGACATGCTGTCATACCAGCGCAATTTCCTTGAAGTATCCAATGGACACGCTGAGGAAATGGCGGCGGAGCTCATGACAAAGCTAATAGCAACGTGTGATGCAACGATGCCAAGAAAGGGGACTGGGAAACGTAAGCTTGCAGTCTACTGGTGGAGTGCCTCCTTACAACAGCTAAGGACGGACTGCCTGAGGGCTAGAAGACGAGCGCAACGTGCGAGTGGAGCACCTCGGCACGCAGATTTACTTGCGGCCTTTAAGTCTAAGCGTGCAGAGCTCTGACACGGGATATCGGCTGCTAAAGCTCGAGCCTATAAGGATTTGCTAGAATGCGTGGACGAGGACCCTTGGGGCGTTGCCTACAAGCTTGTGAGCAAAAAGCTGTGCAGGAGGGAGTATGCTCCAGATGATCCAGAAACCCTGCACAGCATTGTGTCGGAGCTCTTCCCTACGCATACCACCCTATGACAGCCAGCAGAAGAATCTCCCGTCTCTCCCTTTCCGGAGGTCACTATAAGTGAAGTCATCGAGGCAGCGAAACGCATCAAACCTAACAAGGCGCCAGGCATGGACGGAATCCCTGGACAGATCATCAAGGCTGCGGCGCTGGCCAGGCCAGAAATATTTAGAAACGTATTCCAGCAGTGCCTCCTGGATGGAGTCTTTCCTAAGCGGTGGAAAACTCAGAGGCTAGAGTTGTTGCCAAAAGGGAAGGGGCCAGCAGACCGTGCAGATAGCTATCGTCCCCTATGCCTACTAGACATTGTGGGCAAACTGTTTGAGCGCATCCTCTACACTCGCTTAGAGACGACAACCGAGGGCCCCAACGGCCTGGGAAGCCAACAATACGGCTTTCGTAAGGCGAGAAGTACCCTGGACGCACTCTACTCTGTGGTTAATATAGCGAGGAATGCTCTTAGTGGCGACAGATGGCTAGGCGGAATGAAGGAGTACTGCTCAATTGTCACCCTTGATGTGAAGAACGCCTTCAACTCAGCAAGATGGCCTGCAATACTTGGCGCAATGGACAGCATGGGCGTACCAAAGTACCTGAGGATTGCCGTGGGCAGCTATTTCCGGGAGCGAGTCCTCTGCTACGACACGGCAGCTGGCCCGAAATATTACGTGGTCTCGTCTGGTGTCCCACAAGGGTCGGTGCTCGGCCCGATCCTGTGGAACATCATGTATAATGGAATTCTGAGCATCAGCAAGCCCGCTGGAGCTGAGCTGCACTGTTTTGCCGACGACGTGGCAATTACAGTAGTCGCAAAGACCATACGCGAACTCCAGGTCAAATGCAATGCGACAATCGCATCGGCCACTGATTGGCTCGAGAAGGTCGGGCTTTAGATCGCGACGCATAAAACGGAGGCCGTCCTCCTAAGCAGCAGGAAAACAGTGGAGTGCATGCAGATCACTAACAACGGGACCCAAGTGGCCTCTACAGAAGCCCTGAAGTACCTGGGAGTCATGATTGACCGCAGGCTTTCCTTCAAGAACCATGCAACCTATGCTAGCGAAAAGGCGGCAATCACGTCGGCAGCTCTAGCAAGGCTTATGCACAACGTGGGAGGTCCCAAGATGCCAGCGAGGAAACTCCTAGTGGCGGTATCAAAGGCAACGTCTTTCTATGCCGCGCCAATCTGGAGCAGTGCAAGCAATAAACAGTCGTACATAAAAGGAGCACGATCAGTGGTACGGACTATGGCCCTCAGACTCATCAGGGGCTTCAGAACCATATCCGAGGATGCAGCCCTAGCTCTGGCGGGCTTGCCGCCGATTGACCTAGAGATCAAAGCACTTGGACTATCACGCCATGGTGTCTCTGACCAAGAGGCTAAGGAGTGGTTGATGCGAGAGTGGCAGGCCAGATGGCAAAGATCGCAACGTGGGAGATGGACCTACCAACTGGTTCCTGACGTAAATATTTGGGCAGATTGCCAGCACAAAGTCCTTGATTTCCACCTGACGCAGTTCCTTATGGACCATGGCTGCTTCCGAGCTTACCTGTTCCGGTTCCAGCACGCAGAGTCAGCCCTGTGCCTCTTCTGCACCGACGCGATGGAAACAGCGGAACATGTGCTAATGCATTGTTCCAGGTTCACGACAGAGAGGAACGCACTAAGAGCGCTGACTGGAGATCCGCTCAGTCCAAGAGGCCTGTTCGCGGCCATGATGGCAAACGCAGAAACCTGGGAGCAGGCGCACACCATTATAATTAACATAATGAAAAGGAGCCGAGCCGACGAGATGGCCAACAGAGCTGGAGGCTGAACATATAGCGTTTTCCTGTGTGGTGTCGGTGGAAGAATACTACCACAGCGTACCCAGCTTGTCGTAAAAGGCTACTAAAAGGGTGAAAGATGAGCGCTTCATGGCCAGTACCCAAGGAAGGGAGTGCGAATAGACTCCAAATCCTGCTCACCGAAGTCTTACCTTGACTGGCAGTACTGGTGAGCGTGCGTAGGACTGAAGAGCATACGGAGGTTTTTGTTTTAGTACGTAGGCATAATCCCAACAGGGGCTATGAATCGTGCATGCCACCTACAGAAGGTAGTTGGTATCTTTAGAAGATTTTAATTTTCCTCCTGTAAGCGATTAAATAAAAAAAAACACACACACATACACACAAATGCATGATATGCAGCAGCGAGGGGGACAGGAACCACACTACGGGCGGTTTCGCGTGCCCGATCTTTAAGGCGAGCCTAAAAGGAGCTAAGAGCCACTATAATGTTTAATCAAATAAACATTATTCAGCTCAATGTCAATCACTGCGCTGCTGCTCAGAGTCTTCTTGCTCAGACAGCTGTGGAGCGCAATGTTGACATCATGCTCCTCAGTGAACCATATATTTATGGTAGCACTAACTCGGACATGATCCTTGATGAGTCGGGCAAGGCGGCTATCAAGCTTTGCAGCCCAGTTTATATACAGGATCGGCCGACCGATGCAATGCGTGGCATTGCATACGCGCTGATCAAAGGTGTGCATATTTACAGCTGTTATGCGCCACCTAGCGACAGCCCGGATCAATTTGAAGAAATGATCGATATTCTAGTGAGCCACGCGAGAGGGCGCAGGCCAACGATCATTGCAGGCGACTTCAATGAGGGCGAGCTGTGACCGATGCCATGTTTCTGCTTGACCTGGTATTGCTGAATGATGGCCGTAAGCCGACATTCAACAACGACAGGGGTACGTCGTAGACGCTCGGTCAAGCTTGGGATGCTAGAAAGATCGATAATGATATGTTGGCATATCAAATCGAGTCTCTATCAATCTCGGCGGACCTTATGTAGCTACTGGTATCAACTTGCGATGCTACGATGCCTAGGAAAAGCAAGGTAAAGGGTAAGAGTCCTGTCCACTGGTGATTAAGGCTGTGGCGCTGGCCAGACCCGAAATATTCAGGGACACTTTCCAGCAGTGTCTCATGGATGGGGTCTTTCCCAAGCGTTGGAAAAGCCAAAAACTGGTGTTATTGCCGAAAGGTAAGGGGCAAGCGCGTGGTGCATGCAACTTCCGCCCACTATGTCTGCTGGATATAGTAGGTAAGCTATTCGAGCGTATCCTGTATGCTCGCATAGAAGCAATAACAGAGAGCCCCAATGGCCTGAGTAGATAGCAGTACGGATTCCGGAAGGGAAAAAGTACCCTTGATGCCCTCTCGGCTGTTGTCGACATAGCTAAAAATGCTCTCGACGGTGACAGATGGCTTGGCGGTAGGAAGGAGTACTGCGCTATCGTCACGCTGGACGTCAAAAACGCCTTTAATACTGCAAGATGGCCCACGATTTTGGGGGCTATGCACAACATGGGTATCCCAGAGTATCTGAGGATCACAGTAGGTAGTTACTTCAGGGACCGTGTCCTTTGGTTCGACACGGAAGCTGGCCCGCGAAGCTACCGAGTTTCGTCAGGTGTTCCCCAAGGATCGGTACTTGGTCCGATCCTGTGGAACATTATGTACAATGGGATCTTGGGCATCAGCAAACCAATAGGAGCTGAATTGCACTGCTTTGCAGATGATGTGGCAATAACAGCGGTCGCCAAGACGCTGCCAGAGCTACAGGCAAAGTGCAATGCAACAATTAGCTCAACCATCGGTTGGTTGGGAAATGTCGGCCTGCAAATTGCGGCTCACAAAACTGAGGCTGTCCTGTTGAGTAGCAGAAAATCTGTGGAGACTCTACAGGTCACAGTTAATGGTTTCCAGGTGACTTCAGCGAGATCACTAAAGTACCTGGGTGTCCTTATAGACAACAGGCTTTCCTTTAAGGATCACGCTAAATATGCTAGCAGGAAGGCTGGGATCACATCTGCTTCACTGGCTAGGCTCATGCCCAACGTAGGTGGTCCCAGGATGCCGGCCCGCAAGCTGCTAGTGGCTGTGGCAAAAGCCACTTTACTTTATGCTGCTCCTATCTGGAGCAAAGCCACACAAAAAGGGTCATATATGAAAGGCGCGCGATCGGTGATGCGGACTATGGCCCTCAGGCTCATTAGAGGATTCAGGACCATATCCGAAGACGCATCACTTGCTCTGGCAGGCATGCCGCCTATAGATCTGTAGATAAAGGCACTGGGCTTAATCCGAGATGGCGTTCCTCGGGTTGAGTCCCAAGAGTGGTTGAAGGGAGAGTGGCAAGCTAGATGGCAAGCGTCGCACCTGGGGCGTTGGACCTACCAGCTGATCCCAGTGTTAGCGGAATGGGCAGAGTGTCAACACAAGGTAGTGGACTACCACCTGACCCAGTTCCTCACTGACCATGGCTGTTTCCGGGCCTACCTATTTCGGTTTCGCCATGTAGACTCAGCCCAGTGCCTTTACTGCACTAACGCTGCTGAAACAGTGGAACATGTCCTTATGCATTGTTCCCGTTTTAACTGGAGAGAGATTAGCTTGGGTCTCTGTTTGGTGTGCCGCTCTGCCCAAAAGCCTTGTTCTTTGCCATGTTGGCGGACAAAGCTGCATGGGAGCTGGGGCATGGTATCATCATTAATATGATGAAGAAGGTTCGAGCCGACGAGGAGCAGAACAGATCAGCTAGATAAGTAAGATAAGTAAGTAGATAAGTAGTTAATAAATAAGGAGCTTAATCCCTGTGTGGTGGCGGGACTAGAATTCTACCTCAGCGAGCTCGGCTTGTCGTAAAAGGCGACTAAAGAGTTAAAGAGTTAATGAGTTAAGAATATGTTAACTAATACTCGTAAAGGGGCGTCACGCTTTATGCTACGCATTCTATGTGGGAGTGCGACCTAGCATCACATCCTGCTCACCGAAGTATTACCTTAGCTGGCAGTTCCGGTGAGCACTTTAAGGACTGGTGAGCGTCCGGGGGTTTTTCTTTCAGTACGTAGGCATAACCCTATCTGTATTACCAGTAGGGCTATGAATCGTGCATGCCATCTAGGTGGTATCTTTCGAAGATTTGTAATAGTTTCCTCCGATTATGTATAAAAAAACAAAAAAAAAAAAACACACACACATACACACACTCACATACACACGCACACACACACACACACACACACACACTCACACACACACACACATGTGTATTTTTCCCGTGAACGCTCTAATATATAAAAAAAAAAAAACACACACACACATACACACACACACACATACGCACACACACACACAGCGAGGGACTCCATTGAATTAGGTTCCATATCTAAATAATTAAAGCAAGATCCCACTGCAAGAACGAGCTTAAGTGGATAGCCCAGCTGGGGGCATTGCCCCCAATGACGAAGACCCGTTTAAAGGCAACTGCAAAGCAGCCGATCGCTCCGACTGCTGTGTACGGTGCGGCGTGAAAGGACACAAGGCAAAAGGATGCGTGGCCCCGCCTAAATGCCTCATATGCAGCGAGATTGTCGACAGGAATCACTCGACAGGATCAGCACAAGTTGCAGACAGCTACCGCCCGCTATGCCTGCTGGACATAGTCGGAAAACTGTTCGAGCGCATCCTATACGCCCGAATAGAGGCGGTAACCGAGAGCATAAACGGCCTAAGCTGCCACCAATACGGCTTTCGAAAGGGAAAGAGTACCCTCAACGCACTCACGGCAGTGAGAAACATTGCTAAGAACGCGCTCGAGGGCGAAAGATGGCTAGGTGGCAGAAAGGAATACTGCGCGATTGTCACGCTGGACGTTAAAAACGCTTTTAACACGGCAAGATGGCCGTTAACCCTCGACGCAATAGACAAGATGTGTATCCCGGAGTACGTCAGGATCGCTGTAGGCAGCTATTTTAGGGACTGTGTTCTCTGGTATGATACGGAAGATGGACCGAAAAGTTACCGAGTCTCGGCTGGATTTCCACAAGGATCTGTACTTGGACCGATCCTGTGGAACATCATGTACGCTGGTATACTTGCAATCAGGAAGCCCTCAGGAACAGAGCTGCACTGCTTCGCAGATGACGTGGCTATAACTGCAGTCGCCAAAACTATAAGGGAAACCCAGAAGAAGTGCAACGGAATAATTAGAGCGGCTATCGTCTGGTTGGAGAAAGCAGGTTTAACAATAGCGGCGCACAAAACTGAAGCTGTCCTATTAAGCAGCAGAAAAAAGGTTGAGAGCATGCTAATTTCAGTCAGCGGAAACCAGGTGACTTCAACTGAGTCCTTGAAATACCTAGGAGTCCTCATAGACCACAGGCTGTCCTTCAGGGAACATGCTTAATACGCGAGCAGGAAGGCAGCCATCACATCGGCAGCCATGGCTCATCTTATGCCCAACGTGGGAGGTCCCAGAGACCCAGCCAGGAGGCTACTGGTAACCGTAGCAAAGGCAACGCTACTCTATGCTGCGCCAATTTGGAGTGACGCCACAAACAAATACTCATACCTAAAAGGAGCGCGTTCGGTATTAAGGTCTATGGCCCTTAGGCTAATAAGAGGATTTCGAACGGTATCAGAAGATGCAGCACTAGTCCTGGCAGGCATGCCACCAGCCGATCTTGAAATCAAGGCTCTTGGACTTATCAGCAATGGCGCTTCTCGGAACGAGGCTTACGACTGGCTTTCTGGAGAATGGCAACGAGATGGCAAACGTCGCAACGGGGGAGGTGGACTTACCAACTCATCCCGGAGATAGAAGCATGGACGCAGTGCATCCACAAAACTATGGACTACCACATTAGTCAATTACTCACGGACCATGGCTGTTTCCGTGCCTACCTACACCGGTTCCGTCATGTAGACTCAGCCCAATGCCTATACTGCATTGATGCGGTGGAAACGGCGGAACATGTGCTAATGCACTGTTCTAGGTTCTCAGCGGAGAGGGAGCAACTGAAAGCGTTGACTGATGATCCGTTTAGTCCACATGGATTGATCACGGCGATGACGGCGAACGAGCACATATGGGAGCTGGGACACCGCATCATCATAAACATGATGAAACGAGTCCGCGCCGACGAGATGTCCAACAGAGCTGGCAACCAAATCACATAAGGAGCGTTCCTGTGAGGTGGCGGAATAAGAATACTACCTTAGCGTACCCGGCTTGTCGTAAAAGGCGACTATAGGGTGGAAGGAGTTGCGCTACATGGCCATTATCTCAGGAAGGGAGTGCGACCTGGCTTCATATCCTGCTCATCGAAGTCATACCTTGACTGGTAGTTCCGGTGAGCGTTAATAGGACTGAGGAGCATACGGAGGTTTTTGTTTTAGTACGTAGGCATAGCCCCATCAGGGGTTATGAATCGTGCATGCCACCTACGGACGGTAGGTGGTATCTATAGAAGATTTTTATTGCCATAGAAACTATCAAGATATTGCAACAAGATTTGGCAAATCTTATTCTTATTACGTTCTTAATGTGCTGTCAAAATTGTATTAAAATCGGACCACTACAACATATAGCTGCCATAGGAACAATCGGCTGAAATCAGGGTTTTTGTGTGAAAACCTGTTTTGTTTTTGGAAATACCGCACATTATCAATACTTTTTAATGTTATATAGTAACCCGCCCTTAGTTTTTCCATTTAAAAATCTTAGAAGTTTATATTCTATAGCTGTTATGGGAACAATCAGTCAGTCCGTCTATCTGTTGCAACCAAAATTAGTCTCTCAACTATTGAGCTATCTTCATGAAACTTGGCTCACAAGATTCTTATTTCTGCCCTCTTTAAATAAGTCGAAACGGGCAAGATCGGACCGATATATCGTATCTTCATGGAACCTATCGGCCGATTTTCGTTATGTTTCAAGATATAGCTATCAGGCTTACCACATCCAAATCTAAGTGTCCTTAATAACAAAGTTTCATCAAAATAACTTTATATGAAGGTTCCTGTTGCAATTTTATGGAAATCGTACTATCATACTATTACATATAGCTGGTAAATCCTTTACAACACAAAGACCACATTTCCTCATAACATTTTGTATTAAGTATATAAGAAATCCAGGTATATACAAAAGTATTAAAAAGGTACAAGTATTTTTTCGATGCAGGTGTCTGATTCATAGTGTTTTGTATCGCCTTAATGGTAATCAGGTAAAAATCTCGACTTTCTACTTTTTAACGGAAAAATATTATATATTATGCCAAATAGGAACATAATAAAAAGGTTAGGCAAATTAGTTGCCTTTCTTTTTTTAATGACACAGGTAAAAATATAAATAAATAAAACAGGCACGAGTGCGTGATGCCATTCGCTTAACCGAGTTACGCCAAGAAAATGATGCGTTTCGGCAGGAAGAGCGAGAGGCCAACGCTTTGGGACGCGCGCAAAGAAGGAGAAATTCCGAACGCCGCAGACAGGAGCAGTTGGACAATACTGCTCAGCACCAACAACAGCGCCAAGATCCCGAATGCCGCAGACAGGAGCAGTTGGAAAATTCGGCTCAGCATCAACAGCGCCGACAAGCTCCCCAACCCCACAGACAGGAGCAGATAGAAAACACTACTCAGCATAAACAACGGCGACAAGATCCTGAACGCCGTAGGCAGGAGCAGTTGGGAAACACTGCTTCCCGTTCTGCAATCCGGGAGGATGAGGCATTTCGTCAGGCAGAACGGGAAAGCGACGCTGCCACAACAGGAGAAATTACCTTGTTGTTAGGGAAAGAGAAAGGATCATAAACTCTTCACAGCGTCGTGAAACTCGACTACAACGTCGCCTACGAAATGAAAAAATTCATGAAATGGCAGAGGAAACCCAGGAACAGTCCCGAAAATAGACAGGAGGAATCTAGAAGACAATCGCAAAGGAACATGGAGGACAGAGAACAACAGTCGCCAGAAGCCAGGGAAGAAGCTTTAGAAAATCAACGCCAACGAAGACTTGAGACAACAAGGGAACAAT